>OW387024.1:81792029-82417029 GCA_936439885.1 Nowickia ferox
AACACGCTATTATAATATAATCTGAATTACAGGGTGTCAAAGTTGACCGCGCCCTATGCTCCAATGGGAGTTAAAGCAACTACACAAACCTGCTAAGTTTGCCCAATAAATTTGACTCGTAAACTTAAGCTGTGCAATTGTGCATTTTGTAAACAACAACTTCTTGCTTTCTTGGATTTATTTAGACACACACACGCACACACTTTTTTATTTTTACAGAAATATATAAATATGTTTTTAAATTAAAAATTGCTTGAAATTTTCTAATTTTATTTTTATTAAATGAAATTTTTGTCGTTTGTTACAAATTTAGATAAACTGTTTGTGCGAAAGTTCAAAAGGGGTTTCATGAAACAAGTCTCGCAAGTTTGCGCAGTTGCACAAATGGCAATTTTAAGAGCTCTCATGAAAACCCTTAATGTAAATTTTTTAAATTTCTCAAAGATTTTTGAAAGAAGTAAATTTTTTTCCTTAAAAATTTCAAAAAAATTAGGCTTCATAAAGGATATTTATGGAAAATGTTTAATGATGTATGTATGTACATATGTATATGCACCCTACGTCCAGCATTGATCTAAACAGTAATATTTTTTTAATTCGAAATTATTGGTGAAAAAACAGCCCACGTATTTTTCTAAACCTGTATACAAATATATGATATGTATAATGATATGTTTTATTTAATTGGGCTTAAGAAGTGCATCCGCCATTCGAAAAATTTTGTTACTGCAGCTGATGCAATTGAAAAACTGAAAATTTTTTAACATTTACATCAATTTGCTCAAAACTTACATGTGTATATCAAACTTAAGTTTTCCTATAAAGTTTTTACTAATCATTAATTAAAACATTTTTAATTTTTGTTTAACCTAATTTTTAATTTTGTTATTTCAAAAATTCTCGGCAAAAAGTAATGAGTTAAATTTTACATGGAATAATATACAATTTGGCGAATTACTTTGCATTAAAGTAGTGACATATGGAAGTGCATATGCATGGAATTTTTCAACATTAAATCCAGTTTTATTCACTTTTTTATTACTCACTCGTAATTACGGGCCTTTGGCTTTGTAGTAGTTGTTGTTTCTTAAATAAAAACAGCAAAAATTCTAATAACACATTTTATCTGATAACCATAATTAAAACACAATAAAATAAAAATTTGTGCGAGTCTCATGTTTTACATGTGTGAGAAAAAGTGAGGTGAAGGTCATAATTATCTGCTTGTTATGCTCTCAAAACATGTTTAATTGCCAATAATAAATAATTCCATTGTTGCCATTTTGGCATTTTCACTGCCAGATCTGGCATTTTCATTAGTTAGAAAGCATTAAACTTTCAAAAAATTCTGCTAGATGATTTCTGGCAGAATTTGTTGAAAATAAAAAATTGTAATTTGTTAAAAAAAATTCTTCTGTATCGAGGATTTTTCTCATAAATGTACATGTATTGAAGGCTAAAGGTTCCCTGATGATCTGCACTAGCAACAGTGAAATGCGCATGGGATCCAGCTAACCCCTCAATAATCAATTTCAATGTATTTATAATTAAACAAATATTTTACTGAATAACTAAAATAATATTTTGAAATTATAGTGCGTAATAAAATTTTAAACGTAATTGTAACATTTCCAAAAAACACCAATTACACTGTGGAACATTTTTGGGATTATTGTCTGGGGGGGTAGAAATTACAAGTCAGGGTGATTGTACTAGGTCAGTATAGTAAAACCCTTAAAGGGTTTGGCGTTCGTATGTGTCAGTTTTTTTTAAGACCTTTTAAATTTTTTCTTTTTCACTTGTCCGATTTTGATGAAACAAATTTAGAAAAATTAAGAATTACAATTTCTCTAATCTGTTTCTATACGGTTTTCCTATATGTGCAACACTTTCGAAGTTAAAAATAAATTTGTGGAGGCAAAAAAATATTTTTTTGCCTAAAAATTAAATTTTTGTTTTTTAAATTCATAAAAAATCCAAAACGGAAAAAAGGATCAAGTGTTATTAATTTCGTGTTTTTTGCTCATGAGTTATGTGACTTTACGCGAAAGTAATTAGTTTTGGCACTTTTTTCCATTTTGGATTTTTTATGAATTTTAAAAAAAAAATATTTAAATTTTTAGGCAAAAAAATATTTTTTTGCCGCCACAAATTTATTTTTAACTTCGAAAGTGTTGCACATATAGGAAAACGGTATAGAAACAGATTAGAGAAATTGTAATTCTTAATTTTTCTAAATTTGTTTCATCAACATCGGACAAGTGAAAAAGAAAAAATTTAAAAGGTCATAAAAAAAACTGACACATACGAACGCCAAACCCTTTGAGGGTTTTACTATACTGACCTAGTACCATCACCCTGACTTGGAATTTCTCACCCCCCAGATTGGCTGTTGTACTGTGTTATTAACTATTTTATATTTGTATGTGCTCTAAAAATACCTGCAAATACTAATAAGTTTGTATAAACATGAAATTCAAAGCCATTTCAATAATTTTTTCTACATTTAAATCTGGCATTATACTTTTCTTCTGTAGAACATTTTAGCAGAAGTTTTTGACCCATTTAGCATCCTCTCATCATCATTTTCTGGCAACACTGAATAATTCAAAGAGGAAAATTTTTATTTGAAATGTTAAAAGAAACTTAAAGCAATGTTGCCAGAGCGTGCCTTTTCTGCTGCGTAAATACGTTTACAATAGTGACATTTTAAATTTAAACATTATTTTAGTTCGTGAATAGTTTCATACAATTATACAAACTAATATGTGTGTACTGATGCGCCCCCACAGCCTCCC
Source organism: Nowickia ferox (assembly GCA_936439885.1). Classification (NCBI taxonomy): domain Eukaryota; kingdom Metazoa; phylum Arthropoda; class Insecta; order Diptera; family Tachinidae; genus Nowickia; species Nowickia ferox. The sequence continues at coordinate 81,794,828 of OW387024.1, forward strand.
CTGCACAACTGTCATCCTCTCCTACTCACAAAATATCACAAAAGAAAAATAAGCTTGGTAGGCTTAGAAACTCCAACAAAACTCAGCAAATAATCCATATTTGGTAATAAATTTCAATTAGAATGAACTTAATGACTACTGCTATAGTTGCAATGACGAGGAAGAGGAGGAAAATGACCTGCACCTCCTGTGTCATTGTCCCGCTCTGGAGGATCTCCGGCTGCACCTCTTTGGCAGAATATCCTTCGGCAGCTTATCTGAGTTATCGGAAATTGAGCTCAAAACTTGAGCCTTTGTATATATAAGGAAAAGTGGCTGGTATAGCCGCTAACTCCCCCCTAGCCAAATTAGGACCCAATCTCACCTCTCTTAATATAACTGTCATATCTTTCTATCTCTATTCCTCTCACCCTCCTTTCTCTTTCTCTCTCTCTTTCTTTATCCTTTTAATACAGGTAGCACAAAGGGATCATTATAATGGACCCAAGTGAACTGGACTCTTAACTTCTCAAATCTTCCTTGCCGGCAGCCTGCTAACCTAATCTAACCCAACTTATGACAATATGTCGAATAATGAATTTCTTGAGTGTTTTTCATTTTGCCTTATAAATACTTTTATTGTTATCCAATGGATTTCTAATTGTATAAAGGTGTAGAAAAGTAAAATAGATTCTTATCGTACGCATTGTGGCAACAGTGAGAAAAAGTTTTGGTTAAATGGCACATTATTGCCAATTCTGAATATTCTACGAAAAATAATTACCAAGGAGTTGATTTTTTCTGAGAATAAAATCATCCTTTTCTAATCAAATGGCGATGGAAATAAAACGAGAGATAATTTAAAATTTTCAAAGTCTGCTAATTTGTTTGTTTTGTTGTTTAAGCTGAAGCGAACAAGGAATAGAGAAAAAACTCCCAGGGAATCGTTATTATGAATAGAGCTTAAAGTGTTGGCGGTAAATAAAAATTAAAAGCCTCATAATCGAAAAAGTCCACCTGGTTTTTATTAAATGTTTAATAAAATGTCGAAGCAACTTTTGTCAAAATTGTTAAAAAAAAAAAAAAAATACCAGACACAAGGTGGCACAAAAATAATGTTATAATATGATGGCGCCAATGTCACTGTGTTTTGACATTTATGAAGTAAAATTAGTTGTCAACAATTCATAGAACCATTGATACAAACCTCAAGAATATGGATGAATATGCTTATTTGACAAATTTGCAATTTGTTGTTTTAACGCAGCGTGAATCCTCATGTTTTTCCCGGTCGTCTTGTGCTCGAACGTTTAAGCATTTGGCTGAGCATCACGTGCAAACTGCGTTCACTACAGATGCCGCAAGAAATTGTCGGCCGCATATTGCTCGTTTGACCGAGAACATCGCTGTTGTTGTCAACGATGTCACAGAGAGTCCACAAACATCAAGTAGACGACGATGCATACATTTTACTAAAATAATTTTAGAATTGAGACCGCATATTACCTCTGACAATTGTACACACATACATACATATACATACATATATATTTATTTGTAATATTAGTATAAAAATAAAGTAGAAGTATTCAACATGAATATATTCACGTGTATGTATACTCGTATATTTCTCATTTCCCAAAATTGGACGCTAAACGAGTTAAAAAAAAAATCGCTGCAATGACAACAAATCGCCTTGTCTGACAACCCTGCTTGCAACAAAAACGTGTAATAACAATATCAGAGAGATAAAGAAACTCATAACGGTAAACATTTTCAATATTAAATTCATGCACTCAATGACTTTTTTTATTGCACAAAGTCATGTACAAATACACAAAAACACACTCACTCACACAGTCGGAATTGCACATGCAAATGCACTCATATGTTTCCTTTTTATTTCTTGGCATGTGTTTGTTTTATAAACAATATTTGTAATCTTTTTTTTTTATTGTATGTAGGTAGATATAGTTTTGGATTAGCGAGGTGTGTTAAGTAACAGTGTTGTATTTGCTGTTAAGTCCCCCCACAATTTTTATAACAAGTTTTCAGTGTCTTTTTAACTGCACTTTATTGTTTGTAAATATTATTTCTCGCATTATGTTTCTTGTTGGTTGTCATTTATTGTTGCTCTTGGTGCAATCTTGACATGCATTTGCAAATTTCATTATTTTTAGCTTGTTTTACATTTTTATTTATTTTATTTCTTTCTAGCTGTCATAAGTCGTGTGATAGTGTTGATTTTTAATACTTTTATTTTAAACTTACGTATAATTAATTTTTTTAATTATTTATTTATTTATTTTTTTATTTATGAAAAGATCATGGTTTTCTCTATGTGCTCTTGCATGTTGGTTCGTAACAGTTGTGTTATTACAATATTTGCGTTTAAATTAAAAGTTAGTACTATTGCCTGTTTTTTGACATTTTACTTTGGAAAAATATCAAATGACTAGAACGACATATTTCGATGTGTGAAAATGTTTTGAAATGTATGGGTAACAAGTTCACATTTGCTTCGTTAAGCTCCTCAATAGTGATTAAATGCTAATCACCATAGATTCGAGAGGTTTTCCTATATACTCGTGTTTAAGTGATTTGTTAAGCCTGTAATACACGACATGTAAAAAGCCTATGCGCATGTGGCTATGACTTTCACTGTAATATAATATAATAAATTGACTTGCCTATTATTTGTATATATGTATTTGATGTGGACAACATCTGAGCATCGAATGAGACCGATCCCATGCCCCAAAAGTGTTCCCTCCCAGAGATATGCGCGTTTTATGATGTGATGGTACACCAAAGATACACGTATTTAAATCTTTAAAATGGCTCTCCTGAACAAAACCTGTTTTTACCCTTAGGTCCCTTTCGATTTTGCGCGTCACATATGTACATATGTACATATAAGATATAAGTATATCTCTGGTTTCCTTGTTTTATTATAACGCCTCCAAAAACCTTAAATTTACTGATTTCATTACTTTAAAACACTGGACTTACTAAAATGTAAAAAAAAAAACATAAAAGTTTTTTACTTGTTTTGTGAACACGAAGAACTCCATTTTTCTTTGTGCTGCTTTTGCTCTTCACGCCAACAATGTTTTAATACAAGTGTCTGTTTAAGCTCCCGGATCTATTTACCTTTTTGTTCTAATTATTTTTCTTTATGTTTTTTTGTTATTTGCTATTTTTATCTTGATTTCTTCTTAACATTATTTCTGTACTGCAAATCGAATTTTGTTTCAGTTTTTGTCTATACTCGTAAATCAAATTGGCCATATAAATGGTATAGTCATGTGGGTTTTTCTACGGATTTTTATATTTCGTAACGCACGTCAAACAAACAACCTAAATAATGAATAGAAATGGTATTGAAGACTTTATTTTATTTTCTAATTTAATTAATTACTTCGAAAAGTAGGTTTATTTCATTGATTTTGTATCGTTTATTTCTACGCCGACTAAAGCTACCTGGATGTGCAGCTTTCACACGGTTTTCGCAACAATCCTGGCCGTATTTGGCGAATAACTCTTAGAATGTTGGCTTACAAATATTGAACAAAAGTTCGATTAAACTAGTAAAACAAATCGGTTGTCAAGCAAAATAGTGTTACCAACTTAGCTAAGCTGAGAAACTTTGGGTATGCTGGTTAATTTTAAAATGTAAAGTATGCATCTATGCAATAATTCTGCCAAGTTTTACTGCGCATGCGTGATCAGATGTTGCACATGCTTTGCAACTGCTCAATATCTGTGCACAGTAAAATTTTTTAATGAACTATAAAAATTTATTAAGGTGGTAAATAATTTTACGTTATAAAGTCTTGATAATAAACGTGACAATTTTCCTTCTTTCATTTTACAATAGTTTTTAATAAAATCTTATTTTAAATAAACTTACTGTTAAATTTTACCACAAAATTTGGAGCATACTCTGACACTCGCTTGAACTCGCAAGAGAGATGTTCTATAAATCGCAATCGCAAGACCCTTGGTGAGCTCAAATCGAAAGAGTATACTAAAGGGAACTGATATTATTTAGCCTAAACCAAACTTTAAAGAAACACTAAAATGATTAATAAATAAAATTAAATATGTTTTCATATGATTTTAAAGAAAAAATAGTAACAGTATCGTAAAGTTTTTATTTAAAAAAAATGTAATTTATAAAATTTTTTTTTTTTGTTAATTTTGTCTTTGTATTGTTTACTTGTGCACTGATGATTTCAACGAACTGCTGATCTGAATCAATACAGCAAGTCGCAAGCAAAACGCAAGAGTTACAGAACATGTAGGAACAAGTTTGGCGATCTGAAACTCACATGCGAGTGTCAGAACATTACTGATTATTTAGCGATTTACACCTTATTGCATCAGAAAATAATTTACTGCGCCATTGGCAGAAATTTTCGGCTGGTCTTTATGTCAATTGCTTGCATTAAAACACTTTTGACAGTAATCAGTACTGCCAAGTTATACATTTTGCCAAGTTACATGTTTATGATGATGCAGAGGTGCACTATGAATGCTTTTACGAAAATACACTTTACAAGAAAAAATATCATAAATTTGTTGAAAAAAAACGTAAATGGTGCTAAAGGTTAAGTGACCGCGAAAAAAATTAAAAATGATTTAATCATTATAAAAATAAACTTTTGTTAATTTGATTTTTTTTATGTAACTTTTTTTATTTAAATAATTACCAATAAAAATCGCTGCTTAGAAATAAAATTAAATTTTAGATTTATGGTTAATTAATCATTGCTTGAAATTTATTATGTCACTCTTTCACTAATTTGGTTTATTATATTTTTTTAACAAAGGATTATTATTCGTAAGTATGTAGATTTTTTTTACAATTATTTGAAAATTATGTCTTGCAGCGTTTTTAGAGGGAATATATTGCAATGATTTGGTAAACTGCAAATATTGCTTAAAAATTTTTTTATCCTATAAATATAATTTATCACAGAATTGCGCTGCAAATGGAATACGTTGCAATTTTAATTCAATTGTAAATGAGTTGGAAGGAACTGAACGAAGTGGCTTTATTCAAATAATTTTTTAACAGTTTTATTACAAGAAATTTAATTTGAAACACAAACGAATAGAAATAGCTGACTTCGAAGAAGTCAATTACTTTGTATTCGTACAATTAATACACACCCTTTCAAAACGCCGTCGACAAGTATTAAAAGCGCCGCAAACCAGTAATCAACACATCGGCTGCAAAGTTGATGCTCACAGTTCCCCTGTTTTGCAAATTTATATCCGTACACATATAAATACCGCATCTGAAAAGTATACAAACTATGTATTGCTGCGTTTTGCAAGTCATCCTAAATTTCTGTGCTTAAAAGCGATAACAGCATAAGTCGACTTAAGTAAAAATCGAGTTTTATATGCTAAAAAAATTCTACAAACGAAGCTTCATATTTACATGAAATCTCCATGTCTCTAACGACATAAACAAACAAAAACAAAATAATATTCTCATGTCTTCGAAAAAAAAAATCCAATAAAATTTGTAATAAGCGACAAATTATACTAAAAACTACATTTTCATAAAGATTTAATTTATGACAAAATTAAATTATTTTGACCATTTTTATTTTTTTTTTCGAAAAAAAATGTTAAAGTCTTTAAAGCTTTTTCGAAACTATGTTTTGCGACTTAAGCTGTTATCGCTTCTGACCACAGGCTTAAAATATTAGATCGCTATTACTCCATCTCCACATATTAAACAATATTTAAGTGCGTATTTATGTAAAAAAAAATTTAGAATTCTTGACTTTTTCTTCCCTAAAAAATTAAGGAAGTTATTTGTGTCCTCCCAGAGAGAAGGCAGAGAATTTTATGTTCATTTCGAAGTGAGAGCTCAATGAGCTCAAAGGAAATTTTCAAAAATTTAATGCCACACAATTTACTTAATTTCCTTCTATGCCGCTAAAGTTTTTTTTTAGAAAAAAACTGCATTTAAATTTTCAGTCAATCCTTTCATTAAAAATGGAGACATGTCGATGGCAAAATAAAATACAAAGCAGATTGTAATATGATAGCTATTGTATCAAATAAGAACTTGGTCGACATTTTGATCTCTGCAGCCGAAATTTATGATAAGATATTATTAACAAGCAGATCTATCAACCACAGCAAAATTTATTAAAATCTACTCAGCAGCGCCTGAGATATTTAAGATCAAATTTTGTTAAGAACTGGAAAATTATGACGATTTTAGTCTTGAACATTTGGTCCATAACTCTGAAGTTCTAAAAGATTAAGCAATGAAACTTTAGGGGTTTATAGAATTAAACCTTGCGCTTCATTTGCATTTAGTTGCAATATTCTACAGCTGTTACTTGCCGGAGTATAAAGATCACACGACTTAACAGCAGTTTTTTGATATTGAGGCGAGTCACCTGGCGGGCCAAATGTTGGCCATCGTGTAGCCACAGTTCCAATCTTTCATATGGCGAAACAATCTCTCAAAAAGCTAAAATGGTTACGGAGTTATAGCGTTTAGAAATAAAATAACTGCAAAAATCCACCTTCTACCAGCTTCTGTTGACCTGGTGCTTCACAAAAAAAAATGGGATTTTTGCAAATTTTTTTTTGTCAAAAAACGGATTTTTTAAACTTGTTTTTTATTTGATTTCTCTGTCCTTATGTAAGATAATTTAATGAAATTTGGTAGGCTAAGAGAATGCAAGATGGAGAATAATATGCATTCAAAAACTTTTGCCACGCCCACTTTTGAAGCGTTCAAAAACGGGCCTTAAAAATAAATTGCGTTTTTTAGCAGGCTTTTCTTTGTTTTGAAAAGCTAGAGTTGGTCTGTGTGTAAGCTAAGGCTAAGATCTATCAACCACAGCAAGTTTTATGAAAATGTATCCAGCGCTTTCCGAGATATTGATGGACAAAGTTTGTTAAAAGTAGGCAAATTAAGATAACTTTAGTTTTGAACATTTGATCCCATAACTCGGAAGTTTTAAAAGATAGAGCACTGAAATTTGGCAGGTTTATAGAATTAAACCTTGTGCTTCATTTAAATTTAGTTGTAATATTCTACAACTGTTACTTGCTGGAATATAAAGATCACAAGACTTAACAGCAGTTTTTTCATAGTGAGGTGAGTCACCTGGCGGGCCAAATGTTGGCCATCGTGTAGCCACAGTTCCAATCTATCATGTGGCGAAACAATCTCTCAAATAGCTAAAATGGTTACAGAGTTATAGCGTTTAGAAAGAAAATAATTCGAAAAATCCACCTTCTACCAGCTTCTGTTGACCTGGTGTTTTACAAAAAAAAAAAGTTGGATTTTTTAAATTTTTTTCGTGTCAGAAAACGGATGGGATTTCTTTAGACTCTTTTTTTATTTGATATCTCTGTCATTATTTAAGATAATTGAATGAAATTTGGTAGGCCAAAAGAGTGTAAGGTGGAGAATAATATGCACATGAATACGTTTGTCACGCCCACTTTTCAAACGTTAATAAGTGGGCGTTAATAATAAATTACGATTTTATTTTAATTTTTCTTTGTTTGATGTAAGCTTAGGGTGTGAGATCTATCAACCAAGACAAGTTTTATTAAAATCCTCAGCGGTTCCCGAGATATTGAAGGTACAAGTTTGTTAAAAATAAACAAATTAAGATGAGTTTAGTCTTGATCAATTGGTCCATAACTCGAATGTTCTAAAAGATAGAGCAATGAAAATTTAGAGATTTTTGGAATTAAACATTGCGCTCATTTCCAATTAATGGCAATGATATACATATCAGAAGAATTAAAAGCTGTGAGACGGCTGTGCCCTTTATTTTATCATTTGGCCAACAGTTAGGAAGTTTTAAAAAGAAAGGACAATGAAATTTTACAGTTTTATAAAATGATTGGTATCTTGCGATCGTGCTTGAAAGTTTAACGTTCAGTAAAAGAACAATTTTTATAAAAACTTTTAGCCTTATTTATAAAAATTATTAAGGCTTTATAAAGGGTTTATAAAACAGATTTGCATACAAAATTTTTCTTATTGAGCCTTTACAACTTTTATAAATATGGCTGTTCTATTTTATGTAAATAATATTATATTTATTTGTAAGCAAATATTCAGTTCACAAAAAATAAAAATGCTGTTTTATATAAAAAAAACTGCAAATCATACATAAGTTAATTAAAATGAAACTCAATTTAAAACTAAATTAAAAAGAATTTTAATGCAATAAAAATAATAAAAATTCTTCAGCAAACCAACTTGCAACCAACCATCTGTGGGTTCGAGAATGCTTTTTTAATACACGTTTATGAAATTCTCTAATTAAATTTGCACTTGGAGAAATCCAATTCGGGATGTTGTTGTTTGAATCTATTGAAAGACAAAAAAATATTTTTAATAATTTTGAATGAATTTATAAAATCTTAAGTTTTATACTTTTCCAAAATATCTTGCTTCTTTTGATCCTCACTGGTAGGCAGACCCATTTCCTTTTGACGCTGATCATACATCATTTTCTCTACCAAACTTCTGGTTTCACCCTCCAAATCGGAAAGTTTTGAAGGCTCTGGATTTATTTTACGCGTGGATATTGGAGGATCGCTCATAACCAAACGGTCCCACCAATTCATTTTATTTATCTTAAAAAAAAGAAAATGCATTTCAGTTTAAATTAAATTTAAAACAAATCAAAAAATGTATACCTTTTCCAAAGTAATTTGTACAGTCTTGCTGTCTTGCAGTACCCAAAGACATTCCTCTACCTTCACTTCGGCACACAGTTGGCCGTTGATAATGGGTTCTTGACCTTTAAGACCCACCTTGAGGGTTTTCTTTTGTATGTCCACCACCAAGTCACGAGCTCTCAAATTGAATGTTACAGTAAATGGAATTTTAATCTGCAAAATTAAATTACAAAAATAAAAAAGAATGAATGAATGAACGAATGTCTTGGTTTTGTTTTAAGGTTGTAATTTAAGTTTCTTTTAGTGTGTGTACAAAAAAAGCAAAACATCAATCTAAATTTAACTCTAAAAGAGTTATAAGATTAAAAAGCTTTAAGTAGATAAACCTTTTTGAGAATCTTTATTTCTATATTTTAAGACAAAAAAGAAAAATAAAATCCAAAAACCTTGACTTTTTAAATGTTCTTGTTTTTTTTAGCATCACACCATTCCAATTGTTATAAAAAAGCGTATTGAAGCACAAATAAAACTTCAACGTTCTGCTAAGTTGCCCATAAAGTGCCTTTATTTTTTGCTTCAATATTATAATTGCACTGCTAGTAAGTGCTATTAAACTTGGCTTATGGTTGTAATAATATTAAAATTAGTTTACTTAAGAAAAAAATTTCTATAAAGCAGGAGGCAGGGGATTGTGGAAAAAAGCTGTTTCACGGCCAGTTTAGTTTTACAGTTAAAAAGATCTTTGAAAATGTGTAGAGCGCCAAGCATTTAAATTGTGTGAACGGCATTGCAAGTATTTTGAAAATGACAGCATAAAAATGCCAAATGTGTACTCAGGGCACAGGCGTACAAAGGCCATTTTGCGAGTGGGAGGGGCATTGCCCCTCCAAGAATTGCTTTTAACCCGCCCCCTTTCAATTATTAAAGTTGCGTGTAATTATCTATTTTAATATTATTGATGAAAATCACTAATTGTAATGCCCATCCCCCCCCCCCCCCCCGTTTGAAAACAAATTACTCAGCGTAACTTTTGACCATTTGGCCTCTCCTTACGAACAGCTTTTGAATACGATGTTATACCCAGTCCTTTTTTCTTTTCCTTCTAAACATGCATAATGCCGAGTACACATCTGGCATTTTTTGTGTTGAGATCATTTTGTGGTGTTTTTTATATGGAAAGCAATGCCACACAACGAAAAATATCGGAAATGACAAACGTTGCCACCAGTATACACAACTAAGATGTCACAAAATGCCAAAGTGTCTACACGACATAAGCACAAGGCGAATGAATTGATACCAGATGGTCTCGATTCGCAACTCTGCATATTCGCTTTGTATATTTGTTTGTGTAAAATTGCCTGCTGTCAGAAAATTTCCAAACGTTTTGCTGTGATTTGAGACAAGAGCAAATTAACAGCTGATCATCAGTTGCTGAATCCAGATCACATGATATGAATCCGCCTTGCATAAGCATGAGTGTGGCAACTTAATCACGCTGCCATCTCTATTTGCTTTAAACGATGAGGGACTTGACATTTAAAACCTTATCTCACAATTCAGTTCTGCATTAATTTGAATACATTTCTGCTGCGCCTGCTTGTATGGCCATCAATTCTTGAAAAAATAATAAAAAAATACTTTGATTTAAAACTCTCATGTAACTGGTGAGACCATTTGTATTTTTTGTAATTTTAATATTAAGGCAATGAAACAATATTAAAACGTCATTAGCATAATCATAATTATCAAGATTTTTATAATAAAAAACAAGATGTAACTGCCGCTGTATTTTTATTTATTAATTTTTTTATTATTTTGGGGCCGGTCACTGTCCAGTGTTGTTTTTCCCTTTGCCAAGGTTGTTCTTAAGGTTTTTTTCTTGTTTTTGTTTTTCATTCAATTTGTTATTGTTGTAGTTTTGTTGTTATTGTTATGGTTTTTTTTTTATAAATAATCAATTGGGGTCTTCTTTTCTTGTGGTCTGTCCATCTCTAAACTCAGCTTGCAGTTTGCCCTTGAACGAAGTTCGTGCAGTCCACACAACATTGTCTTCTTTATTTTCGTTGCCGTTGTCGTGTTTGCAGTGTGAACAAACGGTATTTTGTTGGTTAATTGGCCACAACAGCCCAAGGTCATTGCTATAGCTGTCGGTTTCTCCCTAAATTGGTGCTGTTAATGATCATGATCGTAATCATGATGATCTTTGAGGCAGTTACTTTTTTTGTTTTGATTTTACAATGATTATATGTTTTTGTTTTTGTTTTTTGTTTTAAGGTGATGGGTTCTTTTTTATATTTGTGTTGTGTTTCCATTTCGTAAAGGAATGTGGAAAAACTTGTTCGTTCTGATTAAAAATAACAATAAAATAGTGTGGATATAAATATATACATACATACATATGTACTCGTACATACATATGTATGTATTCACATGGGAATGTATGTATAACTCTACAATATTCAAGAGTTACTTTAGTGCCTTAGTGTTGTAAGAAAGGACATTTTGTGTGTTGAGTGGCTAAAAATAAAAACTTATTGTGTCCATAAAAATAAACATAAAAAAAGATAAAAACAATTGAAAAATTGTAGCTTTTAGGTTTTATGGTGCGTTTACATTTGAGCAAAGTCTAGTAATTACGAGATTTCGGCCAAAATCTAGTAGATTTCTCATGCAAAACAAAATCTATTTCGTCACTAGATTTTATCAAAATCGAGTTAAATTTTAGTAGAACTTAGGGCCTGTGCCACGGTAACAACAACGTTCGACTTGGCGCAAACTTACGCCCTGTTTCCACAACACGGACGGGACGGTCCATTTGAGTAGAAAAATTATATGAAAAGCACTCATTTGTTTGAGTAATTTTCAAATATTGACATTTTTGTAATAGATTAAAGGAAATTTGTAAAAGTTTTCTTTAATCTATTACAGAAACTCCAAAATTTTCAACGTCAACGTCTTAGACAAACAGGCTGTAAAACTTTGTTTTTGTTTCAAATGTTAAGTGTGCGATAAGTCGAACGTTGTCGTTATCGTGGGACAGGCCCTCGGTGATGCAAGTAATCATAGTTGCATCACTTCAAAATTTTTAATATGTAGGAGAGTGTTGAAATAGAAATATATACATTTTGTATTCCTCTCTCGCTCTTTCTCACGAAAAAATAAAAAGTTGATGCAACAAAAATTGCAAGTCTGGACCGAGACTAAGTCCCTGTCCAGACTTTAAACTTTTGTTGCACCAATTCTTGAGTTTATTGGTGAGAGAGGTGAGAAGATTGGGGAGGGGTACACAGTTTCATGTGCTCTGCAATTCTATTTTGTTTTGAAATTCGTAATTGTTAATTTAAATTTTGTAGATGTATGTGACGTTTTATTTTATTTTATTACTTCAGTTGTATGAAAAACACAAACACAAAATATAACAAAAAGTAAATAGAATTGTTATTTTTCGTGGAAATTTTGTGGTGTAATAGAATTTTTTTTAAACATAATTGCAAAACTAGAATAACGTGGACACTAATGCAAGTTTGAAGCAGAATTTAAAAAAGTTGCAGCAACAAAAATTGCAAGTATGGACGAGGACTAAGTAAGCCTGCGTACATCAGAAGGTGTGTGAATTGGCTACATTGCATTACAGTTGTTTGGTTGTAATTTTTGGAAAATTTGGGTTTAGTTTTGGATAAAAAATTTTGATAAATGTCAAAAAAAAACTTGGTATAAACGGTACAGATTTTCATAAATATTTTAATTCAAATCTGCTCAATTTTGTGCAGGTGTAAATGTCCTATTAGAAACATTTTGATTAAAATTTTCTTTTCAAATACAACTTTAAGCTTGTATTTATTGCAAGTCTTGTGAATTGAGGAAATAATAAAAAAAGCTAATTATAAATTATATTGTAGGTCAATACCCAAAAAAAAAAATTTTTTTTTGGGTTAAATTAAACAAAAACAAGTATCAACAGAAAAATTTTTAATTATTTTTCTTATCACGTGTTAGAATTTTGTATGAGCTTTTTTACACAAGCAAAAATAAAAAATTTGTTTGTGGCCATAAACAAATCACACTAAATAAAGAAAATACCCACAATACGAAAAACAAAATGTAAAGGATCTTTCAATGGGGACTTTCAGACTTTGCCTACAGTTGATAGAGGGCATATTATTGAAGCCCTTTCTAACGAATTGGCTGTCATTTATTTATTCAGTCTAGTTTGCCAAATCATCTCATGAATAGTTATAGCGTTCAGCAATGCCTGCAAATGATAAAATTGTCGTATCAAAATGGATTCTCTGTTCGGGCAATGTTCAATGTTTACCCAGCAAAAAACTCCCCGTTAAAAAAAGTAGGAATTCTAAATTTGAGGGAGAGTGAGAATTGATTGAGAGTTTTCTCTTCAGACATTTTGAAGGGAACTAATTCTTCAAAAATTTAAAAATCAATTGAATAAATGTTTTAAAACAATGGCATAAGCATTTATTTAGAACATTTATTTAGAAAAGTTTAAATAAGCAGCGGAATGTTATATTTCCCTCTTGTCTTAGCCCTGCACACATGCACTTCAGAAAAAATATTAATAGCCTCAATTTGCACGCCTTCTTTAAGTTCACATAATAGCCAAATGGAAACATATCTTTCCTCTAATATGAAGACCGATAAGAAAAACTTTATAAAATTTACAGTTTCCTTTGCACACATCCAAACATTGAAAATTTAATCCATTCGCATCTGCACCTGTCTCAGTTTTAGCTCCACTTTCTCAGCATAAAGTTATTCCGCATGCTTGTGAATAGGTTACGCTGTTTATTTATTTATTTACATTTACACACATAAAGTTTTTATTAAATTTATATTAATGAACTCTTGCGTTAGTGCAGAATAAAATGTAAACATTCAACAGCTGATGCAGATTTTACTCTCTCCTGTATTTGCTTATATCCCGGCTATTTAGAATAGGAGGATTTTTCCCCGTGAACAAATGATAGGGAAGAGAAAAAACTCCCCGAAATTTAAACATACTAAACGCTTGACGAAAGACCCTTTGTAATGATACATAAGTAAGAGTATAACAATATAAAAGTATATGTACAGCATAAATCAAACTAAATGTTTGAGCAACGAAAATAGTCTGTTAAATAAGAAACAGTTGTTAAAAAATACTCGTACTATGTTACTATCTTTCTAATTTGTTGTGCTACTTTGTATTTATTTTTGTTTGAATTTCGAATTTGTTTAACGCATTCATTCAGTGAATGTCTAAAATTTTATGTTAATTGTTGTACGATGTTTTCATTTGCTTTCAAACGATTGTTATGCGATTTAATTTTTGTGTTTTGCCTTTGCTGTTTATTGATTTGTATGTTAAGATTCTGTATAAATTTTGTTTTTTTTTTTTTTGCTTCTTTCTCTTTTTTCTTTTTTTTTTTGTGACAAAATTTAATTTTTTTATTTTGTTTGAAAAAACCCCAATACCATAAAACTCTAATTGGTACCAGTCTCCGATGTCTGTTTTTTTTCGTGTGTATTTTGCATAAATTATTATAATTTTCTACATATTTAATTAATTCATATGCTCGAATCTTTTAAGTAAAAAAATAATATATATGTACATACACATGTTATGTATATACATACATACATATAAGAAAGTATATATGTATGTACATAACTAAACATATTTGTCGGTTATAAATGTTATTGGCAGTTTAATCAAATTTATTTCTTGGCCAACTAGCGTTAATTTCTTTTATTATTTGAAAGTTTATAAAAACAAATAAAATCACTCTTCTTTTGCTTTTGTTTAACTATTTTTATTTTTTTTTTTTTTTGCAACAAGAAATAATTAAGGAGTAGTATCTTAAAATTTTAATGTGGCAACACTGTGCCGTCGTGAAATTTTCATTGTGAGCAAGCAGGCAACGATATAAAACGCGGTATATTGTATTTATAGGGTGTTTTTTTTTAGAGGTATAGAACTTCGAATTGAAATAAAACACAAGAAAATCGTTTTAATGTCCATCAATTTGGCTTTATTGGAAGGATAATTTTATGCCATTAACGTTTAAATATGATTTCGGGCATGTGGCCGCCGCGGCTGGCTCGAATAAAGCCAATTCTGCAGGTCCAATTTTCAACCACTTTTTCGAGCATATGGGGCCGTATGTTGGCAATAACGCCACGAATGTTGGCTTCCAAGTCCCCTAACGTTTCTGGTTTGTTGGCGTAGACGAGCGACTTCACATATCCCCAAAGAAAATAATCCAATGGTGTCAAATCACACGATCTTGGTGGCCAATTGACCGGTTAACCGAATTAATTGCTCTGATGGACGATTATGTCGACCATAAAATGGACGGAGCTTGCGGTAAACTTCGCGAACTGAACCATTATTTTCGAAATAAATTTTGCACGATTTGCAAGCGTTGTTCTTTTGTCAACCTGTTCATGATGAAATGGCAAACCAAACTAAATATTAATCACTTGACAGCTGACAAAATGGCCGCCAGTTAAAAAAGTGATGCCAACTTAAAGTTCTATACCTCAATAAAAAACACCCTATATTAGTATTTATTATTAAAATAACAAAATTTGTTTAATTAGAAATTATTGTTGGATAAACTCATCAAAATAACTTTTGTTCTGCAAAATGCCTAAAGACAGCGAAAAATACAAATATTTTCTCATCGGCTTCAGCTGTGCTGACAGTTTTCATTTGTTTAGTTTAACATTGCCATATTGCAATCAGAAATAATTTCTTAGTCGGGCTTAAGTTCAGTAATTTCAATTCTTATTGAATGAAATATTTCTCATATTCCATTTCATTAAAAATTTGCGTTAAATAGCTGATGTTAATAACAATCTCTACCCCAGTAGATAGACTTGAGTGCTGATGAAGTGCGTTGCTGCACAGAAAAATATCGGTATTTCCCCCAGCTTGTAGTCCAATTTAATTTTTCTTCTCTTCTTTAGAAACTCACATTAATTAATAAAAAATATTTCATTCAATAAGAATTGAAATTACTGAACTTAAGCCCGACTAAGAAATTATTTCTGATTAAAATTCACTATAGTTCAGCTAAACATTTAAAATTGCCATATTGCCATATTTAAAATTGCATGATTTTTGGGGTTCCGTACACCGAAGGTGAAAAAAGGAAGCCTATCGTTTTCTCTAGGATATGTCCGTCTGTCCCTCACAGGCTGTTTTCTCTAGAACCGTAAGAGCTACGAACCTGAAATTTTGACAGAATATGTACAACTTTCGCAGCTACAATAACAAATATATGACAGTTAAATATTAAAGGGTGTTCCAAAACGAGCAACAAAAATTTTTAATGTTACATACAATTATATATATAGACCCTTGAAATTTTCAAAGTTAGTGTATTTTTATACAGACTACAACAATTAACACTAAAATTTAAAAAAATCAAAATTAAAGGGTATTTTAACAGTTAATGCCATTTTGACTATGTAATTTTGACAACTTCCCGTAAGAGGCAAACTGTGGAAATTTTCAAAAGCGCCAAAACTAAAAAATCCCAAAATTAAAAAATTGACAAGCCGAAAAAATGGCCAAACAAAAAAATCTCTAAAACTAAAATTAGTCCCCAAAAGCTGAAAAAGCTTATGTATTTGCAGAAAGTATAACATTATACAAATATAGTTTTTATTGCTTGTGTCTTTCGTCTGCTTTGGCTTATGAGTTTGTGTGGTTGGTTGCATTTTTTTAACAAGCAGAAAGTATTGAAGCTGTAGGTTGCTTCAAGACAATATCTTGTATTTGTGTGCGTTTGTGTACTTTGTTCTTTATCTAATAATTTTTGAAGAATTCTTACAAATGTTTTCTATTAGTTTAGGTTAGAAAGGGTGGTGCTATAACGCACCACCACTCGGAGACCCAGTTGGGTCCATTGTGATTTGTATTAGGTTTGTTCACATACATTTGCATAACAATGTGTTCAGGCGAATGCTTTCAAAAGCAAATTTCTATTTTTAATCTTAAAAGTACATACTTATCTGAAAAAGTTTTTATTTATATTAAACTAGAAAGGGTAACGACTTTAATGCTTATGTTACCCATAACTGCTTTTTTTATTATCTCAAGTTCGTTGCCGGGCTGTAAATTGTGTTTAAATTATTTTTATCATTTCGTATTACAACCGGAATATCAATCCAGTTTTTATAAGAATCTTGTAACAGTTTATTTTTTCTTCGCAATTAATGTTTGAAAATGTTATTAAAATGCAAATTAGTTTTATTTATATACTTAAGTTATTTCGTTTTGAAATTGTGACAAAGCAAAAAAAAAAGCTTTTAAAAGTAAAATGTAACGCAAGATTTATATTAAAATTTGCTTAATTCAGAAAACCCATGTATATTTGTATGGATTGTATTATCGTATTAAATACATTAGTGTACAATTTTTTGTTGATAATTTTCATATAAAAATGAATTACACAATTACACTTTTATTTCATATATTTATGTACATATTTTGAAAAAGTCGTATTTAATACGATACCCAGAGAGTATCTGTATATACTCTCAGAGAGTATTTGTATGTGTCTTGTTCTTCTTTTGCCCAGCTGGGTGTGTACAAATAAATAAACAAAAAGTATACTTGATACAAAATAGACAATACAAATTTTTGTGAATTAAGCAAATTATATTTATATTTCGAAAAAATGAACAAGGTTTTTACAAATCAGTTTTATTTTTAACCGACTTCAAAAAAAGGAGAAGGTTATCTATCAATGAGTCTCTATTTTTTTTGACGATGTTACTTCATAACTCTGTACATTTTAGACCGATTGTAAAAATTCGTTTATTGTCTGAGAGAGTATAGCTTCCCATTGGTCCCATTGTAAAAAAAATTGATATTCTACTTATTTGATTGCTGCGAAACCTATCAAGCACCTTTGAAAAAATGGGCTGGGTTGCGCCCATTAAAATTTATTATAATTTTTCACGCGATTTTACTTAAACGATTTTTACGAAATTTACCACACACCTTGAGCTCTAAAATAGACACAATTCTCCATTTAAAAAAAAGGGCGGAGTCACGCCCATTAAAATTTAATATTTTATTTTAAGTGGTTCTGCTTTACCGAGTTTTACCAGACTTCACACGCACCCTGAGCTCTGAGAAACAAACAATGGGCGGAGGCACGCCCATTAAAATATAATTTTATATTTCACGTACTTCTTCTTATCTACTTCTATCAGATCTTTGCATTGAAGTCGGTTTTTGTTTTTGGCAGAATTATTATTTTTTATGTTTGTTATGTACAGATTCCAATAGTGCACTTTAGCGGATTTTTATGCAAATAAAGCTGAAAAATATTTTCTGTTTTTGTTATTTCTCTTAAGTGTGGCGCGTTTTGTGAGAGTCGCGCCAGCAAAACGAAAGCGATTTTAAATATCAAAAAAATAAAATAAAAAATAAAAGAGATGTAATAAAGTTTTTGCATAAATTATATTAATTTGTTTTATGGCTGCGGGTTAAGCTTTTAAATAAAATGTTTTAAATTATCTTTAGGACCACCACCCACCCGCACCCAATTTTATTTACTTAATTACCTGATAAAAGAAAGCCCTTGGGCTCTACTCTGTAATTCGAAACGAAAAAAAAACGCTTTCGAATTTGTATCTTAATAACATGTAAATTCGAAAGCATTTGCTTTTGTTTCGAGTTACAGAGTAGACCCCCTGAATTAAATTAAAAACATAATGACAGAATATGTATACATAATCAATATAATTTGTGCCAAAGAAAATGTGTGTTAAAAACTTGATGTTGATGTCAATTTGTATAGACAATTTCTAGATTTTATATGCAATTAGAGACGAAGAAAAGGTTAACAAACTTAAACATTTACACATTGTTATTTCTTCATTATCATCTTCATTAGTGTCATATTGATAAATCTAAAATATTAACTTTCAGCATCGCGCTCCTCGGCATCTTCCTAGTTGCTTACTTCTTATGAATATTGAAAAAAAAAATCAATTCTCTTTATGTTAATTAGTTCTTAGTAGTTTAAGTTAGTGTTTTTGTTTAGTATTTTTGTATCGAATTCCAAAGTTGAGTCATGTAGATTTTCCTTAATTTTTTTTTTTTTTTTTGGTATTTGCATTTATCGGTTTTGTCATTTAAAAGATTATTGTTAACTTTTAGTGTGATTTTAACTGATGACGATGCTGCTGCTGCTGCTGATGAAAATGAGTAATAATTTCCTCCAGCGAAATTTCAATTGATTTTTTTTTAACATTCGTGTTTAGAGTTTTTTAATTAAAATAATATTATGCTGAGTATAAAACTGGTTTTGATGATTTGTTTTTAAAATAATTTACAGGAAATAAAAGTAAAAAAAATTAAACTACACACCTTTTAATAAAAATCAAATTAATACTGCAAACAATGAGTAAATAAATTGTTTTGCCCATAAACATCAGAACAATTTCTCGGAATGCACAAAAATTTAATATTAAAAATGCTTATTGCATATGGGAAATGTCAGAGTAGGTATATATTTTGTACTTCAAAACGAAAGAAAATTCTTTCGGATTTGCATATTATTAACATTCATTTTTGTTACTCTGATTAGAAGTGTGGGCAGGTAATATATATGCCCCTTAATTTATTTTATTTTTTCTTCCTCCATCTCTTCTTACATTTTTTTATAAAATTAAATATTTCTGGAATGCACAAAATTATTAAAAAACTTGGTTTAATTTGACGTTACATTAAGTAAATACGTCAGGATAAATTCGAATTTAAATAGCAGAGATACAAAGCATGATGTTTAACATGGCTCATTTAGCAGCTAACAGCAGCGATGCCAATTTAGCGCGTTTCGCGCTAGATTTAGCGCGTTTTAACTATGCCAAACGCGCTTTTTTTCGTCTTAGCGCGTTTAGTAAAAAAAGCGCTAAATTAGCACGTTTTTCATAAAGTCATCATCATTTCAGTTCAATATTTTTTTAAACTTTTTTTTTAATAATTTTAACAATTTTCTAGTATTCAAAACTCATAAAATGTTTTAAATTGGTTAATGATTCTGCTGTCGCAAATAAAATTCCCTTGACTGTGGTAAGACTTAAAAACGCATTTCAATACTATAAATGGCAAATATTTTGAAATTTCACAACTAAAAATATGTACTCGTACTCGTGACCAAAAAATTAATACAATTTATTAAACATCTATTCTAGCTAAAGTACAAAAAGCATTTGAATCTCAAAACTATTCGACAATTTATATAAGTTGTCAAAAAGTCTGACAAATAAAATAAAAATAAAAACTAAGGATTTCGATTATTTGGAAGGCAATTCTGATTCTGTATTAAATGATTTTAGTTATTTAGGATATAATTTCGAAAAAACCATATTAGAAAATCTGAAAAGAGCTACTAAAAAAATCAATTGTATTTACTAATATAATATAATAATAATAATGTACATACAACGATTTTTATTAAAATTTAATTTAGCGCGTAGGAAAGTAGCGCGTTTTGGCTATAAACAGTTGACAGTGCTGTAACTTAGCGCGTTCTAGCGCGTTTTGCGAAGGGGAACAGCGCGTTTGGGTTATAAATAGTTGAAATCACTGGCTAACAGAGTATTTAATCAGAGCTGTTAATCACTTAACAGTAGTCGTAAATCACATTTGGAGTACGAAATTAGAGAATTTGATGTTATTAACATTCCATTTTAGAATTATAGAGTAGATACAGACTCTGAATAAAAGTGTGGGCTGGTGATTTATTTCAATTTTTCTTCCTCAGATTTTTTTACAAAATTAAATATTTCTGGGATGTATAAAAATATTATGGCGTTGTTTGAGTAAATATGAGCGATATTTCAAGATACATTTATATTTAAGGAGCAGAGACACAAACGAAATTAGGGAAGTGGGATAGGGATCCATCAAAAAAGTTGTACGAAAATGTCTTAAGGCAATCGTGAATAAAAACGAAATTAACCCTTAATCGCATTTAAGGTTTTCTCTAATTTCAGGCGTTAAAATTTTTGACAAATATTTTTGAAGAACATTTTGAGTCGTAATATTCTCGTTAAAGATACTTTTTTATTACATTTTGATGAAACAGACGAAAATGGCATCTAAGAAAAAAGAATTAGGGTTAAAATATTCCACAAAACTTTTACTCGCAATATTTTACATTAAAGTGCTATTATATGCTAAAATTAAAATGCAAGTTTAGAATGTCGATTTACCACTGCAATCTGCAAAAGAGGGTTTAAACTTCAGCACTTTAAATTAGACTCAGACGTGAGCTTTCAGAATAAGCAGTTTG
Source organism: Nowickia ferox (assembly GCA_936439885.1). Lineage (NCBI taxonomy): Eukaryota > Metazoa > Arthropoda > Insecta > Diptera > Tachinidae > Nowickia > Nowickia ferox. The sequence goes on from OW387024.1 coordinate 81,815,815, forward strand.
AACTAGTCAGGCAAATGCTAATGCGCCTACTTAACACCAGAGGCGCTGAATCGATACTATAAAAACTTATAAAACGCACAATAGCAAAGTTGTAAACGAGTGTAAAGTATTTAATATTTTGCCTTCTCTCCTCTCTTCACTATTCAGTTCATTAAAGAAGGTAACACATATAAATACATACATACATATGTATGTTGGTACGAATATTATTGCCTGATTGTCCTTAAAAATATATACATATATATTTAATCGATACTCTGTACCCACTAGTCAATAATTTTTCATCACTAATTAGAACCTGATTTTTTGTGCTGTATGTAGTGTTATTGACATTGTTATTTGCAGAAACTACACATAAATTGATATTCATGATGTTAAATATATGAAAACATACAAAAAATATTTTTCACATGATTTTTAACTGACACGATCTCACAAAGAAAGTCGCCGAATTCAAAATGTTTGTTTTTTCTCTAATTTTTTTTTTCTTTGGCAATAATCATTCCTTTCAAGAAAGCATGCTTAACATCATAAAAATCGATCATGCAAGTCATAATTTAAACAATAATAATAATAAAAAAATAATATTAAAATCATTGATTGGTTTATTTTTTAGCATCATCTTTGAATTTTTGTTCGCAAATATTTAAATACTTAAGTAAAGTGAATAAAATAAAATAAATTTCAATATTCTACAATATACTCGTTTTTTCGACGCATGATTGATATACATACGTACATACATATATAGATATGTACAGGTAACCCTCTTATAACAGGCTTTTCCCCTGCAGCAAATCTCCTTTAACACGATACTTCTATAACGCGAAATTATATTTTTCTCTTACATTATTTCATGTTGTGTGCAAAGCTATGAATGAAATTAAAAATAAACCATCTATTTCTGAGCAACAATTTTAATAGCATACATATATTTAGTGAAAAAAACGACAAAATTACTGGTTTGTATCCATGGTTGTCTATGTAATTTTCCTCTAGATTGTTTATGCTTCTTTTTTGTTCACACAACACAAGAAGGGATACCTGTATGTACATATCAAGCAAATACGTACATATCGTTACCTCGAGATTTTTGCATTTTTCGATACATTATAATGGGTGTCTTTTATTGAGGTATAGAACTTTAAGTTGGCATCACTTTTTTAACTGGCGGCCATTTTGTCAGCTGTCAAGTGATTAATATTTAGTTTGGTTTGCCATTTCATCATGAACAGGTTGACAAAAGAACAACACTTGCAAATCGTGCAAAATTTATTTCGAAAATAATGGTTCAGTTCGCGAAGTTTACCGCAAGCTCCGTCCATTTTATGGTCGACAGAGCAATTAATTCGGTTAACCATGGATCGTTTTCGCACTACGTTTACTCTATGTGATAATACGCATCCGCTGAAGTCGCTCGTCTACGCCAACAAACCAGAAACGTTAGGGGACTTGGAAGCCAACATTCGTGGCGTTATTGCCAACATACGGCCCCATATGCTCGAAAAAGTGGTTGAAAATTGGACCTGTAGAATTGGCTTTATTCGAGCCAGCCGCGGCGGCCACATGCCCGAAATCATATTTAAAAGTTAATGGCATAAAATTATCCTTCCAATAAAGCCAAATTGATGGACATTAAAACGATTTTCTTGTGTTTTATTTCAATTCGAAGTTCTATACCTCTAAAAAAAACACCCTATACAATATACAAAAAAATATATTTTAAAAAAATAATGATTTAGGGCCTTTCTATATTAAGGTAACGATATGTATGTATGTATATATGTATGTATTTATAGAAAACATTTAAACATTTTTTTTAAACTAACAATAATTCTGATTTCTTAAAGTGTATTGTTATCACCTCTTAAGTGTAGACGATTAGTGTTTTTATTGTGGCATAAACACTAAGGTGGGTCGAAGAAAAAATTTGCGCCAGTCACCTCCTAGAATGAAAGATAAGTCAATGAAGTTTTCAAAAGAGGAAAACAATTGTTGGCCGCGTTTGAAAATACAGCACTTTTTGTGTTTTATATATAGCGCCGCCTAGCATCCTCCCCTAATGTCTAATTTTTTGCACGTGGCAAAAAAAAACTCCATCTAAATCTTAATACTCGTACATTCCCTTTTATGACACGCTTTGAATTTTGCCCTGTCACTCCCTAGAATGAAGACTATGTATATGAAGTTTCTAAAAAGAGAAAACAAATTCTTTTCCATGTCCTAAAATACAGAATTTTTTGTTTTTTACATATAGCGTCGCCATTCAAGGTCCAATCTCAACATATCGTACATCATTGTTAACGGCTAGAATATGGCTTCATTTTTGTCTTCGGTGGATTTTTAATCTAACGCCAAATTGTATTTATGATATCTCTGATCCTTCCCCCTCTTTTGTCTAATTTTTCATAAATGGAAGAAAAGCCTTCGTAAATCTTTTTATTTGCCATAAAATTTTAGAGAAATGAGTTTTATAATCGATAATCCACGATGAACCTTACTTCAGTTTGTAAGCAGTTTATATCGTATACCGTCGTTATTATACAGGGCAATCATGAATGAAATTCCGCGTGAAATTTCTCCCTTTTCCAATTAGAATTTTTTGTTTTCCCTATTACTTGCTATTAGTTGGAATTGTTCCCCGAGAAAAATTTCACGCGGAATTTTATTCATGATTGCCCTAATAATATTTTATGAGAAAGTTAATTTTAAACATTTTATAAAGGAAAATATATATAGGGTGTTTTTTTAGAGGTATAGAACTTCGAATTGAAATAAAACACAAGAAAATCGTTTTAATGTACATCAATTTGGCTTTATTGGAAGGATAATTTTATGCCATTAACGTTTAAATATGATTTCGGGCATGTGGCCGCCGCGGCTGGCTCGAATAAAGCCAATTCTACAGGTCCAATTTTCAACCACTTTTTCGAGCATATGGGGCCGTATGTTGGCAATAACGCCACGAATGTTGGCTTCCAAGTCCCCTAACGTTTCTGGTTTGTTGGCGTAGACGAGCGACTTCAGCGGATGCGTATTATCACATAGAGTAAACGTAGTGCGAAAACGATCCATGGTTAACCGAATTAATTGCTCTGATTGACGATTATGTCGACCATAAAATGGACGGAGCTTGCGGTAAACTTCGCGAACTGAACCATTATTTTCGAAATAAATTTGCACGATTTGCAAGCGTTGTTCTTTTGTCAACCTGTTCATGATGAAATGGCAAACCAAACTAAATATTAATCACTTGACAGCTGACAAAATGGCCGCCAGTTAAAAAAGTGATGCCAACTTAAAGTTCTATACCTCAATAAAAAACACCCTTTATATCAGATCAATGTGTAAAACCAACGCAAAAAAAACGCTTAATTATACCACATGGCAACGCCTAATCTCTCACATTGACTCATACTCATACACAAACGCTCGTTTTCATTAGTTAAAAAGCATTCATTTTTCAAAAAATTTTGCTAGATGCTTTCTGGCAGAATTTGTTGAAAATAAAAAATTGTAATTTGTTAAAAAAATTCTTCTGTATAGAGGATTTTTCTCATAAATGTACATGATGATCTGCACTAGCAACAGTGAAATGCGCATAGGATCCAGCAAACCCCTCAATAATCAATTTCAATGTATTTATAATTTAAAAAATATTTTACTGAATAACTAAAATAATATTTTGAAATTATAGTGCGTAAAAAAATTTTAAACGTAACTGTAACATTTCCAAAAAACTCCAATTATTAACTATTTTATATTTGTATGTGCTCTAAAAATACCTGCAAATACTAATAAGTTTGTATAAACAAATTCAAAGCCATTTCAATAATTTTTTCTACATTTAAATCTGGCATTATACCTTTCTTCTGTGGAACATTTTAACAGAATTTTTTGACCGATTTAGCATTCTCTTTTCAAGCTGGACAGTAGGTGTAGTATACTACAGGCTGAAATCTCAGCGATAAGTAGAGCGGCTAAATGGTTGAGGTATTATAGGATATACAACTGGGATATCCGTATATTCACGGACAGCAAAGCTGCCATTAAAAACATTGCGGGCGTCTTTACGACATCGAATCTGGTATATGACTGCCGAATCTCTCTTAACAAACTGGGAATGTATGCTGACCTGGAACTACAATGGATTCCAGGACATGCGAATAGTGTTGTTAACAATATTGCGGATGAGCTGGCTAAGGCTGGAGCTCAAATGCAGGATGTGGACATTGATAGGTTGGTAGGTGTTCCGATGAATTGCTGTAAAATGCAAATACAGCAGAACCTTTTCAGGGTTGCACAGGCTAGATGGTTACATGAGGTCACATGCTCAACCTCTAGAATGACATGGCCCTGTTATGATATGAGGAGGTCCGCAATATTGGTGAGGATTCCAAGAGGACAACTTCGTAATTTGGTCGCAGTCCTTACAGGACATTGCTACATAGGCATACATGCTGGTAGATTAAATCTACCTTATAATGATTTCTGCAGAAGCTGTCAGGACGAGGAAGAGGAGGAAACTGTTGAGCATTTTCTCTGTAATTGCCCAACACTTGCGGAGGTGCGTTCACTCCACATGGGGGCTCCGATACTGCAAGGTTTGGAGAGTCTGTCGGAATGTGAAATCGGTAGTGTGAATTCATTCATACGCCTTTCGGGTTGGTTTCAGCTGAATACGGATAGTGTATAGGATAAATGAGGATGGGCAGCCCACCTCAATCCAACCGAAGTAACCGAATCGCATCAAAAATTTTATGAAATCATAAAAGAGTATATTAAAAATCATTAAAAATACGAGTTTCGATAAAAAAATATATTTTACTATTGTAAAATATCTGTGTTGAATTATTGGCTGATACTTTAAATTTCAAGAGGCAAATCTTTTATTTATCAAATACTTAATCCACCAACACTTGGAATTAAATTCCATTTAGGTTTTTGCATTTAACAAACAAGCAAAAAATTAATTTACGTACACAACTATCAGATTATTTGGTATACAATATTTTATTTTTTTTTTTTTTTTCAATTCCTTATGCGCGTTGAGACAGACTATTTCAGTGCCCAGACACGTATTGTTACCATCAGCATGCTCATGAACGTGTTAATAGATTCACGATGATCCACAAGTATATATACATACATATACTTCAAAACAATTCCATACGTCACAAATAGTCTTGCTCATTTATCTTCGTTTTTTTTTTTTTTCAATTGTCTTTAGCATTGAAAATGACTTGCGAAATAAATGTAAATTTTAGTTTTTGAATTTATTAAATTAAATAAACAATCTTCTTTATTTACCATCACTTATGTTTTACAAAGTTATTAGTTTGTGTATTATTTATTTATTTTTCGTGCCTGACCAAATATGTTATGCCAAGTCAAAAATAGAACAATTAATAATCTAAAAAAAGTTCCGACTTTCAGAATTTTTCCCATAACAAATTCACATTAATTGAAAACTAACTGTCAAGTAAAAGCAGCAATAGAGAGGTTTTACAAATTAAATTAAATTAGCAGCATAAATTTGTTTAAAAAGGAAAATGACATTTGGGCAATTACTTCCCACTAATTGTGTTACTTTCTTTTGAAAGTTACCCACAAATTTACATAAAATTTACATTTTAAACACAGTGCTGCAACGCTAGTGGTTGATTTTTAGCGGACGCTATACTTTTAAACTGAAAAACGCATTTGTCAGCATTACCTTTTTAATGTGGTTTTGTAAGGCAACACCGTTTAATAAAAGCCAAGTCTTTGGCTTCGGAATCTTTTGTCCAATCAGAAAGTTTTTTAATGCAATTGTGATTGTTATTATTTGGGCAATAGCGGCATCTCACAGTAACCATCATGGCAAACATTTTCTAATGATTCTAGGCAAACAAAACGTTTTTTCGAACAATTCCAAAACCATATTGTTGCAAAAACAGGTTAAAACCCGGTTTGAAAACTCTCTTAGCAATCGAAAATATATTATATATGACGACTATTGTATATTGAAAATATATTTGAAAAAAAAACAAATCTAAAAAACTACTAAAAACTCTTAAAAATTATGTTAATTAGCAACACTGTTCGAAATTAATATATTTATTCATATTGTTTTTAAAGTATGTATTTTGCTTAATTTGTGATTTTGAACTATTCTTGACCTAAATCCCAAAAAAGAGGTGTGTACTCAATTTTGATTATTTTATATTTAAATTGTGCTTTTAGAATTTAAATAATGAAAGATTCAAAACAAAAGAAAAATTTGTTAGCAATAAATAAATATTAAAAGCATATAAAGTAAAAAAAAAACTATAACAAACTGTGTATAATACATATGGGCATTTCCAGCGAAAGGTCCACTGACCTTTGTTTTCATATCCATATTTTCATAGAGACAATCAAATTTAATTAATGTTAAAAAAAATTTATATTTATACATAACACATTTGGATATTTCTTTTGCTAATTTTGTTAAAAAAAAAAACTCTTTTTACAGAGAGGCATTATGCATTGACTTTTGCTCTCTAAAATTTATCTGAGGGTATAAAAAGTCAAAGAAGAATGCTTAATAAACTATGCGAGTGTAAATAACGTCACGTGCGACATTGTTAACAGTACGTCGAAAGTCATGCAGAAAGCTCATTATATATTCAGTACGAACAGAAAAAATATACAGATTTGTGATCGAGGTACCTATTTAAAGCTGGTCACGTGCGACATCATAAGTTTAAAATTTAAAAAAAAAAACATTACATAAAAAAATTTTATGTACTTTTAAATTATTTAAATTAGGATGAGTAAAAACGGCGAAAAAATGAAGAGATTTGCAAACGGTGGAGAGGAAAGTGTAAGGAGGATAAATTATTTTGGCAAAATCATAAATTAAACAGCAAGAACAGAATGCGGAATGGTAGAAAAAAGTTTGGTTTAAATGTATTTTATGCCATCTGATCAGATTAAAAAAGCACTCCGTGGTATATACATAACTTAGACGGAAAGGTATAGCGCAGTGGTAAAGTGAGAGCAGCTAAAAAAATGTTTTTGGTAATTAATTAATTTCAAAAAACATTTACTAAGCTTGTTTGTTTATAATTTTGTAAAAAAGAGCAACAGAAACAATGTAAATATTATGAATGGGGGAAATGTCACGTTCGACATGTCACGTGCGACTTTGAATAAAATTTAATTTAAAAAATATTTATTGGTTTATTTATTCATAACATGTTCTACAAAGTAAATTTGTAGAACATGGTAAACCAAAACCAAAAAATAAGGCGAAAGAGAAAATTTATGAAAACACACCCAATATAAATAAAATAAAGCGCAATTAAAAAAGTCAAATGAAACCAAACTCAAGATGAAATAAAGCCCAAAAAATTAAATAAAGCCCAACCGATCTCAGGATGAAATAAAGTCCAAAATAAATAAAAGTAAGCCTAATTAAAATTTTTTTAATTTTATTGGGCCTTATTTGATTTTCTTATTTGGGCGTTATTTTCTTGGGCCTATTTCGTAGCGCCAAACAAGTATATACGTACATAATTTTTTGTGTAAAATCAAAACCATTTTAAAGAGTTATCAGTGCATAACATTCTAAAATTAGTTCCAAAAAAAAAACAACTTCTGTTTTTGCCACATGTGAATTGACTTGGTTTTTTGCAATTATCTTTAAAACGAAAAGTTTTTCAAAATCAAACTTAGCACCCATTATAGGTACAATTGAAAGCTATAAGTTACACTGATGATCAATATAAAAACTCATTTTATTTTAATTTATTTTTTTTTCATTTCAAATGTATACGACGGTCACGTTTGACATCATGGAAATTCCCATATACATACATATTTGAAAAGGAGCTTAAAATATAGAAACCTCAAACTATGAGAAAAAGCGCAAGAATATAGAACTTTTAAAAGCAAAAAAAAAATTGTACAAATATTTGATCACAAATAAGTAACCGCCTTATTTATTAAAATTATTAAAGCTTCATAAAGGGTTTTTAAAACAAATTTTCATAAAAAATTTTTCTTATTAAGCCTTTTTAAAGCCTTAATATTTTTTATAAATAAGGCTGAAAATATTTATTTAATTTAAATATTTCATTAAGATACAGAACATGAGTGAAAGGTATCAAGAAATATTTACAGAAAAATAATATTAAAAAAGTACAAAATTTCTTGTCATCTTTAATAAAATATTTCATTCTAAGATTAAGAAATTATTCCGGATTAAAAGTAAAAATTACGAACAAACACTTGTCGAATTCAAATTGTGAAAAAAAATTTTGTAACAGCATTCTAAAAAAAAAGAATATTTTGCAAAACAAAATTGCACAGCATTGCACAGGAAATCCAAAATAATACTATCAAAATTAATATGAGGAAAAAACAAAGCAAAATCAATGATAAAAAAAGATATCACGCATATTAAAAGATGAACGGAAAATCGTGCAAGGCGTGCGTTACTAAAGACATCAGATCATAACCAATTATAAAATATTGCAACAAAAGAGAAATAAATATTACAAACTAAACCGCATAGAATTATTTAAAAATAAAATGAATGTGAGTGTGTAAAAACATGCGGTGCGGTAGGCACACAAAAATCCGGGCAATCAAAAAATCAATATTTAACAACAACAACCAAGTGCTATCAACAACAAGAACAACATTAGCAACCTGCTGACAAGTTCCTACAACAAATCAAAAACCCAAAAGCAATAACAACAGCATAAACAGAACAATAAAGCAAACACTCAAACCGACGATAACCAACCAACAACTACAATCCAACACCAGTTACCAGAGTGATACGTCAAACACTAAGCAACCTTTTAATTTTTTTTTATCTTTTTGGAATTTCTGCTGACAAAACTCACACACACACACGCACACACACACACACGCACACACACATGTTTAGATTTGCAAACCAACTAGAGATATTTTTTAGCTTTTTTTTCAAGTGAACAAATGAACAAACATTTGTGACTTAGAGATTTCAGTTTGATTCTTGATGTTGGATAGATCGGTTCTAGATACGGTTGTTGTTTGAATTTAAACACACAAAAAACTTAACGCGAACGAATTTATTTAAAAATTAAAATATTTTTTAATTTGTTAAAAGCAAAACACAACAAGAAAAACCAAATAATTTACTATAAACATAATAAACTTTTAAGTATTGTTGTTTAAATTAAACGAAAAAAAAACTGCCGTAAATTCAACAAAAATCCCAAAGGATACGATAATATTCCAAATCAGTAGCAACTGCCTTAAACACACAAAAAAAAAATAAACAAAAACAAAAGAACCGCAATTGTGATATTTTAACTTACTTTTTATTTATTTTTTTTTATTTAATATAAATTTAAAACAACAAAAACCACTACCAAAGTAAGTAAAAAAATTTTACAATCAAATTAACAAGTGAAATTAATTTTTGCTTGCAACAAAAAAAAAACACTTCCGCAAAAACAAAACATACCCACAAAATTTGTATGTCAAATTGTTGGTAATTTCCATTAAAAAATACTTTGTTTGTATGTATGCAGTATATGCAATATTCTTTACATGCGATTTGTTTGAAGTTGAAGTTTTCTGACAAATTATTAAGGATTTAAACAGAAATGTTGAAACAGTTGTGTTTTGTACTTAAAAGTATACGCAGACTTCCTTTTCCGCCTTCTCCCGAAACATCAATAACAAAACAAACAAAAAACACACACGCACACGCACACACATATTTGCTTAATAAATTACTAATTTTATAGCTGTTTTAGCAATTTATACAAAAATGTGGTTCTAGACAATTAAATTTTTGCCAATTCTAAAAATTTCAAATAAAAGAATTAAATTGCCAAATAGTAGTCTCACAAAAGTAGTTCGACAAATTAAACTATAAAAAGTTAAAACGGTAAAAAAAGACACCCACAGACACATAAATAATATAAATGGTAAATAAAAAATTGTTTAATCAAAATTATTTAAAGAAAGAAATATGGTTTCAAGAGAAACATAAGCAAAAAAACAAAAGACTTAAGATGCAAACTTCTCGCCAGTAAAAGACAATAAAACAGGGACCGTAACGGTTACAACTTATAAGTCTTATTTTAAAAATTACTTTTTAATCAATTATTTCTTGATTTTTATTTATTCCTCACAAAATAAAAGTTATTTCTTGATTTTTATTTGCTGCTCAATTTTTTAAATTTAATAAGCGTATTTTTTGCGTTAAAATTAATATTAACCGATTTAAACTTGAATTTATCGCCAGAGTCTGTATAAAAACTCTTTTTTTCAGTTTAAATTTGGAAAATAACCGTTATTTGCGATCCCTGCAATAAAATCATTAAAATAAAATTTCAATAGTGGAATTGAGGCTTCAAAGAAGTGGGAAATGTGTACAGTTATTTTTAAGTTCAATCAAATTTCTTTATTTATAAAAGTTTATTTATAAATTATATTTTGTAAAATTTCAATTGTGATTTAAATTTACAAAAAGTTGACATAAAATTCAATTAAAATCAGTGTAAAACTTAATAGTTTTCAGTAAAAAATGTATCAAACATCACAACTGTTTCCAATCCATAAACTTATATTTTTAACTTTTTTAATTAAAGTTATTTTTTGTTCACAAAAAGTGTTGAATATTTTAATTAAAATATTTTCTAAAAAGTAGTTGAAATGTTAAAAAAAAAAAAGAAAACTGGAGGAAAAACTCTTTAAAGGCCAGAACAATAAGAACGAAAGACTTAGGACACAAACATTGCAAAATTTTGCCAAAAATCATTATCGAAACGAAAGACTTAGAAAGCGAACTTTAATTACAAGCATCACCAAAGTTCAGAAAACAAATTATGATCGTTCTTATTGAAAGAAATTTCACTAGAATCTAAATGGAAATTTTGGCCCCAGTTATTAAACAATCGTTATTATATCATACATTTAATAAAAAGACTTAAGACATAAACCATAAACTAATGGGAGATATTAAAAAGAACTTGACAAACTTGTTTTCAATTTGCTAGATGAAATATTTGATGTTCTCAAAAATATTTTAAAGGAACGCTTTTTTTTTAATAAAAAATACAACTTCAAACTAATACATTGGAATTTTGTTAAGTAAATTTTTATTACGAAATTAGAAGATAAATGTATTTGTATTATAAAATGCAGCAAAATTTTTGGAAACAAAAAAAAAATAAAAAAATTCTACTTAAAGGTACTGCAACGAAAAAAAAAATAAAACAAACATCCAAGCTTAAAGCTTTGAAATTAATAGAAATATTCACCCTTATTCCAGTTGTCGACATCGACGTCACTTTAACACAATACCGAAATATTGTGGCTTTTTTACACGCTCTCGAGAACAATTTTGGGCTACTGACAATCTATTTCCGTTCCCTAAGGTCTTGAAAATAGCAGAAACCTGCCAACAGGAGTCAGTTGTTTTCGACAACGGGTACACAAGCCCCAATTTTTTGTTATCGATGTCGACAGCTAGAATAAGGGTGATTATAAATATAAATAAGTGAAATGTATTTGCTGGTGGTTAAGCGATGTCCATATGCATTTCATTGTTGCTTTAACAAATCGTCAGTAGACTTCAACCACACATTTTGAACTTATAATATAATTATGACAATATGTCGAATAATAAATTTCTTGAATATAAATATAAATAAAAAATTTACTGAATTTTTTGAATTTGTAAATCATTTTATGTGCCACTCTAATTTAAAATAGTTATTTGTCTTTCAAATCAATTTTATGGTTATTTTAAAACGAAAATCTTCTATATTCTTCTTCAAGTATCAAAACAATGTAATAAATCTTAAATTCGAATGCTTTTGGTAAAATGATTTATTTAATTTAAATATCAAATATTTTTAACGTTCCAAAATTTATTTAAAAAAAAAAATTTGCATAGATTTCGCTTTGCATTATTTTAAATTTTATGTGACTTTTATTTTAGTTTCTTTTTCTTCCTCAGCGATGATTTTAAAGTAAAAAACACTAGTTTATGGCTAATAAATCATTTATATTTAATGTTTTCTTTTTTGTTGTCGTTTGTGTGTTTCAAATAGGTTTTTCCCGTGAACTATAAAAAGTATTACACCTTTCTTTTCATAGAAATGTATAAAATTTACATATAACATACATATTTACGTTTACACATTTTAAATTGCTTAATAGTACAAAGTATAAATTTGAAACGGTTTTATTGCCTGTTACGCCTTTGTTCTAATAACACAGAGCAACAAAAAATTTATTTTGGCATAGATATTTAGGCTCACATTTGGCAGTTTGAATTAACTTGTAAGTTTTTGAAATTTTCAAATTGTTGGTCATATGATTATGTGTCAGTTTAAGCGGCGTTTTTGTTTATAAAAAAATAAAATCAACTATTTTGATAACATTAAGACATTTGAAAAGAAAATATTTCCAGCTTTTTATTCGAGATGACTTTACTAATAAATTTAAGTCACCGCTCAAAAAAACATTAAATTTACTAATGTTACATTGAATTAATATCAGATAGCTTAGTTTAATATCAAAAACTGGCTTATAAGGTTATAAATTAAGCTTTTATTTTTAAGCTTGTTCGCAGGCAACAATCTTGAAATGTTTTCCACCACTACAAATTTACACAAAATTATTTTTCGTTTAAACTACAACGGACGCTGTTTTGGTCAGAATGCAGAATTTGGCGATACATTTCCTCTCTAACACCAACAATCCAAAGATAGGGGGATTGAAATTTTTTAAATTTGCAGACTGGAGACACAACTGCAAACTTAAACCTCAATGTCATTTAAATAATAGACCACATAGACACAGGCCCGTTCGATCTTAAACCGAAAATAGCTTGATAATAGTATTCACAACGAATTGTTTTGTAGGATGATTTACTTGAATTCGCACCTTAAGCTACCTTGATTACTACAATATAATTTTAAAATATTTTAATTAACTGAAATACCAAAAAAAAAGTGCTTAAATTAAAAAAAAAATCTTTAATAAAATTTATTTAGCTTCTAACTTGTATTTTTGTTTTTTTCTTGTTTTTTCATTCTAAAACGAACAAAAGCAAAAAAAATATTCCTTTCACTTAAATGCCACTCGAAATAAATTCTTAGTTTTAAGCCAACAATTAATGTACGTTGCTAAAAAAAAAAACAAACTGATTAGAACGTTGCCTTATTTATTTATAGATGAATGATTATTGGCACATACCCAGAGCATCACTCTCACCATCCTCCGCATCATCGGCTGTATCGACAGCTTCTTCCACACAACACAGTAATCGCTCGCAAAATAAGCAAAAACTAACGCCCACACATTATAAAAAACAAAAACTACAACAGCAACAACAGTATCAAACTAGTGTGGCAGTTATAGGAGGAAGTGGAGGCAGACGTGATAGCGAAATGAGTGCTGCAACCAGTGCAGCAGCAACAGCAGCTGCGGCAGCCGCAGTGTTGGCAGCAGCCAAAAGAGGTTCCAGATCATCGCAGGGTAGTAGCGATAGCAACAGTAGCACAAGGGTAAAATTTATGATTTGCAGGAATTTAAACATAAATTTTAAATTTTTATTTCTAGAGCGTCGCTTCTGGTTCTTTGCTATTAACGGCAGCGAATTTAGAGCGCATGGCTGAGATTCAAAAAAAAGAGCAACAACAGCAGCAGCAGCAACAGCAGACTCATCATTTGGACTCTTCAGCCTACAATCCAAATTTGCTTCAAGTATCTAGGGATTATCCATTGACAACCGTAACCTCAACAAATGTTAGAGACAATATTCATCCTCATCCTCATCATCCACATCAACATCATCATCGTCATGAACTTCAGCAACGTCAGCTGGAACAGGCGCAAACGCAAACGCAAATGCATACAACCCATCAAGATCAAACACAAACTGATGCTGTTATTAATATTGATCCTAATTTAAATTTTATTAAAACCAAAGATTTAGACACAGTGTCCATAGCGAGTTCAATGCATTTTACTATGGTCAACGGTGAGGCCGGCACAAATAAGAAAACAAAAAAAGGTTTATGCGATCGCGGCCGACAAGTGACTGTTTTAATTGTGACAATGAGCACAATATTTTTATTGCTCATAATTGGCATGGTGTATGCACTGGAAAGTAAGTAGAGATTTTTAATTAAATGCCATTGAATTGGACTAAATTATAGGTTAGAAAAGTAGCGGCTGTTTTAAGTGTGACAAATGTGTACATACAATATATTCCAACTCTACCGTGAATAACAAGTAGAGTTTTTGTTCCCAGGAAATTTTTATTCTCCTCGAAGGGAAAAATGCTATCGTGAATCTCCCATGAAATTTTTTCCCGTTGTCAGTTCTCAATGATTGAAAAAAACGCGAAGAAGATTTGTAAAGCGTAAAAATTAATTGAGAATCAAAGAAATTTAAGTTCTTAAGTGCAAAGTTGTGTTTTTATATATTCGAAGTGCAGTGCTATAAAATTTACTGCATGTGAACCAAAGAGGTTCATACTCTAATACAAAAATGTCTTGCAGGGAGTTATTGTTAACAATCGTGAACATTATTTACTGATCTTGTACTAAAAATAAGTATGTATAATAACTTTTAACATTTGATTGGAAAGAATATGTTGAAATTACTCGATGTATTAATTCAATTCGCCTGCAAAATTTAAGTGGAAAAATCTAAAAGAAAAGTGAAAAAATCCCCGTGCAAAATATTATTCGTGATAAGGGGAATCAAAAAAAAGAGGAAATATTTTTAGGGAAAAGTTATTCACGATTGCAATTTCGGGAGAATGGAAAATATTATGTTGCTTATTATACTGTACAATAAAATTAAAATAAAATCCAACATAGCAAGATTTTGACTGATTCTGACAGGGGGAGTTGAAGTCAGAGAATGAGAATGAGTACTCAAAAAAATAAAGTTAAGTATGTACTCTTAATTTTAGTAATTGTAGCACAAACAATGCGCACACTGACATATTTGCTCTCAACTATGACTATAGCCGATTCCAACACCGAAGAGTATGTGAAAATCATAAGTACTATGCAACTGCATATTGATTGTCTGTCACATTTATACTCAGAGTATTCGCACAAAATAATTATACTCATGATAATCCGAGTATTTGCTCATCATTATGCACTCTTAAATTTTAGGTACAAGATGTGCTGGCATTTGTATGTAAAATCTTATGAGGAAAATTTTATGAAACCTTTTAACCCTCAAACTCTTCTTCGTATGGGTCTTTTTCCCATCCTTTCGAATAAGGGGGCAAAATTTGCCCTAAAACGGGGGTTACAACGACTTAAAATGTTCTATAAAAATTTTCGTCGTCAAATTTTACTTTAAATCTCTGAATACACTAAACTTCGAAATTCAACTTACACCCGACCGAAATTAGTAATAACTTGAACTGCGTTTGAGGATTAATTTCATACTTATTCATAGTCATATTATATTATTATTGTTTTATGTAAAATCCTACGAGCAATATTTTTGTGTAACATTTTAACCCACAAAGTTTTTTACGTATGGCCTTTTTTGTCCTTTTCGCTAAAAGGGTTTCAAAAAGCAGCCTTAAACAGGTTTATAGCGGGTTAAAATTTTCTGCAGCAAATATTCGCCTTTAAATTCTATTAGAAGTCTTTAAATACACCAACGCTTTACCAAATTCAACTTGAACACCTAAAGGAAGTCAAAACCTAAAATGCCTGCCGCTAAGGTTAATTAAATTTTGGCTTATGACTGATGTTTAAATTGAATTTCGAGCTTTAGAGTATTCAGAGACTTATAATAGAATTTTATGGTGCATGTTTTCGAAAAACAAAAACACATAATTTTAATTTAATTATTTTTGTTTTATACTTGCAGTGCGTGCCCGCGAAATGCCCCAAAGTTAACAATACTCCAAAAAAAACAAAAACAAAAAAAAACAACGAAAACGTTAAAAAACTCTCTTAAAAAACCAACAACAAAGGAGTGCGCAAAGAAACAAGCTCAAGTTACTTGCTGCGAAGAGAATTTGTAAGAGAAATCAAAAGTTGAGTAACACACAAATGGAGTGTTCAGTTTACAGTCATTGTTAAAAGTTTACGTAAACAGCTGATTTTATTTATTTTTTTTTTAATGGGACCATTCTTTAATGGACTTAAAAACAAAAGAACAACAACAGAAATAAGGAAAAATTTTAGTACTTAAGATTATTTATTTTATTTTATACGAAAATATCAAACAAAAAGAAAAGCAGAAAAAATACAACAAATTCTATGTCATCCAAAAGCAATCACATAAAAAATTTACATGCATACATACATACATGTATGTACATACATATGTATGGCGTTTTTTGTAAGAAAGAATTAGTAATTTAGCTTAATAATTTTTTTTTTTTTAATTAATTAATTAAAAATCACAACAGCAAAAACACAAACAAATTTTAGATGCATAAAAATTAATGCAATAATTAAGTCAAAATCACTCACACATACAATTACTCTTTTACACACACACATACATATAAACATACATATACATACATATGTACTTAAAAGTAAAAATCCATCTTCACTTAAGTTTATTATTTTTATTTTTAGTTAGTATTTGCCAATTAAGAATTTTATTCAACGTCACGCGCATTTTGTTTATTGACAAAAAAAATTATAAAAAAAAATTCAACATTTATTTGGCTTTTTATTCTTAATTCTTATTATTTTTCTAAAGTAGAGCAGCATACAATTGCTACATGTACAATGTATAAAAATTACGCGACTTAATCACTTAAAACAAACTGCAACAACAAATTCATGTATTACTCGTATTTAACAACAAATCATTAATTTTAATTACATTAAAAAATCTTTATCCCTGTGATATGTTTAAATAAATCAATTCATACTAAAAAATTGTATACTTAATCAAAAGTATGTACATATGTATGTACTTCTTATAAGGGAAAAGAGAACAAGTTTTAAGTAAGTAAGCGCAGTAATAGCAATAGCAAAAGGTGAAACTGCGTCTCTAACACAAATTTTTATTATTTTTTATCTAAGCTCAGTTGAAAGTATGAAATTTTACTGTCAAATCCTTAAAGTTAGGCCGAGTTTACATCTGGCACACGTGTGCTCAAAAAAGCCTAACCACTAATTACTAATGAAAAACTGTTTGATTCAGACATGTATTTATTGATTTAAACAGTTTCAAATCATGTTGGATTCTACAAAATTGTCCATTGGTAACGTATGAAACTTTTTAATGTTTTTGCATTAAAGGTACATACCAATAAACTATCTACACATTATCTGTGGCAGAAAGGAAAAAGTTCTCAAGTCGACATAAGCTATTTTTGAGTTAACGGTACCCCTGTAATCTCCATATTCGTAAGTACTCCTGGGCAAAATTTCATTTATTTTTTGCACTTTTTTTTGACTTGCTTCTTATCTTTTTTTCGTTTCATAATCTCATATGGAATAATAGCTACATATTTCAAATCAGATGTATTATTTATAGTCAGTAGAACGAAATTTTCTAGAAGAAGTTTAAGTGAATACCGAATTCCTTATTTACCTGTAAAAGAAATAGATTTCTGAAAATCGACTTGAAAGTTTAAAAGTGATATACTGCAAAACAGTAAAATACGACTTAGTGCTTTATTGCTATTATTATTGGCACTGTGTTTCACACTATTCAATAAGTTGCAAAATATAAAACAAAAACTCTTAATTTTTTTCCAATTTTTCTTACAATATAGACTAGGCTGCATAAATCTGCGTAAAAATAATTTAATAATTTTAATATAAAATTTTACAGTTAAATAGTAGCGGTACCCCTTTAAAATTTTCTTTGATTTATGTACATACATGTAAACATTTTAACATGACAGCACCCGGCCAAAAATACTGGTGTGGCAACACTCTATTTTTGAAAAGATGTTGTTGTTATTCACATTTATTTTCTTTACATACGTCTTCGAGTCGTAAAGCAGCTCTGGGCTGGGGAACAGATCTCGCGTCATCGTAATTATTTCTTAAGTGCGATCAGGCTTGTGTGTGTTGTTTGGCCTACGAGAGTTTTGCGCCTCACTCGCTTTTGTTAATGGTTACCGCAACTAACTGTATCGCTTACAGTTAGTTATTTTGTCGTATTTTCTATTATCAAGTGCAAAAGTTTTTAATAAGATTTAACTGGTGGAGACCATTAAAAACTCTAGGAGTGGATATTGGAAACTCCTACTTCCTATACGAAGGTATAGGTCGTTCGCAGCAACCGAAGGAAGCTTCTAAAGGGTCCGCCATCTAACGTTTTTTTTCAACTAGTGCTTATTTCGTGAATGGTAACACTTAGCTCATGTCTGATTTAACAGATAATTAGTTTTATCCTTCCGCTGAACGAATATGGTTGTGTATACGCTTTAACAAAAAAAATCATCTTTTCAGATGAAGCTCATTTTGATCTTGGCGGCTATGTAAACAAGCAAAATTGTCGCATTTGGGGCACAGAAAACCCGCACGCATAATTGGGCCAATGAGCAAGGAGTGGCCGTTACAGTCAATGGCGATCATTATCGGACCATGTTGAACGAATTTTTGTTCACAAAAATTGAAGAGGAGAATATTGGCAACATTCGGTTTCAACAGGACGGCGCTACGTGCCACACAGCCGAAGCTACACTAGATGTTTTGCGCCCTGTTTTCAAAAAAAAAAAGTTATCTGGCGGACCCTTTACATGTGGGCTTTTTGGCTACGTGCCTTTGCCATTTTTTGTTCCATTGGGAACACAGAACACAACAATTTACATACTTATTACATCTACAATTCGAGCTGGAAAAAATTCAGCCAATGTAGCAATGGTAAAGTAAGAAAATAAAAAACATTTTGATTATTGAGTTCTTGTTCCAACTTTGTTATTTGTTGAGCTTCTCATTTGTTTAAATGAAAGTTTAACATAATAACTCTATTTAGTTGTTCTATGATCTGCATTAGCAGCAGTGAAATGCGCATAGGATCCAGTTAAGCCCCTCAATATTGGTTATTGATGTATTTTTAATAAAAAATATTTTACTGAATAAGTAAAATAATAATTGGGGATTACTAGTGCGTTGAAAAATGTTAAACTTAAATTGTAACAATTCCCAAAAACAAAAACAAAACACTAATCATTTAAAAATCATGTTATGTTGTGTTCTGTTTTTTCAGTTTGCAAATGTAGAACTTGGGGCAAATTACGGCACTCGTCATCGAACGAAATTGCGAAATATTTCAATAGAGTTTATATGGCAGCTTAAAAGCAATGGCGTGGCAACTTTTGACTTGTCCAAAAGTGTGCGTACAAAAAAGAAGCGTTACTTTTTTATAACTGTTTCTTTTCGTTGAAAAACAATACAATACTGCAGTTTTTAATTTAAACTTATCAGCACTAAGGTAGTTTTCAACTGCATTTTTGTTTCGAATTAAAAAGAAAATTAAGTAATAGCAAACAGAAAAGAAATTGATGCTGCTGAATGCAAAATTATTGTATATTTATGCAACCAAGAAAAAATTTTGCTGAAAGTCGGTCAATTAGTTGAAGCAACTCACCTCTCTATCCACAGAGTTATAAATAATGTTAAAAATACTTTAGTCTTAAAGCATCGTTTTTTAGTCCACCACCGAAATTAACTGAATGCGAGAGAAGAGTTGCAGTGCAATCGGTAAATGAAAACCTCAGAGTATCTGCATAAAAAATGTTTGAAAATGTAAGTTTATAAACAATCAATCAGACTTCTGGAACAAAAATGTATAACTAACTGTTACGCTTGGTGGCGGTGGAGTGATGATGACATGCTACTGTGTGACGAGCAAAGAAGTGGTTGTTATATAATGTGGAAAGCAATTGAAAACTCCACTACAGTCAGCAGACCTAAATTCCATAGAGCAAAGGAAAATCCGCAAGCACGTGATAACATCAAAGGAGATGCTTCAAACCGTACTAGCTAAAAAATTTAGTGATATACTGTATAAGTTCCGATTATACTGAAAAACTAGTCTCATCAATGCCCAAAACGCCTTAAAGAAGTTCTCGATAGTCGGGACTATCCGACTTTTTACTAGCTTGGAAGTTTAATTTAGAAAACTAATTAAAATTTCGTTATTTTTTGTATGTATGTTTAAAAAAATTTACCAAATCGCCTCAGTACCCAGTGGGAAAAGTAGTCCTTAATTACATAATAATGGGAGAAATAAACGAGAGGGTAATTTGATCGAAAACAATAAATTCACATTGATTACCACGTGCATTACCACATCTGCAGAAGAAGGAATGTACGCATTAAAATAATTCATTACTTTCTTAAGACATGTTCTGTGTTAACAGTAATGAATTCTGGAATGAAAATTATACATGCTGTGCATTCTCCATTACTATTCATTACCTTTTCCCACTGGATATGCACTAAAGGTTTGAAAACGCCGAAATTCTAGCGTTTTCATTTCTCGAAACACCTGCTTTCGATTTGAAAACGTGGTCGATATAGAGATAACACAGTTTCTTCACTTATTGCTAATATATTTATTGCTAGTCTGGACGAGCGACCATATATGTATGTATGTATGTATGTATAAAATCGCATAAACATTTATACGCTTATATCGAAAAGGAAAATCGCTTTGTTCTTATTTTATTATGAGCATTTTTCGATCTTCGAAGGTGCCGATCGAACGAACTTTCATTTGGTATTATGACACGCATTCGACAAAGAAATTCATTATTGTAAATATTACTCACAGTGATTTTTAAAATTTGCAAAAATTTTAATTAAAAAAAAAACGTTTTTAATAATATTTCATATTAAAGTACTTCACCGAAAGCTTAATTATTATGTTCGTTAACAGTCGATTTTCGATGTTCAATAGCCAGCTAAGCTCGAAAATCAAATGAAAGTCAGTCGCGAAGAGGTCGTGTTTAAAAAAGATAATTGTTATTGAGTAATTATAAAAGTAATAAAACAAATAAAATGAATTATAAAATTATGAATGTTATGAATATATTAATATATCGCTCTTGTTCCTCAAAAGCGTAACAACTCAAAATTCATGAATTTTCATTAGAGGCCAAAAACTGTTTCTGTTGATTCTAACGATATATTACAGCAAAAAATGATGTCATTGTAAGAAAATACCATTAAAAAAGAATATAACGTTTTGTTTCTTTTTATTGCTTAAGTGATTTCCAAAAATAAACTACTTTTTGAGTTGTTATTCTTTTTCTGAAATTTTTTTGTTTAACTAATGGTGTTATTTCGAGTTGACCCAGTTTAACTGAAAATTCATTATGGATTACATAAACAGATAATAGTCTAAAACAGCAACAACTCGAAATGTCGCTCTTTGTATGGAAAAATTTTGATCTGTTTTGCTCAAGCACTTGAAAACAACTAAAAATGTCTTCCTTTAATTGAGACTAAAGTAGTTATTCTAAAAACACAAAGACAGTCATAACGGTTTTTTCACGGAAAAGAAGACAAATCAAAGGGAGATTTTTACAGTGGGTAGATATGACTCTGTTGTTTTGTTTTTTGCAAAAAGTGAAAATTTTAAAATTTTGAGTTGTTACGCTTTTGAGGAACAAGTGCGATATGTATATTATGATTATATGAGTTACAATAAACTATAAGGGCCTGGTTCACGATATCGACAGCGTTCGACTTGTCGCACACTTACATTAAAAACAAAAACAAATTCTAAAAATTTGTTGTTTTCAATGTAAGTGTGCGACAACGTTCTACTTGTCGATATCATGAACCAGGCCCTAAATTTATGGGAAGTTGAACTACAAAACTCCCCACAATTTTTTAACCAATTAAAAGGAAAGTAAGCTTGCCTAATTAGTTTCATTCAAAATCTGTCCAAAAACTTTATTAGTCTTTTAGAACGGAAATGTTAAATTTATTATTTGCTTGGATGTAATTTGTTTTTTTTTTATAAATAGACATGATGAAATATATTGTAAATTTATCTAAAGTGACTTTGATGGAAATCTTAATTTTTGTTGCAGAATTCTGCAAATGGAACAAGTGGAGTAAGTAACATAACAGAAGTCCTAACACTGAAACTTTATTCGTTATGAAGAATCCTTTTTAAATAAACAACTCCTTTCGAACACTGTACAATAACAACAAAATAATAATTCTTTTTGTATTTGAAATACCGAAGTATATTTATTTGACATAAAGTCGTTATTTATTTAATTTGAAAATTTGCTTGTTTTTATGGTTTAGCAATTGTCTATATGCATTTCGTTCCCGCTTTTTGGAACTCATCAGTAGACTTCAACCCAAAACATTTTTGATTTTAGCTAACAAACTTCGTATGTTTATAGTAAGACTCTTAATACTGTATTGAGAATCACAGTATACAAACATAATAAGTTTGAAAACTTCAAACAAATATCTTTACAAAACAAGCATCTTTATTCGATTGTCTATTTTATTTTCCTCCACCTTTTTACCATTAGCTGCCACATTGGGCAACAATAAAAGTATTAAAAAGCAAAAAGAAAAATAAAACATTTATTTTCATATTTGAAATACCGAAGTATATTTATTTGACATAAAGTCGTTATTTATTTTTTTGAGATACAAAAAAAGTATGCGTGTATCCGCGTTTTAAAAATTTACACATGAACTTATCATAAAACACGGACGCCTACGTATACTCTCAAACCCAAATTAATTAAAACTTGTCTATATATTCCCTTCGATCCTATAAACTTGAAATACTTTTAAGTATTAATTTCTTTCTTATTCACACTTGTATTTTGAGAATAGAATCTGTCATAAGAATCACTTCAGTAAGAAGTTATTGAAAAGCAATATTACTGTTGTATTGGGCGTGTCAGAGCCTCCTCCACTCTAATCATTATCCACTTGCAATCTTTGCTGGCCATTTCTCGATGATATTGCTAAAAATCTAAATGTTACGCAAGTGTAACAGCAGAAGGCAAACAATTAGTAACTTCTTTGCATGCGCCGAGCATACTGGAAATTCATCGAATATGACAGTATGAATTTACAGACTTTTTAGAATTAAACCAAATTACATACATATAGATACAATTTTAAACTCTAAATCTAAATAAGAAACGTCTTACACAAACAGGCTGTAAGTGTCATTGAACGGTAGCATAACGAGACCAAAATGTTATACACAATTCGAATTTTATACCAAAAGTTCAGATGGCTATAACTCAAAAATAAGCATCTGCCAGAATTTTCAAACTTAATATTTTTTTATACTTCAATTGCTAAAATTTAAGATAAATTCTTATTATTAGCTGTTCCGTCTCGTGAACAAGATTTGAGTCCAATATTTTAAACTTTAACGCAGAAAATATTGTATGAGGACCTATTTTTTCTAAAACTATAATTTTTGATCTTTTTTGAATTTGAAGATTTTGTTTAAGCTGATGAAATGTATAATAATTTCATCACTTTCCTTTACGAAAGCCTTATTTGCATACGACTTAACTTGAAAAATTAAATGAAAATGTTCCAAAACTCACCTCAACTTCACCCAATGTCTGTGTCCACATGTATTTTTCAAGAGTACAACCATTACCAGCATTTGGTAACAATTTGCCAACTTCACTCTTTTCAGATTCATCTTCTACTTGTTCGATTGGTTTTGATTTTTCTTCTTCGACAGCAACGGGTGCACTGCCATCAGTAACAGCTTCGCTCAGAAGTTTCTGACGCTTGCTTAACACCAAAACAATTTCATTAAGAGAAAATTATATAGAATTTCACAAGTACACCAAAACTCACCGATCCTCTTCTTCTTTAATAATCTGGGCAGCTTCTTCATCAGAAATATCACAAATTTTACTTTCGCTCATTTCCTTCTCACGCGCAGCCCTTTGTTCGCGTTCCTTTTCTTCTTTCAGTTTTTGAGTCTGTTCCTGTTTTTTCATCTTTTCTTCATGTTCAGCATTGGCAATGGCTGCTTCTTTGCGCAGAATATCCATAAGAAGACTTTCCCAATCGCCAATATAGAAATCACTTTTACGTCTTAGGAAACCAGCGAATGTTTTAAGGAACTAAAGAGCAATAAAGTGTAATAAGTTTAAGCTTAAATAAATATAACACTTACATCGGGCATGCCTCCTTGATGTTTTTGGGCCATGGCCAACAATAGAGTATCGTATTGTTCGTATTGGTTGGACATTTTGTTTGTGTTGAAGTTGAAGTTGAAGTGCACGTTTAAGATACTTGAGTTTCAAATAAATTATTATGAACTTTCTAGAAATCTTTGAATCAACTTTTTTTTGTAAGTTTTTCACCGGCATGCATAGAAACGTGCGAAATTGTTTTCTGTCATATGTTCAAAAGTAATTGTTATGACAACAACAACAACAACAACAAGAGGGAAGTTACGATTAAACAAAAATTGCTAGGCAACTCTGCAATTAACAGTGCTGACAATATAGAGTATCGTGCACTCAGCTAAAAAAAACCATACGTGAATATATGATTAGTTTTGAGCGATACAAGTATAATAAAATTAATAAATTAAAACTAAATTAAGCGTGGTTAGCTGATTTGTTTTAATATTTCACATTACGCCATAAACCTACTTTCATCGCTGGTATAATAAATACAGACATGCGACGGAAATAGAGTTTAGGCTGGATATGAGAATAAGGAATACTCTGGCAGCACTGTCTTGAAAGGTTCTTTCCAAGACAAGAACCACCACGATTTAAGAATTAGGTGGGTTACATATACCCATTTCCAGAATTCTTTATAGAGTTATTCCTTAAAGTAATATTCAAAGTATGTAATAGGAAAAGATTTATAGCTGTTTATTATATGTACATATGTATGTATGTTCATATATATCGCTCCTTTATTGCATTATAGTTATGTATATCTCAAAAAATGCGTTTATTGAGTTAATGTTTATTATATGTTCATATATATCGCTCCTTTATTGAAACATAGTTATATCTCAAAAAATGCGTTCATGGAGTTAAAGTTTATGATATGTTCATATATATAATATATCGCTCCTTTATTGCAACATAGTTACATATATCTCAAAAAATGCTTTTATTGAGTTAACAATACGGACAAATCGTTATACCTATCATATTTAACCTTGTGTACAAATTTCATACTTGTGCACTCACCTGCTGAAGGAAATAAAAATATATTTTCACCGAGTTTAAACTTATTTTCTGCCAAACTAGCTTTTTTGACTCGTGCCTATGTTGGAAAAAAGGGATCGATATATGTATCTACATTATAAAAGTTTTAAAATTATATTCCATGAATATATTTACTCTGGGATTGCAAAAAATAACTCATAAGACTTTATTAACCTTTTTTTAATTAATTCCTAACTACGTAACTTCTACTATTTTCAATAGGACATTTCATAAATTGTTCTAATTTTCTTATATCAAGTATTTGAAAGATTATGGTCATATAAAATCCTACGCACTACAAAACTCCAAGGTATTACCTCGATTAACATAAATATGAGCATAGCTGGCAAGACTGTTTTCGCAATTGCTTGAACCAGTGTTGTCAGATTAAGGGAGTTATCCCAAATCGGGGATTATTTTTTGGAAATGGGGATAAGAATTTTGGTTTGGGGATTGAGGAATTAATTGGCGATGACTTTTATTCATTTATTTTTTGGGGATTTGTAGTTCACTTAATATTTTTAATTTATTTCTCGGAATATTTTAATATTAATACGTATTCCAATTGCTCTTTTTTAGTTCATAAATAATATAAAATAATAAATGGTAACAATAAACTCGTCTTTAATATTTGCTGTTAGCAAGATTTAAATAAAGTTTATTACAATACAAACAGGTACTCGTATTGAAGAGATTGCTCATCAGCTAATTTTATTGTTTACACGTATGTACTATATAACTTACAAATTATTTAACAATTTGTTCTTTCATGCTTACAATTTTATATACAAATAACAAACAACTTAAACATGTTTTGGACAGAAGCTTTTTCATATCAAGATGCCGTTGTATCACGGCCGTTTAAAGAACTGGTAGAGTATTGTATATATATTTAATTTACTTTATGTATCAACGAGCAACGCTTGCACTGAACTAGTTTTTTCAATGGCAATGGAGTCAATAACAAATTAAATAAGAAACAAAATGCAGTACGAATTTCTGAAATCTCTGTTACGAATTAATAATGGAATTTGTTGTGAAATGGTAAAATTAGTACAAATTGCATTTTTGGGGATACAAATTTTAATATTGGGGATGTCAGTCGAAAGAAATCTGGGAACCCTGACTTGAACTGCATTTTTCCATAAAGAACTTTGAATGTTCTCTCTCAGTTTTGTTCGGTCTTCTGAAGGAATCAGTCGTTTAAAACGTGCCAATCTTAAAGTTTAATATACATACATAAATATACAGATTTTTATAGATATTGTGAATAAAGTGTATTCTGAAAGAAATAATTTGACACAGAAAAAGTACTAATACAGTGTAGAAAAAAAACAGCGAAAGCCAAGTTTTTGGTGTGTTAAAAAGTATAATCAATAATAAAAAGTAATGCAATACGATTTAATTTAGCTTTAATATCTATGTACATACGCATGAATGTATGTATGCATCTATTTCAATTGTGATTAGGTACATACATACGTATGTATGTCGAGTATGTGCATCATACCTAAAAAATGTAAATGCTTCTTTCTTTAATACATAATACGTACCTATAGATAATTTTATAAGGACTTTCAGAACGATTAAAAATTGTATAACAAGAAATATGTATGTATGTATATATGTAAATAAGAGTGTATGTAAGTAGGTACCTAATTTTATTATGCATTTAAGTAAACCGTTTAAGGTTATAAAATGAACATAGTTACATATGTACATATGTATGGATGTACATGCATAAATAAATACATATGTATGCATGTATGTATGTAAATATGTATGTACCTATAATGTTTGCAGCTCTTGGTAGTCTATTTCTTATAAGGAGTTTCTTTGTTGGGGGTATTTTATTTATTTTTTTGCTGGCTGCTTAAAAATCGATAAAATTTTTCAACATATATATATTTTTGTTGCTTTATTTACTCTTGCCTTCTTGTTCATCTGTTCATCATGCCCAGCCAGCCTTCAACATCTAAACATCCATAGATTTTACACACGTAAACGCACGTAATGCCATCTCTGCACATTAAATACAAAAGCAAACAAAACTCAGTGGCGTACAGACGTACTCACATATTGCGTTTTCTCACAATATATACCGGCGTACATACATACATACATGCATACATATGTATACTAAACAGATACCAACATGGGAACCGCTTTGAAGCACAAAATTCTTTTACACTCTCAAATGGGGGAAGTATTACCATATGCTGAAACAAGAAAAGTTGGGTTAATGAAATGTAGGTATATGATATTTTCTTATAAATATGTACATACGTATGGGAATTTCGAGTGTGAGCATAATTTGGCTCCAAATTTCTTGGCAAAACAGAATTGAATGTATTATATACCCAATCTTAGAAAGGGAAATAATATTTTTGTATTGTTATATCAAGAAATTGTATGGTAAAAGTCAATAAGTTGAAAGTTGATGTCATTATTACAAAAAAAAAAATTATGGTCTTATTCTTAAACGGTTGTTAAGAAGACATTTTAAAATCAATTCTTCATTTGATAACAAGTATCCATATACATACATACATACATATCATCAGATAAAATCATAAAATGCGTAACTTACAAAAAATTTAAAACTGTCTTTAAGATTGATATGATGGGTTTAATGCCCTAATTCTGTTCTGGACGAAAAAAGCCGCATTTGTGATTCTTTAAAACAATTATTATTTATTGTCCATTCTAGAAGGTTCGTGTATTTGCTTTATGATTTTGTTCTAAACATTATATCCAACACATATTTTTTCAAATATTTTTCAAACTATTGTATAATACTTTCATTTTATTTTTATGTTTTAAAAACATAGTAATTATATTTTTATTATTCACTATCAAGGACAACAACCATTTTAAAGAAAATAATTTAGAGAATTTAAAAACGAGAACTCAAAAGTATTTTCAAACAAAAACCTCCTAAGTCTTCTTACTGAATTAGGGCATAAATCCAGTTTAATACCCTAATTCTGTTCGACGATTGTATCGTCTTGCCTATGGACGAAAAAAAGCCGCAGTTGTGATTCTTTAAAACAATTATTCGGCCATGTCACAGAGTTCAATTCCGTTCGGAAACGGAATTCAATCCACCCCATTTTTATAGGAGATGGTGTCTAAAAAAAGAAAACTTAAATACGGAAATTTGTCAGTTGTGTCCAGACTGTTGGGGGCGCTTTTACGCTGGGGTATGCTCCTGCTAGGGCTTAACATCTTGACGTGAATTGAATTCTGTTTCCGAACGGAATTGAACTCTGTGACATGGCCGATTATTTATTGTCCATGCTAGAAGGTTCGTGTATTTGCTTTATGATTTTGCTCTAAGCATTTTTTTCAAATGTTTTTCAAACTATTGTATAATATGTACTTTAATTTTATTTTTATGTTTTAAAAACATGGTAATAATATTTTTATTTTTCATTATCAAAGACAACAACTATTTTTGAAGTAAATAATTTAGAGAATTCAAAAACAAGAACTCAGAAGTATTTTCAAACAAAAACTTCCTAAATCTTCTTACTGAATTAGGGAGCTCCAAATTCCTATAAAAAAAATCATGTTAAATGATGAAATGAAAATTGAATTCTAAGAAAAAACGTATGTACAAAAATCATCGAAAAGGCATGTATGTATACAGTGTTATGGATCTCCAAAGTTTTGGATATCTTTTGGCCTTTTCTTGGTAAATTTTTAGTTTATACCAAATTTACATTAAGCATGTTTTCATGAAGTTAGTTGCATGAAATTTTCTGCATTTGTCAATAGGAGGTCTAGAGAAGCAAATCAGATCAAATAAGTTGCTGAAAATTATTAAGAGATTGATGCTATGTCAGTTTTTAGAAATCACTTTCCTCTATAGCTCTGCAATTAGCAAATAGAAAAGTTTCGTGTAACAAATTTCATGCAAAGATGCATAATGTAAATTAGGTAGTACATAGTGTAACAATATGGAAAGCATGTCATATGCGTGTGAAAAAGACGTCTTACGTAAATAGTATGTTCGCAGGAAGTACACTTAAAAGTTTAAAAAAAGTACATACATTTGATCTTTTGAGATAACTTGATGTCTTTTTTTTCCCATAATTTCAAAGTACACACTAACTGATGAAAGTTTTATTAAAATCGATTGATATATTCCAGCTACGTCCAAACACACATACTCTGATACTTACATTTGAGGTAAACAGCTTTGAAAGATCTTGAATTTTTTCTTGTTTCTTTGCAAAATAAGAGCAAGCATTGTTGTCGCCGAGATCTGATTGGCTGTTATGCTCTCGTCGGTGTGAAAGCACAACAAGCTCTTTTTTATAAAAGTTTGCACATTGTGCATATGGCTTGGACGTAGTTGATATATTGCATTTACTTTTTTGAACTTTAAACTTCTTCGGAAATTTAATCTGCTGTTGAATAATTTTACTGCGTCAAATGCTGAGAGTTTGATTTAAAGCGGTACTGGTTAGAGAGATATTGCTATCAAAAAATTTCGAAAATAGGGGTTTTCCTTTAATAACTACAAAAGCTCTTGCCAAATCGACTTTTGCAGTTCATTTACTTCTTTGTACTCAAAAAGTTCACGTGCTTGAGCTTAGCGGGAAGTTTCGGGTCAAACATCTCTATAATTTTTCATACATATGTGGTTTGATACTTCCCTGACTTATATGGCGAGAAATAATAACAGAATCTATTAAAACGGAATATACATATTTCCGAAAAAAATTTCTGAATTCAGCTGTGTCAACCCAACTCGAATATGTTGCGCACCTCTGGTGCACTTTTGTCTGGACACTTGAATTCTCAATAAATTTATAGATACATATGTACATACATGTGAATTTAAATAAGTATGTACGTCACATCATCCACACACCCACATACATACACACGTCTACATGATACACAGTGTGCACATTCATATGTCCACATATGGATTCGATTTATTTCAGTGTTGCCAGAACTTGAAAATTATAAATGCTAAAGTCCGCTCAAAAAAAGCTGAACGATATGTCCACAAAGCCTAGAATACAAAGCGATCATTTACTTTAAGGAAGTTGATGCGTCTTGATAGATGGACTAGAATTTGGGAAACTGGCATTCTGGATGAAGAAAAATCTGAAACCATTGAACATATATATTATCTGTCATTGCCCGAGGCTGCAACATACTCGTACATAGGCTTAGATGGCTGAACAGATGTTTCCATGAGAGCATTAGTAATATCACAAAGTGTAAACTGGAGAATATCAGGGGATTCATCATCGGAATCCAGATAAAAGGGTTCTTGTGGGTACAATTGGGGATTAAATGTTTATTATTATTATATTTAAATGTAAGGGAATCACAGTGGACCCAAGTCAGTTGATTTTATTTTTTAAGTTTTATATGTATGTATATTGCCAACACGGTTTGTTGTAATGTTTGCTGCTGTTGTTGCTACTACTCTAATCTTGTTGTACGACTAAATTTATCAATAACTTGTGAAGCAGCAAAAAGGGTTGTACATCCAAACATACATATCGTTACCTTAATATAAAAAGGCGCTAACTCATTTTTTTTTTTCGAAATAGAAATTTTTGCATTTTTCGATACCCACATTAGATGTTCTTCTATCGAAGTATACATACAAATAACTCGATTTCAAAAAAATAATAAGTTAGGGCCTTTCTATATTAAAGTATGTATGTATGTATGTGCAATAAAAAGATTTAATTGGTATTGCTTAAATTAAACAAAAATGAAATAAATTTAAGAACAAATCTGGAACAGCCTTACAGCAATAAAGATATGTATATATATACATATGTATGTATAAACATACATATGTATGTATGTAATAGGTAGGTACTTTCTAAAAGGTCAGTTCAAGGTCATTATTGCTCAGACATCTCTGAATGAACTCTTTTTATCAAAGTTTTATTTTTATGGCGGAAGATTATTTATTAAATAAGTATGTACCTACATATGCACATATATGTATGTATGTATGAATTTAAATAGTACCTATATATATACATGCATACATATGTACGTACCCTGTAGGAAATGTCACTAGTGAATCAGTACTGATTCACTATTGACTTTGTCGCCAGTACTACTGACTAATTATACCCCACACAATGCTTTTTTCTATAGACATTTAACATGTGCGTGTCATTGAAAAGCATTGGAAACAGATGGTCACTAGTACATTTTAGTAATTCTAGTTTATACTTTTGGTAGTGAAATTTCATATTTTGTTCACATTTTGGTAGTTTATTAAACAAATTTTATTTATTTTACTTTTAGTTACTTAACTTATTTTTTCGGCAATGAAAAATAATTACAACTATGTACCTATAAAGTTTATTAACTTTAGTCCGGACGATTCAGTAGTCCGGATTAACGTGGTTCTACTGTATTATGTATGTACATATATAAATCAAACCTTAAGTAGACCCATTGGCGG
This sequence comes from Nowickia ferox, assembly GCA_936439885.1. Lineage (NCBI taxonomy): Eukaryota > Metazoa > Arthropoda > Insecta > Diptera > Tachinidae > Nowickia > Nowickia ferox. The sequence goes on from OW387024.1 coordinate 81,847,473, forward strand.
CTGCATAATTTGTACAATATGTACCTACTACATATGTACAGTATGCTATGTAGATGACTATAAAAAATGTGTGTCACTCGCCCACACTCATAAAATCTGCAGGATTTTGCTCATTGATGGAAGATACATTGTATGTTAGATAAGTACATACTTATTTATATATATTTGGGTTCATATGTATTTAAATATGTATGTACATATCGCTTATTTGCTCAAAAAACGTCATAACTCAAAAAAAAATAGTTTGTCAGAAAACGAGTTTAAAGTTTTCATTTTACACACAACTTAATGGGAAAAGAAAATTTTATTTTCCTCTCAAGAGTTGAGTAAACTAGATATTTTTATGAAATATTTACACAATATGAAGCACGGTATATGAGGATTAATTCTGCATCATTAGCTCAAAAATTCCATTTTTTGAGTTATGACTTTCTTACGCATTAGTTGCTTTTTTTTTGTTTTTAATAAAACGACAAATGCGAACAGTATATGCTGTTTACTTTTTCGCTAAAATATTATGCTATAATTTAAAGGGTGCAATTCTGCCCACTTGAAATATTATGCTAAATGTTAATGGACATAACTTCGCCCACTTTTCCAAATCCGAGATCGGTTGACTACAATAGCCCAAGTTTCTTAGGAATGCGTTGGGTTAAAGTATATGAAATTTAATATATATATTTTTTTTAGCAACGGGCAGCTACACCCTCACGGTCAGGGGAATCTTTTTCAAATTGATTAGCAAATAACGAAGTTATGAAGTAACAAATAAAGGGTCCGCCATGTAACGTTTTTTTCAACTAGTGCTTATTTCGTGAATGGTAAAACTTAGCTCATGTCTGATTTGACAGATTATTAGTTTTATCCTTCCGCTGAACGCATATGGTTGTGTATACGCTTGAACAACGCTGGGAAATATTGCCTGCGATCGACTTACAGAAGATGCTGATTTTGCCAAAAAAAATCATCTTTTCAGATGAAGCTCATTTTGATCTTGACGGGTATGTAAACAAGCAAAATTGTCGCATTTGGGGCACAGAAAACGCGCACGCATGCATTGAAAAGCCGACGCACCCAAAACGACTTACTTTTTGGTGCGGATTTTGGTCCAGAGGCATAATTGGGCCAATGAGCAAGGAGTGGCCGTTACAGTCAATGGCGATCGTTATCGGGCCATGTTGAACGAATTTTTGTTCACAAAAATTGAAGAGGAGGATATTGGCAACATTTGGTTTCAACAGGACGGAGCTACGTGCCACACAGCTGAAGTTACACTCGATGTTTTGCGCCCTGTTTTCAAAAAAAAAAAACAAAGTTATCTGGCGGACCCTTTATAAAAAATACAATCGAATTGAAAACATGCTCAAACATCCACCAAGTGTTCACGTTTCATACGTGACTCTTCAGGCCCAGTCACATAGAATCCGTCATACGTTTGACAGGTATTAGTTGGCGTTTTTTTTTTTTTTTTGTTGGTATGTTTTGATTTAACTTTTTGTGTTTTGTGGCAACCAAAATTAAATAAAAGAAATAAAATAAATGTTCAATGTTCAAATGCTTCCGTCAATGAAGTGCGCATGGTGCCAGCATTCTCCGTTGTTGCATGTCAGTTGAAAAAGGAGTAGTATAACATATGGCGGATTATATGCGACTCGGCCTTTCTTCCATACCTAGAAGCAGCAGAATTTAAAAGAAAAATAATTTGGAAAAGTACGAAGTTCACATATTTTAATTTTCTCGTTGCATTTTACTTTCACAACACTGTTTTCAAGTGAGAAGGATATGAGTATCATATTGGGGGAGAGAATTAGGGAGATTCCTTAAATGTACTAAATTAACCATTGGTGTACTATTGTACTTTTCGAGTTTGCATAGTACCACAAAAAAAGGTGCAATTGTACCAATTTTGCCATCCCTGATGTAGCATGAAAAAGGAATGGATGGAAAGTATGTCCTTTTTATACTCTTTGTGAAAAGAGAGCGTAAATATAGATAAAGAGAAAAAGTAGATATTTACATATACCTACACATATACCCACACATTATATAAATACTGCGAAGGATTATATGTGTAAAGTAAATTACACTCATTGTTGAAGGATATTGCTTCTCTTGTTACTGCGTAATAATTATTAAGTATACATACGAGTACATAGATTTATTTTGTTTGACGAAATAAGTTTATTAGATAAACACATTGAGGGCTTGTGTATAAGTATGTGTCTGTGTTTCCTTACATAAGATTCTTAAACTCTTCTTGTGTACGTAGTGTTTTAAGTGTTTGCTTTTAAAAGGAAAGAAAATATTGCATAATCTCTAGTTGATTTTAATTTGAGTTGATAGCATTTTGTGGTTATTATTCAAATACAAGCATATGTGCATACACAAGTGCATACTTGTATTTTTTTCCAAGTGTGTGATTGCAATTTTAGGTTTAAATTTATTTCTAAAGAAATGTTTTTAAGAGTCTTAAATGAAAGGCTATTTAAAAATTAAGAAAAAAGGGTTTAAAACATTTGATTTTTTAAGTGAAATTTTAGAAAGACTTTCATAATATTTGTAGAACGTGTGTACATGTATAGAAGAAAGGGTATCTGTTGTGACTTAACGTATCATGATACTTGAAAAGAGAATGTGTCACGTAATCAACTTGTTCTATGACTGACATCAGGGTTGTCAGATTTTTTCTGACATATTTCGCCAAATTGATTTTAAAAACACTTTTCTTAATATAAATTTTTATAAAATAATCATATAGAAATATTTTAAAGTGGCAGAACTAAAATATTGTATTTATGCTTGTATATCAGCTGCTCATGACTCTGCTGCAGTTACCAGAATAATTAAGTAAGTGGCTACAGGACGACAATTGCAAATAGGGGCATTTGAAGTCGTGTAGTCATGTAGCCTGCAGTGGTCAATGTATTTAATGGATGAAGAATACGGAATTAGTAAGTAGGGAAGGAGCCGCTTGAACACTAAGTTGATATCATCACAGGATGTTGCACGAATGAATGCATATCTCACAACGTTCCACGTTTCTTCATGACGGACACAGTAGAGGTTGTTTTGACGATAAGGAAGAGTCGACTCAAAACATTGTCTGAGAAAACCTAGACTTGACCTGAAAGTCCCACTAACCGACTTGGTTTTGAGGCTTCTATTGATATCGATAATCAAGTAATTAATTCTACTAATAAATTGTTAAATTCGAGTTTTAATTACAGCTGTAGATGTTATACATTCCATCTTGAGGAATTCAATTCAACATTCAGAAACGAGCATTGAAAGAACTCCTATTATTTTATTAAAAGAATTTCGAATAACATAAATGCTGCCATTTTAAACTGACTTGCACCCGAATTCAATTGTTAACGAATATTCATATGATTCCATCCCGGCAGGAAAACTTATTAAAGGCCTACTTAGGAATTTTTATTTTTTTTTTGATTCAACTACTAAAGAATGCCTCATAAAAAGCCTTGACTCTTTCGCATAAAAGACAAGATACACACACATTCCACGCTCCCTTCTATGAGAAGAGAGAATACAAGGAGTGACATGTTTGGTTTTGTCTTTTTATCAAAGCAAAAGCAAAATCCATTAGTTTGAAGGCCTTCCAGAATCTCTGGCGAAAGGAGCAAGAACAGAAGACCTACCCCGCAATGGCAACGCGTGTAAAAAAGATATGAGTATGGAATGGAGTGAGCAGAGCTTGTACATCCAAAAGAAGGGGAGGGGGGCATAGAGGCCTTCTAGAAGGCATTCTTACACATTCTTGTTCCTACTGGGATCGACTGGAATTGGAACGTTGTTGAACTAAACGGTGCTACACAGGCCCAAACAAGAAACTTATACAGATGATCAAACTTAATAAAATATTCGTATTACGAACATGATTTTGGACATCATTATATACTAAATGGCCATAACTCAGTAATCTTACACAAGAATTGCTACAATCAAAGAAAAAACCAATGCAATTTGTGTCTGTATCTGTGTACACATGTAAATTTACTTAAAGTATTTCATATATTTACTTGCGTAAAATTTAAAATAGCAAAGTTCCAATATGTATGTATGTATGTATGTAATATCTAAACGTATAGTATATGCGACTGACGTAAAAAGGAAATTGTAAAATTATCTTTTCATATAGTGAATGCATTACGGATAGAACAATATAAAAGATATTGCATGTTTGCTTAATGACTATTTATAGAAATTAAGAGCCAGAGGAAATTAAAAAATCAGGCAGCTTTCTCTCTTAAGCATTATTTGAAATGTTTTTTAAATTATTTTTATACTGACTAGAACGGATAATTAATTAATCATGCCAATAGATAACACTGTGTGACAAAATTTAATGATATCGAAATAGCTGGGACGTGTTACTATTTTTCTGGTAGGTGAAATGTTCCAAACACTTCCAAAATCTTGAGTACATCAAAATATTTATTCTCGTGTAAACATGTGTGTTCTATCCTTGACATTTTGTAGTCGATTGCTTGCTGTGGTGAATGTGTTTAATGCTTAAGCTACAAAATTTTTTCTGTGTAGGTTTAAGTGGCTGCTTGCTACCTACAAGCAATCAAGTGTGATCGGGGTTTTTAGTGTAGAGTCCGTAGCATAATTTAATTGAAAAATTTTACCGGCACGATAAAATTTAAGAAGCAAAAGCGGAAAAATTACAATTTGTTGAGAGTTCATTCATGTTTTTGTGGGTTTTCGTTCAGAATTACATACGAGTACATATGTATGGACATAAATACTTTTCCTCGTTTTGCTTGCGAATACAAATTAAATAAAAATAAACAAAATCGTTTTTTTTTCTCTAAACAATAAAACATTTGCCGCCTTGATTTCTTCGTTTGAATGTCTTGGGGGTTTTTATTGGTTTAATTAACAAATTTACTTTAGTTTATTTATTTATATTCTTCACAAGTGTTGCGTGACAATGCCGGCCGGCAAAAATTGATTTTTATTTCTTCATTTGGGTCGGTCAGTTAGTTTAATTTCTATTATGTGTATGCTGCAGTTTATGCAGGCATACATACATACATACATATCGCTGTTAACAATTAGAAAGGCCCTAACTCGTATTTTTTTCGAAATTTAGCTTTTTAATGATTCCAATACATTTCACACAAATACACCTCGTCACAAAAATTTATTGCAATAGTGTAAAAAATAACGCTTTTACAAGCAGTTGTACTAGGGGCCTACTGCATGCGTTTGTATGTTTATAACATGTAAATTCAAAAGCATTTTTTTCCGTTTCGAATTACAGAGTAGACCCCGTGTTTATTATTATGATGTTTTTAGCTTCTCCTGTAAATTTACAGTTATTTGAGTTAGGGCCTTTCCACTTGTGACCAACGATATAAGAGATCTCAATTGAGGATTTTGTGTGTTACACACTTCATCAGAAAAATGATACAATTATACAAGGTACTTGCACAAGCCCACCCTGTTAATGTATACAATGCAGAAACTTGTCAAACTTTGTTTACAAGCCGCAAAAATGTTAGTGTATGTGTGTGAATAAAATGATTACAGTGTTGCCAATGAATTTGCATAATTTGTGTCTCCAATTACACATTGAAGAAAATTACACTACATATCCTTTGTGTAGGTTAAAATTAAAACAAAATTAAACAAAAATAGAAGTCAAAGTAGAATTACACACAGATTATACATGAATCTAATTATAGGCCTACACATGTGAGTAGAAATTACACACTCTGTATATTACACACATATTGGCAACACTGAATGACTATAATCATTCATGAATGCCGCGTCTGCAATTGTACTTTAGTTACCCTGTAATTGCTATTTTTAACAACAAAAGACATCTGTTTTTGACTAAATTCTGTTTGTTTCTACCAACAAAATGCGTGTGTTTCTTGGTGTTGCAATTTTGTTGTAGTCGTGCAAGTACCTTGTATAATTGTATCATGATCAGAACTCTTGAAAAGCTTCACGTTATGAAATTAAAGGTTTAAGCTTGTTGTGTCATCATGAAAGCAGGTATTCACAATCCGGCTCCAAGGCCCATAAACAACCGCTACCGTTCACATTATAATCTATTGTGGAGTTCGGTAAAACCAAAACAATATTCTGCCAAATTATTTTCCCAATTTAATATTATTTATTTTTATCTACGCGCTAAAAATCAGCACTTGAAAAGTTAGTCGCAATTAAATTTTTGCATAATGAGCAAAACGCGAATGCGATTGCTTTATTTCAGGAAGATAAAGGCCGGCGCACAATGAAGCCGTCATACGTTAACCTTCGCCTTTTCCAACTGACATTAACGCAACGACGCACAGTGGCGCCATTTGCGTTTTTTCGTTGCAAAAATCATATCTTTTGAACCGAACAAGATAATCGAATAATTTAAATTGCATGTCATAGATAATTGTTCAACCTATAAAATGAGCGGTTGGAGTGGACGCTACACCTTATAGGTGCTTACTTATGGGTTTTCAAAGTTAAAATTTGTGAAAAAATCCAAGTTTTGGTAACAAAAAAATTTTTTTTAAGAATTTTATATTTTTTTGTAGTTCTTTTGTAAGCTTTTCATGTTTTAAGATATTACCTAAAAAATTACAACAAAAGAGTTTTTTTTTAAATGATTTTTTCAATTTTCTGTAAAATATTCATTTTCTTGGTAAGACAAAGTATGTCTAAAATACAAATCATTTCTAAACTCTAATTTTTTTCTAACTCATCTATTTTATGGTAACAAAATCAAATTATTTTTACCAATCTTATATTTCTTAGTTCTTTTGAAAGCTTTTTCTGTTTTAAAGTTATTAGCCAACAAATTAAACAAATTTTTTTTCAATTAATTTTTTGAATTTTCTGTAAAATATTCATCACAATTCGTAACAGAAGGTATATTTAAAAGACTAATCATTTCTAAAGTATAATTCCATTGTAGTTCTTTTCGTGACTTCACATGCCGCAGGGAAGAAATAAGTGGATCGGAAGATGCTGCTAACATGTTGAAGAGGTCCTCATTTTGCCTCACCCTTGATGCTTTGAACGTGTTCTGCAATCTATATTTTTTGTAAAATTTGTTAAGAGACTCCTGCGCTTCTTCAGAAAGCTCTCCAATTGGCAAAGACTGGTACTCAATTATATCTTTGCCATGCGCCAATATTTTATGGACGGTCGGGGTCAACTTCTTCTGTGGATAAATTTTTGCTAAAAGAGATGCAGTTTCCGATGCATATTCTCCAAATTTTGTAGAATTAACACTTTCTTGGCAGTTTAAAACATTCAAGATCGTTCCCAATCTTTTGACGATTTCATTGTCAATTCCAGTGATTCTAGTTACTGCCTCATCATTTGCAAAAAATCTCCTTGAAGTGTTTCCATCGTTTGAGTTACCGTATCCACACTTGGGGCAGTCTACTTTTAGTCCAAGTTGTTTCCAAAAAGCATTCTGTATTTGCTTCTTTCTGATCTTTTCCTTATCCTTAATTGATGTATTTTCATCGATGTTTTCATCTTGTTGTGGTAGGGTATACGCCAGTTTTAGCAAGAACTCCATACACCTTATCCTTGCGTGCAATGGTGACATTCCATATTCGTAATTCTCCTCGTTTGTAGAATCGTTTAAATTACCGAAGTTCTTCTGACTCTTTTTGCAAATCGGGCATGTCAATGTTGAGGTTGTTCCTGTCAGTTCGTTTACGACTTTTCCGTCAACCATGGTCAGGTGGAACTCGTAACTACATTCAATATATTTTCCTTCTCCAATTTGCAATTTTGTATGCTTAATCTTGCTTATTTGTTCTTCAATGTCCTTCACCGTGGTCCTTATGAGTTCTGCCGATTCCTTTGCAAACTGAAACATTATTGGTCGGCAATAATGCACTGATGACGGTCGATGATTTTTCCAGTGTAGGGAAACATCAGATTTTAGCCGCAATGGAACAACAGATGCCATAAACATATTTCCGTCAGATATTGTAGTGTCATCGGAAGATATCCTTTGCTTATAAACGCTTTGTCCGGATGATCCATCGCAGCCCCATTTGCTGATCAATGTTAGTTTCTGAGGAAGAATTTCCACCTCATTTTCAGGAAGACTTTCCAACAACCGTTTTGCTGTATGGTCCATAAGATCCTGCAGATTGGCTTTCGCAGAGACTTCCGTAAACTCCGTACGCAATGGTCGTGAATTTATTTTGGCTTGCGTAATATGCTTGTATCCGGGGAAAAGGTCAGCCCCGTGTCGCATTAAAGATGCCCGTAGTATCTCATATTTCTCTTTGGAAAGTTCTAAGTCCAAAAACAGAGCCAAGGCTTCTTCGGAACTATACTTTTTAATATGTGCGTTTGTGGGAGTGGGAATGCTTTCCTTAATCCTTTTTAGTCGCAGTGGGCTTGCATCAGCAACAGATTTTGTAATCTGCGACCTAACTCGTTCACTATCCTTTATGTATTTAATAGACAGCGCATCCGATAAATCCTTCGTGGTCAAGTCATTGGTGGCATCGGCAAGTTTCCTCTTTCTTGTGAAAATTGAACACTCCTCCATACTTTTTTTTGGCCTTCCTTTTTCTCCTCTGGTTGATGTGGAGGGTTTATCTACTGCCAATATATCCAGGATGGTGTCTTCATTAAGCCAGTCCTCGTATTTGGAGTTGAAGATGTTAATGGTTCGATTGCATTTCACCCATTTTGTCTTAATTTTGGCATGTATCATACAAAGATTATTTTTTATACTTTTGCTTCTCTCAATATTTCCGTATAAGCTATCGAGTTCTTCTAAAGCAGCTTCCGCGAAACACGTTGGTGTAATTGACTTTCTAAACAGTTCAAATAGTTTTAAATTGTTCAACGCCATGTTTTCAATACTTGTTTCGCCAACTTTCAGTCGTAGACTAATGCAGGCATTAAGCTTGTTTTGCAATATATAGGCCTATGCTACCATGTCTACAAATGTACCTGTTACATGCATACATATGCATTTGGGCTGAATTATACAGTTTTGATATTATGCACGTAGCCAAATGAGATTTGTGCCTACCTGTACCATAAGTCAGTATTGTTCTTCACCATATGTACGCCAAAAATAATTTTTAAGTGAGGTGCGTACCTGCTTATTTCAATGAGTAGTTTTTTGTGCATCTTGTGTCTGTAACGGAATATTAGGACCAAATTTTTCGCCAGAGGCTCTCAGGTAGACAACTGACTCAAAATGCAATTTTCAAACTATTACATCAAAGTAACTGTCAGTCAAGGCATGTAAGGGATGCCCGCCATACAATTTCTGCAACCATGTCTTTTTAACGTTTTTTACCTGTAGAAGCCAAATAGGCACGTAAAGGCAGATAAAACCTTTTGAGTTATGTAAAAGACTAGTTAAAGAACATATTTTGAAAATATGGCGGAGGTAAAAAAAGGTAAATTTTTTTTATTTTCCGTCAAAGTTGAAGAATAGTGAAAAAATGGATAGTTTTTAAATACTGATTTACCTAGAGAAACACAAAGCAAACAGCACAATTTTTTTTATTGTTATACATTTAATAAGCACATCAATCACTAAAAACAAAAAAAAATACTATTCGTTGCCTAGTTTTCGTGATATTACACCTGAAATCGGATCAAACTACCTAAAAATTGTGTGTTTTTTTAAATCCGAAAATTGGTTAACTTTGAACAGTTATGTCTTCTAAACTAAAAATCTGATATTGTTAAGAGTAGCATATTTGAGATCGTTGAAAAGTTTACTATAAGATGGATTCATTTAAAATTTCGCAGGCGCACATGAAAATTTTGATTTTTGCAACCTCGTTTGCTCTACGGGCGCCACTGTGCGACGGAGAAGGTTGGCACAATGAGTACTTCATTGACGAAAGCATTTGAGCAGCTTTAATAGATTGGTTCTCCATTTTGTTTATTAAACTCAACTTTTGTTTTTTTATGTCGTTTATTTCTTTTGTTTTACTTTAATTTTGCTGCCACAAAACACAAAAGTCTAATTCAAAACATACCAAAAAAAAAACGAACCAATATCTGTCAAACTACTCAACGTACGCAAAAAGTTAATAGTTGACCAATTTTTGTACTTCGCGTTGACGGACACGTACTGAATGTAGCAGACCTCATAAGAAACCATGTATTTCAACTTAGCTGTCAGTTGAAAAAGGCGAAGTTTAACGTATGACGGATTCATTGTGCCCCGGCCTTAACTGCTCTCGAAAGTTTGCAGACAAGTTGTGTTAATCTTTATTTAAATATTTCCAAGGTTTTCTTAAATGTTCTGATTCATTAAGTTAATTTTTTTTGCGTTAAAAGATAAAAAATACTGATAAATTTTTTATAACTGATATAAATATTTTTCATTGTTTTGCAAATTTTTTTTTCTTTAGATTAAATTGTAATCGTTAATCATTTTATATTTAGTATACATATGTAGTATATGACACACTAAGAATATTGTTGGGGTAACTAACTAATTTATGTGAATGTAAAATAGAGTCAATACGACTCAGATATACGCTACAATTCCAGAGAAGTTAAAATCCCAAATATTCTAGGGGCTGCTAAAATGACGTTTCAATACTTCAAGATTTTTTCAAATATAATATCGTCCAAAAGAAAACTTTCGCATTGCCTGCATTAATTTAATTGAGTGGTATAATTTCTTATGATGTCTCAACAGGTAGACTCCTTGCGCTGCTTGCCATATCGTGATATATGTATATTTTCTGTTAAAATCTCCAAGGAAGTCGATTTATTGGCTTAAACCTTAGATTTGAAATCACTCCACTGTAAAAAGTATTTCTATCAGGACTGGGTAGAGGCCAATTTATATTACCACTTCTGGAGATAAATTTTCCAGCTGCTGAATGCAACGTAAAATGTAATACTCGTTAGCGACGGAATTCCCAAGACGCTACTGATGGACACGCAACTCGCACGAACCTAAAATTCGTTGTGTTGTTCACGCAGTAAGCTAAAAAAAATATAAAAATTAGTTTAAGACTCTTATAAACACATACGTTTGCTTAGGGAAGAGTGAGGGGTGCGGAAGTCAGCAAGGTATGCAATATACCTAGTCGCTAGCCGATTTAGTGAGCTTTTGCTGTCGCTAACTATTTTCGCTACCTGACTGTCGATATACAGTCACATTCGAGCTGACTTGCCGATTGAACCCAAAAGTCCCTGGCAGGTATCACCTCCCTCAGGGAGATCTCTTGGTAGATTACGGGTGTGGCAATCTTAAGGACCCTAGCCGGGGTAAAATATCTTTCGTTGAGGTGTAACTTTGGATATTTTCCCATAAAACTTATGCGTTACTACACAATCTCTGAATTGACAGAGTAACGTACGTGCATATATTTATAAAAGAACGTAGCTTGCTACGCTGCCTTACAGGTGCAGCATCAGGTGGAACTTTCGGGTGGAACTTCGAAATCTAACAAGTGGCTTAAAACTCGTACTACGTGTGCCGGTGGCCCTACAGCGGAGCTGCTCTAGGTGTTGGATGGCTGTTATGTGTCTGCATAATCCATTACTGAAAGGTATACTTCGTCTAACCCTACGATATTAAATACATATTTAGATTATGTTCACCAATTGAAGTAGGTATTGGATTGTATTCGTCTGTCTGCAATATGAGTGGTTACGCTGTGCCGGTAATTGGTCAGAAATTCTCTTGGAGAACTCGCTGTGGGTGTGAGCAACCTTACTAACAGCTAGTAATCATGGAGAATCTTACGTAGTGGCTGTGATCGCTACAAAAAAAAAAACGCTTGGTTCCCCAGTGTCAAATCAATCCTAGTGATTGGTGTGATGCAGTTAACCAGACAGTTGGGCGCTCAACATCACCCGGTGTTTATACCACCCTGAGATTAGGCCGTAAAGGCAAGTGCACACGCAAATCTCAAACACATCTATCAGGTATCACCAATCAGGGTTAATATTAGCGAAATTCATGAAGACAGGCTTAGTGGAAGCAGGACCACCAATTCTTGTGTGTCCCGTTAGTATTGGTCTCTCTAAATCGTAAGTAAATCGCTGAGGCTCCCATAACAAAATCCGAAATTTCGAAAGAATTGGTTGAGTTGAAGTAAATGAAACCTTATATCAAATTGTACTCGCCAAACGCGGCAATGTGCACGCAAAGCTTTGTAATAATCGGTTGGTTAGGAGTATGTGAAACATACTAATGCTCCTAATGTCGATCTCAACTCAACTCGGTTTAGTCGTCTGAGAGTTTGTTGGCTCTCACCAACTGAGTTATTTTTTTATATTGTGAATCATAACAACTACAAACTCAACCGTTACTAATGTTGTGAATGGCAATAACAATGTGAAAGTTGGGTTGACTGTTAAACGACCAAACTGTATTCAGTTGATAACGCCAATAAGGGCATGAATTTTAATGTGCGTTACTCTACCTACTTTTTCACACACAAGATTGTGCCAATGCAAGAGAGCAATGTGTGAGCAAAGTTTCGTATTGAATAAAATGTTAAATAATAAAATGTTAAGCAAATTGTAATACGATGAATCAAAACAATTCACATATTCCATTTGCAATAATGGCTGAGTATATAAAGCAGAAATCTACATCAACTGACACCACACACAGTGGACCAAACACAAAAGAACGTTCCGTTCAACTATGTGTTTGTCAGAATATTTACAACTAACTTTGGTGTTATTTGTTCATTAATAATTATCACATGTAATTTGGCTGACAAAGCGATACGAACTTTAGCCTAATCAAATCATAAATATAGAAAATTAACTTAACTTTATTTTTTTGGCAATCAGACCAAACAGCGGCTCTGAATAAACAAACTTAAAAAATAGAATACAACCGATAGCCTCCTCCTTTCTTTAATGTCCTTTAAAAATATGCCCTCAACTTACATTCACTTACGTGTTGCCTGTCAATCAAGACAGTCAGTCAATATTCCACCGATTAACTGCAAAGAGGGCCCTACTAATACGTAAAATTTAAAAAAAAAAAGAAAAAAATTTTTTAAACGTCTGTGCAAGTGTCTAATATTAGCTTTTGTTTTTTTTTATATTGGTTTTTGATAAGAAATATATTTTTATTTAATATTTATGTCGACATCATAACGCCAGCGTAATTGACGTCAAGTGTATTTGAATGTGAACTTTATATTTTTGCGGTAATTTACAGATAATGTATATAGTTAATGAATTTTAAAGCTGTATGATTGCTTTTTTTTTCTGATAATGAGTAATTCGAGTAATTTATGAATAAAAAACAAAAATATTTAATTTCTCAAATGAAATGAGTGATTGAAATTGTGCAAATAAAGCCACATGATTGTAATTTTCACGGTCTTTGCATGTGATCTGGCTGTGGTGAAAAAGTAGGAAGACGAATTAAGAGAGCAATTTTTATAAATATTTAACTATTTTTATTTTCTGAAACTTCAGGTTTCATATTGATTTTTCTTTAGAATAGTTGAAATTATACCCGCAAAAATGTGAATAGCTGGCGCTTGTTTGGTTTTATAATTGAGGTAAAACTACTCCCCTGTTTTATCATTCATAAGTATTCATATCTATCTATGTATGTATGTGTGTATGTATGTATTTATTTATATTTAGCGGTTTCCAATGTCATTTCTATTGCGTCTTTATTTAGCAAATCATTTAAGCGCAAAATAAATGAAATAAATAAAAATTATTGTTGAACAATGAAAAAATTACATTTAATTAAATAAGAGACGTTATACAATGCAATACTAATTATGAAATGATTTTTTTTTTTTTTTTTGCACCCTACGCCTCAATTGTGGCCGGGGTATTGCGAGCGATTATTTGACGTTGGACAGCCACTGAATGAAATTTTTAATTTTCTAAAGAATGTTAAATGTTAAATTGACAAATCGAAAAGATTTATATTCCTTTATACGTATTAGTTTTATAACTACACTGTTTCCAATTGAAATGTAAAAAATCGCAATTCCCTGTTACGTTGTAAATTGAAAAGAGAGAGGGAGAGAGCAATATATTGGGATATTTAAAAATACGTTTTTGCAGTTAATAATGCAGAATAACTCGTGATATCGCATTTTGTTATGTATCAAAATTTCTTTTTTTAGTAATTTCATTGATGCATGTAAATTTAAAACCAATTAAAAAAACAATTATTTTCTGTAAAATTGGTTTTTTGAGTTATGACTATGGTCATTTCGATTTTCAAAAGTGCCTGATCGAACGAATTTCCATTTGATATTATGCCACTTTTTCAGAGAAGAATGTCGCTATTGTGAATTTCACTTACTGTGATTGTTCAAAATGTTGTATCAGCTGAGACTAACGGCCTGGCTTGACCTACGATGTCGACAGGAAACGTTCGATCGACAATTTGAAACAACATATTGGATGTATTCTTAAGACGTATGTAGCTGTTGCGCAACCGTTGATTGTTTGTCTTAGAAACGCATAGTTGAGAAGTTTCGCTCCACTCAACAGTGGAGTAATTTTCCATCATGAAATTTTTTCGCTACCTATAGTCAACATGTGCTCAGCCTGAAAAGCTGATCGAATAGAACTATGCCTTTTATATGCTTTGTTAGGTGGCAGGAGCAAGTATTTGTTAAATTTTACCTTACAAATGTGATAAAGTAACGAAATACCTCCGCGAAATTCGTTAAAGAATAGATCAGTCGCCAACAATTCGAAGTAATGCAGTGGCCAACACAGAGCCCGGATTTGAATCCGATTGAAAATTTTTGGGATTTCTAAAATAAAAAACAGCTGGCAAACTATGTATGCTAATCCTCCTAATGGGTCAATGAGCTCTAGGACCTATTACAAGAGGAGTGACGAAACATATTTGCCAGCATATGTTGCCAAATCATGTCAGTCAAAAAATACCCAACCGAACAAAGTACTTGGTTTTTCAAAATTATTGTCTAGTGCAAAAAAAAAATAAACTATGGGTTAATATGTATGTGTAAATTATGATTTTTTTTTTTGGTTTATTTAATAAGTCTTGTGCAATATACATATATTAATTAAATAAAACAAACAGTTTGAGTTGCTTAAAACAACTCCAAGATTTTTTTTTTTTTTTTACTTTTGTCTGCCACTGTAAACTAAACTAACTAAATTCTAAATGAAATTGATGTATCAGTCATCAGCTGGTTGTAAGTACCTAGTCACTAGATTCTAGTGCATAAATTGACTTGATTTTCTACCCCATGAAACAGACAGTAGAAATCATTTAGAACAGTGACCGCTGACATTGTTTTGGAATATATTGATTCAGAGGCAACAGTATAAAAATTAACTTTTGGAAATCTAATGTACATACTTACATATATACGAGTACATGCATACTACATGAATATTTATTATACATGTACTATAAGATTTGATGATTAATTTTTTTCGGGAAGTTGACTTGATTGATTTTAATCAATCATATTAATTTATTTTTTTTAATGAACAGAAAAGCACTTGTGTGGCTTCAAGTGCAACAACTGACTGATAAGCTTTGAATTTAGAATCAAAAATTCCATTGCACAAATATGGCAACGCAACAACAAAAGCTAATCCTACAAAAAATTTCTGCTTGCAAAAAAAAATTAACTATGTAATAAAAATGTAGACAGATATTTTTATTTTAAATTTCCTATTTCACAACAATAGCAATTCTTCAATTTGAGATTTTCTATAAATCTGAAACTTTTCTGAAATCAATCAAGTTTATTTTAATGGCTACTAAAAATAATAATTTGATTTATGACAAATTCTTCCATAAATATACATACATGCATACAGTAGTGGCTAAATAAAGGTTACACCATGACAGAAAAATAATATACACGTCGCTTTTTTCAGGCAATTTTCGCAAAAAAAGTGGAAGATTGTTTCTTCTTTCCTTACTAGTCGACAACTTCGGCAGAATTCATTATAGGACGACCTATCCTACTAGCATGTCTGCCGACCGTCCAGTGCCCCGTCATGACTGCAACGAGTCTCGAGATGTCCCTACTGTTTCTATTTGTTAATTGTGTTGAGTGCCTATCATTGTAGCAAGGCCACATTTTCTTAGCAACCTTGCACGTGACTATATTGCGCCATCTACTTTCAGCCTTATAGATATAGTGCTTGAATATACCGCTTCTAATAGCGCCAAACGGCATGGCTACCGATTCGGCATTGGAAGTATTCATAGCAGAGCCAGCTCGTCCGCCCGTTCGTTACCTGAAAAATTGCTATGTGCTGGAACCCAAATGAGGGTGACGTCAGTCTGACCACCTATTCTAGATAGCAAACTCTTGCTCTGCCCGATAGAAGCGCTGCCTAGCTGTCGGCAAAGATACCAACTTTACCCTGTACCTTCCTATTAATCAGCACTCCAACCGCTTCCCTAACCGCGAAAATTTCAGCCTGAAATACAGAAGCTTCATTAGGGAGACGAAAGGAGCATTCTATACCAAGATCGCCTGAAAAGACTACAGAGCCGACACTGCAGACCATTCTTGATCCATCTTCCCTTCCACTCCCGTCTGGATGGAATCAGAACTTTAAACACCTTGTCGAAGTCCAGATGAGACACCATGTAATCAGTAGATTTCCTTAGCATAGGCGGTAGTTGATCCAGGATTCTGGCATGGCCATAGGACCTTGATCTCCACAGCCTAGATGCCGCTATTCTTGCCGCACTGCTTGAGGATACCGCCAACATATGAAGGTCGATCGGAATAAGGTTTAGTATAGTATTCAGAGCCTCCGAAGGACTAGTACGTAAACATCCTATTATTCCTACGCAAGCGGATCTCTGTATTCTATAAAGTTGATCTACCACGTATTTCTTGCTTGTGGCAGGCCACCATACTACAGAGCCATAAGTCAATATTGGACGCACAATTGCTGTATACATCCATTTAAGCATTTTGGGGTCTAAGCCCCATTTAGATACAAACATCCTACTACAGAAGAAGTATGCTACCGTTGCCTTTCTAACCCTGTGTTGAATATTTAGTTTCCATGAAAGTTTTTGGTCCAGTATAAGTCCTAGATATTTTGCGTTGTCTGATAGCGACAATTCATGATTATTCAAACGAGGAAGTCGAAAGTTCTGTAACTTCTTTTTGCATACTGATGGTCTTTTTGTTTCATAAAATTAAGTTTTTGCTGTTTTACCTTTCTACACATTGATAAATCAACTTTGTTATTTATGTTGAACAGCTGTTTTTTGGAAATCTTTCCATAATATTTAGAAATCTTGTAGTTCTACCGTACTTTCAACGTAATTTCATAATAACTTTAATTAATCACTGAAAAAAAAAATTAAATCGTATTTAAATATATTTTAAATTTTTACGAAAATTAACTTAAAGTTTATTTAAATATTTACTGATTTATTAGCCGTTAATTAGACCGCTTTTACAGTGTGTGTTATAACCTACAGAGTAGCAGGCTTTACCAGCAATATAACCTGAGGACATAATCTAACCTAATCCGTGATATTCCACTTTAAATGTACTTAATTGATGACTTTTGCGTAAGGGGCAAAAGAGAAGATTTATAGATTTAAAATGTTCGTTAAAATTTTACTTTTAAGTGGCACATTTTTACCAGGTACGCTCGCCCCAATTCCACTTGAAAAATGTGGGAGATTCAAATTTAAAAAAAAAACTAGTTTGTCGGAAAACGAGTTTAAAGTTTTCATTATACACACAATTTAATGGAAAAATAAAATTTTTATTTTGCTTTCAAGAGTTGGGCAAACAAGATATTTGTATGAAATTTTTACACAAAATGAAGAACAATATGAGAACTAATTCATAATTAACTTAAAAAATTCCATTTTTTGAGTTATGACGTTGCTCGATTAAATAAGCGATATGTATTTTTTTTTTTGCTTTCCTTTGCCATAATCAGTAGTTAAAGAGTTATTATTTTTGTGTGCTGCAGTGCAACTGATATTTAAATAAAATGATTTTGTTGCTGTTAAATTAATGCAAAATAAAAAAAATCCCCTGTTAAAGTGGTTCTGTCCTTGTATGTATACACATGATAGTTAAAAAATGGTGTTTTTTATTGAGGTATAGAACTTTAAGTTGGCATCACTTTTTTAACTGGCGGCCATTTTGTCAGCTGTCAAGTGATTAATATTTAGTTTGGTTTGCCATTTCATCATGAACAGGTTGACAAAAGAACAACGCTTGCAAATCGTGCAAATTTATTTCGAAAATAATGGTTCAGTTCGCGAAGTTTACCGCAAGCTCCGTCCATTTTATGGTCGACATAATCGTCCATCAGAGCAATTAATTCGGTTAACCATGGATTGGCCACCAAGATCGTGTGATTTGACACCATTGGATTATTTTCTTTGGGGATATGTGAAGTCGCTCGTCTACGCCAACAAACCAGAAACGTTAGGGGACTTGGAAGCCAACATTCGTGGCGTTATTGCCAACATACGGCCCCATATGCTCGAAAAAGTGGTTGAAAATTGGACCTGTAGAATTGGCTTTATTCGAGCCAGCCGCGGCGGCCACATGCCCGAAGTCATATTTAAACGTTAATGGCATAAAATTATCCTTCCAATAAAGCCAAATTGATGGACATTAAAACGATTTTCTTGTGTTTTATTTCAATTCGAAATTCTATACCTCTAAAAAAAACACCCTATACATTCATACGAGTACATACATATGTCCATTAGAGTGGCCGTTAATTTTTTTTTTTTATTTCTTATATTCTCTGGTTCAGTTTTACGTAAAAAAAAAAATACAAAAAAAATTCATAGCGATAAGTTGTGTTTTAGGGGGTGCGTCCGCCCATCAAAGTTGGTCTTAAGCCCATTTTTCAAGGTAATTTGTTTGCATATGACTAACTTTTTAAAAAAACATTTTACAAGAATATGATATATGGCAATCGTTTTAGTCTCAAATAAAGTTTTTTTGTTAAAATTAATATTTTTGAAGATTATTTAAAATTTGGCTTTTCACATTTAAATAAAATCTGTCGTTTTTTAAATAGATATATTTATTTATGAACTTTTATAATCACAATAAAAAATATGTTTTTGTCTTTGACTTTTTTGCATTTTTAATTCAACCTTAAAGACAAAGTGCATCCAACTTAGGCTTCAAAGGGGGCTCGAACAGCAATTCGGTGGGAACCCCGGCTGTATAGAACGCCGTTTTCCTAAATAATACAAAAGTGAATACCGAATTTCCCAATGTAACTGTAAAAGAAATAAATTTCTGAAAATGGAGCTTAAAAGTGCTCTCCTACAGAACAGTAAAATATGACTTAGGCTCTTTTTCTTTATTGCCACAGAAATTAGTGTGCTTTTTTCCGTTATCACATTTATTGATCCAATAAAACATCAAATTAATTTAATTCATATGTACTTACATACAAACGTGCGTCATTATGGAATGGAAAGTGTGATGCGATTTTACTTTTTATAATTCTTTTCCCTTCTTTATGACTTTTCGTTTGCAATAAAATAAAAGTCTTTTAAAAACAAATCAACCGACTTCAAAAATAGGCACATAAAAGCTAAAAATAATTTAGTTTATCTTTTCCAAACTCCAGTGGGCCAATCGCGGCACTTTTTTAATTCTAAGTCCATATTTACACTATGCAAGTCTTATTGCTAAGCTGATTAGTTTGATGGGGGGAGAGACGAGGGGAACAGTAACGTTTCTTTTCCCCTCGTCTCTCTTTCCTAACAAACTAATCAGCTTAGCAATAAGACTTGCATAGTGTAATCTAGGACTATTTACGAATATGATCTAAAAAGATTTGTTAAAATTTTCGACAATGTATTTATGTACATATATATACATATGTATGTATGTTACATATCGCTCATTTACTCAAAGAACGTCATAACTCAAAAAAACTAGTTTGCCAGAAAACGAGTTTGAATTTTTCAATTCAATGGAAAATGAAAATATTCTTTTTCTCTTAAGAGTTGAGTAAACGAGATATTTGCATGAAATTTTTACACAAGATGAAGAACGATATGAGGATTAATGTTGCATTTCTAACTAAAAAATTTCATTTTTTGAGTTATGACGTTGTATGAGTAATTGAGCGATATACATACATATATGTATGTATGTAGTTTTTTTAATCTATGTACAAATGTAGTAGTCTTATGGTGTTTTCTTTTCTATCAAAAAAAAAAAAAAAAAATACCACTTTGCTAAAAGCTGCATATATAAAATATCTTGCCGTCCCTGTGAAAATGCTAGTTTACCTATCGCTCATTTACTTCAATAGTGTCACAACTTAAAAAAATCTAGTTTTGCCGTAAACGCATTTAAAGTTTTCAATTTATATGTATGAAACTCAATGAAGACATAAAATATATTCCTCTCTCAGGAGATGGTTGTGCAAGCTGTTTGTATGACATTTTTACACAAGATAAAATACGACTTATTCTGCGTTATTAACCCAAAAGATAATAGTTTTTGCGTTATGACACTATTGAAGTAAATGAGCGATATAATATTTTTATAAAAAATATATCGATAACATTTTTATGGCAGTCATACAAATTTTTGCAATATGTACAACAAATACTACTCCTATGACGCAATAGAACACCTTGTGAATTGGCTTATCAAATATGTACATACATATGTATATAAAAAAATCTCAAAACACAATTTCTCATTCAGAAAACAATTGCAATTTATTTCTACCCGTTTTTTGCCGCCCTGTGTTGTTGGCCCTTTCTGTGCTCTTCTGCGCACGCAGCATTTCTCTCTGAGTATATTTATTTTGATTTGAAATTGGGAAAGGTTATTTTTTAGCAATTTTATACATACATATAAACATACACACACATACATACATATATTAGAATTTCATACGTTTTATATATTGCATACTTTTTAAAGCCACTGTAAATATAAATATGCATATTGTTTATGTATGTATGTATTTAAAAAAATTCTTTTAAAATAGACTGGAAAAATGTTTTATTTGCTTAGGATATGCACATATGTACATATGTATGTATGTACATTAGAGTGGTCATTAATTTTTATTTTTTATTCTCTCCCCCAAATCGGTTCAGTTTTATGTAAAAAAATACAACAAATTTCATGGCGATAGGTTGTGTTTTAGGGAGTGCGTCCGCTTCTCAAAGTTGGCCCTCAAGCCCATTTATTCAATGTAATTTTTGTTTGTTTTTTTTTTTGTTTAGTGTATGAAATAATTTAATAGATATAATCTGTTATTGTACATGCTACATATAAAAAATTTCCATAGGTATAAATATAATATTTGGTATTTTGTTGGTTATTTTCTTCATTATTTTCTAAAATATTAATTTTAGCAAAAAACTTTATTCGAGACTAATGTTGTTGACTAGAAAAGCTAAAATGTTGCCATATATCATATTCTTGTAAAATGTTTTTTTAAAAAGATAGTCATAGGTATGCAAACAAATTACATTGAAAAATGGGCTTGAAGGCAACTTAGTGGGGCGGACGCACCCCCCTAAAACACAACTTATCGCTATGAAATTTTTTTGTATTTTTTTTACATAAAACTGAACCGATTTGGGGGCAGAGAAATAAAAAAAAACGGCCACTCTAATGTACACACATATCGTTACCTTAATATAGAAAGGCCCTAACTCATTATTTTTTTTAAATGAGATTTTTGCATTTTTCAATATATTAGATGTTCTCCTATCGAAATACACATAAAACTCGATTTGAAAAAAATAATGAGTTAGGGCCTTTATGTATTATGAACGTTATTGTGTTTTTATTTATTAAATTTTATAATTTTTAAAATTATTTTTTACGTTTCCCTTTTAAACAGTTGGAAATCTACTTATGTACGAGTATGTATGTACATATCAGAGACCAGAATGAAGGTATTCGCATTTGCTAACTATTCATAAATTCGTTGTTTTTGCCATGCTTTCATTCGACAACAACAAATACAAAATGTTATGAAATAACATTGCTCTCATTGCTCTTGTTGTTTGCTCTGACATTCACTGTTATTACACCGTTATAATACAAGCAGTGAAATGATATGATGCAGCACGAAATAAATGATTTCTTTCGTAGCATTCGCTCAGTATTCGTTGACCTTGATGTACATACATATATATACATACATACATATTTAAAAAAATCAGAATG
Source organism: Nowickia ferox (assembly GCA_936439885.1). Classification (NCBI taxonomy): domain Eukaryota; kingdom Metazoa; phylum Arthropoda; class Insecta; order Diptera; family Tachinidae; genus Nowickia; species Nowickia ferox. The sequence continues at coordinate 81,869,633 of OW387024.1, forward strand.
GACCCCTGAAATATGTATACATATTCGAAATAAATTTTTTCATATAAAGTTCGATTTGAAATACATTTCACATATGTATTATGTTTTATGAATACTTTGTAGGAGTATACGTTTTATACAAGACTACATTGTGTTCAATGATAGTCAAAAGCATTCGCACCACTTCCTTTGTATTCGTTGCTTTTGAAGAGTCTAGTGAACATTTATGTAAAACAAGCAATGCATGCAATAACTTTCGTCGCACTCATTTTTTTCGATTGTGCCATTTACTGTCTTATTTTAAATGCTGTGTATTGACAGCAACATGCACGTTTTTTGTGATCGTATTCAAAGCAACAAAATAAGGCATTCAATCTGTTCTCTGGTACATATGTATGAATCTCCCTTTTATCATTTTTAAAATAAATTCGCATAAAAGAAGAATACTACTAAATTGCGAAATGTTGTGAAATTACTTAGATTGGAAATTTGAGAGATGATTTTTGTATGCATGTATGTATGTATGCATGTATGTATGTATTTGCAGTGGGTTCTATGGAATATTTTTAAGTAATACATCTGTGGCAAAAGGTGCTTAAGTCAAGATAAGCTAATTTTGAATTAATTGCAGCCCTGCAATCTTCATAATCAAAAGTAAACATATGTACGTAAAATCTCAATTATTTTGTACGATTTTTTTGTGTGTTTATTATCTCATATAGAATAATAGCTTAATTAATCCTATACATTTGGTTCTATTCTACATCATTATCTACATATCGCTCATTTACTCAAAGAACGTCATAACTCAAAAAATGCGATTTTTGAATTAATAACGAAGAATTAATCTTCATATCGTTATTAATAAATATTGTGTAAAAATTTCATACAAATACACATGTAACTATTTTTAAATTTATTTTTACTGTTTCCACTGATAAGGACTACTTCGTCTACAGAACACCTCGATGGCCAATTCTCGAGAACATACTTCGTGACCATCAGGCATGTCCTGCAAATAACTTTACAAGATTATTAAAAAAAATTAAATATGTAAGTAGGTATCAGTTATAGAAGTATGTAATAATGTGAGTAACTATATATTTACTATGTAAGTAATAATGGAAATAATTAAGTAAATGAAAATAACTGCCACCTTATTTTTAAACGTTTCAAAATTTTAATTAACTACAACGCAATTATGACAATTAACTATCAACAATAAATAAAAACACTGTACAACACAGAAATAAAATAATGAGTGATTCTGGCGGAGAATAAATAAATACATATCGACGTTTTGAAAGTTTATATTGGGATCTTATTTAAAGGGGGTTGAAGTCATTTTAACCCTCTAGGTTTTCTCTGTCTAGTGTCTATGACAAACACTAGCAGAACGGAACAACATGTTGTTTTCTTAAGCCGCATTTGAGTTTATGTGTTTATTCCACTGTGTGTGGTGTTAGATAATGCAAGCTTTAGCCTTATATAAAAATTTTTAGTGCAAATGAAATACGTGAATTCTAGTTAATTTTAATTATTATTGTTCGAAATTTGAATTGTTATAATCCACCCACCGTATCGCAATTAGTTGAATAATTTTTTATAATGAAATCTCAAGTTCAAGTTAAATTTCGTGCTTTGTTGTATTCATAGATTATATAAACATATATATATATCACTTGTATGTAAAATATTTTTGTAGAAGATTAGAGGGTTAAAAAGTTCTAAAAAAATTTACTCGTACAATTTTGCAAAACGAAAGACCCTGCAGCTCAAATGGTAGGATTATATGATTTCCAAAGTTGATTCACCACAAGAAACTGCAACATACATACTCGTATTTATGTATATACTCGTATTTCTTTCTCTACCAGAATCAGTCGTTATAATTTTGTTATTCTGGAAATTGTTCAATTTTATTTGTTGTACAGTGTTATTTAAACAAATATAAGAAAATAATGTAGAGGTATTTGTTACACTTCGCAATAATATTGATACAACTTGGTGTACCATATTATAGTGAACATTTGGATTGAAGAGATAATAAAAAGTTAAAAAGTAGAGAAAATTTAATGAATTAAATAAATATTCAATTGTCATAGTAAGTATATAATCAATTCACACCACTCTGATACCAGTAATTACATACATACATGTGTTTGTATTGTTGTTATTACTTTGTAAAATAGTGTGAACGTGTTGCTGATAGTTTTCATAAATAAAATACAAAAATGTCAGTGGTTTGCTTGAATAAAAGAGTATATCTTAAAATCGGTTTTTTTTTGTCACCAGAGTTAGTGCGTTTAGAACTATGGACTCGGTATGTAGCTGTTTAATATTTTTGCTTGAAAAAAAATTGCGAAAAAAATTTTGGTTGAAATTCCTATAAAAATAAAATCTACGACTCTTGAAAAGAAAATATTAAGGTGTGTGCAGGCAGGTGCATAAAATCATCATATGTCATAATAGCCGTTTTTAATAAAGTAAAAAATATTACAAATAATTTTTAAAATGTAAAATGTATTAACGGTGCACTCTAACTTATGAGGGCATTTGTAGCGGATTGGAGCCACATATAACAAAGAATGCAGGGCATGCATGGAGGACATCGAGACAATGGAGCACTTTCTTTGCCCTTGTCCAGCTTTCGCCCAGCCGAGATCCTGTTATTTTGGGAATGACAACTTCCGCACATTACCCACCTTAGAGGTATTGACTGGAAAAGTTTGAGGGACTACGTGAACGATACTGAGTTCCTTTAAAGTTGGGGTTCATTTCTTAATTTACATGAGAGCGCACAACAGGCTTGTAGTGGCTTATGTTTATGTCCCCGGACATGAGCGTACTAGCTCCTCTTTTCAACCTAACCTAACCTAGACATTGTTGCCATTTTAGCATTTTCACTGCCAGATCTGGCATTTTCATTAGTTAAAAAGCATTAAACTTTCAAAAAATTCAGCTAGATGCTTTCTGGCAGAATTTGTTGAAAATAAAAAATTGTAATTTGTTAAAAAAATTATTCTGTATAGAGGATTTTTCTCATAAATGTGCATGCATTGCAAGCAAAAGGTTCCCTGATGATCTGCACTACTAACAGTGAAATGCGCATAGGATCCAGCTAACCACTCAATAATCAATTTCAATGTATTTATAATTAAAAAAATATTTTACTGAATAAGTAAAAATAATATTTTGAAATTATAGTGCGTAAAAAAATTTTAAACGTAATTGTAACATTTCCAAAAAACACCAATTATTAACTATTTTATATTTGTATGTGCTCTAAAAATACCTGCAAATACTAATAAGTTTGTATAAACATGAAATTCAAAGCCATTTCAATAATTTTTTCTACATTTAAATCTTCTGTAGAACATTTTAGCAGAATTTTTTTACCCATTTAGCATCCTCTCATCATCATTTTCTGGCAACACTGAACCTAGACCATAAATGGGGTTCAATTAAAAGAAAACTAACTACCTATCAACGCATCAAAGTTTATGCTCATGGTTACCATGTCTAGTAACCTTGTACCTATACAAATGTATACAAATCGAGCTTCAATAGCTCCAATTTGACGAAAATCAACTTTAAGCGTTCATTTGTAAAGGTTATAATTTGGTTACTCAGGCTTATCGTGATTGGCGTATTTGAAATTCGTCTACGACAGTTTGGTACTGGATTAAAGAAAAACTGTTGAAGACTTCTTTAATCTATTACAAAAACGTCGTAGTCGAAGTCGAAATAAGGTGGACTGTTTCGTCACAAATAATTTTAACAATCCATCTAGTGAAATATTTGCCTAATATGGCCATAATGTGTAGATAATAATATTAAGCTTAGTATTATGCTTAATACTATTAAATTGTCTACTGTTTATTATTCAAAATGCATTCAAATTGTGATGTTTACTATTGCACTCAAGAAATACATACGAGTACATAATTTTTTTTTTTTTTTTATTTTTATAAAAGTAAAATAAACATTGTATAGAAACTATTTTAAACTGTATTCATTGGGTTCAACGACCATATTTTAGGGCAAAAATGAATATCGAACAAAGAAAACTTTGAAAATTTACAGCCATATGCATGTAAATATGTACAGTACATTTACTTAAACAAAGTCATAACTCAAAAAATACGATTTTTGTGCTAATAATGCAGAATTAAATCTCATATCGTTATTCACATTGTATAAAAATTTTATACAAATATCTTATATTCAACTCTTGAGAGAAAAATAAAAATCTACCATTAATGCCTGTTATTTCTACCCATAGATATCTATTAGTGTACAGATATCTATCGTGTAAGTTAAATTTTATAAGGTAAAAACCTTAGGTAAATTATCTGTATGTAAAAATATAAGTTGTCATAAGTTGTTTTTTTTTTCTGACAAAAAAGTGTTTTATGTGCATTCAATATGCACTAAAAACTTGAAAATGTGCACTAAAAATAAAAATAAAAAAATACGCTCTTAAAAATAACATAAAATTCAATAATATTTGCATATAAAACAAGACAAAAACAAAATAAACTTAAAAAAGAAACAATAAAAAATTTAATTAATAACAAAAATATAACTTCAACTTCAAAAGGTATCACAATATCAGAATTAAAACTTTGGAACTGTATTTTGAAGTATAAGACAACCTTTTTATTTGTAATTGTTTTTGCAATAACCAAAAAAATATTCACTTAGATTTTTAAATAAAAATCACTGCCTGTCACATCTAAGCAAACTTTTATAGATTGAAAATGTTTTTTCAACCTCCTCAACTGATGTAAACGGAGCAGCGTTCGTCACAAAGGCCAAACCAAGTTTTTATTGAAATTAACGTCTAACGTCCAGTTAGGATGTTAAAACACATGTTACACCTGTTTAAGTTGAAATTTGGAATATGCAAATCAATAGTATTTATTCCAGCATTAAAATTTAGTAGAAAAAAAATTGGAAATGGAAAAAATTTTTTAATTTTCTTGTTCCTTTTTTCTTTCACGAGAGTGTTTACAAGTGAGTGAATATTAAAAAAACCAAAGAATTTTAAATCTCATTTCCAATTTTTTTCCTTCTAAATTTGGATGTTAGAACACATACTAATAATTAGTATTTTCTAAATTTCAACTTTACCTTATATGAATATGCCTAGATAAGTATTTGTTAATAGAGTCATTTAAAAAACATAATTAATTTTTTAGGGCAAGAAAAATATTTAACTTTTTTCATGGAATGTTCCCCTTGATAAAATTAAAATAAATAACCATAAACAAAATTACTGATATACAAAATAAAGCATTTAACAAGGTATCGGAAGCTCTCTGTTGTTGTTGCGGTTGTATATTTTAGGATGGTCATAAAATTGTTGTCGACATTGCCCATAAAATATTGTAATAAAACTTTAACAAATAGAACTCACATACTACGAGTACATTGAACACTCGTTTCTTGTTGTTTTAAGCAAGTAAAGCGTGTTTTTTTATAGTGTCACAACTTTGAGTTGGCATCACTGCTTTATTTGAGCACCCATTTAAAAGCTGATAATTGCTTTTTCTTTAGTTTGCTTTGAAATTTCATTACGAATCGATTTACACCAGAGCAACGCGAGCAAATTGTTGAAATTTTTAACCAAAATAATTGTTCTATTCGTCAAACTCATCGTGCACTTCTTCCATTTTCCGATTGAGCCCATTTCTGGTTGAATGGGTACGTAAATAAGCAGAATTGTCGCATTTGGAGTGAGGAGAATCCACACCATTACATCCACAGAAAATTACTGTTTGGTGCGCTTTATGGTCTGGCGGAGTCATTGGCCCATATGTCTTCAAAAACGATGATGGTCAGAATGTTACTGTCAATTACGTGGCATTAATCTTCCTGATATGTGGTTCCAACAGAACGGAGCCACATGTCACACAGCGGGCGCTACAATTGATTTACTAAAAGAATTAATTGGCCACCAACATCATGTGATTTAACCCCATTGGATTAGTTTCTTTGGGGTTATGTTAAGTCACTGGTCTACGTCGATAAACCACAAACAATTGAACACCTGGAAATCAACATTCGAAAAGTTATTTACGAAATACGGCAGCAAATGCTGCGAAAAGTTTTTCAAAATTTGTGTTCCAGATTGCGCCCTCTACGCACCAGCCGTGGCGGCCACATGACAGAAATCATATTTAAACATTAATTTTCTAAAATTTTCTTTGCAATAAAGCCCGTTTCATTGATATTAAAAATATATTGCCTTGTTTTATTATGATTTAAACTAGTGTCACACTCTAAAAAACACCCTTTACATGCACACAATTTTGACGGTTTGCTTCTGTTCCAAATATGTAAATAAAAATCCATATTTTCAACAGATTTTTAAGAATTCTCGTGTCTTGTGTTCTTTCAAGAGATGGCATTTGTGAACTCTGGGTGTTTGCCTTTCCAAACGACGCATTTTCGAATGCAATAGTAGAGAGCAGGAAAAATACATTAGAAAACCGCACAATAAAAAAAGAAACAAATATTCCTATAAAATGAGAAAGCAGTGGTTTTCGTTTTGTTTGTTTTCCTTTTTATTTGTATGAATGATTGTTAGTTGAATTAGGTATATTAGATTTTTTTATTATAATGGGGTATAATGAAAATTGTTCAATGAGAGTTGGCTCATTCAACGGAAGTCTCTCGTCGCAGTCGGTTCTTTCAACGGTTACGAACTACATATACGTTACGTTTTTAATAAATAAATTTAAGTACACACATACGTGGTACGTTTGTATTTGAAAGTGTTTGTTTTTTAGTAGATATGTATTTGGAATAAATTTTATTGACAATAATAAATACGTACATATGTATTTACATAAATTTTTCTGCAAATATTTTCCTTTATACCAAAAAACATTATTTTTTGTGCATACATACATACATACATATGTACATATGTATGTATATTTTGAAGACAACCTCGTGCCAGAAAAAAGCATTTAAAAAGTTTAGTTAAATCAAAACAAATTAGAAATTATTAATATTCTCTTTTATTTCTTTCTAATAGAACAATAAAAAAATCGCTAACTTAAGACAAAACAATACTAAAGCAAAAAAATAAATAAATATAAGAAGATAAATAGAATAAAAAAAAACTGCTGAAAAATATAAAGATAAAAGAAAAATAAATTCAAGTTCTAACACAAAGTGTGCAAAAGAAAAACGAAAGTAATTTTCACGTATTATTGAAACCCATATAATGGCCCCAATAATTGCAGACAATTCAATTGAATCAGGATGTGAATTTGTTGATAATTCCAATACGACCACTTCCGCTGCTGTTGAAATTAGTGAAACTTTTTATAGTAAAGTAGAAGAAGAATCATCGTCAACAGGAAACTTCTCGAATGACGAAAGTGTTGTTGTTTTTGTAAAAGAAAAAGAAGAAGAAGAAGAAAGTGTTAAAGAAGTGAATAAAGTAAATGATGTTGATGTTAAAAATGAATCGGAAGATTTATTCTTGCCCAGCAAGCAAATGCCCTGGGAAGCTCCAGGCAAACAAGGACTCTATGATCCTGCAAATGAGCATGAAGCATGCGGCGTGGGTTTCATTGTGGCCATCGATGGCAAACGCTCTCACAAGGTAAGTGTTAAAAATATGTACATATATTTTTTTGTTTTAAAACATTTTTAGGCTTGTTTTATATTCACCATAAAAAAACTCACTAAATTCAATGATAGTCGCTTAATCTTTTTACAAGTTATAGAAAGAAATCTTACAATAAACAATCATGTTTGTGCTGTAAATCACGTGTTTTGGAATCACCTAATTTACAGGAAAGATCTCAATTAAAAAGTGGATCAAAAAATGGTCATTCGAAATGAAAAATCATAAGAAACCTAAAGCTGATTTTAAAATTAATTTTAATTGGTTTTAATATTTTAGATGTTTAAGATATTTTATATGAACTTAACTGCGAATGCACTAAATCGTTCGATCAGCAGAATACTGGATTTCGTTTTTGGAAATCGCTCGATTTGAAAACGTGCGATTTACAGAACATCCCTGAATATACCGACCTATGCCGACTACACATCTGGCATTTCTTGTGGTGTTATTTTCAAAATGTGTGCAACGCCGTTCACATTATGTTTTTTATATGGAAAGCAATGCCACACAACGAAAAATATCGGAAATGACAAACGTTGCCACTAGTACACAATATTGAAATGTCACAAAATGTCATAGTGTGTACGCGGCATTACAGTCAGTCATTTAATTACAACAAAAATTTACACACAAGTTGCTCGCTTAGTGTGTTAAACAAATACAAAGTTTTACGAATTTTCGTTCAATGATATAGCAAATAAAAAATTTAATTTATGTCATCATGAGAAGTAGGCGTGCCCGTTTGATTTTTTTTTAAATAAATTTTATATTACTATAGCAAGTTTTTGAATTATGCAATAACTTCTTCTATTTTTGTATCATCATTATACGGGCTAAAAGCATTAAGATCCTACATTACCTTAATATATAAAGGCCCTAACTCATTATTTTTTTGAAATCGAGTTTTTTTTGTATATTTCAATAGAAGAACATCTAATGTATCGAAAAGTGTAAAAAACTCGTTTCCAAAAAAATAATGAGTTAGGGCCTTTATATATTAAGGTAAAGATATGTGCATATTATTTATAGAATAAATTACTAGTTTTCTTGCTGGGTTTTTTCCGATAATTATATTCTGAAAAATTGTGCACGATATGTATGTACAGTGAATCGCAGTGAAAGTGAGCCACACTGATTTATTAGCAAAATTAAAAAAAAAAATTAAAAAAGGTTTTATATGATTATATTACTTCAATATCAGTCTTAAATGTTTCACACAAACAAATACTTAGTTTAGCTTCAAAAAAGAAAAAACTTAAAATGTGAGCAATATATATGAAATATAATTTAAATATAACATTAATAATTAGTTGGGACATCTTTTGTAGAAATAACTGCCTGCAGACGTTTAGGCATCAACTCTAGCAAATTATTTGTATACAGTTAAAGACTAAAATCTCCATACACCCACCATTTTTGGCGTCATTTGCGGTGAATGTTTTAGATTCTTTCGGAGTTACTGTCAGCTGTTGCTATTTGAAGAACATATTAGACCATATTCGGATGCCATTTGTTAACTTCATGCCAATTTTCAAACAAAATGACGGACTGAAGCATTATGCATGAATTTTTCCATATAATTTATGCCTGTATGAAGACTTTTGTCCAATGCTTTTTTAATATTTTTGTTAACCACGGTCCAGGCTTGAAATTTTTGTTGCAGCAATTTTCGAATATGGCTGACAGTGTTGAAATATGTAGAAATATAAACATTTTGTATTCCTCTCCTGCTCTTTTTCACTGAAAAATAAAAAGTTTCTGCAACAAAAATTGTAAATCTAGACCAGGACTTACTATTGTTATTATTTTAGTTATGAAGTACTCTTTTATTTTTTATATACATCCATTTCCTAGCACCCATTAGCCAATATTTAGCATAATCTATATTTTAAATTTCTTTCAAAGTTTCCGCAAACCCTAAAAATTATGGGTGTATGGAGAGTATAGCCCTTAACTGTATGTAGAAATACTTGCGCGCCATTCGGCTTGCAAGGCGTTAAGAAGGTCCTTTTTGGATGAAATGCTGTGTTTTGCTCATATTTTGATCAAGGCGAGTCCACAAATTTCCAATAATATTTAAGCAAGAGGCTGTAGTGGTACTTCTAATACGTTGTGGACTAGTGTTGAGCGATATTGTGATTTTTTAATAATGTTGCTCCTTGTGAACGTGATTTCTAAATAACTGTTCTTTTAAACTGTGACTGTGATCACAGTTTAGCAGTATTTTGTTTGCAGCAGTTCTGTTATTTTGACAAAATCTAATAAGAAGAGCAGGAGTGAAATTAAACAGCGACTATGATCACGGTTTAACACATTTCAGGTCTTCTGCTTTAAAAGTATGTATTAGTATTGGTATTTTGATAAATACTAACAAGAAGAGCGACAAGAACAAACAATTAGCAATCAACCCCATCCAAATATTGAGAATTGTCGTATTGCAAATACAAAAATGTGCGAGCTATACATAGTTGCCAGAAAAGACGATTTGACACGATTTGACGACTTTTTCTCGACAAACGGTGAAGGTATACAAAAAAATTCATGTGGTAGCTTTATTTGCTGTAAAGTAAGCATAAAAGAACATTCACAGTTTGTGATTAGTGATTTTTCAATCGCTGTGAAAAAGTAACAGGTTTCGTAAAATCGCTCATCTCTAGTGTGGAAAGTTATATAATAACCACTCACGTACATATCGAGAGCCATAACATATATTTTTAACTTCCTTTTTTGACGCTTAAACTTTTTTGGCGGCTATGGCACGATACAAGTCTGATACTATCTCCAACTTTTCAACGCTTTGTTTAAAGAATTTCCTGCAGAATTCCAGTGCCACTATCCGCCATGCAACCCCAAACCATGGTGGAACCGCCTTCGTTCATTACATTTGATACCGTCCGAGAAAAACAAGTTAACTTTACTTGCGTCTGTAAATAGAACCTAAAAGAATTATTTTTGGCAATTAATTTTCTTTTTTGCCTAAAAGTCATATCCTTAAAGAGAGTTTTTCACACAAACTCCAAACGAGTTTTACGGTTTTGTTTGCTAATAAATGGCTTATTCCGAACCAACCGACAATTACAACTGTGTTTCTGAGAACTCTTCGCACAGTTTTCGGATTTACGTGGATGTTAAGCTGACTTTTTACAATTTCTTTTAGTTTTGGGGCACTAAGATGGAGAGTTTTTCTTTAATTTCCATACTAATGAACACCCCATTTTTCTCCGAAAATGCGTTTCTTTTGTTTTCTTTTATTTTATTTTTGATTCTTCCTCCTCTCCTCTTTACATATTCAGCTAAGTGTCTGAGATTTATCTCCTTGGTAAAGTTGAATTACCAAAGCGTTATTAAATTACAAAAGCGTTTACCGTTCTTTTAACAAACACAACTAAGTGTCTCACTTTATATACATATGTATATTTTTCTTCTATTGAAAACATTAAATTATACTACATATAGGGTGTTTTTTTTAGAGGTATAGAACTTCGAATTGAAATAAAACACAAGAAAATCGTTTTAATGTCCATCAATTTGGCTTTATTGGAAGGATAATTTTATGCCATTAACGTTTAAATATGATTTCGGGCATGTGGCCGCCGCGGCTGGCTCGAATAAAGCCAATTCTACAGGTCCAATTTTCAACCACTTTTTCGAGCATATGGGGCGAAATTATGCGCTCATCGAATGTTTCCTTCAATAAATCGATTGTGACGTGCGATGTGTGGCATGTAGCGCCGTCTTGTTGGAACCACAACTCATCCACATTCATGCCATCCAATTCGGGAACAAAATAGTCGGTTATCATGGCTCTATACCGGTCTCCATTAACGGTAACCAACGGTCGACCATAAAATGGACGGAGCTTGCGGTAAACTTCGCGAACTGAACCATTATTTTCGAAATAAATTTGCACGATTTGCAAGCGTTGTTCTTTTGTCAACCTGTTCATGATAAAATGGCAAACCAAACTAAATATTAATCACTTGACAGCTGACAAAATGGCCGCCAGTTAAAAAAGTGATGCCAACTTAAAGTTCTATATCTCAATAAAAAACACCCTTTATAAGGCTGGATGTATAAACTAAGCAATAGCAAAATAGATTTAGAAATTGTTTATAAGAAATATTTTAACATGAATTTTTTAGTAAATGACTCTCTGGGTTGGGTCACTTTGACTGTGATTCACTGTATATGTATTAAAGGTCTGCAACAGATAAGTCGAAAGCCAATTCAACGACGTAGTATTCCCCAATCTATATACATTTTTTTCCATTTTGTTTTAAGAAAATATAAAACACAAAACAGAATTAATGAAACCAAAGAATTTATGTACCGAATATAGAATGCTCATCTCATACAATGGCGGGTTGTGCCATAGAACATAAATATATTTCCAAAACCTGTTACTTCATAAATTCAGTCGCAGTTGTGATCAGTGATTTTTCAATCGCTGTGGAAAAGTAACAGTTATTGAAATATCGCTCATCTCTAATATCTATACGAATAGTATAGATTCTAAAATTCAAGTTTTTTCCTTACTGAAAAATATCAAGAAGTTGCAAATTGTTTTTGTTATACTTACATTCTCCATGGTCTTGCTTTGGTCATTGACAGCAAATTTATTTTTATGAAGAACGTTTGTAGAATTTCTTTATACATTTTGTCTTCCCTTGATTCCAAAAAAAAAAATGCAAAATTTGCTTGTGCTAATTTTATTAAAAATACATTAGTTTTTTTTTGTACATATGTACGTACATATATACTATTTGGTATATGTACAAAATATATTAATCATGCAATGTTTTCGTAATACAATGTATATATGTACATATGTATGTATAATGTTTGCAGTCCAAAAGCGAATGTAATTGATTGTCGAAAAATAGTATTTTTTAATCAGATTTGATGTTCACAAAAATCTCATCTTATTGACCTCAATGCAAAATTCATGAAAACTAAAATTGAATATAAAGACTTGATTCTCCAGCAAACAAAAATATCTAAGTACACCAATTAAATGTTCAAAAAGAATAAGTGTGCAACTTCAGGCAAAATCGTTGTTAAAATTTATTCAAAGTATTGTAGCATTTTTGAGAGAATATTTATTTATATGTGAGAGCATACGAAAAAACGATGTCAAAATAAAATAGATTCTATCTCTCGACTGCTTTCTGTTACTACTTTTTTGTGGCAATTTGTATGGAAAATGTGTTTATGCCGCAATTCTGTTTGATCATTAACAATATTGTTAGTAAAATGTGCTAAAAATTTCTTATAACCGTGTGAACTGGCAATTTTTGTCTGACATTGCACGACTAGCAGCTGATAACAAATTGTCAGACATCTTACAATCGTGTGAACAGATTGTAAAATTATTGCCAGATATTTGTCAGACATTTTAATATTGTCAGATGTGCGAACTGTATGCATCTGATAATGGCGTCATTGTAAGAGAATTCTTTCTATGGGCAACACTGCATACGCTTTATTTTAAAGAAAATATAAATAAAAAAATATATGCCGACTAAATCATTCCAATTGCTTCTTTATGGTTCATAATAATTTATATTTTCACTTTTTACATTTAACACAACCAAAAGGGATTGATATTTAACAATTTCTAATAAATTCTTTGAGTCTGGCAACGCAAAACAACAGATCTGAAAATTTTTGTATATGACAACCGTGTGAACTGACAATTTTTCGACTGACGATTTTGTCAGATGAGTTTATTGTCATACAACCGTCTGGCAATAAATTGTAAGATTTTCTGACAAATTTGATACAACCGTGTGAACCGTGCAATTTTTGATTGCCAGTACATTGTCAGCACATTGCCAGATCTGACAATATTGTAAGATCTTACAATCGTTTGTACATAACTTAAATTTGCCAAAAGTAAAAAACAAACGAAAAAATCGCCACAAAAGCGCCAAAACTAAAAAATCGCTAAAGCGGAAATAAAAAGTTTACCGGTTCTTGAAGATTTTTAAAAAATGTGCAGGCCTGTTTCTCCAAACTTACAAGTTTTGTAATACAAGTAAGGTATACTATAGTTGTGAAAATATATTTTTTATATGAAACTTATCATAAGTACTCGTATGTAGATAAATGCTGAAGTTAATTTTGTGTTTACTTTAAATACTTTTCAGATTCTTCGTGATGCCCAGACCTTGTCAGAACGGATGAATCATCGCGGTGCTTGTGCCTGTGACAATGACACTGGCGATGGCGCTGGTGTTATGGCTTCTATACCCCATGGATTATATGCCAAAGCATTGTGAGTACAAACTTCCAAATTTATTATTGATCAAACTGAACATACATTTGCATGCACTCTTTATTGTTAGAAAAAAGCATTTTCTATTTATTTTATGAATGCATTTATTAAAATAAAAAAGTGTGTGTGTGGGTTTGCTTTTGTTGGCACTTTGCCAAAAAAATTTATATATTTTTGTTTAAGAAAAAAAATAACATTTCAAAGTATGTACATGTATATGTATGTGCATTTTTATAAATAATTATAAAATAAATAATAATTTAATAAATATTTAAAAAAAAAACTAATGGCCAGTTCAACGATATCGAACATATACGCTCGTACGTTCGTTTCATAATTTAAATTGAAAACAAAACCAAATTTTGTTTTTTTATTACTGTTTTCAATATAAATTATAAAACAAACGTATTATTTCGACATCGTTGAACAGGCATTAAATATTAATGTTTAATTAAAAAAAAAAAATAAAATAAAAATAAACACTTTCTAAATGTGTGTCAATAAACTAATTAAAGTTGAATCACTTCTAATGAGGCAACATTTTGTATTAAAAATAATGTGGAGATTCATTACAAAACACATCAATTCCACTTTTCGAGTTTTCTAGTGTTTTAGGGTTCCGTACACAAAAAGCTAAAAAGGAACCCTATTGTTTTCGCTGTTTTCTCGAGAACCCTAAGAGCTACGGTCCTGAAATTTTCACAGTATATATTAAACTTTGGCCGCTACCACGAAAAATATATGACAGTTACAAACTAAAAGGTGTTCTAAAGCGAGCAACGAAAAACTTTGAAATCCTAATGTAATATACAGACACTTGCAATTTTCAAAGTTGGTGTATTTTTATGCAAACTACACCAATTAACACTGAAATTTAAACAAATCAAAACTAAAAGCTATTCTATCTGTTGAATATGTAATTTTGACAACTTGCTGTGTCTTGGAAACCGTAAGAGGCAAACTCTTGAAATTTTTCCAAAAAAGTCTGGTGTAATTTTTTTCTCTTTTTTAGAAAATCACATTAATTAATAAAAATATTTCATTCAATAACAATTGAAAATACTGAACTTTAGCCCGATTAATAAATTATTCTTGATTATTTTTCAAAAACGCTAAAACTCAAAAATCCCAAAATTAAAAAATCGCCCAAATTAAAACATCAAAACCAATTGTTTGATTTTGTTGTGTTTCGTTCTTTGAAGCGAGTAAAGCAAAAATAATGCAAAGGATCGCTCAATTTGTTTTTGTATTGTTTTTGCACATGAGCACAAACCAGAGAACACAGCCGATCGACTGTAAGTTGGCAAACAGCCGCCGCCGGCCACAAACAATACATTAATTTAATCGTACGCCGCTATAAAAGAAAATAATGGGAAATAAATGGAAACGTTTTGAAATATTTGCGACGAATTTGATATCATCATATAATATAATTTTGTTGCATTGTTATTTAACACATTAACTTAGTTTTATATAGCTAAGCAGCATAGCTATAACCGGGTGTCATAAGACACGTCTCTTCTTTTTTTTTTTAATTAATTTTTGGTGCTTTTTTCGTGGCGGTGGCATTAAATTGTTAAATTGAGAATTTCAACAAATTTTAGGTAAAAACATAATAATAAACAGTACAACTGCTTGTAAATGCCGTATTTTTTACACTATTGCAATAAATTTTTGTGACGAAGTGTATTTGTGCGAAATGTACTGGAATCACTGAAAAACTCAATTTCGTGAAAATTCGAGTTAGGGCCTTTCTACTTGTGGATTAATTCTGCACTATTAATTTAAAAAAAAAATAGGCTTTTTGAGCTGTGACGTTCTTTTAGTAAATGAGCGATATGTACTACTGCACTTCCAAGCTGCACTTAGCAAATGCTTGTAAATTGAAAAACCAATTTTTTCATAGCATTTATAAATTTCTTCGCCTAAGACTAAAATTTCCCTTTTTTTATATTATAAAAGAAATTTACTTTCGTCTCAAGTGGAATGTTGACAATATTTGTTCCAGATGTTGGCAAATACGACATTCGTAATGCATTTTGTATTGCAATTATTTCTAATTGTGTTTTTTTTGTGCATAATTATTTCTATTTTAATGCGAATACATTTGAAAACTTATTATTGTACTTATGTACATATGTTCAAGTTTATTTCAGGTGTAAATAAGTTCATTTTATTGACGACCTTGGAAATAATTATTAAATATTGAATTGTGCTAATTAAGTTTACTACTAAACTGCTAAACAGTTTTCAATGCATTATAAACTATTTATGTATGCAACAAATTGCAATTGAATAAATATTTAAGAACTAAACGCATTCAATTTCGAAATAAAACTTTAATTATTGGAAAAATTTAAATAAAATAAAGAGTGAGTGCACTTTTCAATTTGGCGAGAATTTATTAATTTATTGCATAATAAATTAATAAAACCAGTTGCATTTGCATTTTAAAATACTTAAATCTTATAAAATCAATTGAAATGGGGTTTTTCATGGAAATAAAAAAATGTGGGTATTGTACTCGTAATTAAAATGAAAGTTCACAGGTTTTCGTATGAAATGTAAAATATGATGGAATTAAACATTAAAGTTTAAACCAAAAAGTCCATGTCTAAATCCAAGATCCTTTCTTCTGTATATTAATCGAGTCTAATAAAAATGTCTTACATTCAATAGACTTCCAATATTCGCCTTTCACTTACGCGCCATTGCACAGTGGGGCCAAACAACCGCCTTTTTGCTCCACATTGATAGCTTTTACAACAAAGTATATGTTTGATGAAAAATAAGTATGGTTAGACTTGGGTCGAACTAGTGAACGAGTCTAGACGAGAAGTCTAACCATACTTATTTTGCATCGTCTATAAACATTGAGCTAAGGAGAGTCGAAATCAACAACCTCATAAATCTTGCTAAGTATGAGTTCGATAAACAACATTGCAATAAGTATGAGAAATTATTAATCATGATTAGAGTTGTGTCTAACAGCTCCTTTTGAACTAGTTTGGAGAGTTCGAATCAAAAGTTGTTTCAAACTCATTTAATTTACATTGATGTTTTTGACCGGACTTGTGTCCAACAGAACGAACTAGTTCAAAAAGAGCTGTTGGACACAAGTCTAGTCATGATTCAACCCTAATCACTTTTTCACTACTCATTTCTGATCACTGATTCATAGCAGATTAAATTAATTTTGGGATAATCTAATTAGAGAGAAAAAACCAAAAATTGGTTCTTAATGGTTGCACATGTGTACATACATACATTCATATGTACTCGTATGTACATACATATAAATATAACTAGTAAGGAAGTTAAGCCTAGTTTAAAATTAATTTTATAATTCAAACATTGTAACTATATTTAGTAATAGCTTCCTTATTATATATATGTACATACTCGTATCGTACATGCGTTAATCTATTAATTTTTAATAAAATACAATAATTTTACTAAGTTACTCTTACTGATATACTTTCAAGTAACAAGTACGTGAATCCAGTGATTATACATACATATGTATATACATATGTACATGTAGGTATGTACATACATGTATGTATGTACATACATATATACATACATACACCCAGTTGACCAAGACTTTCGTTATTGATATCGATTTCGAATATTTCTCGAACATTTATCGTTTAAAACTATCGAGAGTGACACTCAAACATGAATCGAAAAAAGTTCACCTGTCGCTCAGTTTTGTCCCAAAAAATATTCGATTTCGAAGTTTCGCCAGCCAGCAATATCAAAAGTGAGAGAATATCGAACTAATTTCGATATCGCAAAAAGGCAGCAGAAAAAGTAAAAAAGTAATTTTATTTCTTTATTTATTTATTTTAACTTACTTATTTACAGTAAGGCCTCGATTATCCGTGATTCGATTAACCGGCAACGTCGATTATCCGGGAAAGAAATATTGAAATTGTTTTCTTTTTGTCCATCCGTTTAATTTTTATTTTTTTTTTTGCATCGATCAACCATGCCAGCACGCATGCGTTTTCATCCAAAATATTTTTTCCCTTATACCTAGTACCAGTGTTGTCAGATATGGCGATATCTCGCCAAACGTGGCGCCAAAAATTTATTTTTGGCGATGAAAATTTTCAAATGGCGATTGGCGATTTACTTGGCGATATTTGAACTCTTTGGCGATATTTTTGCGATTTCAATAAAATAGAATAATGTTAAAAATACGAAATTTTTTTTGTAAAGAATTTTTTCTACAACATAAAATATTTCGTGCATGAAATTCTGAATGTTGTAACTCTTTATCTCAAACAAAATTTTCTGAAATTCAAGAAGCTTAAAAAGTATGGCCCACAAAATTTCATTTGGTGTTTATAAAACACAGTGGGGAAAACTTTCTTTTATTAATTAGAACCAACATTTTGACAATGAAGCACCGAAAAGCCTGCACGAGTTCTCGCCTATGCCAGCCATACACTATACAAGTTCAGTGCTCAAGTCTGGCACTGAGTAAAATAAGCTTGTGACACACACTATGTCCATATTTACACTATGCAAGTCTTATTGCTAAACTGATTAGTTTGTTAGGAAAGAGAGACGAGGGGAAAAGAAACCTTACTGTTCTCCTCGTCTCTCTCTCCATCAAACTAATCAGCTTAGCAATAAGACTTGCATAGTGTAAATATGGAATATACAAATCAACTGTGCAGTTTTTATTTTAATGCTCCATAATGCAGGCGATTCTTTGCATAATTCTAGGAACTCTGTTTAGAATATTTTTTAAGCGCTCATTTCTAGTTTTAAACTCTTAAAAAATCACGACACAACTGAGCGTTTGCAACATATACTACACAAGTTCAATGTACAGTTTTAGAAACTTTAGGAAATATCAAAATCGTTTTGATGTTTACTCAGGTCACTACGTAAATGGCACAACCACCCCCACACTATACAGTGAACTCGTGTGCAGTGAACTTGTGTAGTGTATGGCTGGCAACGATTCTGCTGGTACTTACCACTTCAAGGACATGAAATGTGTACTTAAATACACATTTAAGTAAATGTTACTTCAGTTTTATCACAAGATTTATATAATAATTTTTATCTTGGTGTTCAAGTTCCATTTATCATATCCGGATTGATCTTTTGGAATAAGTTATTTTTAATTATTTTTTGTACTCCACTATTTATATGTTAATGTAAACACTTCTTAATTTTTCTTATATAGTATAATTTTTATGTTTTACGATAGACGTTACCTGCTGAATTTAAAATTTAACAATATTTGTAATATATGTAATTACAAAATGAAAAAATATTTTTATAGCTATAATTTAATGTTTTATTATATTGGCGATATTTGACGATATACGACAAGTCATTTGGCGAGAAGGCTCAAAATAAATCTGACAACACTGCCTAGTACATATTTATGAATTTTTTGTTTAAACACAAGCATAAAATCCATGAATTTTTCTTTTATTATATGCGGTAAATACAAAAGATGTATAAGTAAGCACAAAAATATGAATAAAAATATAAACAAAAAATAAAAGCTGTTACCCGATTAACCGGGAAAGTCGATTATCCAGAATGTTCCCGTTCCCGATCATTACGGATATTCGAGACCTTACTGTTTTTTTTTTAATACCTTAAACTTACGCTGCAGGATTTGAACAGACTACCACACATCCACTAGGCTATCGTGACAAATTTTTTTCTGTTCAATTATTGCACGCATGTAGCTACATATGTGTTCTTATTTTATTTTTTAACTTACAGTGCTGTCATTGAACTTGAACTTGAGCTTGGTACCTCTAGACTAACAGACTAGCACACATTCACCTCGGCTACCGTCACACATTCGAAAAACTATCGCGAGAAGTTCGAAGCTTTAGCGCGCATTCGATTTATTTTAGATTTGCGAACAAATATCGAACAATCGAAATTTCTTCGCTTTAGTGAGCACGTTTACATCGAATCTCAGGTCAAGTGCATTAAATTATTAGTAGTCTGGTTTAATAAATATTGCAATATACATACATACATAAATACATACAAAAGTATTTATGAAAGCAATAAAAATGTTGATAAGAGATCAAATAAATAAAAAAAATATTTATTTAATTAGTAAACTATTTGATACGGTTGGTCAAAAATGTTGATATGATAAGCATTGCATTCCATATATATATGTACATGCATACATATGTATGTATGTATGCACGTACATGTGCACATATAAAATCTAAAGTACGACAAACGAGTAACAATCAATGAACAGTTGAAATGCATAAATGAAAAATGAGATTTTAAAATTAAATTGCATCACTTTAAAGTGTCATTTGTCCCAGTATTGTTTGCATTTAACTAATTTAATGGCACTATCATTATTAGTCCAGTATGTACACACATACATGTCGTCACCTAAAATCGAAAAGGCCGTCGTAAGTACACTTTTTGCTTTTTTGCAGCAGAAGCAAAAAACCTTATAAATGTACGAGTAATACTTTATTTATTAAGTGCTAAATTGAATCGGTATTTTTTAACATACTCGTATATGAGTAAAATGCTAAGGAAAGGTGTATTTTGGTTAATCACTTCATAATCATTCAAAAAGTATTTTGAATTTGTTGGTTGTTACGGCCTTTTGGATTTTAGGTGACGATATTGTATGTATACATAAATGTACGTCACATCGTACGATCCCATTCGTATTGAAGAGGGACGGACGGACATGCGATATGAAAAAAGGAGGTAAAGTTTCAAAATTCTATCTACGAGTATGTACGAGTATAATATTCTATAGTCATTCATTTTAAATCAAGCAAATATTATTTAATTATTTACATCATTTCCAATAGAATTGTGTATAATGAGCAGAGTCAACTGATACAATTATTTGCTTGCGATCGATTTTATTTATTATTCTATGCCACTTAATCGAAGGAAGATGCCTTAAGGTAGTCAAATCTCAAATTTGCAAATGCATGCATTAATTCATTGACTAGGAAATGGGTTTGTTTTATTGAACTTAACAAGAGTGTAATTGATAATTTACGTATTTATTGGCAATGTTTATTCTGGCTATTACAATTATGCTCGTCGCTGTGTATGATAAATCTAATAGTAAGAATGCCACCTCCATGATTCCTTTGGGAAATCGTGTTAAATTTGTAACCATCGCACTTTATGTGGCGTTAAAAAATTTAAATAACCCGTTTCAATTTATTTAAATAAAAATATAACACTAAATAATTAAATTATGTCTACTAATTCAACCCTCGAATAGCAATTATTAAAAATTTATTGTACTTAATGTCATTGCAGGTCTTCTCAGGGCATTCAATTGCCAGAACTTGGCAATTATGCCAGTGGTATTCTTTATTTGGATCATCAAACTCACAAAGAAGCTGAACAAGAATTTAATGATTTAGCAAAAACTTTGGGAGTTGAGGTGTTGGCCTGGCGCGATGTGCCAACGAATACGGCTGCTATCGGTGTGGTGGCTCGTAAATCGGAACCATTTTCACGTCAAGTATTTGTCTCTCGTCCAGCTGGTATGGACGATGATACTTTCAAGCGTAAAACGTTCGTTTTAAGAAAACGTGCTACGCACGAGTTGACCAAAGAAGGTCGTCGTTTCTACATTTGTTCGTTATCAACCAAAACCATTGTGTACAAGGGTTTGTTTACTTCCGATCAACTTTGGGACTACTACATCGATCTTAAGGATCCCGATTTTGAAACCTACTTGGCCTTGGTGCATACACGTTTCTCTACAAATACTTTCCCTTCATGGGAGAGAGCTCATCCGTTGCGTGTTTTGGCTCACAATGGTGAAATCAATACAATGCGCGGTAATGTTAATTTAATGAAAGCTCGTGAAGGTGTCATGAAGAGTGAATTGTTTGGTGATGACTTGAAAAAACTTTATCCCGTAGTTGAACCCAATCTTTCCGATTCTGGTTCATTTGATTGCGTATTGGAATTCCTAACTCAAGCAAGTAGTCGTACATTACCCGAATCGGTTATGACTATGGTGCCAGAAGCCTGGCAAAATGATAAAACTATGCCGCAAGAGAAGCGTGATTTCTATCAATGGGCCTCTTGCGTTATGGAGCCTTGGGATGGTCCTGCACTAATTTCCTTTACTGATGGCCGCTACATTGGTGCCGTTCTGGATCGTAATGGTTTGCGTCCATCACGTTTTTATATTACCAAAGAGAATATATTGGTTATGGCGTCCGAAGTTGGTGTCTACGATGTTGATCCATCGCAAGTTATCTTGAAAAGTCGTTTGAAACCAGGCCGTATGTTGTTGGTCGACACTCAAGAGAAGAAATTTATTCAGGACGTTGAACTGAAAACTTACATTGCTAAGTCACGTCCTCATTCGGAATGGCTACAGCAAAAGGTAAGTTGAAGACATATGTATGTAATTTAGCTTGGCACGAGTAACTCAAATCAATTTAGTTGTCATAGCAAGATCACAAATATAACAATGACAAAAAACGTTCTGTGACATCGACTAAGAGATAGCGGGCCTTATAGTGGTTGGCGTATTTCGACTTTGATATTTTGATTCTAGATTAAAGATAAAATGTTGCAGTGCTCTTTAATCCATAACAAAAATATCGTAATCAAGTAGGGGAAATATTGAAGTTGACCTGTTCAAGGTAAATTTTTAATCCTTTTTATGCAACAATGATTACTGCAACAAGAAACCATTGTGCAGTGATACCCTATCGGCAGCGTTTGCCTTAAAACTTATTGATTTCTGGAAGTCAACTGTCGACATACAACTTCATTACTAAGTTCCAGGCTCTAGAACTTGCATAGCTGAGTTTCCCATTCAAATAGGCACTTAAAATGTGGCTGTCTCTCCTTAGTTTAATAGTAACCATAGCTGGACAATCCGCAGATAAAGCTGTGTCATCTTTTTCGAAAGCACAATCTACCAAAATCATCTTCCAAAGCAGAGATATCTGCTATCTATCGTATATCAAATAGAGATATCCATTTTATAACTGACAGCCAGTCTGCAATTAAGTCGCTCATAGGTGTGTATACCACATCGTTCTTGTCCAAGAATGTCGTAAATCATGGATAGGCTTGTGCAGCACTCACGTATCATATTAAATTGGGTGCGTGGTCATGATACTAGTTCAGGCAACATAGTTGCGGATAACCTGGCAAAGAGGGGAACCTTACTCAGAGAAGTCGATATCGATAATATCTGTGGGATTCTCATGATGCTGGAGACGCTTCGACTTCCCTAGGAAGCATATTGAGGATTCTCTTAGCCACTGCGCTTTAGGAACCCATGCTAAATGTATGGGTATGCCGTGCAATGATTACTGCTTCAGTTGTAATGATAAAGAAGTGGAGGATAGCATCTCGCATCTCCTCTGCTACTGTCCCGCCCTGAAAGATCTCAGTCTGCACTTCCTTGGTAGATTATCTTTTAGTTGCCTATCCGAGTTATGGGAAATAAGGCTTCATATTATGCCTCATGTACACACACGACACTTTTCTCCACCCACTCTCTCCTCTCCTCCAGCAGCTAACCATCTCCAGTCTACATCTACTTTTTTCACTTTTCTTATCCCTTTCTTTATTTTTGTTTTCTGTCAAAAGGGATCATTATGTTGGACCCAAGTGGGCTGGACCCTTAGTTTTCACCCATCCTTACCATCAATCTGCTAACTTAACCTATCTTCCAAGATGCTTATATTCTGTGTTCCATAATTAACGTATTTATACCGCTTAGGTGCTCCGGTTATATCTTTGTACAGGGTGGCGCAACAATTGCGCTACAATAGGAAAACGTGCCAAGTTTTTCAGTCCTATATTTGCATCCAAAGGGAATTTAGGCGGGATTTTGACGTAAACTCCATTTTGATCATTGGCCATTATGAGGCTGGTAGGTAGATAAAACCATTGTACCATTAAAATCCCTATGTTCGAATTCAAGACACTTCGCGGCTGAAGCACTGTAATTCAGGAAAATCCAAAAGTTTCAACTCGAAACTTTTCGCCGTAAATTGACCTTACCAGACGGTCATTACAACGGACAATTCATGATGACTTAAACTTGTTTCCGTACATAGTCCCAATTACAAGCAGTGGGTTTACCACTGGATTTACCTATTTGCCAAAAAAGATTATTGAATCGATTGATTTGTGCCGCATATGCGGGACTGAGCATGTAGATCATTTACCAGTCTATCTTCTACAAAAACAATTAGGTATGCATATAAAATTAAATTGAATTTTCTATACAATTAAAAAAATAATAAATGAAATACATTGATTAAAAAAAGGTTATGTGCCCTATATCTTGTCTGATGTCCTGCTATAGGCTCGATGAGCATGTCGGCTCGCTTTAATAATTCCCATTCACCGTTTTTTTCGCTGATGCTGACATGTCGTGTATCGCACTTCAGTGTTTATAGAGATACAATTATTAAGCTTCAGAGCACATTTTAGCACCAAATTGTGGTAAAACTTTGCATGAATTTAATCAAAAATTACTTAGCAAATCAACAACCAGAACAGTCAAATCGTCACAGTAGATAGTGCAGGTTCTTCGCCTCTTTCTTCTTTCCAATTTAATTTCTTATATACATATATTTTATACTTTTTTCTGTAAGTCTTGAAAAGAAAGTCAAATTGATTGCTAAAATCGAATTCGAAATTCGAATTTTACTGGATATTTATATTTAAACAAACTTAACATGAATTTTATATGTATGTATTAAATAATTAATATTCGTATGTATGTATATCCCTTTTTATGCTTCAATTTAAACAAATTAAAATTTTGGACTTTAAAAAAGATGGTGAGTTAAAATGTTCAAGAAATTTCTATTTGGGATGGTGCAAACAAAATCTGGTTGTTATTGAATTTTAATTTCTAAGTTTTATTTTGTTTTTAAATGATCGGTTGCTTTTATTTTTTGTACACATGTACTCGTATGTTGTAAGAAATAGTCATCTCAAACATGATTGATTTAAAAAATTTAGATAACTTTGGATGAAGTACGCAACGCCAACGTTTTCAATACAGACAATGCCAATAATTTGCTTGAATCCAGAAATGATACACCTGAACTTGGTATAATAGATCCGAGATTGGCCTTGTACGGTTATACGAATGAAACGGTTAACATGTTATTGGTGCCAATGTTTAGGAACAGGTAAGACAATATGCAACCATGTGCCTGAGGAGGTCTTAAATTTTATTTAAATAAATTTGCAGAAAAGAGGCTCTTGGCTCGATGGGTAATGATACACCTTTGGCTTGTCTTTCAACATTCCAACCTATACCTTATGAATACTTTAAGCAGTTGTTTGCCCAAGTAACCAATCCCCCCATCGATCCATTCCGCGAGAAGGTAGTAATGTCCATGCAATGTCCACTTGGCCCGGAGGCCAATTTGTTGCAACCTTCTGCCGAACAAGTCCATCGCATTTGGTTGCACAATCCAATTTTGAGCATTCCAGATACAAATCTATTGAAACGTAATACACATCGCGGTTGGAAGACCAAGGTTTTGGACATCACATTCCAGTTTCAAGATGGCGTGCAGGGTTACATTGATTGTATTGATCGCATTTGTCGTGAGGGTGAATCGGCGGCCTCTACTGGCTATCAACTATTGATTTTATCCGATCGTAATGGTGGCCAAAGGGGAAAAGCTCCCGTTTCGGCTTTGTTGGCTCTGGGTGCTCTACATCATCATCTAATCGAAACTTATCAACGCATGAAGGTCGGTATTATTGTTGAGACTGCAGAAGCTCGCGAAGTTCATCATATTTGCGTGCTATTGGGTTATGGTGCTGATGCCATTTGTCCTTATTTGGCATTTGAATTGGCGCAAGCCTTGCGCAATGATGGTGTCATTAGCCCCGATGTCAGCGACAAACAAATCTATGCCGCTTATGCTCAGGCTATTGATACCGGCATTGCTAAAGTTATGGCCAAAATGGGCATTAGTACTTTGCAATCGTATAAAAGTGCTCAAATATTTGAAGCCGTGGGTTTGGGTAGTGACATTGTCCACAAATGTTTCCGTGGCACAGCTTCGCGCATTGGTGGTGTAACTTTGGAAATTATGGCTCGAGAAGGCCTAGAGCGCTACCAAATGACATACTGCAAAGTTTCTCCCGACACTCGTATACTGCGCAATCCTGGCCAATATCACTGGCGCCATGGTGGGGAAGCTCATATCAATGAACCGGCATCGATTGCTAGCCTCCAAGAAGCGGCTGTTGCCAACGATGTGAATGCATTTGAAGCCTTTAAGGCTTCCACTTTAAAAAGTGTTAGGAAATGTACTTTAAGAGGTCAATTGGAATTTGTTACTGATCGTCAAAAAATCGATATTTCGGAAGTGGAACCAGCAAGTGAAATCGTAAAACGGTGAGAACGCAAAAATAATTTTTATCATTCGATTTTATGTATATGAATATTGTTTTTATAGGTTTGCTACTGGTGCCATGAGTTTCGGTAGTATTTCACTCGAGGCTCATCAAACTTTGGCCATTACGATGAATCGTATAGGAGGCAAAAGTAATACTGGTGAAGGTGGTGAAGATTCAGATCGTTATTTAAGTAAGTGGTTGTTTCATTAAGCCAAGCTTGAAATGGTTACGGAAATAATTGTCGCTTTTTGTAGATCAAGATCCCCAAAATAGCCGACGCTCTGCCATAAAACAAGTTGCATCGGGCCGTTTTGGTGTCACCGCTTCTTATTTGGCCAATGCTGACGATTTGCAAATTAAAATGGCTCAAGGTGCCAAGCCGGGCGAGGGAGGCGAATTGCCTGGCTACAAAGTAACCAAGGATATTGCTAAAACTCGCCACTCGGTACCTGGAGTTGGTCTCATATCGCCACCTCCCCATCATGACATTTACTCCATCGAAGATTTGGCCGAACTCATTTACGATTTGAAATGCTCAAATCCCAAAGCACGCATTTCGGTAAAATTAGTATCGGAAGTAGGTGTGGGCGTGGTAGCATCCGGAGTTGCTAAGGTACGTACATGACTCAATCGCTCTAAATTGTTATGCATCAAAGAAAACATCAAAATTTTTATTTTTAAAGGGCAAAGCTGAACATATTGTTATATCGGGTCATGATGGCGGTACAGGTGCTAGCTCCTGGACCGGTATCAAAAATGCCGGTTTGCCCTGGGAGTTGGGTGTAGCAGAAACTCATCAAGTTCTGGTTTTGAATAATCTACGCTCGAGGTAAGTTAATCAGTGTTCTATATTCCGCCCATATTCTCACTAACTATTTAGAACAAACTACATATGAATATAAAGAATAATTTACAAAAAAACCTGGTTGTCCAGATAACGAGATTCTACAACGGCCTTGTCCTCGGAGAGAATTTTAGCAAACTGTGAGCGTTGTAAAAGAAAACAGAAAGTCGCGCGTCGCGTTTCATTTAGAAATATGTAATAACAGTTCACAATTTCGAAAAGTTTTAAAGACGAAATTTTAAATTGTGCACATTTCCGAGAAAACTAAAACGCTTACGAAATGAACACACACACAT
This sequence comes from Nowickia ferox, assembly GCA_936439885.1. Lineage (NCBI taxonomy): Eukaryota > Metazoa > Arthropoda > Insecta > Diptera > Tachinidae > Nowickia > Nowickia ferox. Next base: position 81,897,091 of record OW387024.1, read on the forward strand.
CCACGCGACGAGATTTAAAGCCTAAATACTGCCAACTGTTGGACATTACAGAATAAGGATCAAGAACGTTCAAACCACATCACTATTCATGCGATAAAAACCTGGAGCAATGGCTGGTAGACATCACGAACCAATGATAACTTTTATGTGTGTGTGTCTCTCGAAGTGAGCGTTTAAATTGTTGAAGAAATGTTTGCATGATGCAACGCAATTTTCTAAATGATCAGAATCGAATAAATATTCAAATACAAACAAACCGTACTGCTTTATTGCTAAAAAAAATTAAAAAGATACTCATTCAATCATCTCACTAGTTGCTTCCTTTGATTACTTTTGCTAACTTGCTCACTCGCATCTTACGTCCTAGTCGAACTCCTCGTGTTTGATCGTTCTTCATCGGCTGCTGCAGCGGCTTCATTAGTAATTTTTTCCCAAACTTTACTTAGACTTGTTTAGAAGTTTTTCTAATATAATTTTTTTACTTTCTATGTTTTTGTGTTGCTATCATTTGCTTTTTGACGCGCCGCTGCTTATCCTGTTTCCGATACTTATCGTAATTAAAACAACAGAGTTGTACTTCAAGCCGATGGTCAATTACGTACCGGGTTTGATGTTGCTGTCGCTGCTTGCTTGGGTGCTGATGAGTTTGGTTTTAGTACCGCTCCACTAATTGTTATGGGTAAGTTTCTTATACATATGGATGTGAAATAATTTGTAAAAAATTTTTACGGAATCTCACATGAATCTGTAATTTCGTGTGCTTAGTGCCAAGAGTAGTACGCAGTTTTGCAAAACCAGCTCACTTGGGTCCTGGAAGTAGTGGACCTATAAGAGCGTCGTATTTCGACTTCGACTACACAGATTTCGTACTAGATTAAAGAAAAACTGTTGCAATGTTCTTTAGTCTAGTACAAAATCGTTGTATTCTATGTCAAAATATGATACTCGTAATTAGGCCCATTATATCCGTTATGATATTTGGGCGGGAAACATAACCGACACAATTATATTTGCTGAGTGGTAAGCCAACCTGAGTGCTCTGCATAAGAATAATAATAAGAATATCTCATTCGGATATTCTTGTAAGATTCCTCAAACTCATAATGGCCATGAAAAACGTCCTTTTCTCGACGAGAAGCGAGAAATGACAGAGAAGGTACTCTACAGTTTTCTCCTTCTAAACTGTCTGTTTTCAGTAAACATCACATCCCATTTGGGAGCAAACTCGTTAATAATAATGGCTGCATATCGCTTGCCGGTGTAATTTTTCCAGAACTGAAGACAAATATGGTTGGTTCTACCATATCATGGAGCGCACCAAAAAATTTTTTCTGCATGTAGTCGTGCCATTATAATCTCTCGAATTTTCCTCTCTCAAAATGCATCACTTTTGCTTAGAGTGGCTTCACACACTGCAATGTTTGTTGATCAACTTTTGACTTTATGGGAGAGAGAAGAGAATATAATGTATTAACTGATATCACACGAACGCTGATGATGATGTCCTAGTGGTCTCGTTCCTTTCAGCTCTTATTTGTAGTGTAATGTCGAATACACATTATGGCATTTTGTGGCCTTGCAATAGTGTGTGCTAGTGGCAACGTTTATAATTTTTGATATTTTTCGTTGTGTGGCATTGCTTTCCATATAAAAACATAGTGTGAACTGCGTTGCACACATTTTGAAAATGACAACACAAGAAATGGCAGATGTGTACTCAGCATAAGAATAATTGCGAATTTTCTTTTGTGTAATTTGTTCCTTAAAAACGATCACATGTAAATTGGCTGTCTCAATTAAACGAACTTTAACTTACATAATTAAATTAAACGATTTTTTTTTTACTCTTTAGGCTGTACCATGATGCGTAAATGTCATTTGAATACTTGCCCCGTTGGTATTGCTACTCAAGATCCTGTTTTGCGCAAAAAATTCACTGGTAAACCAGAACATGTCATTAATTTCTTCTTTATGTTGGCGGAAGATGTAAGTCGAACCAAGATCGTACTGCTTTACGTTAAATATATTGCTTTTTTTATATATGTATGTACTTATCTTCAAACAGATACGCAAAATAATGGCCAGCTTGGGTATACGCAAATTCCAAGATCTTATTGGCCGCACTGATCTGTTACGTGTTGCTGAGAAGCTGTCGCTAAAATCCAGCACTTTAGATTTATCTTTGCTTCTACAAGATGCTCTAAAATTGCGTCCTGGTACAAATATTTTGGGTGGTTCGGTTAAACAAGACTTTCAATTGGAAAAACGTGCCGACAACGAACTCATCAATAGAGTTCAGGCCATATTTAATGGTTCAGAGGATAATGTCACTCTGAAGATGCGCATAAATAATGAAGAAAGAGCTTTTGGCTCAACACTCAGCTATCATATTGCCTGGTAAGTTTATTTTAAATTACACACAATGATCTACATAAATTGCAGGAGTGACAAAGAAGCTTGTAATGTTTACAGTAAATACGGTGAAGCTGGGCTGCCTGAAGGCAAAAGTATGGATATATACTTGGAAGGCTCTGCTGGTCAAAGTTTCTGTGCTTTCTTGGCCAAAGGAGTGAATATGATTTTGAAGGGTGACGCCAATGATTATGTAGGCAAAGGCCTTTGTGGTGGTACCATTGTTATTACACCGCCAGAAACAACTCCTTTCGAGTCCCACTTGAATGTGATTGTGGGCAATGTTTGTTTGTATGGTGCCACTGCTGGTCGTGCCTATTTCCGCGGTATTGCTGCTGAACGTTTCTGTGTGCGCAACTCGGGAGTAACAGCTGTAGTAGAGGGTGTGGGTGATCACGGCTGCGAATATATGACTGGCGGCACTGTGGTTATTTTGGGTCTAACTGGCCGTAACTTTGCTGCTGGCATGTCTGGTGGTGTGGCTTATGTTTATGACATCGATGGTTCGTTCAAACCTAAAGTAAATCCTGAAATGGTGGAACTTTTACCTCTTGAATTGCACGATGATGTTGCATTGGTCAAAGATCTTCTACACGATTTTATCGAAAAGACAAGCTCTAAAATTGCCAAACAAATTGTGGATAATTGGGCTGAGGAACAAGCTAAATTCGTCAAAGTCTTTCCTTATGATTATCAAAGAGCTCTCAAAGAGCTTGAAGCCGAAAACGAAGAACAAGAAAATAAAACCGATATCAAAGCCATTAAAAATGGTAAGAGTCATGAGCCATCTATCAAGGATATCGAAGAGGCCATACAAGATGTGATGTTGGAGCAAAAGAGAGCTGATCGCATTTTGGACAAGACCAGAGGTTTTGTCAAGTACAAACGCGAAACTGCACCATATCGTGATGCTGAGGAGCGACAAAAAGATTGGGAGGAAGTTTATAATTTCCCTCATGTGCGCAAAAATCTTAAAGTCCAAGCAGCTCGTTGCATGGAATGCGGTGTACCATTTTGTCAGTCAAACGCTCATGGCTGTCCCTTGGGTAACATTATTCCTAAATGGAATGATTTAGTATTTCACGGCGACTGGAAGGAAGCACTTCGCCAATTGTTGCAAACCAATAACTTCCCTGAGTTCACAGGCCGTGTCTGTCCGGCACCTTGTGAAGGTGCCTGTGTCTTGGGTATTTCCGAACCTGCTGTTACCATTAAAAATATTGAATGTGCAATAATTGATCATGCTTTTGAACAGGGTTGGATTAAGCCGGAAATACCGGAGATGCGTAGTGGCAAACGTGTTGCTATTGTTGGTTCTGGTCCTTCGGGTCTAGCGGCTGCTCAGCAGCTGAATCGTGCCGGACATTTCGTCACCGTCTACGAACGCAATGATCGCGTTGGTGGCTTGTTACAATACGGTATTCCCACAATGAAACTATCGAAGAATGTGGTCAAGAGGCGTGTTGACTTGATGGCTGACGAAGGCATTGAATTCCGCACCAATGTACATGTGGGAAAAGATATTTCGGCGGAAAGCTTGTTGCAGGAGTAAGTAATTGAGATAAGATATTTATGTTTTAATATTTTTGGTTTTGTTGTGGAAAACAAATGCTTTTTAGGTTAGCTTTAGAATTGCCAATTAAGGGGAAATAGCTGCCATTTCATTTTCCTTTCACTCCTACAAACTCAAGACTTGTCAAAGTAAATTTGGCTTGTGTAAAAAAAGTCGTCTAACGTACCTTTTCACAATGCATGATTAAGAGTTAACATGAACTTTAACTGCAAGTTTTTCATACAAAACTTGCCTTTAAAGTCCCTGTTAGCTTTTAATTGTAGATACATTGTGAAGAAAGCCGTAACAAACATAAAAAAGATTTCAAAAAATACAACTAAACTGAGAACCTCGTTGTTTTTTTTAAGTCGGTTAAAAATAAAAGTAAAGGCAAATTTCCCATTGGCTCATAAGAAGCGTATAAAACTCTTCCGTGGTCTAAATATTTGCAAAATTCTATTGCAGATATGATGCCGTTTTGTTAACCACCGGTTCCACTTGGCCACGTGATTTACCTTTGGCCAATCGTGACCTCAAGGGCATACATTTTGCTATGGAATTCCTAGAAGCTCAGCAAAAGAAACAATTGGGTGGTAAGAAGGACATTATCTCTGCTGAAGGTAAAGATGTTATTATTATTGGTGGTGGCGATACTGGTTGCGATTGCATAGCAACCTCCCTGCGCCAGGGAGCTAAAAGTATTACAACATTTGAAATTTTGCCTGAACCACCTAAAAGCCGAGCCGATGATAATCCTTGGCCACAATGGCCGAAAGTATTCCGGTAATATTTTCTATTTATTTTTTTTAATATAGAACTTTATAATGTTTTTTAAAAATATGTTTCAGTGTTGATTATGGCCATGAAGAGGTGCGTGTCAAATGGGGAAATGATCCCAGACAATATTGTACCACCACTAAAGAATTTATTGGGGAAAGTGGTCACATCAAGGCTGTTAAAACTATAGAAGTTGAATGGACTAAAACAGACACCGGTGGCTGGAGCATGAAAGAAGTTGCCGGCTCTGAGAAACATTTCAATGCTGATTTAATATTGCTGGCTATGGGATTTTTGGGTCCCGAAAAGACCGTACCTAATGAATTGTCCTTAGATTTAGATCCAAGAGGCAACATTAAGGCTGTCAATGGCAATTATGGCACCTCAAATCCAAAAGTATTTGCGGCAGGAGGTATTAATTATTTTCTTTTTTATTTAGTTTTATATTTGTGAAATAATAATTGTTTACAGATTGTCGGCGTGGCCAATCTTTAGTGGTTTGGGCCATTAATGAAGGCCGTCAGGCAGCACGTCAAGTAGATTCTTATCTAACTGGCCGTCCTAGTGGGCTTCCAGGACCTGGTGGTGTTGTAGATCCCACCAAAAACGCTTAATTTCTTTTTTAACTTTATGCTTTAATTTGATATTTTTACATTCATAAAATTTTTTTTATATTTTTTTGTGATAAAGTCTTCTTTTAATATTAAAAAATAAATTGTAACCCTGCGTACTTGCAAGTACTTGCATGTATGTATGTAAGTTCTGCGTACGCACGTATTATCAACGAAATATTCGAAAAACACCCAATTGGCTGCAAGTGCCGACAGTGTGTGTATTACTAAACAAGTTTGAGTCTGTTGAGTTTCTCAAACTCAGTTATTCATAAAAAATATTTCTGTTTTATAAATGGTTTGTATAACACATTTTTTTATGGAAGTTGGTTTTATAAACCTTCTTTTAAAATAAAAATATTTTTTATGTACATATAACTCCTTAAGTATTCATTACGATTATTATAATTTTTATTTTTTTTTTTGACCCAAAAGACTTTATTACTTTACTTTACCATTCAAAAGAAACTACTCATATTTTAGTTTTAATTATTTATGTTATTAATAATGAAACTAAAATTACATTCAAAAATATTATTCTACATACATAATTATTAAGAAAGTTTCAAATTCAATAAAATAAATACATAATAATAATAAATAAACCTAACTATTATTATACTTACATATTCAAATAGAGCCTGCATGTTATACTTATTTTAACAAAAAAAATTATAAAAAAAAACGTGTATGCTTAAAAATTTTGTTACTATATTAATACATTTACATAATTATAATATTGTGTCATGCAAAAAATTAAACTACAAATTAAATACACATTTGCTGGTCAATTAACTGCAATCATACATAAAGTCCACACTTACAATCGTTATGCTGAGTACACATCTAGCATTTCTTGTGTTGTCATTTTGTGATGTCATTTTCAAAAGGTGTGCGACGCCGTTTACGTTAAGTTTTTTATATATGGAAAGCAATGCCACACATCGAAAAACATCGGAAATGACAAACGTTGCTAGTAGTAAACACTACAGCGATGTCACAAAATGCCATAGTGTGTACTCGGCATTAGCTTAAGTGAAAAAACCCATGTTAACTAACAAAAAATTTAAAACGGCAACAATGATTTTGTTTATTTTTTGTATTATAGCAAATTACAGTCTGGGAATTTACAACGATTATCTTAAAGTTTTAATGTGGCAACATTGGGCCATCTTATAATTTTCATTGTGAGCAGGCAACGATATAAAACACAGTAGATATGTATTTTTGAAGTATTAAAATAAAAAAATTAAAATATGTAATATTTTTTCATCAACTACAGCTGCGCTGGCTGGCTGGCAGTTTTAACTTGTTTACTTTAACATTACCATATTGCCATATTGAAAATGATGATGATTTCCAGACTGTTAAATTTGACACTTGGTATTAAAAAATGTAAACACTTTATTACGGGTGTCTTAATCCAAACCGAAATACGACACTCTTAATTAAGCCCAGTATAACTGGGCTTAATTAAGAGTTTTTTTATTTGTCTTGTAGAATTAAAAATATTAAATGGGTTTTAGTTTAAGCTAACGATTTAATTTTTTAAATAAATATGTCATATAAATAAGTATACATGTACGTACAACGTTTCAGAACGGAACTGTATAACATAAATTTAAGTTTAACATCTAAACACCTCAATAATCAATTTCAATGTATTTTTAATATAAAAAAAAAGTGAAATAATAATTTTGGATTAGTAGTGCGTTAACAAATGTTAAACTTATATTGTAACAATTCGCAAAAAAAACACTAATTATTGTATAACATAAATTACAATTACATACAACTAAAATTTCAACACAAATTCTACACTTTTTTATTTTGTGCATTTATTATTTTATACAAAACAACGTTCGTTTAAAATATCAGGCTAATCGCATGTTTCCACAAGCCGAGCAGTCGACTCGTCTAGAAATTTTTTTATGAAAATTACTTAAAAAATTTGTGCTTTTATTATACATACGAGTATAAATTTTCTGCTCAAGTCGACCATCTATCTGGGATAGTTTCTGAACAAAAAAAACATATTTTCAACTTGAGACTATGGACAGTTCGAAAGTTGCGTCAAAATTGCCGATTTTACAAAAAACAGCCCAATGATGAATAACAATTCCCCGAGTGTTTTTCCTTTTTCCCATTCCCGCTATTATGCAAAACTCCCTGGGAAAAAGTAGGTATTTTAAAGATGAGGGAGAGGGAGAGTTTTTGGAGAGTTTTCTCCCCAAACATTTTGAAGGAAAGTAATGCAAAAATTAATTTATGAATCAAATTAATAAATGTTGTAAAACAATGGTATAAGCATTTATTTAGAACAAAAAGTTTAAATAATCACCGGAATGATATATTTCCCTCTTGTCTTAAGCATTTTTATCCAAGCTCTGCAGCCATGCCCTTCAAAAACATGAACTACTTCTGCCTTAAAAAAAATAATAAAACACTAAGTTTTGCGCATATGTAATAGGTAAATGTGAGATTTGTTTCCCTCTAAATATTAGAGTCTAATATCAAGCCCAGTGCAGACCACCGAGAGAAATGTATTCGCGTATGTGTATTCATTTGTATAAGAAGCCGATTGAAGTTCGGCACTCTGGTGCCACTTTTGCCGACTATTATCAAGACCGATAAGAAAAACTTTTTAAAATTTACAATTTTCTTTATACATACACTGACTGATAGAGAATTTAATCCACTCGCATCTGCACTTGGCCACTTTGAGCTCCACTTTATCAGCCTAAAGTTATTCCGCATGCTTGCATAGGATCCAGCTAACCTCTCAATAATCAATTTCAGTGTATTTTTAATAAACAAAATATTTTACTGATTGACCGATTTAGCATTCTCTCATCATCATTTTCTGGCAACAATGCTTTACTCTTTTATTTGCTTCTTCCCTGCTATTTAGAACAGGTGGATTTTTCGCTGGGAACAAATGGAAGGGAAGAGAAAAAACTGCCAGGGAAAATTCATAGTTGGGCTGAGAGTGCAAACAGGCCTGTTCTCTGTAAAGCACGACATGTCAAATCACGGTAATTAAAAAAATAATAAATTGCAAAATTTACAGCATTGGAAGTTGGAATAAAATGTTCTTTTATAAATGACAAAAACTTAAAATACAATAAAAACAACTCATTAACATGTCAGCTATTAATGGTTTGTTTTTGAAATCTCCGTGATTTTCAGAACAGGCCCGAAATAAAATTATGTGTTAAAGTGACGTCGATGTCGACAATTGGAATAAGGGTAAATATTTCCTAATACTCCATGTGTTGAAAATTATAGAAATAAATATTTACAAAATATGTTCGTAAATAAATATTTATCCTAAGTACCCAGTGTCGTATTTCGACTTCGAAAATTTTTTGTTAGATGAAGAAAAAATGTTGCAATATTCTTTAGTCTAGTATAAAATCGTAGTCGTGTAGTCGAAGCTGAAACGCGACGCTCGTAATTAGGGCAATTTACATTAGAAAAAACACACACACAAAACATTTGATAAACGTATTTACTTTGTGCTATAATTTTTAAAGAAAAACAAAATTTATAAGACAATAACTAGATTTTAAACTGTTGTACAATTATCTCTTATATAAATGAATATATTAATTGGTATGCTGATTTCTGTAAAAGAAAGTAAATCAAAACTTTTCAAGTTTGTTTTTTTTTCAATTTTCAACATAATTTTAACACAACAAAAAGAAATTAATAAACTATATTTGCAAGATAAAATATTTATAATCTGAATTATCAGTCCATTTTTAAACACATTTTCCTTATAATATATAAAATATTTTTGTTGTAAAAGGTCAGGGAGAAGAATAATGAGAGAAAATTACGTATTTTCGGAGTTGGTAATTTTTCTTCCAGCTGTTTTCGTCTTTGTGAAAAAAATAAGGAGTTTCTTAACGAAAGTAAAAATAGGTACAAAGAATCAAACAGCGGTCTAATCATCACTTTCGATATCGAACAATATATTTACATTGTTCGATAGCGTATGCCATAACATCAAACTCAAGAAAAGTGATCGGATCAGCTTGTTATCGCAAGCGATGATTACACCCCAGGTCTATGATTTTTGCTTCTTCTGTGAAAACTAAAAGAATAGATTTATGGGCGTTTGTATTCGAGATAACGATATGTATGCAATAACCAGAGTGTCTACTCTGTAATTCGAAACGAAAGAAAATACTTTCGAATGTGTATGTCAATTATATGCATATTCGAAAGCATTTTCTTTCGTTTCGAATTACAGAGTAGACAGACCCTACCAGACCCAGCTATGTGTTGGAAATGGAATGATTTTAAAACATATCGTTTTGGAAAGCTGTAATGTATTAATATATTTCGTAAGATTTGACTTTGAAAAAGCAGACTAAAAATAAAACTAATATAGTAGAATAGAACAAAGTTGCAGGTCATGGTTATAATTTTTTGCAAGTTTGTATGTGTATATAAATACCGCGTCGTAAATACATACAAACTTTGTATTGATACGTTTTGCAGGTCAGTGATGTTGAGTACTCCCATTGTACTGAAAAATTAACTCAAAAATAATTTATATCACAAACAATTTTCATTTACATATTTCGCTTGTATTAATTAAATTCTTTAATTTTCATACAAAAATATACTGTGTACTCGTACATCCATGCGAGTTAAACATTTTTTGGTAGTAGATCTTTTTTCTATAAGAAGTGATTTTCAAAACCGGTGCTGGTTAATTTGTATTAATAGTTTTGTATTTAATATCATTTGAATTATATTTCTTTTTGGAATACATACATATGTTACAATTAAATATCATACATGTTATTTGTAATAATTACTTATTAATTTATATATATAAATACATATTCTTGTATTAAAAAAAAATATTTAAAAAGTTGAGTTTAGAATAAAAGTTCTATTACAAAAACAATTATGTTGTTAAGTTTTTACCCTTTAAAAAGGCTTTTCCGTAGACTCGAAGATTTGCAAATTAATAAAAGACCCCAGTGTACTAATTAGTGTTAAGAATGACACTTTATTTACTAATAAATACACTTATGTATACTAATCCAATTCAAGAGCTTAAATACAGACACATAGATTACTTAAATATACCGCAACTGGTTACCAATACGTCTTCCTCGCTGTTGTATGCACAGGTCTCACACAACTGACTGACTGCACTGGTTTTGTAGCAAAACTCCCTTTCGGCTGTTTGTCACATGCAATACTTATTATTCTGCTGATGCTCATTTACTTTCAATGATTTTGACTCCACTATTATCTAATTCACACTGACTGCCTCTCACACAGGGTGCCTCCTTTTATATAATGTTCGCTATGTGCTTATAGATGGCGTAATGAAATGTGTGTACTTAGTAAAGCCAAATTGGAGAAACTGGATTACTGCATAAAGATGTTGCTGCTATGCACAAGTTACCTTCTGTGTTGTCGTTTACTATTGGTAGCCAAGTGATCAAGCAGTCTTCTAACACAATCTGGAAAATTCTTGTTGCTGTTTCGAGGCATTTGTAGATAATTCTGTTGACCGTTATTTTGAATTTCAGAGTTACGGTGTAACGGCTTTTGTGTTGGTAATACTGTGTGTTACTGGTAATACAGAGTTGTTACCATGTGTGTTTGCACTTTTATGTGTGCGTGTGCGTGAGTGTACACTTTTAGTTATTGAGGTAGTTTACACTAGAACAATTTTTAAGCCGCACAATTTTTGCTCTTTTCCAAATTACACGAGACTAATTCATCTGGCATAAAATGTATACGTATACACAGCTTTGTCTGTGTTAGTGTTTTTCGTATTTATTTAACATTTGCTGTTTCTTAAGTTGTGTTTGCATTGGTATTGTGCTGCTAATGCGGCGTTGTACCTGGTTGAAAAATTATGCCAACTGGCATGTTATGCCAGCACAACTATGCCCGTGTAATTCAGCGCATTTAGCTGAATACTTCTAGATAGTTCTTTTTATGTACCAAATGTTTTCTTTATAAAAACATTTACATTAGCTCTGTCCGAATATTTTTCCGTAAAAATATAATAATACAAATTTATTTGTGTTGGTGTTACATTCAAAGAAAATATTGGTTTCTAATAAGTGGAGGAGAAACACTTTAAAGAGGTTTGTATGTACGTATGTACACATATACACCTATTAAAATATTTATTTTTAAGCATGTTTTATATGATAATAATTTATGGTTAAATTTTAAACTCATATTACGTTGCAAAAAATGCAACAATAAATTTCGTTACGATCACTTTCCAAGGCCATTATATACATATGTACATACATAAGTCGTCCATTTTGAAACTTGCAGCTGCTTAAATTTTTAAGTATTTTTTAACTTCCCGCTATATACAGAGTTAATGATTTTACCCAAATTTTCGAAAATTGATTTTTCATCATATTTCGACGTTTTGAGCTTTTGGGAGTCGATTATGGGGGTCCACTCTGTATTTCGAAACGAAAGAAATAACTTTCGCATTTGTATGTTCTAACATTATAATTCGAAAGCATTTGCGCTTTCCTTTCGAATTTTCACGATGATGTCCGTATGGGTGTGTGTGTGTGTGTGTGTATGGATGCATGTGTGTATACATGTAAGCATCTGGTAGCTTATGCTTCCTATCGGAAGCACGCTCTCGAGTACAATTTTGTGCTACTGGCAATCTATTTCCGTTTTCTAAGGTCTAGAAAATAGCATAAACCTGCCAACAGGACCTGTTTGTCAGTAGCACAAATTTATTCTCGATAGCGAATAAACAAGCCCATTTTTTTTTTTTTTTGTATTGTGTTAAAGTGACGTCGATTTTGACAACTGGAATAAGGGTAATTGAATTCACTTAGATGGTGATAAACACATGATACAATAATAATTATTGTATCATGGATAAACATGATTGAGAAACCGAGTTGAATCGATTGATTTAACTCGTAGTGGAAACGTATCATTAAATGTCGTAAGATAGTGAATCGATTCGGTTTGGTAGATTTCCAAATTTTTTTCGAAAATAAAATTTTCACTAAACTGTTTCTTACAAAGACACTTCGATTGCTAAAATCCGGTGAAGCGTTCGAGCGATATCGTTGAGGAAAAATTTCGAAAAAATCGTTTATTTTTAATAACTTTTAAAAGCCTTCGTTAAAAAGTTTATCGGATGCTGCATATTTTACAAAAATCTATAGCCTTGCGCGAAGTTTACAAGAGTACAAAATTATTCTTTTTTTTATATTTTTATTCGGGACATACTCGGAAAACATATATATCGCTGTTAACAAGTAGAAAGGCCCTAACTCAATACATTTCACACAAATACAGCTCGTCACAAAAATGTATTGCATTAGTTTAAAAAATAACACTTTTACAAGCATTTGTACTGTTTATTATTATGTTTTTACCTTCTCCTGTAAAGTTAGTTATTTGTATATCTAATAATTTAAATAACTAATTTTCGAAAGGTCCGCTATAAGTTTTCAAATGTGAACTCTTACCATGGTGGTCGTATTTATTAAATAACAATGCAATAAATTTGTCGATTTCGACGTACGAAAACAACGTTAAACAACAAAATTATACACATTCCTTTTTTAACAATTCCATACCAAGTTGTGACATTTTATTTTCATTATCGATGATAAGAAATACAAATTTAAAACAACACAATAATCTTTATAAAAAACAATAAAATATATATTATGTACCTACGCAAAATCTTTTGCTTTGATATGATTTATCAATCGTAAAAACTTTGTTTTTTCATAGAAGCATTTTGTTGGTTTCGCTTATTATTCTAAATTTTAACGGAAATGGCATAAGTATTAAGAAGTAATAAATTTGATATAAAGGCCTTTTTGGAACCCCTTCATACGAATAACAATACACACTAGGTTTGAAGCTTGTGAAATAAACAATTTAGTCAGCCAGTGCCCTGGTTTAAAATTCTGTACCACAATTGGAACAACGTTTATTCTTCATGGCTAAGCAACATAGTATGCCCACGGGAAAGAATAGAATTGCGCAAAACAAACCAAGACAAGGATAAGAATCTTCCAAAATACCAATGCGACAGGCTGGACAACCACCAATTACAATAATTTCTTGTGGTACAACTGTTGCTGGCTGTATGACAACATTGACTGGCGTAGTTTCAAACGCCCCATATGAAGGTACTTGCTGAAAACTAGCACTGGATACTTGCAGTGGTGCAGTCGGATTTGCATGTATTGGAACATTCTGTGCCTGAGTTTGCATATAAGGAGTTGAAGTTTGTGTGACACCAACATTAGGATTGGGATATTTGAAGCCTAGAATATTCACTTGTGCTTAATTTTAAAATGCAACGTTTTAAATTTAAGACCACTTACCCACTTGTGGTGCCTCAGTGGGAGCGAACATAGCTTCTTCGTATGACGGCGGCTGAACTTCTTTAGTCGTTTGAGACATTTTTTGTGTTTTTCGTTATGGTGTTATTCTATTACTTATCAATTTATCTGTTTAATTTATGAGTCAATTTTATTAATTAAAGTCACTCTATTATTATACTTTTCATGTTTTGATTTCAAGTTGTTTTTGCTTTTGTATAACAGTTTACTCATTGCATTTAGTGAGAACAGTTCAAGCATTCACATTAAGTGACATCCGTCTTGCACATGCGAAGTTTGCTTTTGCAAAATCAATTCAGCTGGGTGAAAAACAAGGCGAGTTCAGTATCAAGTGACCTTATCACTACTACAATACAACTACACAAAAAACAACATGTAGTTTGCTATGCTACGAAACCAATCTGTCAGAAGATTTCTGAGCAAATTTTTACATTTTGGTTCAAATTGCTCAATTTGGCATCAACAGCTGATAATCAGCCGGGCGGAAAACGTCACCTGACACTGAATTCGCCTTGGGTGAAAGACAGATCGTCGGTTGGTTATTGGTTTGCGGCACAGTATATTATCCCTCTGCGGAATCAAGACTAGCAAAGTCAACTTTCCGTTTGTAATGGCTTCCTTAATCAAATCGTATCCACAGAACATACAGAAGTGTCACGAGACGGAAGATAAGGGTATTTTTCTGTTTGTCTCGTTTTCCTTCAAATTTTTTCGGCGTTTTTGTTTTGATTCGTCTTTCTAGTGCAATAAAACTACAACACATTTTCTTAGTTGTATTAATTGGTAAGTAGTAATACACTACAGTATCAAATACACTATATTTTTCTCTTTTTTACACGAATTTTAAAAAACCTGATTGAAGCTTTTTTTACCTGTCACTTTCTTCACTTCTGTGTTGTATCGTCCAAGGTGTATCTAACCAGGTGGCAGCGCTACTTCAGCTTATAATTTATTGATCTCACTTCTTTTCACTTTACGCGCTAATATAATCTGTATATTCTATACAAGGGCACAACTGAGGGAGAAACTAAATGTCAAACTTCTAATGTTATATATTTCTGTTCATATTTTTGATATGAAATCTAATATTGAGATTGTCCACTAGACATATTCAGAAGCCTTCGTGGTCACTCTAACTCTAAAGTAACTTTCAAACCTCTCAAAAAAATTAATTATACAATCATTAAAGCAATACACTATTTCATTGTTGCTCACTTGCTGTCCGAAAAAAATTTTTTGTTCAAAAATAATAAACAAACCATACAGCTGTTTCAATTCAAAAAGATCTCCCCTTCCCGTTACTCATTTTGCTATCATGCGTTGTTATTTTTGCACTCACTTGACAAACCGCAGCAATTGGCCGATTTTTTAAGGTGTATCACAATAAAAAAAAAACAAATTTCTGTATTAAAACTTTCTAAATTAGAAACAAACTAAATTCAATATAATTTTTTTTGGTAAATTAAAAGTTTCATTTAAGAAGTAATCAAAATGGCAAAAATGGCATTCCAACACCAGGCCGGCACGGCCATGGAGTGCTTAAGTGTAAGTTCTGTTAAATGACGACATCATTCATGTGTGCAATTAATAACACATTTAAACCATATTAATTAATCCTGCCTGTAGATTCCTATAACACTGCACAAAGAGAAGGATTATGATCAAGAAGGCAGAGAGATATTAAAATGTGGCTTTAAAATTGGTGGAGGCATTGACCAGGATTATAAGAAGAGTCCACAGGGTTATACGGACTATGTATGCTTTTCTTAAAAAAAAGACTGTATGACATAGGAAGTAATTAATATTTATTTCTATTACCATGTTCAGGGTATATATGTCACTGAAGTTCATGATGGTAGCCCAGCCGCCCGTGCCGGTTTGCGAATTCATGATAAGATTTTGCAATGCAATGGGTATGACTTTACGATGGTTACACATAAAAAAGCTGTAAGTTATATACGAAAGCATCCGGTACTTAACATGCTTGTTGCCCGCAAAGGTGTAACCTCGACATAAGTAAGTGACTTGAATTCTTTTTAAAGAATCTTGTCTACCTTTATACATATATCTCCAAATTAAACAATTGTTATCGTATGCATAATCATGTTTTACGAAGGCACTTAATGCTCTCTTAATCTATCCATCTAAAACTTGGCTATTTCAATGTACTTTAATTAAACTGGTGCAGATTCCTTAAAATTTCCTCATATTTTTATGCTTTAATTATGAACATTCATAGAGATTTCTTTTGTGCGTTTAAAAACTGTTTATTATTTTACATACATACTTGTGTATGTATGTACATATTTTATTTTAATTTAAGACTCCTGCATTTTTAAAAACATCGAACACGCCAACAAACATAATAATCCGTGGCCAAATTAATGCTATAAGTAAATGCTTATAAACAATTAAACAAATATTAATGTAAATGTATTAATAATTTAATGTAAACTAGAAAATATAGCAAGTAAAGATTTGTACTTACTTTTTATATGTATCTATGCACAGTTGCAGTGCAGCAACTAATTCACTCCATATGTATATTTTCTACACCGTCTTTGTTTAAATATTCAATTTATACTCACAAGAATATATTTTATTGATATATCTAAACAAAATAGTATTTTATGTGATACAAGGAAATAAAAATGTTAAATCTATACATAAAACATTCATTTATTAAACAATTTTAAGTTTAAGTTTTAATTTTCATTTGTTAATAACGGAAATAATTTGATCTTGTAATAATATTAAATAAAATAAAAATATGTTTCATATTTTATAATAACAATTATCTTTAACTTTTATTAATCGTCGAAAAGCGTTATAAACTAAACAAATAAGGAACTAATCATGAAATCTCTATGTTTTATTGAAATCTTTATGATTTCGTCGATATCGGAATTCATAATTTTCGCTTTATTTCAACCTACGTTCGGAAACCGGAAACACAGATATAAGACCGGAACTTCCTAATTAACTTTTCATCTGAATGTTTTTATGTGATTTTTGAAGCGTATGCAAGCTACGTTAAAATAACTTACCATGAAATTCACACCGATGAGTTACATATACATATATTTTATTAAGTCATTTCCGCTTGTTTCTGAATTCTTATTTCTCACAAATTTCTAATTCTTTTTTATAACGCCAATTGTATTGCAGAATGTTGTAAATGAATTTTTTAGTTCAGAGAATTCTTGGATTTGTTCGATTTGTTAATTTGGAAATCGAACATATATAGATTAAAGAAGTTTTACTTTAATCTATTACCAAATTGTAGTAGTCGAAGTCGAAATACGCCAACCGCGATAAGGGCCTTGTTTACTAAATAATTTCCAATTCCTTTGATTGCGAATAAACCTCAACTAGTCATTAAGATGAATCCAAGGCGAATTCATTCATTCATTAAACAAAAACACAAGTTTTTCACAGTTGATGAAACAATAAATTGAAACAGATGGGTATTTTTTAACTTTTTTTTATTATTAGAAAAAATCTCTTGATGTTTTATAACTGACGCATATGTACACATTTAATAAATATTTTATGCGTTCTTGAGAAGATTTAACAATTATTATTTTTAACAGATCATTATATTATAAAAAATCGAAAGGCGCATTCTTCTTTAAGTTTTCTAATAAATCTAAAACGATTTTTTTCTCGCTGAAACTTTTAGATCCGAAGGAAATAAGTAAATGATGCACTATGATCTTCGTTTATAGTATGAAAAATTAATGTGGAACCAGATGGAAAGGTTTTAAAATTTTGTTTTAATTTAAATTTAAAAATATGTTCCTAAACTTAAAAGAAAGCATTTAATGCTTTTTATTTTTGCCATAACGTTCGTATTTACTCTTAGATGAATGCCACAAAGCCAAAGGAATTGCCAAGGAAGGCAAGGTCATGATGGCAAAAGCTACCCAATCGAAGAAGTGGGAAGAGAAACGCTTGTTGAATTCGCTCAAGTTAACAATGCCACCTTCACCAGGTTCAGAGCTAATAGCCAATTGTAACTGAAATGATAAAACACAAAGTGAATAAAAAATTTTCCATTCAATCAATTATACCTAATACCTTTTCCGCTTCTTCCACTGGTTTGTAAGATACCTCGGCAGCAGTGAAATTAAAATAACCATGAGACTTGGGTCGAACAACTAAGACATGTGTGTAGTTGGCTTGAGGAGCAATACGTTCTACTTTCGCTGTAGGTTGACCGCCAACAACTTCAAAAGCATCTGGATGGAAACCGGTGTCGACCAACTTGACGTTAGTGGCGGCACCATTGCCGACATTGAAGATGGTGTAACGTACCAACAGGTCGCTTTTCTCTACCAAGTATTTGTTCAAGATTTGTTTGGAAACCAGCAAACGTGCAGAGGTGTCTTCATCGGACAAGCAAACATCGACAGCAGCCAATAATGTACAAAATATTACCAGGGATTTAATCATACTAAAATAATGAAAAGATAATCTATTGAATTTTCTGAAGTTGTTTGCCCAAGATTTGTTGACGTGGAGGCTTTAATTTTTAACGGTTTGCCGATTTAAATAACAAGTTTATAATATTAAAAGATTGATTTAATTGTTCACACTAATATGAGCTTACTTGCTTGTTGAAATGTATTAAATAACTTTTAAAATTATTAAAGTATCTGTAATTGTATCCAACTTTTACTATAATGCCGCTTTTCAACAGAACGTTTCACTTTTCAATGGGAACGATGAAGTGTTGTGACGTGTAAGCTTCGTTGTCATAAATGTCATTTCTCGTATTATACAAGATGCATACAAAAGCTGCGGATTTTCCCAACACTGCAAGATGTGGAAGCTCCTGACTATAAATTATCAACTATAGCAATGCAATGCGAGTTGGACGTAAGCTATGATATTGGCTAAGTGAACAGTTAAAATATCACATATCTGTGTAATCAATTTCTCCCAATCTTATTTATGTATAAAATATGGTAGCTATTACCCAACACTACTGCACTTTTGTACTTTTATAATTACTGAATTTAAGAAACTTCTGGCATCCCTAACTGTCAGAACGACCTGGCCGCCATGTTGGCGAAAAAGAGATGGCTGATGTTTAGTCTGCATAAATCAAATGTGTGGTTTTGTGAAAGAAAAACAAAGTCAAATATATACGAAAGTTGATTACAGAGATGTAAAAGATTT
Source organism: Nowickia ferox (assembly GCA_936439885.1). Taxonomy (NCBI): domain Eukaryota; kingdom Metazoa; phylum Arthropoda; class Insecta; order Diptera; family Tachinidae; genus Nowickia; species Nowickia ferox. Next base: position 81,916,020 of record OW387024.1, read on the forward strand.
TTACGAAACTATTTATTTTTTAATTTTGAGCAATTAAGAAACAATAAACTGGAAAATAAAATTATTTAAGCTAATTAAAATCTATGTTTGCTAATTCAAATTGTTATTGTATAGTTGTATCAGCTATTCTTCGATTGCTGTTATCTGTATGCTACTAAAAAACTGCAGCGCTGAGTTTTGTAAATGTAAATGTGTTGGGGTAAAAAGGAAATCGCAGTCGAGTTTTATTCGTCGGAGAAAATTCACGTAAATTTGTAATTCGCTTTGGCGACGGTGTGATTTTTTTCATTTTCATAAATTTCTCAAATTGAAAACAAGTTTTTATTATTGAAAAATACGGTGTTTAAACTTAAGCAAGCAAAACATCCAATTTCCCAATGAATATGCATATTTAAAGCAAGAAAGAAAATTGATTTTGGCTTTTGCAGAAAGTGCACAAAAATTTAGTATATAGTGTAACAGTGTGCGTGTGCGTGTGTGTGAAAAAAGAAGTGAAAAGGCAATATGTGTATGTTTCTATATATGTACATGCATATATAAAAAAAGAGCAAAGGCAGAGAGTAAAAATTATAATCAAAATATAAATTTAAATTAAATAGGATACAAAACAAAAAATAATTAACAAATAAAATTGCATAAAACAGCAAATCAACTAAAAAAAAATATATTTATGCTGTGAGAATTGCTTGAATTTTTGTGACGGGCTTAATTTTCCTGCTATCATAAAGCATTGAACCTGTTTAATTGGCCACAAAATAAATTTACGTGCCCGCGTGTGTTCCACATAGTAGCAGCAACAAAAAAGGATTAATACAATATTTATTTGAACAGGGTAAGTTTTATGTCAAAGAAAAGATTTGTAATAATTTGAATTACACTACATAAATCGAATGAAGAAGCTATTCCCATTAATATATTGGAAAATTTTCTGTCTTTATTCTGCAATCGCCTGATAACCAACCCCTCCCTCCACTCCCATTTTCGCATGTTTTTTATTTTCCTCTTCAATACTTTTCGCTTTTGTACTCATTTCGTTAGATTTGTTACTGTCGTGTTTTGAACCGGTCTATCTGAACTGCGCTGTTTCGTTTATAAACATATATGTTTGTGTATGTATGCATATATACATACCCAAACACAAATGCATGTTTGGCGCTTTCTTTGTTTTTCGTCTTTTCCAGTGCTTGTGTTTCTTTTTTGTTTTTATTTTATTCTCTTTTAATTTTAGCGTTTTTATTCTATAACCACAATATCTTATTTTATGTAGTTGTTTGCATGGTCGTGAACGTCAAATTATTTTGACGATTAATTTTTCTTCGTTATGTGAGATTTCATTTAAAAAAACATCATAGATTTTTATACACCAGCTATGAATATCTCATATGTAAATTTAAAGAAAATTTTGCTAAAAATGGACAAAAGAAGGAAAGTTAACACAATAAATCTTGTTTATTACTTTCCTACATATATATGTATGTACGTATGCCACATATGAATTCATAAATATAAAGATAAATATGGTTGTACCCAGTTAACCGTAATCGCAGGGGAGTCTATTGCAATATTTCAATTGTGGAATATACTTCGCATGGGAGAAACTGTTACATGTAGAGTCTACATTGTAGACGATTTATGTTTATACACATATACAAGAACCGCGGAAGGTGCTTTCACTAAGATTTATTTATTATTTTATTTTATTTATACATTACAAATCTTTTATGGAGAACATTAAGAATTGTATGAGGGTCCTCAATGTTAATCTTATATGAGCTGTTGGCAGAGTTGTAAAATAATCATTCGATAACGATTTGAGAAGTCATACAAAACTCAGTAGGCTTTTTATTTTGCGAGTTACATATGAAAAAACAAATAAATAAAATTGACTGTTAATTTATGCAATAATTTGATCTCGAGAATTTAATTGTATCTGCCACATTGTGCATATGTATGTACATATGTATATACAAACACACATACTCGTATTTGTAAATAGGTACATCAAAAGCTTGTAATATATTTTTTATTGGCCAATAGGTCACATGTATTGCTGAAGAAATAAATAATAAAAAAATTTTTTTTTTATTATTTGTTAATAAACTGTTGTTTATTGATTAAAGTCTTTTTTAAAAAAGGTATAATAATTTGAAAGTCAAAAAGAAAAGATAAATTAGATCAAAACTTGGCATGTTCTAAATGATATACTATGTACGAGTTTGTATGTATATGGATGCAAGAGTGAAGAAAAAAGAACAATCTATAAGAGTAAACTGGAGAATAAAAAATAACAAAAATATTTTAGATAAAGGTATTATCGATTAAAGATTGCAAGATTTATAAGAGAGACTTAAACATAAAGTGTACAACACTCTCCAAATAACCATCAGAAGATTGGCTTAGAAGTTGTATATTAATATTACCATCGCCTATTAAACAGCTCTTGGCTAGATGGGTAAATACAAATGTACCTATATTGATACATATGTATGTACATATTATCATCGCTGTTTTAACTAACTGTCCTAACTAATATTTTAAAAATTTAACAGGAGAGCAGCTTTTATGGTTGTTTTATGCATTCATTCTTACGGCTGCGTCTGAAATATTTTTACTTATATAAGTCCTGAAAATTGTAGACAAGGTGTATTATGACTTATTAAGTCTAGTAAAGCACTTAACTCATTTTTCAAAAAAATGTCAGTTAGGTCGGTTAGTGGCTTTTCACACACGAGACTAATTTTTATGCTGCACAATTTTTGTTCTTTTTTGAACACATGAGACTAATTCATCTGGCATAAAAATGTATACGTGCACACAGCTTTGTGTGTATTGGTGTTTTTTGTATTCATTTTACATTTGCTGTTTTTCAAGTTGTGTGTGTATTGGTTTTGTACTGCTAATGCGGGGTTGTAGCTGGTTAAAAAATTATGCCAAACACAAAACCTCTCTCTTTGCCCCTCTCACCTACAAACTAGCATTTTATGCCAGCACAATTGTTCTCGTGTGTGACTGGCCAGTCAAAACAGCGACGATATGTGCGTAAATATATTATACAGATAGGTATGTATGGATGTGTGTGTAGTATATTTACATACAAATGCTAATATTGAATGTAATAAATGATGATAATATTTAGTAATATTTGTACATACATACATATGAACATAATTATAAACTATTGACTTTGAAATTAATTAAATTCGTTGGTTATTTAAATTAAATTCATACTTCCACTGTTTTCTTTAAAATAAAACAAAATCCAGAATAATGTTTTTCGTCTCAAAATGTTTGCGTATCCAAATATGTATAATATTTCTCTTAAATACAAACCTGTCCATTATATAACAATAATAAATACATATACCTACATAGTTGTTTTCCGTTTCAAAGTATTGGGATCTTGGTCTTTTATTTTAGCTTTTAAACGATCCGTTTCCATCACGGGATGAACAAAAAAAGTTTTAAATTTTCGTGGCTTAATTTAAAATGGGTAGCTGATTGGGCTTCTGCATCCGATCCTGGATCTGGGGCTGCCAGTGCTTCTCCAGGATGACAGTGGAGATTTATTCGCCACCGTTTGTGAGTGTTATACCGACCATGGTCGGTTGTCAGTTCCTCGTCAGCTAACAACAGGGTTCGCCACGTGTAGAGAAGGCTGACAGTGCAAGAGAGGCTGGGGGCCGCATCACTACACCATTAGTACCCCTATGCTCCTTATAAGGAGCTAAATGAACCATATATACATACGTACATACATACAATAATACCGATTTATGTATTTACTTATTTATTGGGTAAAAACTACATTATGCGCAGATTTTTAATGTCAAATTGTATGGAGGAACTCGTGAGCACCTAGATCAATGTCACTTATTCTAACTTCATGTCAGTTTTTTCTTATACATAAGGTTGTAAGTTTTTTTTGATACTTATGTAAGTATGTATATGAGCATTAAATTATAGAAAGTTGTTATAGGTATCATATAATTTTGTATAAAAATTTCATACATAGTATGTATGTATACAAGGGGCTTGTACATGCATACATATTTTTTCCATCTTTATTGAGTTGTGTGTAAATTAAAAAAAGAACTGGAAACTTATTTCATTTTATTTAGTATAAGAACCCAATCTTTTTTCAATGATAAGTTACTGGTTAAAATACTGTCGAAGATTTATAAAAAAAAAAATATTGTTATAAATGAAAGCCCAAGATGGCATTCTCATTTACATATTACATACATATGTACATGCATATGTATCTACATACTAGGTATGTATGTAGAAATATTGTTAATTAAATTCAGACTACCTATAAACATATTTAAATGTCTTTATAACCTCGAAATTTCTAGAGCAGCATCGATATATTGAAACAAAAGAAGCGAAGCAAAAAGCATGCTTGTTTTGTTATGACCCTTCTTCTCTCCACTATCCCCTTTAATTATTTATATTGTACCTAAATGTACATTTATAATAAATGTATGTATATATGTATGTATGTAGCATCAACGAATTTATTTATGTATGTATGTACCTATATGCGGTTTGTAGGTATATTAATACATATGTATGTATGAATACAATTTGGTGTAAATTCTATGCTGTTGCTTTTGCTTTTTCCTTTTTTAACGATTTCAAGATACCAGCAATCAAGCAATCACTCTTCTTCCCGCCGCTCTAAAAATTGGCCACGACACATGTTTGTATTTACACATATGCCAACTAACTAACAAACACGCATTTGAGTCGTATTCGCATAATTATTCGTTGTAGTCTGATTTTTTTACACGCATTTAGTCATTTTACTTTATTCATTGTTGTTGTTGTTGGTGATGTTATTTTCTTCTTGCGCTTTTGTTTGAATTTAATGACCCCAACTCTTTTATTACATACCTATGTACTTACATATGTATATATATGTATGTATTTAGCTATATATGTACATACATACATATGCACATATTTTCTGGCTTTATTACTTTATTAATTTTTTTTTTATTAAACTGTACTCAGTTTTTTCAGTGAATACCTACTTACCTACCTACTTTATAGGTAATTAATTTTCTATTAAACTTTACTAAAAATATTAATAGGTACCTACATATGTATGTATGTATGTACATACATACATATGTATGTATGCATGTATGTATATGATGTTTAGCCCAGATAAACTTGAAAATTAATTACTTGGACTTTTTATATTGATATGTGAGTATGTACATATGTATTTACATATGTGAGTATGCTGCAGTAAAAAAAATAGCACTACATTCTTGGTTGGTATAGCTATATTAAAAAGTTTTCTTCCATTCAGTTCACGATCTATTCCAGCGGCTCATAATTAGATTAAAACAAGCACTTATACTATACTCACAAGACTTGCATGAATTTTATTGACTTTTATTAGAAAAACTTACCTATAAGTTACGTACAAAAGTAAAAATTTTGACGGTTAAAAAAAATAGCACTAGTCATGAAAAGTAATACAAAACGAAACGCCATTTCAAATAAACTATGTATGTATATACAAACTGAAGTTAATAAATCAATATTTTATTGCATGGCCTTTGTTGGCAATAACGGCAGCGCAGCGTTTCGGCATGGAGTTAACCAAGTCTTTTAACTTTTTATTGGGTATCCTATCCCACGACTCCTTAAATACAGCCCAAAGTTGCTCGTTATTAGCAGGTTTTGCTTCACATATCCTTTTCTTTACATCAGCCCAAAGGTCCTCTATTGGGTTTGAGTCTGGCGACCGCGCAGGCCACCCCATGACCTAAATATTGTTGTCAATGAACCTCTGCGAGTCTTTCTTCTGGTATATTTTGAGACGTGGTCTTGCTAGAAGGCCCCAAAAAAATGGCATTTCTTCTTCGGCGTAAGGAAACATTACATTTTCTAACGTAACATTTTGATCCATTGTAGTTTTTATCCAGTGTATTGGTCTCACTCCTCAATATGAAAAGCATGCCCTCATCATAATGGTTGAACCTCCATGCTTTACTGTCTTGCATGCAAATCTTGGATTATATGCTGCATTCGGAGGACGTCTTACAAATGAGCGAGAGCCTTTTCCTCCATACATTACGACTTTGCTTTCGTCCGTTCACAAAAAGTTTCTCCATTTACTAGCTGGCCAGTTCAGGTCCTCTTGTGCAAACTTAATTCGTTTGTTCACATGCTTCGCAGTCAACAACGGAACTTCTATCTGGAGCTCCTTTTTGAGCTCTGTGGCAGGCTTATTAGGGCCCTTTTTACTTTGGCGAATCAATCACGTGTAACCAACCAATTGGACATTGCTGGCTTTCTACCACGCGTTTAAATTTTTTTACATGAGCGATTGCATTGCGTATCATTTTATTGGAGCAATTAAGTAATTATCCTATTTCGCAATACGTTTTGCCTTCCGATATCATTTTTTTAATAATCTGTCTCTTTACCTCTTTGCATTGCTCTCCACATCCCATAACTGAAGATTTCAAAAACAATTTGTTACTTCAATTTTTTGTGTATTTTAAGAAACACTTTATCTTTATGCAAAAATCAATGTTTGGTGCTATTTTTTTAACGTCAATTTTTTGCTTCACTCCAAATATTCTTTCATATAAAATGAATCATATGCAATATGAAAACCAAAACTGTTTTCTCAGAAATGATTGGGTAATTAAAAATTTTAAATGAAAAGGAAGTATTTGTATTGTAACGGTGCTATTATTCTTATCGGCACTGTATGTATGTTTGTATTTATATGCACGTGAATATTATATTATATATGTATGTATGCACATATATGAATGTATGTATGTATGTGCACATATTCATATGTATAGATGTACATTAGGGGCATAACTTTTTAACAATTTTTTAAAATATCAAAATTGGCATAGCACTGTCCGATAGAGCATAAAAAACTATAAGGGAACGTACATACATAGTATATTTATTTTTTCGCCAACGTCAAAAAAGTTCACACACCAACCGCGATGGAGTTTTGAAAATCTTTAATTTTCTTTTTGGTTAAGAAAAATTAATAATAGGTAGGTATGTATGTTTATTAAAACAAAAAATAAATAAAAAACTTTAAATCTTTAATTTTTATCTTTCAATAACTAACTCATAATTTTTCTTGTTTTTCTTATACATACATATATACAAATGTATGTATGTAACTTTGAGTAATTTAAAAAACCAATTGGTGCGTGAACTTTTTTGAGAAAAATGATTTTCGTGGTTACTAGGACATGGTTGACCTCATGGTACTATGCCAAAAAATTGCTTATAACCTAATGTACATACAGTATGTCAAGAATGAGTTTACACACAAGAAAAATTTATATATTTTTAACTTTGTTAGCAAAGTAAATACACTTGTTTTTATATACCAAGTTTTTTTTGTATTTATTGTAATTATTTACATATTTACAAGAATATTACGTAAAAAAATGATCAAATTCAGTTTAAAACAAGCTAAAATAAAACAAAAATAAATATTACTCAGGTTGGGTACCGTCAAATAACTTTTTACACAAAATTAAAAATTTATCTTCCTAGTATCTTAAATTATTAAAAAATGCATTAAATATTTTTAATACTTAGTATGGCCACCATTGGCATCTACCACACATTGTAAGCGCTTCTTCATGGAACTAACCAGCTTTTTCAAATCATAATTAGCTGGTATACTCTGCCACTCTTCTAATATCGCGGTTTTTAGAGATACTTTGCTTGTTGGTTGACGTTTAGCGACTCTTCTCTTCAAATAGACCCACAAATTTTCAATGGGGTTTAGGTCGGGACTTTGAGCAGGGGTATCTATAACTTTCCCACAGTTATAAAGGAGCCACATACGAACCATATGGGACTTATGTTTAGGATCGTTGTCCTGGTAAAATTTAAATTGAGGAACTCCATCCCTTATAAACCCGAATTTTTCAGCACTGCTTGTCAGATGTTTCTTCAAAATATCTAGATATTGACGTGCATCCATCGTTGATTCTATAAACGCTATGTCTCCAACACCTTTGCTCGAGATGCACCCCCAAACCATTACCGAAAGTTTTCCAAATTTTACTGTTGGGATAATGTTCTGATTTTCTAGTGAGGTTAAGGGCTTGCGCCATACTCTAGTTGGCCCATCATTATAGTAGAGCATAATCTTGGTTTCGTCGCAGAAAATAACGTTATCCCAATATTCCGTTGGCTGTGTAACGTTCAAAGTGGCAAAGGAAAGCCGTTTTTCTACATTTGATGCGGAAAGCAGAGGTTTTTTTCGAGCTACTCTTGATGAGTACTGCTTGCTCAATAACAACTGGCGGACTGTTTCATGAGATACAATAGTGCCGCATTCTTCCTGAACCTCTCTAGCAATTGTTCTTGTAGAAATTTGGGGGTTTTGTATGATTTTTCTCATAATTACGCGCTCCACACGTTTATTTATTTTTCGTTTTGGACCACCACCTTTCCTTAACTCCAACCTATTCTCATTTTCTGCTCGATTTTTTATATTGTAAATTGTCTTACGACACACTGAAAACATTTCTGACAATTCGCTCACGCTTTTTCCCAAGTGGAGATTGTAATAAATTAACTGGATTACATTATAAGATAACCTTTTTCCTGGCATATTAAATATTAAAAAATTTTTCAATAAACGATGCGCACAAAACAAAAACTTCTTGGCAAGTAATTAAAAAATATACAGAAATTAACAACGCACATGAAAAATAACGGGAAATGCAAAGTTAACTTTGTTGTTGGTGCAAAAAATAGAAAAACAAAAAATGTGTAAAGAGTTGTTTGACACTAAAAAAACTAAGTAATAATTGTTTTTGTTCTACTTTTCTCTTATGTTACGCTAACCTTGAAATTTTTTTGTTGTACATCTTTGTAGGCATTACATATAATTACAATAAATCAAAAAAATCTGTGCAAAAAGACAAGATGTATAATTTTTGACTAATGACTTAAACAAAATCTAATTTATTTTTTGTGTGTAAACTCATGCTTGACATACTGTACATACATATGTGTAGATATGCAAGCCTTAATCAAAAGTATTTATAGGTACCTACACAAGCATAAGTTTTACAACGTTTTCGCTTCACAGCTATACTGACTTTGTTTTGGAATTAGTTTACAGATTTTAAAAAATTACCGTATTTAGGACGAAATTACTGTGCGGGAAAGTAATATACCTATACATATCGCTCATTTACTTCAATAGTGTAACAACTCAAAAAATGCTGAAATTTCATATAGGTACATACCTACATAAATAGCTTTTACTTCCACCTCGTTAAGAAAGAATATTTTTTCATTTCTTCATTGAGTTGCATGCAAATTGAAAATTTTAAACGCGTTTTCTACAAAACAAGTTTTTTTTAATTGTGACATTATTGAATTAAATGAGCGATATGTATGTATAGGTATACATACATATATGTAAATATATACATATACATACATACGCGTGAATGCGATGTATTTAATGTAAAGATTAACCCTACAAACATTTGGAAGATACCTATCTTACCCAGATGATTTACATATACCTATACAATATCTTATTTTTACCATTGAGAAGAAAATCGTCAAATCAATATTTTCATTTTAGTGAAATTTTTGGAATGATCAGCTCAAAATATTGACTATTTATGTATATATTCCTTTAACAAGGAATTTTGTGTTATTAAAATGCTGCATTTTGTTCAGCCTGGTGTTTTATCACATGTGCAATAAATTTATAATATATGTTTTTAACTAGAAGATAAAAAAAAATATTTAATGTAAAATACAAACAATCAGAAAAATTTCAAAACATTTGCTCAAAAATTTCTCTTTTTATACTAAACATATCGCACCCTAAATACAAAAGGGGCACTAATCAAAATACTAAAATTTTCAGGAGAGACAAAAAACTGTTTATGTAAAAATGATTATAATATTTAAAGAAAATATTGTTCCATTATGAAAAAATTCAATATTGAAGAAGGTTCTGCTATACTTTTTTCAATCTTATATTATGTTTGCGAAAATAAAGTAAAATTTTGATTTATGACTCTTTAACTAAAATTTTTTTCGGCACATAAATAAATAATACTGTTAATTGAACTTTTTTTCCAACTAAAGAAGCACAATGCAAAATAATATACCACGAAATTGATCACTTTTTACAGTAATAGAGACAGAACTCAAAATAAAACTCTTTATGTGTAATAAAAGTAATCAGTAGTTCTTGAGCACATTAGCACAACTAAAAATAATTCTCTTAAGTTCATCGTGCAGAAGCAACACACTTAACATAAAAATAGACATAACTGTATTTTTCCAGTTAAAGAAGATAGTGATGTGAAAGAAATTTTTGCAGTAGTTAGAGATGTGTATTCTGAATTAATTTATGGAAAAAAGTCAATTTTGGAAAATTTTTAGTTGTGCCCCTTTTGTATTTAGGGTGCGATATGATGACTCCTGTGATGATAAATTGAAATTAGTTATCCATAAAAATTGCTTTAAATTTAAATTAATGGTAGTTTTAATTCAGGGGTGATTTTACGATATTCTATATTTTTCTTCCTTCAGATAATTTAGCAAAATTGTAAAATTGTACTTTAGGAGATAATCTATCGTTATAAATAATTTATCTTCCTAAAGATAATCTGGCAATATTATAAATAATTATATTAGATGATTATCTAGCAATATCACAGTTTTATCTTCTAGAAGTATTGCATTCGCATCTCTTCGAAGTATCGCCCTGGCGGCACAACCTCTCCCGAAAGGGGAAACTTCCGCAATACGAATATGATTGTTGCCGCAATAATATTTTTCTTCCAAGCAATACGACTTCGAATCATTTTCGTATTACTTTGCTTGTAGGGTAAAATTCTTTTCCTTCAAGATTTTCTTTACATTAAACTGTGCAGCAGTGAAAAATCCACATGGTCTTTACAGTACAGATTCGATAGTACTACCAGTACCCTGTACTCAGTTTAGCGATTTTAGTGATTAATTTTTATGCGCCTCCAAAGATTTCGAAAATCAGAGCGCCCTCAAAAAATGGTGTCATCAGTTTTTAATAAATACATAAATAAATAAATACCTATGTGCCCTTAATTATGAAAGTGGTCTAAGTCATATGGATTTTCGCTTCGAAATATTAAATAAATCTTGAAAAAACTGCAATAAATACCTAGTTAATAAGTATTAAACAAATTTATATTAGTCGAGACTATAACAACAACTCTAAATTAAAATGTTGTATAATATAAAAATATTTTTTTCATTTGTTCAAATATCTAGTAAATATCTCGACAAGAGAAATACATGACTTGAACCACTTTCATAATTAAGTTGCGAATAGGAAAATAGCAGTACCACTATGTAGTATATTTTTTAAAAACTTTGTACTGCATTCTTAGAAAAGTTTTTAATAAAAATTTATACGGGCATAGTAAACTGGCAAATCTGGTTATTGTTTGTAATAAATTATTTTTGGAACAATTTTGGTATTCGAGGTTTGTTCAAAAAGTATCGCGACTTGAATTTTTGCGGGTTACGTATATTCGAATTTTGATTTTTTTTGTGGCGTTGTGTTGGTACTCATGTCTCTTACTTATGCCGAAAATTTCAGCCATTTTGAATGTTCTGTTAATTGTTGACAGCTGCTTTATTTGCACGATTTTTACCTTGATTCGTGCTGCAGCTTCCATTGAGATGATTGAGCTTTGGTTTCCACGTCATAACTATAAACCCACGATTCGTAACCAGTTATGACCCTCTGGAGCAAATTTGGGTCGTCGTGGACAGAGTCCAACAGCTCATTAGCAATGTTCATGCGATGATGTTTGGTCGAAATTGAGCAAGTTTGGTACGAATTTCGCGGCGACCCCTCTCATGCCCAAATCATTGATAAAAATCGAATGGCACGAGCCAATCGATATGTCTTGGTCCTCAGCAACTTCTCTAATACCATTTTCTTCACTTCATCAATTTTTTCGTCTGTTGATTGGCGTCCGGCACGCTCTTCGTCGTTCACATCTTCTCTACCTTCTGAGAACATTTTGTACCACCCATAAACGTTGCTTCGGTCCAAGGTAGCTTCTCCGTATGCCACAGTCAACATTCGGAATGCATCCGCGCACTTAATTTCGTTTTTCACACAAAATTTGATACAGGTTCTTTGTTCCATTTTTTTTAATAGGTATAAATCGAAGACGAGCCAAAACGCGTGCAAGCAAAGCAGCTGTCAACAATTTCGGCATAAGTAAGAGACATGAGTACCAACACAACGCCACAAAAAAAATCAATATTCGAACATACGTAACCCGGGAAAATTCAAAAATCGCCATACTTTTTGAACAAACCTCGTACTTGAAAATAACGGTAAATTATATTTTTAAAGCGTATTTTGTTGTTAACATTGAAATAGCAGTGATAAACGAGGGAGTTATTTTCTTTTAATTTGTATGGCAAAAAGTAAATATTTTTGAAGAATACAGTGAAAGTAAGTTAAATAATATTAATTTACGATATACCTATTGAGTGTTAAATATATATATTTTCCGCTAATTTTTGGCTTTAGTTGGTCACACTAAACATTGCACTATTGAGCAATAAAAATGAATTTAATAATTAAGGAAAGAGGGAATACCTATCTTATTAAGACATTCAAAGGCTTCTCTCATACTCCGCAAAAATAAAGCAGAAAGTAGAGATGTAAAAGAAAAAGTTCACCTAAAACTAAATCTAAAACTTAGCGATACAACCGTCAGAAGGCGACTTCTAGACCCTACTGCTTAAAAAACAAATAGGGATAACAGTTTGGTGTTCGCTAGAAATTATGTCAAATGGCTTGCAAGCAAGTGGCGTAATATGGACTGATAAGCCTATAATTGCGCTGTATGGAAATTCTGACTGTGGACAACAAGTTCGGCGTACTCTTTTTTCTAATAAAGCAATTTAAAATTAAGACTTTTGTATAATAACACAGTACAACAGCCAATCTGGGGGGTGAGAAATTCCAAGTCAGGGTGATGGTACTAGGTCAGTATAGTAAAACCCTCAAAGGGTTTGGCGTTCGTATGTGTCAGTTTTTTTATGACCTTTTAAATTTTTTCTTTTTCACTTGTCCGATTTTGATGAAACAAATTTAGAAAAATTAAGAATTACAATTTCTCTAATCTGTTTCTATACCGTTTTCCTATATGTGCAACACTTTCGAAGTTAAAAATAAATTTGTGGAGGCAAAAAAATATTTTTTTGCCTAAAAATTTAAATATTTTTTTTTTTTAAATTCATAAAAAATCCAAAATGGAAAAAAGTGCCAAAACTAATTATTTTCGCGTAAAGTCACATAACTCATGAGCAATAAACACGAAATTAATAACACTTGATCCTTTTTTCCGTTATTTATTATAATTTTCCTACTATAAAACCGGTTGGCCGGTTTTTCCTGAATTTTAAAAACCTAAACTGGGCTTTTTAAAATTTCAAATATTCGAACTGTTCGAAAACTGGATTATGGAAAATGTCGAATAATCGATCACCCTACTTACTATATATTCATATTAAATCGAATTTAAATTTTATGAAAATGGGTTATGGGTAGTACCTATTGTAGTAGTATTAGTGAAAACCGATTATGGCCATAAGGCTAGGTTTTCGTGTTATGAATGAATAAATTTAATTAAAATTAAATTAAATTAAATATTTATGTTACACATGTACATCCATATTTATGCAAATTTTTTTAATAAAATATAAAAAAGTTGTTTTAAAAATTGCTTTAAAGATTTTTTTTAGATTTTTCAGATTTTGCAGATTTTTCCTGAAAAATTGTTAAATTTTGCAGATTTGATCCTTAGAAATTCTGGCAACACTGGCTATGACATACATCAATATGTATTTAAGTGTGAATACAGTTTCATTAATTGAGTCTGTATGTGTTGTTGCTTTTTTTTTTTTTTTTTTATTATTGTTTTTGTTTGGTTTTTGTTTAAATGTTCAGTAATATGTGAGTAACTGTGTGGCTATTAATATGTATAGGTATGAATTTGTTGATATTATTTTGAAATGCTTTTTTTATTTTTGTTGTTTCTTTTTATGGTTTATTTCTAGTCGATTAGTTTTTCGAGTGCACTTGCAAAATGCCAGAGAAAACAAAAAAATCATTGGGTAGACGTTTTTTACATATGTATGTGCATATATGTATATGTATGTATGTGTGTAAATCGTATTGATGTCAATAATCTCTAGAGTTCAAAATTGGTTTTAAGCTTTCCAATTTATTTTTTTCTTAAGAAGCAAAAAGTATGTGTTATGCAAGTGCAGTTGCGATTTAATATTTTTGTGGTCTTTCATATAAATTTAATTTAATTTAATTTAATTTTAACATATGTATGTATGTATGTACACCCCAAAAAAATGTTTTAAAATCGAGAAGAAACAATTTCATTTTAAAAACGAAACCTTTCTGAAATAGAACTACATATTTTGAAATCAAAATTAATTATGTATTTTTGTTTTAAAATCAACAACCTTAATACCCATAAAGTTGAACATAGTCAAATTAAAAACTTATGTTTTTTGAACAATATATGTACATATGTATGTACATAAGACACCGTTATGCCTATTTTTATGTTGCATACTTGCGTCATTTGTATAGCTTTTTGCCACTCCTGAACATCTGAGATTTTTTGAGTTGTGACTATTTATGATTTAGTCTGCGATATGTAAATTATTTATTTCATCTGCCGTTTAAGCTTTTTGGTTTCGTCTGTTTAAATATTTTTGACACTTATTCGTATAATGCAAAGAACAATTTCCATTATTAAGTCCTATGATAATGGCTTTCAAACTGTTTATCACTGGATTTTCATTTCTTAACATCGAACTCTTTCTGCCAGAGCTTTTATTGAACTTCATTGCCAACCAGCTTAATCCAAGACTCCATCCTGGAATCCATAGGCTTTTTAAATCTCCTAAGCGCAAAGAAAATTTGTTGTTCTCGCATAACGAATAATAGTGACAGGCTCCATCGTCTTTTGGAATTGATGTTCCAACGTTCAGTGAAAACAGAGCTCTTTTCGCAAAGAGATCTATCAGCTCAATATTTTTCATCTGCGTGGACAAAATAGATCGACGTCTTCTTCTTATTTCTTCGGTATCACCATTGCCGTTCATATTGCCATCATCAGTTCCTTCCATTGGAAGTACAACCATACTCTGTGTGTCATCTTTGTCCATTGTTATGCACATCAGTACTTGGAGTATAAACATTCCAAACGATAGAAATGCCAACGTGGTCAGAGCAATTTCACTGATATCCTTTAACCCAATTTCTTTTGATTGCTTCACAGGAGCTGCTGAGGCATAGTTATGGACTGGATGAGGATGTGCTGTATAATCATCGTACCCATTATCGTAACCAACCTTATTTAAAGCGTGTTTGTAAAAATTGCCAGACTTTCCTTCCAAAATGGATTTTGGGTGGCTGTTATGCAAACTGATTGGAACGGATTGCTCTGTTGGGTTATTTGTGAAAGCGTAACCAGTAATATCGCCATCTTCCAAATAGTCCAAACCATAATCGGCATCAGCTTTTCCGTAAGTTGGAGCCAAGTTTATGCTCAGCAATTGGCGACGATTTGCTACGAACGTCTTGTTTGGTTCGCTGTGTTGTTTCCTTTTGCTCAATAACTGTTCTTGAATATCTTCAAATGTGTTCAACCAGGTCGAATATTGAGATGAGCCCTCGTCATGTATTAATTTGTGATTTGTAGGGATCGTTTCTTTGTCACCGTAGAGCTTACAATTCTCTGTGCATGACATGTTTTTAGCTTTTCCAGTACGTTTTTCTATACCTTCGGAAAAATTTGACGTTTTTGATAAGGAATCCATAATTTCTTTCGATAAGTAAGCTGTTAGCATGTATTCATTCATCATATGCCTATGATATTGCATGTCTTTTACAGCTGTACTCAGGTCAGCTGAGTTGCAACAAGCCCATTGTAGTGCGTATGCAGATACTCGTTCCTTGCCGCTATTGTTGAAAAAGTAGCTCAACTGATCTGCTATTAGTTTTACACGTATAAAATCACTGTTGAAAATATCATCTGCACTAAAATCTGCAACACTAGCTACAGAATATGTTGTATTTGGAGATACCGATGTGTTACATGCGCTTAGTCTTATTTTAAATAAGAATAATGATATTAAAAAATATAGGACGGAATGAGAAATCTGCTTTGCGAAATGCATTCCCTGATATGCGTGTTTTAACGGCGACAAAATGAAACTGATTGCAGTATTAAAAACAAACCATGAAATTAAATAGTTATTATTATCGTCACACTTGATGATTCACATCAAATATTTTCTGTTGTGCTCTAAATGCAAACAGAGTTTCTCTATTCATGGTGCAATCACTGAAATGTTTTTACAAAGTATTATTGTTCCAAATTGGTAAAATTTCTTTATTTAAGCGCTTCGCAGTTTATACATATCTGTGGCAGTATGGAATAATAACATAAGTCGATTTAAGCAAATTAGGCTTTTTTATGATTTATTATGTCCAGTTGAAAGTTGCTGTGGTGGTTAGTTATATACAAAGCATCTTAGTATCTTTTTTTAAATTTTTTTTAAGAAGTAACACTCAAGCAAATAATGAATACTACTACTATATACTACTATATACGTACGATTATGTATGTAGGTGTCAGTTTCTTTAGAAAAGGGATAGTGATAGAGAAGACAGCGGGTTAAGGAAGAGATAGAGGAAAGCCTCATCCTCTTACAACTCTGCTTCTTGCACGTCAATGGCATTGAGGCGCAATATCTTGTCGTTCGACTTATGCGATTATGCCATATTGCCACAACTAAAGGGTGGTTAAATTATAAGGGCCGATGTTGTTTTGAATAAAACACAAATTATTTAGGAAATTATTGTCATTTCTTTTTATTATGATAATATATATGGTATGGTTCAATTATGTATGGAACAAGAAAGATATCGGCCAAATGGCCGCCGCGACCTCGGCGGCACACCTCCATCCGATGGTCCAAATTTTCGATGACGCTGGGCCATAATTGAGGTTGTATGCCGTTAATGTGTCGAATTATCCCATCTTTTAGCTCTTGAATTGTTGCTGGCTTATCGACGTACACCTTTTCTTTCAAATAACCTTAAAGAAAGAAGTCCAACGGTGTCAAATCACATGATCTTGGCGGCCAATTGACATCGCCACCACGTGAGATAACACGGCCATTGCATTTGTCGCGCAGAAGAGCCATTGTTTCGTTAGCTGTGTGACAAGAGGCACCGTCCTGTTGAAACCACATATCGTCCACATCCATATCTTCCAATTTGGGCCATAAAAAGTTCGTTATCATCTCACGATAGCGAACACCATTCACAGTAACTGCCTGACCGGCCTCATTTTAGAAAAAATGCGGCCCGATGATGCCGCCAGCCTATAAACCGCACCTAACAGTCACTTTTTGTGGATGCATTGGTTTTTTGACAATCACTCTTCGATTATCATTCGCCCAAATGCGGCAATTCTGCTTATTGACGAATCCACTGAGGTGAAAATGTGCCTCATCACTGAAGATGATTTTCTTCGAAAATTTATCATCCACTGTTGCCATTTCTTGCCACCATTGTGACCATTGACGACGTTTGGAATGGTCAAGAGGCTTTAGTTCTTGAGTCAATTGCACATTGTAAGCGTGTAAATGTAAGTCTTTATGCATAATGTTCATCAACGGCTCTTCAGCCACACTATCGCGAACAGCAGCAATATTTTCTGCAGTACGAGCTGTGCGAGCATGCGTTGGTGTTTTCACATCTCCTACAGACCCGGTTTGCTCAAATTTTGCACGATTTTTCCGATTGTACGTACATTTGGACGATTAAATTGACCGAAAAAATCACGAAGTGCACGATTTGCATTTTGATTTGAACACCCATTTTCATAATAAGCTTTTGAATAACTTTAACGCGTTGCTCGATTGTGTATCTTTCCATGGTTCAAATTGAGTTAATCTGAAATTGAGAAATGGCAAATGAAATGCAGAAAAAACTTGACGTTTATATGCAGTTCACATTCAACATCGGCCCTTAAAATTTAACCACCCTTTACATATCATCGACTTAGAGTGTAAACCTACTAAATCCACTTTTTATATATGTATATAACATTTTAATGCCATTCGAGAGAGAATGAGACGCCGCATCGGCTGGCTAAAATATATATTTTAAATTAAAACTACAGTTCGAAAATACTTGATATACCTATTAAGCTAATTTATTAATGTAGGTATGTATAGAAAAAGTTAACAGTATTTTGTCTCTAACTGACTTTTTTCCATAAATTAATTAAGAATACACATCTCTAACTACTGCAAAAATTTCTTTCACATCACTATCTTCTTTAACTGGAAAAATACAGTTATATCTATTTTTATGTTAAGTGTGTTGCTTCTGCACGATGAACTAAAGAGAATTATTTTTAGTTGTGCTAATGTGCTCAAGAACTACTGATTACTTTTATTACACATAAAGAGTTTTATTTTGAGTTCTGTCTCTATTACTGTAAAAAGTGATCAATTTCGTGGTATATTATTTTGCATTGTGCTTCTTTACTTGGAAAAAGTAAGTTCAATTAACAGTATTATTTATTTATGTGCCGAAAAAAATTTCAGTTAAAGAGTCATAAATCAAAATTTTACTTTATTTTCGCAAACATAATATAAGATTGAAAAAAGTATAGCAGAACCTTCTTCAATATTGAATTTGTTCATAATGGAACAATATTTTCTTTAAATATTAAAATCATTTTTACATAAACAGTTTTTTGTCCCTCCCGAAAATTTTAGTATTTTGAGTTGTGCCCCTTTTGTATTTAGGGTGCGATATGTTAGGTTTTGCAAACTGATGACAGTTCCACGAGAACTGCCTAACTTGGGTCATGTTAGTTGCCGTTGTTTAGTATGTATGTATGTATGTATGTTTGCATATATTTTAACTAAGTGGGTTCTCCAGTAAATATGTGCTTAGATATAATTACATTCGCTTTCCCGAAATACTAAACTATGGTCATACTTGTAAATACATACGAAAATAACATCTTAAAGGCGAGTAGGTTAGGTTAGGTCAGGTTAGCAGGCTGCTGGTAAGGAAGGGTGAAATTTAGAGTCCAGCTCACTTGGGTCCAATACAATGATCCCTTTATGCTACCTGTTAGTTGAAGAGAAGATAGTGAGAGAAGGTGAAAGGGATAGTGATGACAGGTGGTGAAGGAAGAGATGGAGGAAAGCTTCATTCTTTTACAACTCAGCTTTTTGCACGCTTTTTGATAATGCAGTGTTGCAGCGCCTTCTGGTGTTAAATGAGGCGTATTAAGGGTTTGAAGCTGTGTTTAGTAGCCATTTTATTACTTATTTTACTTCGCCAATGATTCTGCTACACAACGAAGGAGGGCGCTCTGATGTTACATTAGGATTATTATCTGATGAAGTCGGTGTAGTTTTTAGTGACCAGTGCCTTATGCCTGCATCACTAGAACTTTTCCCACAACAATTGATACAAAGGACACTAATGCACATAATGCATATATTTTAACTAAGTGGGTTCTCCAGTAAATATGTGCTTAGATATAATTACATTCGCTTTCCCGAAATACTAAACTATGGTTATACTTGTAAATACATACGAAAATAACATCTTAAAGGCGAGTAGAAACGTATAGAAAGCTGTAGATAGAACAAAAATATATACATAAGTACATACATATGTATGTATGTATATGTATATGTAGATATGCCTCTACCATGTATAAATTTTTGCAAGTTTGCATTAGAGAACATGCAGATAAAAACTAGCGCACAAGCTCCATTTTGAGATTTTATTTGGCTTCTCAAATTCTGGCACCGACGGCATGCACAAACATCCAATACATATTGTATCACTTTGCAATAATTCTACCAAACTAAACAAAGCATAACTGAAAACATATTCCATATTCACTAGATACACACAAAAACTAAAGTTGTGGCACACATAGTAAAAACAGACATCACAACAACTATTGGCAGTTGGCAGATTCGAACTGTTGTAAATACAGGAGAGATGAAAACATTGAGAAGCCAGACTAACTGCTAACGTACTGAAATAAATTGTTGCAGCAGCATTTGTTTTTTTTTTTTGGTTCTAACAACATTTCTATGCGAGTGTTAAAAGTCTTCAATATTCAAAATCTTGTGGTCACGCAGTTTTTTTTCGTATATGTCGTCGATAGATTATGCTCGATTTTGAAAATGTCTGATACGCAAGATTCAGTCGACATGTTTGTAAAGGTAGCAATTTATTTCAAAATATTTTTGTTTTTTTTTAAATACATACTACATATCGCACACTAAAACACAAACAGTCAGAACTCAAAATGATCAAAGTGGTTTTGTTTTTTAAAACCCAGTTAATTTAACGAATCTCTAACGACCGCAACGATTTCTTTTCCAATACAGTATTCTTGAAGAATACAAAATACCGTTCTGATTATTTTTTATGTTACATACTTGCGTCATTTGTGCAGTACCAACAGTTATTTGCAACTGCTAAGCATCTGAGAACTTTTGAGTTGTGACTGTTTATGGTTTAGTGTGCGATATGTACATACATACATATGTATGTATGCATGTATGAGGAATAAATCCAGTTTTAAGCAGCCGCTAAACTGTTCACTGTGGTTCTTTCACTTGCTTATAAAATGTAAACAATGAATAAATTATAATTGAATAAATTAAAACCAAAATTTCAAATAAAATAAAAAGGTTTGTTGTAAATCAGTTTTTTTACTAAAAAAAACTTTAAATAATGAATCAAGTAATTTGTTGATAAAATTTTACTGTATTATTCAATAAATACCTACCTACCTACTTTATTTATAGTTTTAAAAAAACTTTTTAAACTTAGAAAATTTTTGTACTTAAATGTATATATTTTTTTTTCTCTAAATAATAGTACATATGGGCACTTCCACAGAAAAGTCCACCTTTTGTCATGTTACATGTACATATATGTATGTATGTATGTCTTTTTTTTTTTTTTGAGTGTAGCGACTTTACACATCCCAACACAGAAAATAGTCTAGTGGCGTTAAATCACACGATCTTGGAGGCCAATTCACAAGTCCGAAACGTTAAACTATGCGGTTACCAAACGTTTCCTTCAATAAATCATGTTGCGCCGTCTTGTTAAAATGACAGCTCCTGCACATCATAGTTGTTCAATTTATGAACACTGCACGACGTCTCTGTGGATGCGTATTATCATTTAGAGTAAACGTGGTGCGAAAACGTTCCATAGTTAATCGATTTAATTGCTCTGATAGACGATTATGTTGACCCTAAAATGCGCGATACGTACATTCTCGTATTTCAAACAGAACCATGATTTTCAAAATAAATTTGCACAAATTGGAAGTGTTGTTCAGTCGTTAGTCTATTTATGTGGAAATGCCAAACCAAACTTAACATAATTCACTTGACAGCTGATAAAATGGCCGCCACTTAAAAAAATTTTGCTTAACTTAAAGTTTTATACCTCTATAAAAACACCCTTTACATACATAATCATATCTGTTTCACATAACCAAAAAAAGTTAGGTTATCAACATGCAGAAAATTAAAATTGCATAAAAACACATTTTATGAACCCCAACGAGCATCAGAATGTGTTTTTCCATTTATTTATTCCATGATATGAAACTATGTATTGTATATGTTATACATATGTATATGTACGAGTATGTATTTATGAAAATTAAACGGAAATGTTTTTAATACGACCACATGATGTTCATGTGTATGTCTTCAATAAACACACACACACACACGCACAAACACATATGGTATGCTCGTAAAACTTAAGTATGATTTAAATACACAAGGTTGGGCATTTAAGTATTTTTTAAATATGCACTAAAAAACACAATTTCGTATTTAAATAGAACTTAAAAATAATTACAATTTGATTTCCAAGTCAAAAATTGGACCTTAAACTATTAAAAAATCGTCAATTTTATGGAAAAAATCGTCAGACCGTCATTTTGCTATTTTCGGCGCAAAATAAATCGTCCAATCTGGCAGCCGTGCGTATTATATAGCTTTATTTTGCGCTAATCTAGACTGTGAATTAATTAATAAAAAAAAATAAGTGTTTGAAAATGTTTAAATATAAAAATCATGATAAAAACTACATCAGCATTTGTATACATATGTATGACATACTACATATGTACATACATTGTCTGTTGACAATATTCTTTTTGTGCGATTAAAGCAAATAAACAAAATCTGATACGTCACGTTTACGTAACGTTAACATTTACTTAAAATTACATAATTTCGTAAGTGTATCTACTTGTAAGTACAGTTTTTGCTCGGTCATCGTACTTATGATTGTCAATTGTACATGTGTATGATTGAATTAGAATTATCTATGGATATCACATGTAAATATGTAGCTCACTCTTGCTGTCATATGTTTGTGTGTATTGTATGCATGTACTCACTACGTACACGTATGTAGGTAGGTATATGGAAAAAATTAATTTGTGAATAAAATATTTTGGATTAATTGTACTCGCGCTGTAGCAAAGTTTTATACTTTAATGTTGAACAAATATTTAAACGTCATTACGACTTTGTATGTGTGTAAGTATGCATGCATGTGCGTTATCTGCTTGGTATTTTGTAGATACAAACTTAGTTAGATAAATATGTATGTATGTATGTACATATTGTTTCTTTTTTACATAAACATAACTAAATACATAGTAAATATGTACATACTTATATACATATTTATGTATTCCTATTACATATAAGAGCGTGCTTGATCGAAATGCACATTAAGAGGAGAAGACAGTCATGTAAACTTAAAGTTGTCCTAGACCAAATTCTTTCATTCAGAATAGAAAATTGGTTTTTGTTAAAAGCGAAATAACAACTCACAAACAAAATTAGGTATGTGGTAGAGCAAAAAAAAAATAAATAAAAACAAAATATAAAAGAAAAAAATATTGGCCAAAAACAAATACAAAAATATTTAGTTGGCTTTTAAACTGAAAGTGGAGAAGTAGACGACAGTCTGTGTTATTGTACAATGCAGACATTAAGTTGTTAATTTTGTTGTTTTTGTTCTAGAAAAGGTATTTCTAGTATTAACGTTATAAAAGTGTGTATGTACATACATAAGTACAGGCAAATCTCGGTATAACGAATCTCGGTATAACGAATCTCGCTTTAACGAAAATCCGATATAACGAACGTCCAGGTTTTTTACACTAACTACCTTATATAGTGAATAATATCCTAATTTTATACTGGATATTATAACGAATGATGAAGGAAAAATCGCAAAATAAAAAATCAAAAACTTGCGAGAAACATATTTCTAACATTTAGTTCTTCTTTATATAGCGAATGTTTTGATAAATGTGTGCTCTTTATAAAGCAAAAGGCAAAAAAATATTAAGCAAAATCTACAGCAGCAGTGTAAATGCAAAAAAAAATGTGATAGGTACCGTTAGTTTGTATTTGGTTGCTTATTTGAAAACAAATTGCCCTCATTATTTTTATTGTATTATATCATGTCTACAATAATAATAATTAAAATAACACTTGAAAAAAACTGTGATATAACGAATTTTTCGGTATAACGAATGGGCCTACCATTATATCGTTCGTTATACCGGGATTTGGCTGTATGTTCGTGCGTTTATACGAGATACGACTCTTAACAACTTATACAATTATTCATACATACATATGTACATAAATGCATACATACATACATATGTCTGTATGTATGTACATGCTTAAAAAAATTATTTTTGTTGCCCTTGTGTATTTCTTGTATTGGATTATTTGGGAATCGTGTTGTTTTATTTTCAGAACATGTGCTTTATTCTGTTGATACCTATAAGAAATAAAACTTTTTCTAAGCGCAAGTGAGAGTTATAAAGAGTTTTTTAATTAAAGTAATACACACACATCCATATGCATTTATGAAATATTTTATTAAACTAAATGTACATTTTCTTTCTTAAATTATACAAACATTCACAATTTAATGAAAACTGTATAGGTACGTATAAAATAAATTCTATGATACTCGTGAAAATAAAGTTTATGACAAACGATTTTATACACATACATGCAGCTGGAGTAAAAAGTAGCACTACATTCTTGGTTGGTACACCCAGAGAAAATCAATAAAAACCATATCGAATTAATAAGAAACATTAACGAAAGTCTAGTGATGTTGAAATTTCTTATTTCAATGTGGAAAAATATTAATTTACTGTATTAATTTATTAATTTTATTTATTTTTAAGTACCTCAATATACATTTTCTATTATATTGAAAATTATTGAATTAATGTGACGCGTTCTTATTTTTAAGTTGCAGCTTTTCCCTGAGCGTATAGGGTAAGTGTACCAGTAGTCGGCAGTTTAAGACATTTGTTTTTTTTTAAACTACCGCCCTTGAGTGTGTGAATTTGCTATTATATTGCTGGCTATTTATTACAATTTATTAATTTGTATTGTTTTCGATTCATTAAGTACAATTTAAATACTTTTTCATTAAAAATGGAAAAATTACAGATTTTTTGGAAAAGAGCACTTTTGCCTATAGTCGGCACCAATTTTCCAGTTTTCGGCATGTTATGATCCTATGGTCGGCATATTATATTTGAGTGAAGAAAATAAAAAATCGAGAAAGAATTCAAAATGTTTTTATATGTCTAATGAGATAATGTAACTATAAAATATTATTTAATATGTAATAAAAAGCAAAATAACAAACGGTCTTCCAATAAGAGGTTTTCTTTTGATATGTAAAAACCGAGTACTAGTATTTTTAAGCGAAATCATCGGATATTTATTTAATTGGAAAGAAGAGGGTATGTCTTTAATGAAAAACGATATTAGTAAAATGGCCGCCACACCTTACACTTGTAGGTCCAAATTCTTTTCATGATACTTTCTATCAGAAAATCGCGAATTTGCGGCTGTATGTCCTCTATAACTTCAAGAATTCTGTCGTTGAGGTCTTGAATCGATTGTGGTCTATTGGCAGAGACGTTGTTTTTCACGTAGCCCAAAGAAAAAGGTCTCAGAGTGTTAAATCTCGGTGGTCAATTGTGGTTGCCTTTTCGACAAATCACACGGTTAGGAAACTTTTCCCTTAAAAGAGCGATGGTATCGTTATATGTGTGGCATTTAACGCCGTATTGCTTAAAATAGACGTTGTGCACCTCAACACAAAAGCAGTGGTTCTTGAGCAACACGCACGAAATCGATTCTTCACACCATTTACTTATTCCAACAGCTCAGTCCACCAGTTTCATAATTGCTGGCCGAGAAGGTGATTCACGGCGACCCAAAAATGCTTTAGTTTTGCGAACTTTGATCGCAAAGTTTTCACAATTTTTGTAATGAATTCTAATAATTAAATACGTCCTCGAAATGTATATCGATCCATTTTTTATTAATGGCGTAGTTTTTGTCATCTGTCAAGTACTTACAGCTTGAGTCATGACAACTGTTAAAATGGCGGACAGAAAGTAGAATTTCCCGTGGAACATTGTGTGCACTACGCTAATTATAGATGCAATTTCTAACACACTCATAGAATGTTTAACTCACAATCCACCCGCTCTCTGATTTTTGAAGAATCGTCTTTGAGAAGTATGTGTGGTAGTTACGTGACTTTAGCCCAGCAACCCTGTTTCCTGATAAGATCCACGGCTCCTGGACTAACGCCACGTCATAGTTGCCCTCCTCTAGAGTGAGGAGAAGCTCAGTGGGCGGTAGTTTACAATGTTAGAGGTTTACCTGAAGGATCTTTAGCTCCATCGTCTAATCTCACCTTTTTATAGTCCATATCCGGTTATGGGACCTCCCGTCTCGGTTCCTCCAACATTAAGCCGGCTGTAGCAGCTGTTAGTTCGCTTTCCAATTCTTCGGCTTTTATAGTATTTTCATTCCTGTCATGTGGGTGTCTCTTCTTCAGACGTAGATAGACACTACCTACGCCCTACGCCATCTTGCCATTCCGCTTATAAAGAATGTCCTGGGCATTCTTGTTTATCTGCAGAATATAGCTTTGGCCCTCTGACTTCGTTTTTGCTACATGCAGCACCCTCCAATCATTCGTCGGAATCTCTGAGTTTTGGTTCTGTAGAAGGCGAAGAGTGATATCCGGCTTCACTACACGCGGGATTATAACCTTCGCTTTCCGTATGATGGGGATGTCGTCCTTGTTCACAATCTGAAGTTGTGCACCAGGCCACAGTTTTTAGAGTGTCGGAACAACTCCCTTTAACCAATACATAGACCTTATGTCCCTGCATTTAATGAGTTTCGCACCATTGAACCAGCTAGATCCTTCAGAAGAAGGTAGTGGTTTCTCCGGTTCCGTCTCCATCAGTGCAACAATTGCATTGAAGATAGCCGTTTCCGCAACCATCCACCGCTCCATTGTCTCTTCGCCAAACGGTGCACTTCTATCAAGGAGCCCCACGATCAAGTGTCGTTTCGCTAACTCACTGACGTTAGTGACCCCGGATGATGCTTTGGAAACAGCTTGGGAAGTGGTCGGTTTCTCTTCAAAGCTGTGTTTGGACTTCTTTACAGTAGACTGTAAGCCATCAACCGATCTATTCCTTTTGTCACTTTTCCGCCTCTTACCGGGCTAATCGCTGTTCGATTCTAGTCTTTTGAGCACGCCCTCCTCTGTACTATTTGCGTATCGTGGGTCAGAGGCCTCAAACCGTTTCTTATCAGCGAAGTGTTCACGACCTTTAGCTACAGCTACCTTAGCCCAATTAAGTCTGTCTGACTGTTCAGACGACAGATCTTTCTGTAAGCCGAGGAGGTGTGCAATCCCAACCGCAGCTTTATATTCTGAGAGAGGCTTAATAGCCTCTTTGTGCTTAAGAGCTCTCTCCCTTTTAATGGGAGTTGAGGTGGAAGAACCCGGAGACTTCAAGAGCTCGATATCTGATTGTAGGTTGACGCAGGTAACACTTTCAAGGTCCGATTCTGAATCGATCGAGGTACTTGAGTGTTCCACGTTCTTATATGTCGTTTTTATAGTTTGTTCAGTAGCACTACAAGTACTGTGACCTGTTTCCATCCCAGTAGAGGTTTGACCGCTGACGACACGGAGAGGATCATTATTTCCCCCGTGCCCGCCGGTGGTCGCAGTCAATTCAGCCACCAACGTTTGGGCGTAAATTTTTTTTTGTTTCACTCATAAAATTTAGAGTTTTGCGTTTTATACATTCCGCCATGTACAAAGAACCGTCGACCCTCTGGGTAACAGACGCGGACCAAGACGCCGTCCAATATGGAGAATCCAATCCACAGACTGAATTGGAATAGCGATTACCTCCTACCTATGATCAGAGCTCATTCCAATAATGTACGCAATAGGCAATACATTGCGACACTATGTTCAAACCCCTGACCTTAGCCGTGTCCACCTAGTGCACGTTACCAGCCAGCACCCACGAGGAGGGTTCAGTAGAAGGATTTCTTATGCCGGCCTGTATTACACACATATTGGCAACACTGAATGACTATAATCATGCATGAATGCAGCGTCTGCAATTGTACTTTAGTTACCCTGTGATTGTTATTTTTAAAAACAAAAGACATCTGTTTCTGACAATTATTCGTTTCTTTCTACCATCAAAATGCGTGTGTGTTTTTGGTGTTGTAATTTTGTTGTAGTCGTGCAAGTACCTTGTATAATTTTACCATGTCTCTACCGTAAAAAAGTTCTTGCTCAAATTGAAAGATAAAAACAAAATTTTGTCAAATTATACATAAAAACTTAACAAATAACAAATTTCTCTTCTCCTTCTTTATTAACTCTTGTTTTGTTTTATTGTATGCTAAATTGCAAAGGATTTCTGCGTATAATGCTTATACATATGTATGTATGTATGTACAAACAAATGTCTACAGAAATGTATAAACTTAAAATAAAACTACAACAACAACAATGCTTATGACCTGCCATTTTATATAACGTTTTGAAAAACATAGTTGAAGAAGTAACAGTACACTGTATGGTCGGTCGTAGGTGGGAGCCAGTCAGCCAGCTCAGTTCTCAAAGGATGTTAGCGGGTTATATTAACGAAATTTTGAATTTCAAAATTTTTTTTGTTCGCTTTGTTGGTTGGAACTCGTATGATGCTTGCTTGCCAGCAGTTGTGCCAGCAGTGAAACGGGATGTGGGATGGTATAAGCAATGACGCCGTGTATGATGGCAATCGCCGTACAGCAACCAACATTAACAACAAATGTATGGAGATGTACACTCGCACACACACACACACACATACACACATTCTAAACCAATGAAACAAACCTATGTATGAGTTCTAACAACAATTTCAACGAAATCTATTCAATACAAAATTCTTTACACATTCATACAATATGCACTTGAAGCAAACAAACAAATACATAAACATATTTGTACTAACTCACCCGCACACCCACTCATACAAATAGGCTCTCCTAATACAAATAACTAACATTTGGTATTTTAAAAAGGGTCGATGTGTGATGGTTGGCATGCGGATGAAGGAAATTTTATCAGGAGTTGGTGGTTCAGAAGATGAACGTGGAGATTACGTGAGGTTGACGATGTTGACGTTTTAGTGTGCGTGTGCAAGGGGATGGTGGATAACTGATGAGGGGGATGGGAGGTGCAGAGGGCGTTTAGTAGATGACGTTAGCGGGTTCATGATGATGGTGGTGGTGTCATTTGGTAAAGCTATTTGTTTGGTTTTATTTGTTTGGTCATATTATTTTGTATAGGGACCTCTAGAGTGTGTTGTTTAGGGAGTAGTTGCTGTTTAAGTTTGTTTGTGTAAGTGCCATTTGTGTGTAGGTGTGTAGATATGTATGTTGTGCGTGCGTACTTACATACATACATACACATACATATGTATATGCATGTACCCACACATATGAAAGTATAAAGGAAAATTATTTTGGCAGTATAGTTGTGAAATAAATTTTCATGTTATTTGCTTAGTATTTGTCGACAAATTCTAGTCGTTACATATAAACATATGTATGTATGTATGTATGTATGTATATAGTATAGGGGCTTTATGCATCGCATGCATCTTTCATGTGACCTGTAGTATACATTTGTGCATACATATGTACATATGTGGCATCACGGAAACGGAACTGCATCAATAGGTAGATATTTGTAATCTGAATAAGTATAACTACGAATAAAACAATATTTTATATCTTTATTTTTTCTATTTAAAACTGAAATTGTTTTTACCAACGAATCGGAAATTAAGCTTCTTTTCGTTGAAATACATCCCTTATTTATATTCATATGAAAGCTGGTATG
Source organism: Nowickia ferox (assembly GCA_936439885.1). Lineage (NCBI taxonomy): Eukaryota > Metazoa > Arthropoda > Insecta > Diptera > Tachinidae > Nowickia > Nowickia ferox. The sequence goes on from OW387024.1 coordinate 81,945,487, forward strand.
TAGTATTTTTCTTTATACCTATCTTTTTTTTTTTTTTGCCAACCATTATTAAAAAATATTAGGGTGGGGCAAATGTTTGACTTAGGCTGAGTACACATTTGGCATTTCTTTTGTTGTCATTTTCAAAATGTGTGGAATGTCGTTTACATTGTTTTTCTTATTTGCAACGCAATGCCAAACAATGAAAAATATTGGAAATGACACACGTTGCCACTAGTACACACTATTGTGATGTAAAAAAAAAATTCATAAAGTGTATTCGGCATTAGCTTTTAAGTAACATAAACATAATATTATTACGCGTATTTGAAGGTGGGAACTGGAAAACTTATGCAAAATACAGTTTTCTGTATGCACTATTATAGTCCCGATGGCTTGTCTTGTAGTGGTCAGGCTTGGTTAAAATATGGATTTCTATATCCTTTTTGGATTAAAAATCCAAAACACTATAAAAAAATTCTACTATACTAAAATCAAAATAATATGGTGAACCTACACACATTGTAAAAATAGGAAATAGAAATAAGTTTGAAAAAATTTGTATGCCTTCATTCAATATACAATACGTTAACAATTAATGTCTAGTAGTAGTGAATTTCGAGAGGCAAATATACAATCGAAAAATACCGCTGAAGGGTGACAATTGCTGTTAGCGGCATTTGAGGTCGTGTGGACTGCTTTGGGTAATTTACTTAATGAATTATACATGAAAATCACCGAATACTTATCATATCATCACTGCGGCATGAGAGAAAAATTAAATATGAAAACACAATTCATCAGATGTGACATTGGGGACTTTGGAAGCATTAAACAATAGGAGTCTTATGAACTTTATAGCAAGATTTGTTCTAAGATGCGCTAGTGTTATTTATCTTAAGTCCTTTAATAAAAAATATACTGCAGGGCTCAAAATTCTGTTTTCTTCCTTTTATAAAAATAAAAATATGAAAAAAACAGGTACATAATTTCAAATACAGAAAAATAAAGGACAGACAGACAGACAACTTGAAAATTCGTATCATTGATTGCAGAAGTGGAAACTGAAAACATGACCAAAAACACACGCTATATTTTTGTTTAAAACGGGGTTGAGTGATTAAATGGTTTCATTCAAGGTGGGTGGGTGGGTGAGTGTAAAGCAAAAAAAGTCTCAAAAAAATCAATGAGTTGTACTAAAAGAGGGTGAAGTGCCAGCAGAAGTATAAATTTCTATATGTAAACACATCTTTCTTAAAAAAAAAATCTAAAGAAATTTCTATTTTATGAAACAGCAATAACAATAACAAAAAATATACGGATACATACATACAGACATACCTACTACATCTTTTGCAGACTTTAAGTCATTTGATTTTAACCCTCTTTTTTGTCACACGAAAACAAGATAAAGTTCTTTACAAACAGGATACACATGAAATAAGATTTAACCTTGATTTGAATTTTTTCGAAACGCAGAAAATATTTGTTCATATGAAATTCCTTTTTTTTACCTTTTTTGCATTTGTAAGCATAAAGTAAAAGAATAAAGCTAAACATGTTTTTTTTTTCTTTTTTTCTTTAAAATTAATTTATTTTTTTGTTATAAAAAAGTTATTTGATTTAACCACTATGATCTACATATTAGGTAAAATTTTATTCGCTTTGTACATACATATTTATGTATGTATTATATTTTTTGTTATAAAATTGTTTCCAAAGGATTAATAATTACACATTTGTAAGGGTTTCTATTTAATGACCTTTCTCTCTACTGCCTCTCTCCGGATTCTTCTAAAAGTAAATAGAGAAAATATTAAAAAAAATCAACCGAGCTAAACACATATTTAAAAATTGTACAAGTATTTCCTTTTATACTATTTGAAAAACATTAAAGAAAAAGTAAAATAAACAAAGACTGTCAAATACAGCTACTCTACATATTTATGAAAAATAAATCAAATGCCAGTAAAAGGGCGAGCTGAGGAAAAAATACTAGCAATATTGAAAAAGAGCATCTCCAGTGAACGTGGTTACATAAAATGTGGCTTTAATATGACAAAAATATGAACATCTACCTATTTCACATAAAAATTTAATACGAAGCTTTCAATCGATACATCCATAAAGTTTTTTTTTAACTTCCCGCTATAGGAAGTTGTTGATTTTCCCCCAATATTCGAAAATCGTGCTGTCGAATCTGACTATTTTCCCGATGACGTTCGTATCGATGTATGCATGTATGTATGTAACTATCTGGTTGCGTACGTGCGTGTGTGTATGCATGTGGTGGCATCGTTAGTCAAATCGTATCGTGCTGTTGCGTATCAGCTGACAAAATCCGTATCATTTAATGAACATGTTGATGATGTTATTGAAAATGTATTGGCAATGCTTGCTAGTTTATCGAAATATGCAAAAAATTCGATTTGAAAAAATAATGAGTTCGGGCGTTTCTATATTGAGGTGACGATATGTATTTTTTTTTCATGCGTATATTTATTTATTGTATCTTCAAAAAATGAACTAACAATAAGTATTCACATATCTAGATATAATAATTAGGCCCAACCAGTGTCAGGATTAAACTTAGTGATAGTAATCAATAATACATAAATATCGTATTAAGCACAAAAATATTTTCAAGCTGTTTCATCTGGAGTGTTGAGTATTAGAGCCATAGTGTCCCTCTTTCTTAAGCGGATGTGTCCAGTAAAATTCAAGATGTTACGAGCAAGGGGATTAGGATGAGACTCGAGTTTTGTTAAGTATTTGCCTGCGTATTTTTTAATTTCTTCAGTCACTAGTGGCATATTTAAATCACGATGTAAATTTGAATTTTTGATGTACCATGGAGCCGATATTGTTAGTTTTAAAATCTTGTTTTGCCATCGTTGGATTCTCTCTATATTAGAAGCTGAAGCAGTGCTCCATAGCTGTATTCCGTAGCATAGGTTTCAAGAGCGACTTGTATATCAAAAGTTTACAATCTAGACTCAGGGTGGAATTTCTACCAATCAGCCAATGTAACTGAGTTAATTTTAGTTTCATTTGTGTTAGCTTAGATTCAATGTGGTGTTTCCACGTAAGCCGTCGGTCAAAGTGTATACCAAGGTATTTCACATGTGAGTGTTGAGGAAAAATTTTATTATTTATTCTAATGGGGGAACAAGTATCGTTTCGGAGGGTAAATGTTATCTGAGCACACTTCTGTTCGTTTACTTTTATTCTCCATAAGTTTAGTCATAGTTCCAACTGTGTAATATGTTCTTGTAGATATCGGGAAGCCTCGTGAGGGTTTTCGTGCATACTAAGGCAGGCTGTATCATCGGCAAATGTAGATGTGTGGATGTTACTGCTCACAGGCATATCACAAGTATAAATCAAATATAAAACTGGCCCCAGTATACTGCCCTGTGGCACACCGGATGAGGTTGATTCGGGCACACTCATGAAGTCCCCTTCCACAACAGCGCACTTCCGGGCAAGAATATAACTTGTAAAAGATTAAGAATGTATTGGTAGATATGTCTTCAATTTTAAAATTAGGCCTTCATGCCACATGCGTTTGTTCAATGGTGCTATGCTGACTTCTAAAACCAAATTGATGATCAGTTAGAATTGGGGACAATTTTATCATGAGTAGCTTTTCGAAGAGCTTTGACATTGTTGACAGTTTGGAATTATTTTGACCTTGGCAAGCTTCCAGTGGTGTGGATAATACTCCAGTCGTAAAATGGCATTTTTATTAAATCTAAACATTTTTGTATCGAATTTTTGTTAACACATTTGAGTTTTTATTATGGAATTGTCAGAAAAAAGAAAAATAATGTCAGAGTAAACATGTAAACAATAGAATTTCATACAAAAAATTTCCATGTGCACAGACGCGAATGGAAGTTTTAAAGAGAAATAAAGAACATTTCAGAAAGAAAAATTTCATAGTGTCATCTAAGTGGAAATTCTCTTTTGTTTTCTAATTTGTAGTTGTCAAGATGAGTTTTGTTATCGAAGACCATGAAAAATTCTCGCCTGCCTATTTATGTATATTGAAAACAATAACAAAGCATTTTTTGTTTGTTTTTGTTTTTGATATAACTAAACGGACGAGAATTGCTGAATGTCTCTATAAAAAATGTAACAGTAACTAATTACCTTTTTGCACAAAAAAAAGAATTTGATTTTTTCTTTTTTCCTATTTTTTTTAGGTCAATGCTGAGTAAGTTGTGTCTGTATTTCATGTTAATTACAAAAATTTTTTTATTATTAATTTATGAGAAAATTGTAATATTATTCACCATAATTTTTAATTTTTCAATAGCGTGTATAAGAGTAAGAGTGAGAGAAACGAATTGGGCAACAATTATGCAAGACGGTGAGCGAAAGAGTCGACGTAATAAATAATAATGATTTCTCACATGTTGTTGCTGTTGTTGTTGTATGTTTAAAACCTGCTTAGATGGTCATTTAATTGATTAAATATTCCAAGAACAACAAATATGATTAGCAAAAGCAGCAATAACAACAATGGAAATTATTTGTGCGTGTTTTATTGGACGGTATGGTAGATTTGCTATTATTTTGATGTTCTTGCTATTGTTGCAGTTTATTATTTTGTTGTCGTTGTAATCATTTGATAGTTGTAGAGACTTCAAATAATATTGTGGTCGTAAAGGCTGTGTTGTCGGTCGGTCAGGCAGCAGGCAGGCAGGCAGACAGACGATCATCGTTGGTACACATATATACATACATATGTATGTATAATATACATATTTGGAATGGTTGAGCGGTTGCTGTTATTTTCTTTGCTGCTGGTGCAGTTGCAGTGTACAAACATTTATGTACATACATATGTATGCATGTACATATTAATTTATATACATACATATGTATGTACATACATAAATACATATATATGTACACAAATAGTATGTATGTATGCACATACATACACATGTAATTGCATGCATATGTATATGCATACATATGTATGTACATATATTATATACAGTAATGTTTAAAAATATTTGCAATGGAAAGCATACCTTTGCAAGTTAATATACATAGGTACCTATTTTATATAATATCTACATAAGTAATATATGTACATACATATGTACATATGTACATTAGACCGACTCACTAAAAAAAAGTGATTGTTACCCCTCTCAAATCAAAGATCGGTCTTTTTAATGAGGACTCCCAAAACATTTGCGGGGTCTAGCGATCATGAGCTGGACCGTGTCTAAAAAAGGTATACCTATTTTTGAAGTTTTTTTTTGCATATTTTCGAATTTTGTCCCAAGACAACATAGGTATGTATTATGAATCAACTATTAATCGATTTTGCTCATTTTATATTTTTATGTTGGCAACATCATGTTATTTTCGCTCTGCTTTAATGTTTAGTGATGCATAAAACGAACAACCGATTATCTAGGTAGTCTGTTAGAGTCGAAAATTATTAAAATATAACTTAAAATTTAGTTTTTTCACTTTTTATTAATAAACAAAACTTTTTCCTTTTAAAAAATTTACTGAAAAATGTGTGTTGGCATCTAAGGGAGATGAGTTGGCTGGGGAGGGGGTGGGAAGCGACTAGTGCGGAGATGAATACCAACTTCCGTTTTACGTAGTGTGGTTTTATTATTGTATGTAGGTGTGCAGGTACATACATATGTAAATATTTGTTTCGTACGACTGTTTGTTGGGGTCTTAATAATTTTAATTTTATTGTACAGCCCTGTCCCATAAGTAGCTGTTACAGCTGGTCTGGGCAAAGCAAAAGTTATTTATGGTTTGGCACGCAAGGGGTTTCTAGGTAATGTTTGATGGCCAGAGTAAGAAACATTAACAGGAAGGTTACAATGTGGTCTAAATTAGACCACTTGACACGTATTTCTTTATTTATTATAAACATGTGTGTATTTGTGTGTTTACAAGTACAAAACAGCAACAAAATAGAAGTTTTCTTAAGCAAATTTAAATTATTTTTTACCACTTTTATGCCATGAGCTTAAAAAAGTACATATATATTGTGTATACCTACATATGTATATAACAAAAATACCTTTTAAACCACATATATTTCACCAATATTGGTGGACTTAAAAGTGTATGGCAAAAAAATGTGTGCCGTATTTATATATAAGCTATATAAAAAAAGTATTTAAACATATTTAATATTCTCAAGAAGTGTTAAAGAGGAAATAGTTTATCACAACTCAGGATAGAACATGCAATAATGCCAAAAATTACACTATTGCCCTACAAAATACTTATTCACTATTTTTCTTAAATTAGTGTTATTAGCAGGGAAACCACAAATATGCTCTCAAAAAAGTGTTTTATGCGCACTAAAATCTCAAAAATATGCTCCCAAAAATAACATAAATTGATTTATTTGGGAAAAAGATACATTTTTAATCCCAAATAAGACAAAAATAAAATAATTAGAAAAAAACAATAAAAAATTTAATGAAGAAATATGCCCATATTCATAAAACAATAAAATACCTACATATATTTAACATTTATTTTAAGAAAATTTTGTATGAAAAATTTGAAATAAAATACATTTTTAAATTTTATGAATATGGGGGATAAAATTTAACTTCAACTTCAAAATATGTACATCAGGATTAAAAATTTTGCATCAAATTTTGAATAAATATTCACTTCGACTTTCAAATAAAAATCGTTGCCTGTCACATCTAAATATACTTTTATGCATTAAAAATGTTCTTTCAACTTCTACTGATGTAATCGGGACAACGTCCGTCACAAATAGCAAATACCAAATTTTTATTGAAATTAATGTCCAATATTTTTATTGAATCGTCAAAAGTGGGTTGGTTTTATTCAAAGCAACTTTGTTTATTAACAGATTATATATGTACATATAGTATGGCGTAATAAATAAGCCAAATATATACATACACTATACACTACATACATAGAACATTAGAAATGAGAATTAGACGGGGAAACATATCTTACCATGCATATTAAAATTAAAAGAAAAATTATATAAAGTATCAAAATATTCCCTAAAACCGTCAAATATGCTCTTAAAATTGATAAAATGCGTGTAAGTCTGAAATATGCAAAACATGCTTTAAAGGGTAAAATATGCAAAAATATGCACTAAGAAATCAATGCGAAAATTCATAAAAAGTTTTGAAACGGATAACTATCTTATCTTCGCATTAAAACGTCACACAAGAAAAAACATGCAATTGCATATTTGGGGTTCCCTTTTTATTATTCTATTTTTTTTTTCTTAATCAAATTGAAACCTGTTAATTTTTTGAGTAGTTTGAAGAAAGCAATAAGCTCAAACCCAGCAAAACTTACTGCTTACCAGAAGCATTTTTGTAAGTTAGACAATGTTACAGAATCACTTGCTGTCGCGCATGAATAAGGTATTTTTTTTTTTTTTTTATCGAGATGAGCCAGCTAGAGGCAAATGTATTGCCATGTATTCCAAAAAGCCATGAATTATTTTTGCCTTACTAAAATGCTTCACAGAACTAATAATAATATTGTTAGTGCTTTTCAGAAGCATTTTTCGAAGCTTTTGTTATCAACTAAGCAGTACATTGCTTCCCTCAGTTGTTAGTGCTTTTTTTTTTTTTTTTTTGCTGGTAGTGCACTGAGGGAAAAAAAGACGTTGCAAAATCAATAACGTGTGTGGTCAATATTGCAGTTTTATAAAGCGTTTATAACGCGAATTTCCATACAAAATTTGATTTAAAAAACTTTTATAAATCAAAAAAATTTTTTTTGAATGAGGCAGCTCATGTGTATACTAGTATATATTAAACTAACTAATTAAAATGTTGAATGTTGTATTTTTGTGAATAGTTTCGAACGCGACTGTCTGCGTGTGTATTTTTTGGCAAGTTATTGCGCACATGCTGTTTGTACTTCATCTCCACCGTATTCTCGCTGCTGTTGTTGTTGAGTTTGTTGTTGTTTCTGTTGCAGTGTTTTGTATGTTTAATATTAGGTGGAGCAACGAACATCTCTATTTAAATTGCAATAAAAAAAGATTTTTGAAATGTTATACCTACACACACCACAGAAAACTAAAATAAATAGCAACAATATTGCACTTTATTGCAAGCAGAAGTTGCATGCTTCAATACATGAACGTACATACATACATACATACGTCTAAAAGTTTAACAAGTTTTTGTTTTATGTACTCGCATGTATGTACCTATAACACTTTTTTATACAGTTACTTTTTGCCTATTATTGTTTAATAATTTTTTTTTTAATTATAACTTTTCCCTGTTTGTTGCATATTGCTACAATGTGTGCCAGAAAAGTAAAATGAAACTAAGGAAAATTTATTAAATCGTGAATGAGAAATTTATGTTTGTTTTAACACTTATTCAAATAAACTGTAAAAAGAATGTATCGTTGAATGGTTAATTTGTTCATCCTTTTAAATCGTACGATTTCTTGAAAGAGCGCAATCCTGTGTTTCATCTTAAAGTGTGATATACACGAACCAAGTTGAGTGACAGTCAAAAATGCATCAGTTTTGTGTGATAGTTTTTGATTGTTCAAGAAAAAAATTGGACACACAAACGTTGAAAATAAGAAAATTTTATGCGCTTTATTGATAACAAAAAATTGTTATAATGAACTTTATAATTTTTTTTTTTGTTATATCATTTTACAACTCCTACGATTTTGTTTTTAATAAATGTTGGTTTTAACGATAAACTGTTAAAGCCTGGTTTTACCATACAAAATGATTCTGTTAAAACCAACTTAAAAACCTTTTTTGAATTGGTTTAAGTAGAAATGCAACCTTGTTTTCGCTGTACTAAACTCAGTGCTGCCAAGTTGAAATGACCGGAAGGAGCTGGTGCTCAGCGATGTCAATTTGGCGCGTTTCGCGCTAGATTTAGCGCGTTTTAACTATGCTAAACGCGCTTTTTTTCGTCTTAGCGCGTTTACTAAAAAAAGCGCTAAATTAGCGCGTTTTGAACAAAGTTATCATCACTTCAGTTCAATATATTTTTTTACTTTTTTTTGCATAAATTTAATAATTTTCTAGTATTCAAAACTCAATATTTTCTAAATTGGTTAATGATTCAGCTGTCGCAAATAAAATTCCCTTGACTGTGGTTAGAATTAAAAACGCATTTTAATACTGTAAATGGCAAATATTTTGAAATTTCACAACTAAAAATATGTACTCGTGACCAAAAGAAATTATATTACTTCTTAAGCATCATTCTAGTTGAAGTACAAAAAGCATTTGAATCGCAAAATTATTCGACAATTTATATAAGTTGCTACAAAATTTGGCAAATAAAAACAAAGGATTTCGATTATTTGGAAGCAATTCTGATTCTGTGTTGAATGATTTAAAAAAAAGAAAAGAGCTACTAAAAAAATTAATTGTATTTACTAATGCACATGTACATACCTACATCGAATTTTATTAAAATTTAATTTAGCGCGTAGGAAAATAAAGCGTTTTGGCTATAAATAGTTGATAATGCTGTAACTTAGCGCGTTCTAGCGCGTTTTGCGAAGGGGAACAGCGCGTTTGGGTTATAAATAGTTGGCATCGCTGCTGGTGATGCTTATGCTAGTTAATAAGAATAGATATATGGCTTAATATAAGAAAGGCGTAACACGAATTTTCCAAGAAAAACCGAAGCACTTACGTGCAGAAACCATTTTTTAAGTGGCCATAAGTCCTTGATTTTTAACTGTAACGTGCTAAGATCTTCAAGGAGGAGGCAAATATACGTTGTCTCCCAGAAAACGTCGAAAAAAATTGAGATACGCCCTTTTCATATTAAGCCATCAAGATACTGATTGAAACATTTTCAACTTTAAAATCGACGCAGCCGCAAAAATAATTAAAAAAATTGAGGAGAAAAATAATTTTTTTTTGACGGAAAACAACGAAAATATGTTCATTGACTTCTGAGAGGAGAAAATGACGATATGACTAAGTTGACAGACATGCCGCTTTGGGCAGGATTATCCCGCTTTTCATAGCTCGATCCCGCCTCGAATTTCTATCCCGCTTTTTATAGTTTTGAAGTTTTCAATATCTTATTCGATTTTTGTTGCAATGTAATTGATAAAAAATGATTCCAAATATTTTTTAAGAGTAATTATTGCTTGACTTTTCAAAACCCTGTGTGCCTCGCTACACCCCATATACGTTTTAAGGTGAAAGGAAAAAAAATTTTATTAGATGTGCAACGCTTGTAGTTCAACTTTCACTATTTTGTATAATACAATTCTCATTATTAACATAAATAGTTATGAAGATTTTTTTCCAAGATATTTTTTTAAGTAAACATTTTCTCTATTTGTCCAATCCCAATTATTTTCTATCATCGGTAGAATCAGCAGAATTTTAAGTTTTTGTTTGTAGCAGATTCCAAGATATTAAAAAATTTATATGTATATAATTTACTTAGGTGGTGATACCCTTTTTGCTCAATTATTGATAAAAATCGTTACTTACACAAATTTTCACGTTTCTTACTGCATTAGATGCAAAGATATTCCAAAATAAAACAATTTATATGGGAGGTTCCACATTGAAAAAAAAAAAAACTGAAATATGTGCAGCCGCTCTTAATTGATGCGATTACGAACGAACGACATTTGATTATAATTTATATAGATAAATATTTTTGTTTATAAATATTTTTTTATTATTTGAAAGCATTAGGAAAATGTGTTTCCTAAGGACATACGAAACTATAAATGAACATTTTACACATCGCTCTTTCTATATACATACATATGTATGTATGTATATATATTTAAATTCCGCGTGGCGGTATTTTCTTCGAAATCCCGCTTTTTGATTCATCATGTTTGCAAAAACCATCTGATCATATAGTTTCCCTGTCAAGAAGGAAATAGTTCAAAGTGTTGAGCCCCAAAGTTTCCTTTGGAACTCAGAGTGTATATATTTTAGTTTTAGCCCAAGGCAGAAACACCATGTGCTAGTAAAAGTTGAATTTAAGCCTTAGTAGAGAATGAATTATCAATTGCAAAAATATGCATTACTGCTTTAAAAACAAGAGCATATTTTTTCCAAAATCTGCTTACGTTTCTTAAATGGGTTTGGTAAAAAATGAACTAGCGAACGAGTTCGACCCAAGTCGAATGTACAAGGTTTATAAAAGAATAACGACTGCGATAAAAATTAGCGGGCGCCCATTAAGACTTAGGCCGGGTTTACATCTGTTTGCCATGTGTCACACATGCGTAAAAAAGCGTAACCACTAATTACTAATGAAAAACTGACACACAAGAAATGCCATATGTAAACTCAGCCTTAAATATTTACTACGTTTATACGCAGGTCTTATTTGCAAATAAAACTGCAAATTGTTGCCATATTATTGTTTTTATTGCGACTTACTAATTTAGAAAACTATTCACGATTAACGCACTATTTGCAAATAAAATGCTTGATGTTGCCTAAGTGTGGCAAATGTTTGCTAATAAAAAACAAAAAATTGTTAAGTACCTATTGCACAAAAAAACATTGATAGAAGAAAAAAAAAATGGCAATAAAACAAGTTATTATTTGTTATTTTATACATTTAAAAATTTGTTTTTAAACGTAAGTAACTTTTCTATAGAAGTGTTACCAAGTTTTTATACATTCACAATGCCGTATAAACAGTGAGTTTAATTTATTTGCAAATAGTGCGCCTATAAACGTAGTAATTGTCAAGTATTGAAGTGTTGGCTTTCATTCTTTTATAATTCTGTTTATTCTTATTTTTTTTATGAGATACGAGTACTTAAATTCTCGTTGTTGCGTTCTAAAATTTTTATTAATTCAATACATATTTAGTTTTCTTTTTGAATTCAATTTCAATGCAAAATGTAAATTCTGTTATTCTTCTTGCGTTCGTTTGATTCGACGTTCTCTTCGTCGTTAGTCTCTGTTTAACGAATGGCCTTGCGTTTGCAATCATATATACATACATATGTACATATGTATGTACGTCGATGACGCCAGATGGACAGACGAACGAAATACGGGTATTGTATGCTTGCATGTATGGGTTATTAACCTTGAACTAAGCAGCAATAAAATTTTTTTTTGTTAATTTTACTAAAATTATATTGTTTTTTATATTTTTATTTAAATACTATACAAAAATTAAAACATACTTATATTGTGTGTAAATAGGTATGTACATATGTATGTATTTACATATGTACATAAGTATACTTTCTACACAGGTATAAAAATAATATACCTCTGTTAACAAGTTTTTTATTCTAATACATATACATATACACACATCCATATGTACGTATGTACATGCGGAGGTATGTACCCAGTAGGAAGTGTCAATAGTAATACAGTGCAAATTCAACTATTTACTTCGTCACTTTGTACTACTGACGAATTGTACTCCAGAGCAACTGACGTTGGTACTATTCACTAGGTAGTACTTCTTTTGGGATTATACAAGGGCGGGTCAATAAGTCCGTGACTTTTTGAATGAAACACAGGTTTTTATATAAAAAGTTATTTTATATTTCAACATACTCCTAGTCCCCTTTGAGTTCTATACACTTAGTCCAACGTTTCTCCAATTTTTTTTATCCCTTCCGAAAAGTATGATTTGTCGAGGTCATCGAAATAGGCATTTGTTGGTGAGATGATTTCGTCGTTGGTGTCAAATCTCTTCCCGCCTAGCCATTTATTCAAATTTGGAAACAAGAATAGTCACTCGGGGCTAAGTCTGCAGAATAGAGCGGATGAGGGAGCAATTCGTAGCCCAATTCATAAATTTTTGCCACGGAAACTGCACATGTGTGCACCCTTGCATTGTCCTGGTGGAAAATAACTTTTTTCTTAGCCAAATGAGATCGTTTTTTTAAATCCTCATTGATTATACCGCGTGCTTCCCAAACAACATTTCGCCATACATAATTTTATTGGCTGACAAACCCAGCTTTGCCTTTTTGGCGCCGATTCACCCCGAGAAATCCAGTGTTTTGGCTGCTGTTTGGTCTCGTCCATTAAACAGATACTAACGCCCAACGTTCCTGTGAAATTGTGACACGGTTCCGTTTGTTGTTCATTGGGATCGTTTGGCACACATCTTGCGGAAAGCTTTCTTATATCCAAGTGATCATAAAAAATTTAAACCTCTGAGCCATGTGAGATGCCTATAACTTCCACAATCTCTCTCACTTTAAATCTCCAATCGGTTAAAACCATATCGAGAATTTTTTCAATTGTTTCGGCTGCATATATCTCTACTAGGCATCCAGAACCTTCGGTTAGGGTTGTCAGATTTTTTCCTACCCAGTTCGCCAAATTGATTTTAAAAATCGCCATAAGTCTCCAAAATCAATTTTATGTAGTTTTTCTTAATATATATTTGATAATAAATGCGCTTTTATATAACACTTTTTTTAATATAAATTTGTATGAAATAATCGTATAAAAATTTAGCAGAAAATCGCCAAAAGTAGAAATAAAACAGCCAAAAATTATTTCTTGTAAGTATTTCTCATCCAAATTCAAGATTCATTATTTCAATTAATATAAGAAAAATCATCAAAATCGACAACAAACTAATTTTTCTGGATTACCATCATTTTGATGTTCAATTTTGTTAAAAAAATAGGCATAGAAATCTCCCAACAAATTTATTTGTCGCCAGAAAAATCGCCATATCATCAAATCAAACATTTAGACGCCAAACTAATTGATAAATTCGCCACTTTTGGTGAGATTGCCATATCTGACAACCCTGCCTTCGGCATCTTGTACTTGTACGGCCATCACCAAATGCAGTAAACCACTCTTTTACCATTGAAATTTATTGCCAAGCTTAGCCTTGGTTTGACTGTTGGTTTTTTTTCGCGCTTATTCACATTTTTCCATTTTCTTCTCAAAACACGTGATAGTCTGCTATCAACGGCTGCCAAACACAAACTAAATGACCCAGCTTGTTCAAATTTAAGGTAGAATTAGTAAAATCGTATCGTTAAACTTTACAGCTTGCTGTATCGTTCAGGGTTGTGTACAAGTTATAGAAAATGTAACAGTTTGAACAGCACATTATTTTTGTTTGTCATTGAATGTGGGTTTTTTGACATTTGCAACGGAAAAATTTCTTTTCTGTAGATTTCCACGTGACGAGTGTTGCCACCACATATTTTATAACTAGTAACACGCATTGCATATGGTACGGTTTTTTTTTCAGCTGACACGCAACTTCGCGATACGATTTTACTAATTCTACCTGTAGACAGGAGTCAACTGACAGTTGCTTGTACACGGGAGCAGTGTTGCCATTTCAATTAAGGAGCGGGCAATTGGAAACAGAGACTCACTGACAAAAACCGTACCATAAGTAATGCATGTTACTAGTTATAAAATATGTGGTGGCAACACTCGTCACGTCGAAATCTACAGAAAAAATTTTTTCCGTTGCAAATGTCAAAAAAGCCGCATAAAAAAGCCAAACAACAATAATGTGCTGCGCAAACTGTGTGGGATGCTTTGCTTTCTGTAATTTGTAGAAAAAATTGAACGAAACTGCAGGCTGTAAAGTATAAGAAAGATAAGATTTTACGAGTTATACCTTAACTCTAGTCTACACTATTGAATTTGGTTCTATTGACTAGGTAGTTCGTTTGGGACTATATACATACTATAATACATCTATTATAAGACAATTTAAAAATATTATCTTGTTTTTTTTAAAAAGGTATTATTAATATGCAGACCATCTGTTGACAATGTCGCCAAAAAGTCACAAAATAGTCGACAAAAGTGATGAGACACTTAACCCCAAGTTTCCAACAGGGCGTGTACATATATATGTACATACATACATATGTATGTATGTATATGAGAAAATGTCACTTACATACATATTTTTTTTGTAATTATGTATAAAATATACGCACATACATATATTTAAGCAGGTACGTATCAATTTATTTTAAGTGTGGTAACCCTGCAGGAAATGCGAATAGTGAAATTGCAGTGATTTACTAGTGGCATTGTCAGTAGTACCACTGACTAGGTGTACCGCAGCCAATGCAATCATCTATTGACATTTAACATTGGCTTGTCATTGAAAATCCACCACTAGACTGCAGCACTACTGACTAAGTAGTTCTTTTGGGACCACATGGGCACATTGGCACCAAAGATTCACTAGTAAATTTTAGGGGCTCTAGTTTACAATATCGATATTTCCTCCTCGATTTGAATATTAAAATTGTAAGCGTCTATTGACATACATACATACATAAAACAGTAGACTTTAGCACTATTATTTTACGAGAATATGGAGACATTTGAACCAAAGATTCACTAGTACATTTAAGTGGACCTTATCTACAACCTTATAAGGGTTGGGGTAACATACATACACATATTATTGCACAGAATAATACAAAAGAAAAACAAACTATTCACGCGTTCATTGACAATGTTACCAGAAATACACTAGAACTGTTGTCTCTAAAGTATCTCTACTCGCGCATAAAAGGAAAGTTGTCGACATTTTAACTAGTGCAATTGTCGCTAGAGAAAAAAGTGTTGACTAGAGGGAAAAAATAAATGCTAAATGAAAATCTCATTAACAACAAAGAGGTTAAGAGCTTGTCCTGCTATACATATGTACAGACATAAGTTATTTTTGTTAGCTTTTTTTTATTTCAAATAATTTTTTTTTTTGCTGATAACACTTAATTTATTTGTTTGTTTTTATACTGCTTAATTCGTTATTTGTGTTCAAAGAACTGTTTTATTTTATTTTATTATTCCATATATATTTATATATAATTCATTGTATAACAAACCAAAAAAGTCAAATTTTTATGATTCACATGCTTGTATCTAAATGAGCCACGTTGGATTTAGGTTAAAAAGTTTGTATAGGTATGCACACGTAACTGAAGTTCTCAGTGTAACCTTAAGCATTTTCCGGAATCAGGTGTTTGATCTGGCAGAAATTAATAGTGAATAGGCATACTCGTATGTATTAGGTTTTAATTTTATTTTGTCAAAGATATCACTTGAAGCTTAGTACTGTGTTCAAATAAGTAAAAAATGTTGTGCAACATTATTTCGTACGAAAAGTTCGACATGTTAACCAGGGGGCTTATTATGTAATCCGAATCGAACGGAAATGTGCTCGAATTGTAATGTTAATAAAATACAAATTCGACAAGTTTTCTTTTCGAATCGAATTACATAATAACTCCCCAGACTTAAGACATGACCAGATGTAGATTCTGGACCATTGTTATTCTCTGAGTTCATATGTGATTCGGGCATTTGGCCGCCACAAAATGGACGCAAATTTTATATGTATGTACATAAGCAACTTTTGCCATCATTGTACATAAGCTCCGACAATGACTTGTGGAGTACCATCAGCCCCAAATGTGTCAGTTCTGTTCATCAGCTGTCACCGAAATCAATGTTGCCAATTTAAAGATATCTGCCTCCAAAAACAATTCTTTTTAAACTGGAAAAATATACAGTATACTCGTACAACTCAGCTTTCAAAACACAAAAACTCTTGTAATTAAATAAATAACTATAATACTTTTATTTTTCTTGAACGAATTTATAAAAAGAGGCTCTATTTAACAAATCAAACAATCAAAATGACATTTCGATCGATAATTTAACAGAAAACAGCGGAATTCACTACACATCCTTAAGAAAAAAAATGTACATTCGTACACTAAAATAATCCAAAAAATTTATTTAAAAAACTAGTTTTATTATAAAAAATTTCTTAAATTTCCTTTTGTAATTGCATCAATTTTTAATTTGTTTTTTTTTAAATTTATTGTGCACGAATATGAATTTGGTTTTTAAAATTAGTAAGTTCTGCTTTTCTTTAAAAAAATTTATAAAATATATTTTTTAAATATGTACAACCTCTTTAAACAAAATCTTGCAAGAAATAAGTAATTTAAGATATTACAAGGCAGTGAGTTTTTTTTTTTTTTTTTAGTTAGGGTGTGCGAATACGAACTTTACATATATGGGCATTTCCACAGAAAAGTCCATCTTTGTCACGTTTTATATATTTTTTGCATGCTGGTGTAGAGCGTAATTAGCTCTACATTTAGTAAAAGAAAGGAAAAAATCGAACAGCTCTCAAATGCAAACTTAAAAAAAGGTAAACTTTTCTGTGGAAATGCCCATATATATAATATTATAATTCGCTTTTCAAAATTTATTTTATCAATATCAATAAAGAAATGGACTCATACGACATAGTCTTTGGAAAAATGAAAGCAATGCAAACAACAATAAAAGTTTTTGACTTTTATAATCCAATTGCCTGCCATGTTACCAACAGTAATGAAAATGATGAAAAGTTTAAGCTATAAAATGCATTACAGTTTGTTTAATAATTACAACAACCATAAAAGTTTGATAAAAATCAGAAAGTTATTAAACACTCCATTTTAATTATTAAATGGAAAAACAAATTCAATAGAAATTGATTTTAAATTAATTAAGTGTTTTAATTAATTAAGGGTTTTATACACGATACCGTTATGTTTTTGGATCGACCATTAACTGCTTGAGAAGTCTGAGAACATGAATTTTTTAATATTCTTAGTCTGAATTTGTTGTTTGCTGCATTAAATGTAGTAATGAAAATAACCTATAAAATTAAAAATTCATATCTATCCTTCTTTCTAAATATTTATGAAACAAAGTCTTTAAAGTGTGCTCTTGGTTAAGTGTGTAAACGACTGTACGAGGGGAACTAGGGACTGCTGGGCTGCAAAATGCAATGGTTGTGTTAAAGAGATGCTTATAATTTTTTTCCTCATTTAGTTATTTGCATCTACATATGTACATACATACATATGTACTCGTATGAACGTAAGATGGCAAAAAGTTTATAACAAATCTGAATCATGATTTAGGCCCAAATTCACAGTCATTATTTAACTAATAGCAATAGTTTAACCTCTAATATTTGATTCACAGCTCTTTGTTTACCATTAGTTAAACCACCAAATGCCATTGGTTAACAAATAGTTAGAGAACAGCTGATTCGTTGTAAACTTTATTAGTATTATTGTTTTGTGAAAAATTTTAGACACATTTCTTTGTATTTAGCTGTAACACATTCTTTTTTTATTTTCCATTATATTTTGGTTTTTCCGAACCAATTTCAGCACTAATTCAATAACTTGCACAGTAAAGTTAGACGAGCGAGTACTGTTTTATCCATTTTTAAGAAATAATATAACAGATGTAAACAGACACCATATGCTATAGCAGAGCTTCCAACAGTGAAACTTAATAATTTGATAGGGTTACCATTATTTGCTCATATTTAGAACTTTAGTTAAACAATGCACTGTGAATATGAATTATTAGTTAAACAATAGTTATCATTTTAGTTTACTAATAACTAACTAATGACTGTAAATTTGGCACTTAGATGATAAAAATAATGCTTTGTGCGATACCTTTACATCAGTTGGTAAAAATATTAAATATTTACATTTTCGACCATCTTATAGATCCAGTGTTGCCATTATTTACTCTTGCAAGATTGGTGCATTTACGAACGAGTCAAACCCATTTAAGTTACATGAGTTTGATCACAGGTTTTTGTCTAAAATAAGCTAGTGAACGTGTTCGACGCAAGTCTACTACGGATTTCGTACGTCACTATACACTAACGCCCCTATTGCCGTGACTGAGAGTCATAGGTTTGTGTCAAAAATGAACTAGTTAGCGAGTTCGACGCAAGTCTAGAAATCTGCAAATTTTAGACTTGCATCGAACTCATTCAGTAGCTCGTTTTTAACACAAACCTAGTAGTGTAGTAAATTTTTTGGGTTCGAACTTCGAACACAAACATGAAAATTAGAGCTGGGTCTAGACTTGTATCGAACTCATTCAGTAGCTCGTTTTTGACACGAAACTAATCATCAAACCCATGTAATTTAAATGTCTAGCTGGGTCCAACATGGGTTTGATCATAGGTTTGTGTCTAAAATGAACGAGTTGTACCCAGATCTAATGCAGATAATGCTAATTTACAGCCCTCAGCAATGTATTTTATGTAATTTAGCGCTAACGTTGTAGTGGCATGCTGTGCATCCAAAAAAGGTTCAAACCTTTGAAAAAAAATGTTAAAGGAAACTATTGAGTTCGTTATAAGCTTAGTGGGTGCCATTGTGGAATAAAGGGCGCTTTCTAAGCTTAGTAATTTGTATGAAATGTTTATAAAAATCGTTGGTTTCTGGAGAAGTTGTTCATTGCAAATGATAATTCATTGTATGCATTGTTATTTATTATTGATTTGTTTAACCACTTTTGAGATTACATAAACTCTTAACTAAAATTTGGCTTTCTTAAAAAGCAAACTCAGAAAATCTAATCCAAATTCGTCAAATCGCACGGTAGTCGAAAAATAATGAGTTGGAAGATGTTTTTCAGTAAACGGCTCATTATTAATCAAAGGCAAACTGGAAGATTTATGAAAATTTAATCTATCTTTTTATCTTTATACCTACATATTTTTGAAACTTTTATCTAAGACTTAAAAGTTAAGTGGGTGGTGGATTTGAAAATAAACTGCTCGCACCTAACTCTTTGGTTCCACATATAAACTCTCAAATTAAATTTTAACTCGTTTATATTTACATATAGGTCAAATAAGAAATTTTATAAAAAAATTAACCTTGTGACATCAGCAAACTGTCACAAAAAAAAGCATCATCTGAGCGAATTTGGTTCACGTAGTGACTGGCAACCCTCGTACTAAATATACATACATATGTAGGTATACAGCATAAATATATTGGCATTATTGCATACAACTTGAAGCGTAGTGCGCTGATTACTTGTGTATACTCGTACAGCCATAAGTTTGTACATATGTATGTATGTATACAGGCACGTAAAACACTTGAATACGTATGTACATAAATATTTTGTTGACTTGAGTTTATATTGTTAAGCTGTACAATTGTATGAACGTAAAAATGTACAAAAATAAATGTGTACAGAACAAGTGATGTTGGTTGCAACAACAATGACTACAATAATAACAGCAACATGAATAGAAGAACAACATAAAGATATGCACAAGTGTACATATGTTTGTATGTGTATACATATGTATGCATGTATGGAGATGTATGTTTGTGTTTATCAAGTAGCTGCGGAAGCTTGCATTTGTGACTCCACACATGCACATACCCTGCAGAAAATGCGAATAGTGAAATTGTAGTGATTTACTAGTGACTTTGTCACCAGTACTACTGACGAATTGTACCCCAAACAATGCTTTTTGCTATAGACATTTAGCATGTACGTGTCATTGAAAAGCAACTACTGACGTTGGTACTACTGATTAGGTATTTCTTTTGGGACCATATCGAGACATTGGAAAGAGATAGTCACTAGTACATTTTAGTAATTCTAATGATAATAAAACTGAATAATTTATTAAAAATTTTTGTTTTAATAAAAAAAAATACATAAAAAAAGGAACATTCGTTCAGCAAGTAAGGATTTAGTTTGCTGTTTGTATTAAATATAAATAAAAAATTCCAGGTTCCATCGAATTATTAAAGTCAAACACTTAAATATGAATCTGGACTTACTGGACTGGACTTTTTAACTGATCCCACAAAATCTTCTACAGGCTCATAAAAATTTCCACAATTATTTCATTTTAAAATATTTTTATTTTTATAATTACAAAATGGATTGCTTTTTATTTGTCTTTTGCAATTTCTTTTTATTTGTTTTTTTGAATTATTTTTTAATAAATTTTTTTATTTTCATTTTATATTGATTTCGTAAACTAATTTTCATAACAACTTGAATTTTGCTTGAAGCCACTTGTATTTTCAACAAATCAATAAAACATTAAGAAGAAGCATAGTTGTGTGTATCTGAGAAAATATTTTCTACGCATCAAAAACAATGTTAATATGTAGACGCTCGTTTGACAATGTCACCAATATAGTCGACAAAAGTGGTGACTTGGGGACACTTAACCCCATGTTTTCTGCAGGGATATATACTTCCATACATACATATGTACATATGTGTGTATGAGTGTATGTGCTTTCTCGCAATACATATTGTTTTATATCTGCATAGATATAATGCATATCGCACTTGTTCCTCTAAAGAGGGTCAACTTAAAATTTTGCAATGTTCACTTTTTGCAAGATATGTAGGTACAGTGGTCATAGGTATCATCTACCCACTGTAAAAAACTTACATCATTTTCTCTGCTCTTTCGGTAAAAATATATATGGACATATCGCTCATTTACTTCAATGGTATCACAACTCAAAAAAACTAGTTTTGCAGAAAATGCGTTTAAAGTTTTCAATTTACATACAACTCAATGAAGAAATGCAAATATATTCTTCTCCGACGAGGTGTTAGTATAATCTATTTATATGAAATTTTTACCCAAAATAAAATACGAAATGCCGATTTATTTTGCATTATTAACTCAAAAAACGCATTTTTTGAGTTATGACACTGTTGAAGTAAATGAGCGATGTGTACATATGTATCTTATACTTCTTTGTGATATAAGAGTATATGAAAATAAAAACAGTTACAAGTATGTACGTACATATTTGCCTTTACTGAAAACTTGTAAATTTTGATTTGGCGACCTTTAGAGGAACAACTGCGATAATATATATACCTATACATAAATATGTACGAGTACATAAATATGTACATACATATGTATATCAATATAGCGCATAATTAAACGCAAACAGCGGCAATATTTGTAGATACACAACAGTCAGAACATTCAGAGAACGGATTTTCTAATTGCCACCTTCAAATATAGTTTAAACACACTTTGATAAGCAACGATGATTAAATGACTTAAAATTTTGTTAATTTTTTGTATGTACATACTTATGTACATATGTATGTATGTATGCCTTCTCTACCTCTTAATGAATATGTAGTACGTATACGTGTAAAATTTTCATACAGGGCAAGTTTAACTCATAAAAATGCTTAATTTTAAGTTTAAATATAAAATACGTTCAGAACATATTAAAATCAAATTAAACTGCTTACAGTCTAAAATCCCTCGTAGGACAAAGTTTTACCGACTGCAAACCGCGTACAATAGCTTTCGTAGCACTTATAAAATACAATTAGATTTTGTCCATCCTTGATTGAAGGTTTTGTTGCCAACTTGTTCTGAACTTTTCACTAATTTGGTAGCTAAACAAAATCTATCCAATGAAATGAAAATAACGTTGATTTGTCTATTTTTCGGTCACTTCTAAAGCGTTTCCATATTTTAAGTATGTAGATTGGTTGACATTACTACTATGTATAAGTACATAACGCTTTTTTGCTGTAACATCGTACTATCTCAAAAATTTAATTATGATTGATAAACATATTTTTCATTCGGTTGGCAGACGGATGCAGTTGGTTTTGTCTTGGGACCTCGCATTACAAAAACTATAGAAAATATAAAAAAAAAATTTATATAATGGAATCGATAATAATAGGAAATAGAGTTGTGTCCAACAGCTCTTTTTGAACTAGTTTGAGAGCGTTCGAATCAAAAGTTGTTTCAAACCCATTTAATATACATTGATGTTTTTGACCGGACTTGTATCCAACAGCTCATTTTAGTTCAAAAGAGCTGTTGGGCACAACTCTAATAGGAAATCAAATAAAAATGAAAATAAGAGAAACAAGACTTTCACTGTTTTCACAAAAATTATGATTATCGGTTAATCGCGATTAATTACATATTTTTTAATCGTAATCGCGATTATGAAAATCTGCGATTATTTGCAAGCCATACTTTGGGTCTTATGTATAAGAAAAAAACTGGCATGAAGTTTGCATAAGCGGCAAAATTTAACATGGTCTTAAAGAGTTTTGCCATAAAACTTCACATTAAAAATCATGTTAGGACTTAGTAGTGGGTTAAAACTACGTAATGCACCTATTTGTTATATCAAATTGTATGGGGGAATTCGTTAACAACTAAGGCCATGCATGCAGTACATCTGTGCCACACATGCGTAAAAGAAACGTAACCACTATTACTAATGAAAAACTGTTTGATTCTGACACGTATTTATTAAGTTAAACAGTTCCATACATAACTAATAGACAATTTTATAGATTTCAACATGATTGGAAACGGTTAAAAACAATAAATACATGACTGAATCAAACAGATTTTCATTAGTAATTAGTGGTTACGCTTTTTTGGGCACATGGCACACAAGAAATGCCAGATGTAAACTCAGCCTTATTCAATTAATAATAATAATTCTTCACTTATGCTAACTTCATGCCAATTTTTTCTTATACATAATGCCGTATGTCTGTTTATAGAAGTAAATTTAACTCAAAAAAATTCTCTGTGTGTATAGATAATTACATGCATAAATACATACATACATATGTATATACATACATAAATGAAAATAAAATTAATTAGCATTAATTTTAATTTTTTCTCTTCTACATTTTAATTCTCCTTTAAACATCGGTGATTAAATGTTACATTTATATTTAAATATTTATTTGCTAATTTATTTGTTTAATGTGAATTTTTAATATGTACGAGTACATTCCCTTCACCTCCAATACCAATGAATTGTTAATGACTTGTCATTCAAGTTGTGGTGCGGCACTTGTCAGTGTTGCCAGTCGATTTTCTTTTTTAAAGTGTGACAAAAAAATTCATGTGTTAATTTTGTCATCAAATCACATTTTAAGAATTAAATATTGTGGTATTAGCTTATTACTACCAAATATGTTTACTTTTTAGTTTTAGAATTTTTAACCTCAATCATTCAGCCGGTCATTTTTGACACGAGACTAAGGCCGGGTTTACATCTGTGTGCCATGTGCCACACATGCGTTACAAAAGCGTAACCACTAATTATTACTGAAGAACTGTTTGATTCAGACACGTATTTATTAATTTAAACAGTTTCATACATAACTAATAAACAATTTTATAGAATTCAGCATGAATCAAACATTTTTTCATTAGTAATTAGTGGTTACGCTTTTTTTGGCACATGACACACAAGAAATGCCAGATGTAAACTCAGCCAAACTAGTTCGACCAAAGCCCAAAATGAATTAGTGAAGAAGTTCGACCCAAGTCTACTCCAGGTAAACATACTCCTGTTAATGCATTTGGTTTGTGTCTTGGGTTAAATTGGGGTCGAAACTTATATTCACATGATTTTACATATGTATTTTAAAAGTCCAACTTTATACTTCTGTTGTGTTTCATTTCGGTTTCCTTCGTTTCTTTCTATTTTTTTGTGTGATGGTAACACTTCTTGTGAACTAATATGGAGAACTTTCTTAACTTTGGCTACACTGGCTTTACACATTCTTTCAACTTGTTTTTTATTTATTGGGAACTGTAAAGATCTTTATCATTTTAGATAAGAATTTTAAGATAATTTTTATTATTAGTATTGGTGGTTGATGAAATCAGCTAGTAAAATACATAAGTTCAGTTGATTGTTGTTGAAAACTGGTGCGTGTTGTTTGAATTAAAAATATGTTTGCGTTCTTTAGACGATGTTATAACCAAAGACTTGGAATGTAAATGTAAAAATTATGCAGTAAATTTATATAAAGTCAATTATGTAATATAAAATCTTTTGGTAGGTATAAGAATATTTAAAAGTAGCTTGTAATATATACATATACATACATATGAGGATCGATTTGTATAATTATATTTGTATAAATTACTTCTTCAAACATGTTCAGTTTTAATATATTCAATATTGCTCAACGAGTGCTTTGGCCAACTATAACTACTTATGTACATACATATGTACATATGTATGTACATATCGAGCGATAACCGTTAAAATAGCTTAAGCGACACATTTTTTAGACTTCTTTGTTTTTACGAAAATCTTTTTACAATTACAAATACCTAAATCGATTTTGGACAAAAAATGAAGTTCGAAAATGATGTCGCTTAAGCTTTACGTTTATAGGGGTGATAATTTTTTGGTGCCTCCCAAAAGGAATAGGAACTTGTCCTTATTTTTACAACACACACAGGATAACTGTTGATGCTGATAATGTTGTTTAAATATTAAGACGTGTTATTATTACACATTCTTTTTCCATTATGTCTTTTCGTTTTGTTTGGATTAATTAAATTTTTGTAGTTGTGCTCGCTAAAATTAATACGATGAGGGTGGAGTGTTGTTGTATTTTAATGCAATTTAATCTAAATCTTATATCTACATACATGTATGTATGTATATTAGGGCGGGTCTATTTAAAAATCGCTCAAATTACAAGGAAAATCGTATTCTAGGGATCAAAGTAAGAAACTTTGCCGAAGGAACCATACCTCTAAATGTATTTTGCAACAATAAAAACGAAATCGTCACCAATTGCTAGTTTTATAACATCATATATACATATACATTAGGGCGGGTCGATTTATATGGAGGCAAAAAAATCGCTCAAATTACAAGGAAAATCGTATCGTCGGATCGTCGTTGACGATGTTCAACAGCTCCTGAGCGATGTCCATGCGACGTTGTTTTTGCTCAAAATTTAGTAAAAAAAAATCGAAGAGCAAACCAAAACACGACTAACCTTTTTATCTGTCAAAAACAAACTGACAATCCAAAATGGCTGATATTGCCAACATGTCTGTTACATGTGTACCAACATAACAGAAAAAAAAATGCGAAAATCGAACATACGTAACTCACGAAATTTGAAAATAACGTTTATTTCTTGATCAGACCTCGTACGTGGCATCACCGCTTTAAGAAGCTAGCTGTTTTGCTTGTTTGTTGACATTTTGTTTCTCCCTTTTTTTTTTGAGTGAGAGAGTAAACAAAATTATTAAAATTTAAAATTTAAATTAACTTGAAAAAATATGCAAAAATAAGTTTATATGTAAATGATTTATTTGGGCATACAAGAACTATAACATACAAGTTTATGTAAACAAATTATGTTTTAATGGGGTATTAAATATGTTTTCATGTAAACTTTCTTCTGTTTTGCAAGGGAAAGATTTTTAGTGAAAAATACATACTTTTTCCCCGGGGAGTTTTTTTTTATCCCCGCTTTAATAAAAAAAGGGGGAAAACAAATTCATTATAGGAGAAAAGGGAAAAGTGAAAAAACTCGTGCGGAATTTTTGTTTATGATTGGGCTGAATATTTTGAATATCATTTAAAATTTGACTTTTCATCTATTTAAATAAAACGTTGTATTTTTAAACATATTTTTGCGAACTTTTGTAATCAAACTAAAAATATGTTTTTGTCTTTTACTTTTTTGCATTTTTATTAAAAATTAAAAATAATATAGATACATACATATTAGACTTCAAAGGGGGTCGCGACAAAAAATAAATTTTACAAGGGATCCGTGAGAGGAGTATGGTCTAGGCCGCTTTAGAGTCATTTAAAGTTTTCAAAATTATGCTTAAAATTCATTCATAAATAAAATATAATATTCTTTTTTAAATGCATGTGTTAGTTTTTATTTTTTATAGCAGCTTTTGATAACCAAAGCGTGAAGAATGTAAATATTTGCGGCTTAAAGAAACAGGTCGTTACAATAAAGACGTGAAACGGCCAACTACAAACTAAATATATCGCATAAAGTGAGTTAGCAAAAAAGGGAGGCAGAAATTTCTGCTGAAAAAAAAAATATTTATTGTAAATTTGAAAAATCAACACATGCATGTTGATTGTTGCTAAGTAGAGGGGCGACGGCACAATTAAAAGTTTCAAACTAAAACGCTAAACGTTTTCGCTAATCAGTAATTACGACTATTTATAATGCTTGTCATAATTTACTTTGTTTGCCTGTTTGCATCGTATTTGCTTTTTATTACATACTCGTACATATGTATGTACGTACATATATTTTATTTTTTTATTTCAGCTCTTCAGTTTTATTTATTTATTTATTTTTATTTTTGTATATTTCCTCTCTAAAACTTGTTCAACAAGATTAGCAGTTTCTTTTCTTCATTAATGGCCAGTCAGCAAAATAGAGCAAATGCTCCTCTGGTGGCTATTTATTTTTTTATGATGATACTCGTATGATGGTACGTACTTCGTATTGGACAAGTGTTTTTTTTCTTCTAGTTTTTCAAGTGTGTACCAGATAGCTAAGTCTCAATATTGTGTATGTGGGTCGAAAATGAAAGAACATACATACATAGTGTGTATGCATGTATGTATGTATGTATGAACATACTTTACAGTGTTCAGTCGCATTGGAGAGGATATTACAATAATTAAAGCATAATGAATGCTGTACGAGTTGCACTTATTTACAATTACATTTATTAATATGTATTTTTACTTAAGAAATCGTCCAATTTTTTGTTAATTTTTTTTTAATAATTTGGGTCAAAGACACAAAACATTCAGAAAAAGTCTAGACGTCTCAGATTGGACAATAAATAATGTTTGAAATTGTATTCGCTCTAACTGCATCATAATCAAATCAGTGTTTTGAAAATCGTACAACGTTAACATCACTTTTTCACATGCAAATAATTTGTAGTAGGGATGAATGCATGAATGGCTGCTGCTGACGAAAAATTCAATATGCTTCTTCTACCCAACCGATTTCAAAGAAACTCTACATACCTACCTACCGTAGGCTATTATAATGACACAATCCTGGTCCTGGGAAAGTGAGGGGAAAACGCCCATTAAAAATAAATTGTATTTTGCATATAATCTCACCCCATCGATCTGAAATAAACTTTGCGCACACCTGCAGCTATCGTAAGTAAACGATTTCTAGCTAGAACAATAGGGGAGTCCGCGCCCATTAAAACTTAATATTACGTACGTTTTCATCGCTAACGTGAACATTTTTTCCCTCGAAATTTTTCCACTTTTCATAAAATTGCAATCGTGAATAATTTGTCCATTGAAATGTTTCCCTTTTGATTCCCCTTATCATGAATAATTTTTTTCACTGGGACTTTTTTACTTTTCCCTTGGTTTTGTTCACTTTATTTTTGCGGGCGAACTGAATTATTGCATCGCATAATTTCGATATATTTCTCCAAATTAAATATTAAAAGTTATAAGCATTTATTTTTAGGACAAGATTAATAAATAAAGTTCACGATTGTTAAGAATAATTCCCTGCGAAACGTTTTTTCATGAAGTATGAATCTCTTGGTTCACACACAGTAGATTTTATGGTGATGCACTGCGTTGGTACACTAAAAAAAATGTTTCCACTTAGAGTATTTAAAAACACAACTTTGCAGATAATAAATTTCATTTGGAACCTAAAATTTGTGTATTTGTTGTTATTAAACTTAAATTTGTTTGATTTTCAATTAATTTTTAAGCTTTACAAATCTTATTCTTATTTTTTACATTCACTGTGACTGACAGCGAGGGAAAAATTTTCACGGGGCATTAAAATTTCATGTTAACAAAAATTCCACTTGTTATTCACGATAGGGGTGATTGAATATCGATCCGCTTGCACACTTACACAAGAAAAACAATTAATTGAAGTGTATTTAATATAAAGAATGAAAGTAAATGATTTCTGTTATACTCAAACATGCATAATTAAAGTTTCTGCGTCTGGGTGATGATGCTTTTGCTTGCACGCGCAATCAAGCTATTGAGCAATCATGCTCGAACCACATAACATACCAGCAAATTGGTACAATATTCACTTTTTAAAAAAAAATTAAGAAGAGTGGTTATGAATAGGGACACAGTTTTTGCTAATTTTTTTATATTTTTTATTGATATTTTGCTAATATTAACAGCTATAGCCTGGTACTCTGTTCACAATTTCGTGCGAAATGCTGTCAAACTACATATAAAAGTATTTGGTGTGAAATATTTGCGAAATAAATTCGCAAAAGTAGTACTCTGTTCTTGTTGTGAAAAACACGTAAAATCATGTCTTTCCATGCAAAATTAGTCTGGCATCATTTTAGTTTAGCTGCGAAACAACATGAGCAATGCTTTTTTCGCACGGAATTTTAACAATGTTGCATACTTCAAGCAATAAAAGCAAGAAATTTATAAAAAACCGCGAGTTGGGCTACATTTAGTACATGTCAAATTTTTCACGGAGAAATAATCAATGGTGCTGAAAATTTTTCACAACTTTGAACAGAGTACCAGCCTTATACCTATATAAATAAAGTGCTCAAATTCCATTTTCCATTGAAACAAATTATGTTCCAACAAATTTTGATTTTTAAATGCATATTTACTCCTTGACAACTTTACTAAACTGAGCTAATTTCACCATACACAATTCCAGCAAGCTGGTGCCATTAGCAAAATATCAAACTCTATTTGACATCGCTACAGCAAAACGTACAATCACACAAAATGCTTATACACGACCAAACCGCTGGCACAAACACTTGATTGCGTATGCATGCTGTTGTAGTGTATGGGCCCCTTTACAGTCACCGTTGAATGTTTCTTACGGCACCTTCTTTTTTTATTATTCATTCCTTGTAGAAATGAAGCAAAACAAGAGTTAACTTTACTTCGTACGTGTACAGCAAAACAATACTTATTAAACCTAAAAATAGTGGATATGGAGCAAAATGAATGTCATAATAAATTTTGTGAAATGCGTTTTTGATTCAAAAAGAGGGTATTCAAAATATATACATACATAAGTATGTATGTATATTCCATATCTAACTCATTTTTTTTTTAAGAATTGTCGGTGGAGCAAAACTATTCTGGGGCGACGAATTGCCTGTTAATTTTACCAAACAGACGAGTTGGCATATTTGAAATAACAATTTGTAGTATGTGCTACTCGTAATCTGGTTTATAAATTTGTTTCTGTATGTACGTATGTATGTATGTATGTATATACTCGTATGTAGTGTTTTTATCTTTATTGGTTTTCTACAACTTCTCCATCCATAATAGTACAACGAATAAAATAACTAAATAGTTTTTTTTACCAACCAGTTCACGCTCGGAAAATTTAACATATTTATTTGTTTATTAATTCTTTTTTTTTTCTATTAACTGGAATTTCTAAAAATAAAATTAGTATTTAGTTGTATGTAAGTTTCATATGCTTTCGTGTCTTTATACAATCGACTGGCAGAAATGTTTATATTAAAGTGTTTTTTTCGTTTATTTCTTTCAATTTATTTATGGTTTATTAATTATAATTAATAGCATTCATAGTTTTTAACACAAAAACTTTAATAGATATTTATGTGTAAATAAGAGCTAATTAATCCAAACACTTAAGAATAGTAATTATATTTGCTGCAATGCGTAATTAATTTATGAATGATTATAGGTACGCGAATTATAATGTTTAATTGTTGTTTAATCTTTTGAAATGTACCTATTAACCGAGAATTTTTTCTAATGTATTTTTACACTTTTATTTTGTGTTTCTTTTTAGGTACGAAAAATATTCAATTGTTATCTATCTATCAAGTTTAATATCTATACATAAATGTAAGTAAATATTTAGTAAGATTTTGAAATGATGTAATCTTGAAAAACCGATATCGTGCATGTTCAGGTTTTTAAGTTTACAAAACCTTGAAATGTACAGTCTTGCACAAATGCTTTTTATTTAAGATGATTGTTTGTTATTTATTATTCTTTTTCTCTCTTAATGATGCTTACGTTCGATTTGTATTCATTCATCCAGTACGGATCGATTAGAAAGAAAGTTTTATAATCAATTCAAATGTTAATTAATTTCCCAATAATTGAACTTTTAAAAACAAATGCAAGATTTTTTTTAAAACATTTACTAGTTTTTAATGCTTAAAGAAGATTATTAAATTCAAAACAAATTCACTTAGAGGTAAAATCAATGACACAGCTGAGCTAAATTTTTTTTTTTCAATTTATAGTTGGTGGGAAACTTCAGAAAATTGTTACAACAAATAAATGAAAAGAAAACTGTATCAATAAAATTTCAACATGAAAAATATTTCGCAAAAAATGCAATTGCAAACAAATATAAAACAAAAATCAAGAACTTTTTGAAAAATTTAAAAAATTCTTAAATGTTGCTAATTGGGCTCCAGAATTTAGTTTATTTGAGCTTCAAAATGATTGCACGCAAAGAGGCTCTATTGAAAAATTATAGATACCAAACAGTAAAACGAAAAATAACTTTAAACAAAAAAAAATAAAAATTACCTCAAAAATTTTATTATTTCAATAAAATTTTATTTTTTCATTTTTTTTTACAATTCAGTCAGATTAAAGTACTCTACCCCAAAAATGGAAATGTTTTCCTTCAAAATGGGAATTACAAAATATATGTATATTTGGATTGGGGA
Source organism: Nowickia ferox (assembly GCA_936439885.1). NCBI lineage: Eukaryota > Metazoa > Arthropoda > Insecta > Diptera > Tachinidae > Nowickia > Nowickia ferox. The sequence goes on from OW387024.1 coordinate 81,976,851, forward strand.
ATGTGTTCAGAATTTTATTATTTCATTGATTACAATGATATTTATTATATCATTTTAATTTAAAATTTCAGCAAATTTGAAGAACGAGTTTTTCCAAAAAATGTCAGTATAAATGAGTTGAATCTTTGTTAAGGAGTAATTCAATTTTTTTTAAGATGCGATGCTGTAATTTGTTGCAACGGATTTAGTCCATCTCAAGAAATGGCAAACTTTTTCTCAACTTTAGCCTTGTTTACAAAAAAGTACATTTAGACAAATAGGAGGAGGAGAAGTTGGCGAAAGCAATAGTATTATACACTCCCTGCCACATGAATAGGACCCCCTATCACAATTTTTTGAAAAGTGTATAGCTTCTACAAAAATATAAAGGGTGTTTTTTATTGAGGTATAGAACTTTAAGTTGGCATCACTTTTTTAACTGGCGGCCATTTTGTCAGCTGTCAAGTGATTAATATTTAGTTTGGTTTGCCATTTCATCATGAACAGGTTGACAAAAGAACAATGCTTGCAAATCGTGCAAATTTATTTCGAAAATAATGGTTCAGTTCGCGAAGTTTACCGCAAGCTCCGTCCATTTTATGGTCGACCGTTGGTTACCGTTAATGGAGACCGGTATAGAGCCATGATAACCGACTATTTTGTTCCCGAATTGGATGGCATGAATGTGGATGAGTTGTGGTTCCAACAAGACGGCGCTACATGCCACACAGCGCACGTCACAATCGATTTATTGAAGGAAACATTCGATGAGCGCATAATTTCGCCCCATATGCTCGAAAAAGTGGTTGAAAATTGGACCTGTAGAATTGGCTTTATTTGAGCCAGCCGCGGCGGCCACATGCCCGAAATCATATTTAAACGTTAATGGCATAAAATTATCCTTCCAATAAAGTCAAATTGATGGACATTAAAACGATTTTCTTGTGTTTTATTTCAATTCAAAGTTCTATACCTCTAAAAAAAACACCCTATAGTTACGAACTTTATTTTAAGTTTCGTTTAAAGGTAATTTAGTTGTTATTGAGCACCATAAAAATTGATTCAATATATACACTAGTTTTGTTTTTATAAAAAAAATTTGTGAACCGAGTAAAAAAAATTCTTAAAAATTTACGTCACATGAATAGGACCCTACTATGAAAAAACAGTTTATGTATAGTTTTCAATAAACATTTTTAATTTTATTTACATTTTGTGAAATTTTTTACATTTTAAAGCCTTTTCAATAAAGCGTAGAGCCTCCATTTTTACTGATTGTTTCGTAAATTCGATTAGGAATAGAATCATACAATGATTTTATGTAATCGAGTGAAATGGTCGACCAAACCACTTTTATGCCTTCAATGAGTTCCTCTTTGGTATTGTACTGCTTTCCAGAAGCATACACCATCCGAGCTAGCCACCGGCAAACATTTTCAATGATGTTAAGATCCGGCGAGTAAGGGGGCTAATCGAGCCTACATTTTGATCGCGTAGCCATGACTTTACCACACGGGCAGTATGAATTGGTGCATAGTCATGCTGGAATGTCCACTGTAAGCTTCCAAAAATGTCCTGAAAGTGAGGAAACGCTTCTTGTAGCACCCCAGTATAACAATTAGCGTTCATGGTGCCAGACAAAAATTTCAGCTCGCAGGTACCATAATAGGATATGGCTCCCCACACCAAAACCCCTCCCACTCTGCTATGCAAACGATCCAATTGATGCTCTTCTTTTCGGAGATCGTGAAAATAATATTAAAGACATCAGGGCCTTCTAAATTAAATTTTTTTCATCCGAAAAAACGACACGGTGCCACTCGTTGCTCCACGTCATGTGAGTTCGACAAAAACCCAAACGCATTTTTTTTAGAGCATCGTTAAGTGGTGGTTTTTTCTTAAGTTTTAATCGCTTCAGATGTTCAGCCTTCAAAATTAAACGCTGCACTGTTCTTACGCCTGCCGAAACACTAGTTTTAGCTTTAATTTGTGCAGACGAATCGTGAGAATTTGATGCTGCTCTGAGAATAGCATGTTTATCAGTTGACGAAAGTACATTTTTACATCGACCTTTCATATTTGATTCGTTCAGCAATTTTGTGGATCGATTGTCCAGATTCCTTATAAATTTCAATCATTATTTTTTCAGCTTCTGTTATGGATTTTCCTCGACCTATTTCAAAAAAAATTTTTATTGAAAGAACTCAATTTGCATCAAAACAATTCTTTTCGAACTGTACTTGGTTACTTGATTAAGAAAACTAAAGTTAATGCGGGGGTCCTAATAAAGTGACGCAAAAAATATAGATAATTTTGGTCAATCACAAAACAAAATATGAAAAAAAATTATAACGGAACTTTTCCAGAACACAAATGTGATCTCAGAGCAAGTATGCACTGACACCTTTAAAACGCAAAACAAACCACCAACAATTGTTTGCAAATATCGGCGAGAATTGCAGTTGTACAAAATACAAACGGTGGTCCTATTCATGTGGCGGGGAGAGTATATGTATAGTAGTAGAAAAAAAGAGAAGGTAATGTGCAGCTTTCATTCCAGTATTCATTATTATTAACACACAACATGTCCTGTAAGAAAGTAATGTAGTACTTTAATGCTATATGAAGTCTATAATTAATTCTCTTATGCATTTATGGAGGGACAAATTAAAGAGCCCATCAAAACACTTCACCGCTCTAGGGGCAATTTTGGGTTCAGTTGTGGAGCTTTTTGTAATTTTTTTGCCCTGCAGCACCAGCTTTGATCTCGATTATAAGCCATTTTCCCCATTTGAAAGCCAATCAACAAAAAAACACTAGCCTGATCGCATTTAAGAAGTAAATACAATGATTCCGAAGCCGGGTTTTCAGCCCAGACCTGATTTGTGACTACATATGCAATTTGTCTATGCAAGTTTGAAACAGTTTGGCCTTAGGCCATACATTTTAAATTCCATAAACAGTTTATGCTTTTTTTCAATCACCTGTAGAAATATGTATGTTTGACAAACATTTTTTACAAATATGCTATCAAGAGACTTTTTATCACAATTAAATTAAATTAATGTAATTAATTAATTCATTTTATCACAAATAAATTAATTTAACTTATTTGCATTTCATAATTTTTATACATCTCTCCTCTGTGATAAAATCTAAAATATGTAATTTATTTTGCATTTACTCACTTCCTTTCTGTTGATTTAATAAAATAGAATCTAATCGAATTTATTTGGAAAATCTTCTTTTATTTATATTTATTTAGGCAAATTTATCATTAGGTATAAGTGCATATCGTCGATGAAAACCTGCTAACTCACTTCCAGCAAATTTTACAGGAGAGACAAAATACTGTTAAGGGTTCTATGCAAAGCTTAATAAATTAGCCTAATACATTTAGTTTCTTCATCACATAGAGCTTCAGATTAAAATAAATATTTAAGCAAATCGATGAGGCGCCTTTTTATCTTTCAAATGACATTAAAATGTCATATGCTATAAAAAGTGGATTTAGCAGGTTTACACTCTAAGCCGACGACATACTATATATATACACACGTACAGCTGTGTTCAAAATAATAGGATCACATATTTGTAACTAATAACACCTCGAATGAAAATCTTATCTTCAGGCATTCCTACAATATAAGAAAAATATTTTATGTTGTTTTCATTATAATATTCTTATTTTAATGTACCAGGCGAGCGCCGTTCTGTAGAAAACCATGAATTTATTTAAGGTATTATATACACATATGGACAAATCAAGATAAAATGATAATACGATACATCACCTTCAAGCTTCGGTGTCGCAAAAAGAAATTCAGCAGGAGCTTAACTTTGTTTTTAGTCCCACGAAATGTACATATCTCGACTTGCTTAAGCAACAACAAACGAAAATTCTTCATAAAACTAACTTTAACTTTACAACGTTTTAGCTGCAAGTATACTAATTTTCTCCCCAACAGCACTCCTCTTTTTTTAAGCACAACTGCACATGTAGTTTAAACTAAATTTATGTGCCACATGTATGTATGTATATACATATACTATACATATGCATATATTATGAGTGTAATATGTGTATGCATGTATAATACAAATTTTGTATACTGCAGTGCTATGGATTTAATACATATCTGTGTATATATGTATGTATGTATATACATATTTCATTCAAATGGCATTCATATATGCGTACATATATTGATATCCCACTTTGTCGACTTTTCAGAAGCTTAAATGAGCGAAGTCTTCATCATATACATATTTATGCGCCAGTTAGTTAATATATAGGTACTTATGTTTGAAAGTTAGATCAACATGCGGTACTTGCAACCGTATTGTATGTTTTACTTTTAAGTCATTTTGTAATTGAATAAATGCAATCGAAGTTTAATATTGTATTAATCTAATCTTGGGTAGTTTCTTTATTATTCTTTAAGATAAATATTTGGTTAGACACATTATCTAGCCAAACTCAGACTTTTCAAACTCCTGAGAGAAAAGTTTTGAAAAGTGAGCTTATCACGTTTGATCTTAAGAACAGCTAATTCTAATTTTTACAATAATCAATCTTATTTTGAGAGCACAATGTTCTCATTTTGACAGCACATATTTCTTAGGCCGGGTTTACATCTGTGTGCCATGTGCCACACATGCGTAAAAAAAGCGTAACCACTAATTACTAATGGAAAACTGTTTGATTCAGACACGTATTTGTTTAGGTAAACAGTTTCATACATAACTCATAGACAATTTTATAGAATCCAAGATGACTGGAAACAGTTTAAATCAATAAATACATGTCTGAATCAAACAGTTTTTCATTAGTAATTAGTGGTTACGCTTTTTTTGCCACATGGCACACAAGAAATGCCAGATGTAAACTCAGCCTTACTTTAACACACTTATTCCATTTGAGGTTGGCAACATAACACGACGTCTTTTTTTTTTTTTTTTTTTTTTTTTTTTTTTTTTTGCAAATCGATAGTCCCGTCAGTGGTGCCAACCTAAAACTTGATACTTTAAAATATTTTTGTGAAATTTAAACAATAAAGGGCACCTTACATGGAAAATGTAACTCGTGTACAGCCACTATCATACACACACATTCAACCGCTACCACGACCACCACTGCCAGCATTGTGATCATCATCATCATCATCCTCATCATAATTGTCAACATCATTATCAGCTCACTCACTATTTATTGCTACCGTTTGGTAACCGTTTACAATATGTTTTGTGCAAAACCTCAGGGATGTCTAAATAGTCAGTCAGTTGTTTAGTTTTAGACGACGACGATGACGACGAGTGGTGTTGGTTCAAGTATTGGATGAATGTATGGATGCTGTAGTTGGTTCTTGATGTTGGATCTGTAACTAACGATATGTGCGTACATGCATGTGAATATGTATTTGCTATTGTACTAGTTTATTACAAAAGTACAGATACATATGTGCATATGTACTCGTATGTGTTTTCTTTCAACAATAAAACAACAAAATAAATTTGCTGTTTTAACAAAACCTATAGGATACTTATGTTTTATGTTTTATGTAAGTTTTCTTGCTGTTGGTGTTGTTGTTATTGTTATCATAACATTTTGTTGTTGTATGGTATGTAGTAACTGTTTGTTAAAACATATGCACACCTAACTTCTATTCATGTGCATTTAATTAAAAGTTAAAACAATAATCTACATAATGTATCCCATATATTTACATATTCACTTTGTACATATTCGTACAGTATGCAAAATACGTATTCGTACACCCTCAATCAAAGAACCCACTGCCTTGTAATTAATTAAATAACTTAAATTACTCATTTCAAGCAAGATTTTGTTTATAGAGGCTGTATTTAATAAAACATTTAAATAAAAATATATTTTAAGATAAGCAGAATTTACTAATTTTAAAGAACAAAATTCATAAAAATCAAATTAAAAACAAAAATCAGATTAGAAATTGATGCATTTAAAAAAGAAAAATTAGGTCTTTTTATACTAAAACTAGTTTTTAATATAAATTTTTAGGGGTTTTTTAGTGTACGAATGTAAATTTTGTTCCTTAAGGATATGCAGTGAATTCCGCTATTTTCTATAAAATTATTGATCGAAATGTCATTTTGATTGTTTGAGTTGTTAAATTCCTACAAGAAAAGTAAAAATAATAATAATTATTTATTTAATTACAAGAGTTTTTCTTTTTTAAAAGTTGTACGAGTGTAAGAATATGAACTTTGTGTACTGTACATACGCCTTTGAATGCATAAGAGCATTATTATTATCAATCATTGAATAAAATGTAACAAAAAAATTTATCTGCTTTGTTTTTTGAGATCAAGAATTGTGTTCTTTGTTATCATTTGATAACTTGTTGTGTATTAACACATTGAGTGCCACGTCGTACGTTGTACATTTCCGTACGACAGTGATTGTTTTTACTTAGAGCCTGTAGTTCTTTTATATACGACACTGAGTGCAATTTATTGTGATTTTTAAATAAAGAATCCTTTACTGAACATTTTTGCAAAAGCATTCATGGGTCTAGGATGATTTTTTAAGGTTTTCTAAAGTGAAAAATGTATGAAATGTATTTTTTTGTACGACACACAAAATCCTATATAAAATAAAAACTAAGGGGCAGAATGGACTAGGTTTTCGTCAAAACCGCTTGGCACTCAATGTGCTAACTCCGGTGTTCATAAAAGATCAAATTGTATCAAGGCGAATTCTCTTTAGAATGTGGCAGTGGTAAAAAAAACTATTCGACATCATATTTTGTTTTTGTATATCTACCTAAAAAAAATTTATTTGTTTATAGTGTGTTTACATCTGAGCAAAATCTAGTACATACTTACGAGATTTTGAGCAAAATCTAGTAGATTTCCCATACAAAATAAAATTTACTTCGTCACTCGATTTTGTCAAAAACTGCTTAAAATCTAGTAGCACTTAGTGATACAAGTCTAGTTTTTTTTTTAAATTTTACCGAAAAAGCTGTGTGAATTTAATGCATTGCATACAGTTGTATAAAAAATTTTCAATCAATTGTCTTTTTTTGGGATACAAAATCTTGATAAATGTCAAAAAAGCTTAGTGTAAACGGAATAGATTTTAATGAAGATGTCAAGTGAAATCGACTAGATTTCGTGCAGGTGTCATATTAGCCATTTGATACAAGGTTAGGTTAGGAAGAGTAGTGCTGCAATACACCTCAACTCGGAGACCCGTTTGGGTCCATTGTGATTCCCTTGTGTTAATAAGCTATTTGATTCAGATATGTACCTATTTATTGATTTAAACAGTTTCCAATCATGTTGAAAATTGTCTATTAGTTACGTATGAAACTGTTTAACTTAATAGATACGTGTCTGAATCAAAGAGTTTTTCATTAGTAGTTAGTGGTTACGCTTTTTTGGGCATATGACACACAGATGTAAACTCGGCCTTAGTCTCACTCACGCCTTGTTAAAATCATTAAGTTGGTAATCCAGTAGGGAAGAATTACACACATACATATGTATGTATGTATTTGTGTAAATACCCTGCAGGAAATGCGAATAGTGAAATTGCAGTGATTTACTAGTGAAATTGTCAGTAGTACTACTGACCATGTGTACCCCAGCCAATGTAATCACCTATTGTCATAGTGTTGTCATTCAAAATCTACCAGTAGACTTCAGCGGTATTCTTTCACGACCATATGTAGACATCTAAACCAAAGATTCACTAGTACATGTTAGTGACAATCGTCTACAAATTTATAAGGGTGGGGGCAACAAACTTAAACACATACATGCAATTAAACAGAATGTCACGTACGTTGACCAAACAATTAAACTTGTATTTCAGATCAATGCGGTTAGATGTTTCCTAATATTTTATCAAAGGTAGAGCTACTTACGCTCCTCAAATTTTCTTACAAATACAAGCTCAATTGATTGATCAACGTACTAGACATCGTACGTGACATTCTGTGGAATTGCCTATATGCATTTTTTTTTAACATTATTGCACAACATAATAAAAAAGGAAAACAAACTATTGACGAGTTCATTGACAATGTCAACTGAAATACACTAAAACTGTTGTCTAAAACTGTTATCTCTACTCGCGCATAAAAGGCAAGTTGTCGACATTTCAACTAGTGCAATTGTCGCTAGAGAAAAGAGTGTTGACATAGAGACATATGGTTCCAGGCTGACTAGAGGGTAGCTTCAGCTTTGAATTTACATACATATGTATGTACATATGTAATACAGAAAATAGTTTATATCGCTGTTAACAAGTAGAAAGGCCCTAATTCGTATATTCACGAAATTGATTTTTTTCAGTGATTCCAATACATTTCACACAAATACATCTCGTCACAAAAATTTATTGCAATAGTGTAAAAAATAACGCTTTTAGAAGCAGTTTTACAAATCAGTTGTACAAGCACTTGTACTTTTTATTATTATGTATGTTTTTACCTTCTCCTCTAAAGTTACAGTTATATGAGTTAGGGCTTTTCTACTTCTTAACAGCGATATGTACATATGTATGTATGCATATAACGGTGCTTCTATTTTGGGCAACTACCTATCGACTTTAAAAAGATACAAGTACTCATACAAACTTATACATACTTTGTTGCCGTTGTTTGTTATATTGCGTGTGAGTATAACAAATAACTGTATTTGTATGTACATACACACACATGTACATATGTATGTGAGTTTAACAAATAACTGTATTTGTATACATATGTACATGCATACATACATGTGTATGTATGTATGTGAATCAATACACACTTCTTTGTACGTATGCACGAGTATGTACTCGTATGTATGTACATTGAATTTGAATGCAATATTTGTAAACTTCACATTCTGGTAACAAACTATGTATGTATGTATGTACATGCTTGCATAAAAACAAACAAATACGTGTAATACACAATATGATTTCATAATACAATTTATTTGCATAGATGCACGAGTATACCCTTAACAACATATGTATGTACGTAAATATGTTTGTATGTATGTATGTGTGTACTTGGGAAACACCACAATACATACGATACTTGTTTATTGCATACATACAAAATATCGAGCTCTGTACGTCAACCACCTTGCACCTTGCGGCCCCAAAAATGTCTACCCACTGTTCACTAACAACTTTGTGCTTTTGCCGCACCTCTTTAGGTTGATATTCTCCAAGCCCCTAGAGATCCCTATATCCTCTCTATTATTCATCCATCCCGTCAGGCAGATACCCAAATATACATACACACTTGCTGCACAAACTACATGGGTATATCCCATAACTCATCCTCTTTTGCATCTTACGTTAGTTGGTATTGTTATTATTCTATCATCCGTTTCCATTTTGCCAGCATTTCGTGTGCAGTTACCGTAGTCTTGATGGACATTCATCCATACTTCAGCGAATGAATGTATTCGAGACAGCAAATTTTTGGTTTAAATTCTTTAAATACTATTTGGACACCGGTAAGGACTGATACCGTTCTAATTGTTGTTATTAATATATTTAAGTTTATGGGGCTGCAACATATGTACATAAATATGTATGTACATATAATTTGTAGTGTAAAAAATCAAGCCTGTCACAAAAAAGAAGTGAAACTGAAAGAAATTTATAGTTTTTAATTCGTAACATTTTATTTTTGCTTATTCAGCTTTGTATGTTATTGTTTTCATATTATGTCAATGGTATGTACTAGTGACAACGTTTTCCGATATTTTTCGTTGTGTGGCATTGCTTTCCATATAAAAAACATAATGTGAACTGCGTTGCGCATATTTTGAAAACGAAAACACAAGAAATGCCAGATAACATACGAAATAAAAGGAGAACATTTTTTATATGTATTTGGCGCCCCCAAATATTGCTTTCACTTCTCTATTTAAAAATGGAATCGGAAACAAACAACTTTCCAGTTCCTCATTTGTTAGAGAAGTTAAATAATAACAACATAGATACATACATATGTACATATGTATGTACACATGTATAATTTTTGGCTGAGTTATTTCTTTTTTAATTGTTTCTATTTGAATACTTAAAATTTTGTTGGTAAGTTACTAAAAGGAAAATGTTCAAACTCGGAAAAAATTTAAATTTTGCTAGCAGCAAAACAATGGATGGAAAAACAAAAAATTTAATTTTTCAACCCGATAAACTATAGGATATAAATCATACTTCTCGAGTTTAACCAGGAGAAGAGATAATATTCACCTAGTGGTTTATATACTTAATTTTTCATTTCTAATACCTTCGAACAAGAGATACATATATACGAGTACATACATATGTATGTACATATGTTGTCGTTTCTGAAGGACTTAATAACTTCTACATCAATTAACGCTCGAAACTGGTTATTTATAGATTCCATATTTATTTATTGTGCCATTGTTTCTATGTAATATAGTAGGTGCCAAATTGGTCATTGGGATACTACGGTACTTTTGGCATTCAAATATTGTCAAAAAAAGTACCTACAATTGTACCAACTTTTCTGTCCCTGATGTACAAGGAAATTATCAAGCAGACAGCATTTTTTTTCTTGTGCTCTCATATATAAACACTCAGTAATCATTATAAAAATTTATTTGGTTTCAATTTAAAAAAAAATTAACACCTATTTATTTTATTTTGATTAAGTTTTCTTCTAATAACTTCGTTATATACAATACAAAATTACGATTATGTTGCTTATTCGTTACATAAGATATTCAATGCGAAAAATTTGGGCACTTTTTGAGCCGCGAATTCGTTAAATCGAAAAACCACTGTACATGTATTTATGTGGGAGTATTTTTTAAAGAAAAGCAGAATTTTGTCACTAAAGCAATTGCTTCAACTTAAATAAACAAATAGTCATATCTTAAATAAAATTTTTATCGCTTAAATCACAGTGGACCCAACTGGGTATCCGAGTGGAGGTGACTTATAGCACCACCCTTCCTATCCTGAACTACTCGAAAACTTGAACTCAAATTAAAAATTTCCGATTTCGTATAGAATTATATATTAAATATATGTAAGTATGTATATATGTACATATATATTTTTCGAAGACATTTTGTACACAAAACTTTTCATAGATTTTACTGCCAATGGTTTGAGGTTCATACAAGGATCACATTAAGTTAATTTAAAAATATTATATTCAACTGTAAATATTCACTCTAATTAACGTAGAAAAAGCTTATCTAATGACTCGATTATGGATAGCAACTGAACTGTAGTTGCGTTGCCAGTTGCTAAATGTTATTATGTATGGCAACTGATAACTAACAGATGTTAATTTCAGTTGCCGAATTGCATCAATATTGGCAACCATATATTTTTAGTTTTGTGCATTGTTTTTACAAACAAACTACTTTTTCTATATTTAATTACCTTAAACTACTTTTTCGTTGGGAAGTTGAACATGGTTATTCTTTGAAGATAAAAAATAAATTATTATTTTGAAACTACTTTAAGCAGTAACATTTACTCACAGTAGATGCGGTAGTTCTATAGGATTTGAATTGTACCTCAAGCTCCAAAAGCATACTTCTCTTCATTGAAAAATAATTTCGCTCAACTAATTTTCTTTAGGTTCATGTTTACATTATTTTCAGTTGCCAATCTGTTATAATCTTATTTTCGATGAATTTTAGGCAACTAGAAAAGGTTGCCACGCATATTACTAATTTAAATTTCAGTTGCGTGGCCAGTTGGCAAAGCAAAGTTCGTTTGAATAATCGAAAGCAAAATCATTATTTCGTTTAAATATTTGATTAATTGAAAAATTTAAAAGTTAATTAAAACGAACATCCTAACAAATACATATGAATGTACGAGTATTTGGAAATAATTAGCGTAAATTACTAACTCATTTATTTATACATGACAGATATTTATTTACATGTATAATAAATATTTTATGATGTTTTTCTTTAAATTACTAGACTTTAGTATTTTACTTTGTAGCGTTCTTTCTTAAATTTTACGCAGATAAATAAATGAAAATAATAAAATGAATAATAAATCAAACGAAAACAAAATGAAATAAAACTCAAACACACTTTCCAAATAGCGAATGTACATACATATCTTTGAAATAAAATAAATGGAATTGTATAGTATAATATTTATGTACAAATATACACACACATGTGCAAACATCTTAAATAGTGGAATATACTCGTAGAGTAAACGCCAAAGACTATTTTATGGGTATTTAAAATTTTACAATTTTAGAAATATATGTATATACAAAACAAACACAGGGTGATTATTATGTAAATCGATTCGAAAGAAAATGTTGTTGAATTGTAATATTAATAACACAAATTCGTACAATTTTCTTTCCTATTCAAATTATATATGTACTCGTATTCAAAATATATATGTATGTACTCGTATGGTTAAAATAGAAATTTCTCTGTTAGCGAGACTTCTCCCGAACTCGTACTGCCAGAAAAAATATAACTAATAACATATTTTTTTAACAGCTGAATTATTTTCCACTTTTATTACTACGTTTATACGCACAAATAAAACTGTAAATTGTTGCCATATTATTGTTTTTATTGCGACTTACTAATTCAGAAAACTATTCACGGTTAACGCACTATTTGCAAATAAAATGCTTGAGGTTGCCACACTTGCAAATGTTAGCTAATAAAAAACAATAAATTTATAAATATTGCACAAAAAAACATTGATAGAAGAAAATAATGGCAATAAAAACAAATTATTATTTGTTATTTTATACATTTACACAATTTTTTTGTAAATATAAGTAACATTTCTATAGAAGTGCTACCAAGTTTTTATGCATTTACAATGCCGTATAAACAGTGAGTTAATTTATTAGCAAATATTTTTATTTGCAAATAGTGCGTGTATAAACGTAGTATATATTTCGTAATCGCGTTCGTATTCATAAAATTTAAATTAATTACCGATTACTGCTCATGAGAATGCTGTGCAATAAAATCTAACTTTTTCCAATATAAAGTTCCAAGAAAAAGCATGTATATATATATAGTGGCTTAGTATAAGAAAGACGTAACTCGAATTTTCGATATTTTGTAGGAAAAGGAAAAAACTTGACAAAAACTAAAGCATTTATACACATACATGCTAGAATAATTTTCTTAAGCAGCCATAAATCTTTTACTTTTTAGTGTTACTTATTTAAGGAGGATGTAATTATACGTTGGCTACCAGAGAACGTTAAGCCTTTTTCATATTAAGCCATCGATACATATTTATGTACGTGTACCATAATCCATTTCCAAAAATTTCAAATTCATATATGGAGTTTCGCTTTTTGACATGGAAACATGGAACTCAAAAATTTATTACTATTGGCAACGCGTCTTTGGTTCAAACAGCTGCCAATGTTTACACTTTTAATTTTGGTTTTCAGTAGTGAAAAATGAATTTTTATTTAAAATTTCTTATAGCTTATCTAAAAATGTTCAGATACGAGGTGAATTATAATGCTGAAGAAGTTATGTAAATGTTTAAAGAGGAAATAAAACTACATACGTATTTTGCAAAATGTCTACTGTATAAATTTTTGCACTTGCTAAGCAAATATTCGATACAACTCTAGTACATGTATGTACTTATGTATATGTATTGTATGTAAATATATATTTATGTACATACTACATACATACATATGTATGTATAAGTATGTACATATGTACGTTGGGTGTCGACGCTCTTTTCCTCTTGTTTTTTTTTATCACCACTGCCTCTTAATGGTGTTGCAAATGTTGTTTTCTTTTCACATTTTTATATTCTTAATTTGTATTTCTTTATATTGTTGAGTTGCTTTCAGTACATTTTTTATTTTTTCCGTATTTACGATATTATTTTTTTACAATAAGAAAAAAACAAAAAAGACTTGTTATCTTCTAGATGACGACTGCTATAGAACTCTCGAGTTCCCCCCCAACTATTACCACTAATTTTTCATTTGTCATCCTTTTATTTTTAGTTGTCTTTAAGGGTTTTTATTTATGCTCGCAACGCGAAGCTCTCATATATTCAACAAACCTTTCAAACTTTTGTCAAACCTTCCCTACCATACCGCTCCATATGCCATGTAACTTGCTCATGTTTGTTACACAATTTTCCCTCTAATCTTTTGCCTATTTCTAAGAAAGATGAAAAAAAATATACATACATTTGTATAATACTTACTTCCACATTTGTAATCATGAAAAGTCATGTTTTGAGTCTGTGTCTGCTGGTTATCCTGTCACATGTGAAAAAATTCTTTAAAGTAAATTTCTCTTTTTTAAAGACAAATAAAAATTGTTTGGAGCGTGAATTTGCAGTGACGTCAGCGAAGTAGGTATGTAAATCCTTTGAATTTTTCAAAAGAAGATTTATTTGATATTGTAGATATGTATCTGTATAACAAACTAAATAATGCGCCATAATTGCAAAATAAAATAAAACGTATGTAATAATCACCCGTATCGGGGATAAAAGCTCACGTGAAATGTGTTCCCTTTCCCTAAAATTATGATCGCCAATGTTTGGGGTGTTATTGTTCACCATATTTTGTTCATGGCAAATATTTCACGTGAACAAAATATTCGCCTTTTATTCCCGATAATGATGAATAATGTGCAATAACACACTACATATCGTTACCTTAATATAGAAAGGCCCTAACTCATTATTTTTAAAAATAAAAATTTTTGCAATTTTCGATACATTAGATATTCTTCTATCGAAAAATACAAAAAACCCGATTACAGTAAAATAATGAGTTAGGGCCTTTATACATTAAGGTAACGATATGTATGTAATTGCATATAACATAATTTTAAATATCAAGTTAGTATCTTATTGTTTAAAATCCAAAAATTTAAAAAAATCCTAAAATCGCACATTGGTAGAAAATCATTTTTTTAATTTTATTATTTTTTTATTTTATCATAACTCAAAAAATGAAATTTTTGAGTTAATGATGTAGAATTAATATTCATATCGTTCTTCATATTGTGTAAAAATTTCATACAAATATCTTGTTTACTCAACTCTTCAAAGCAAAATAAAATGTTCTTTTTCCATTAAGTTGTGTGTGAATTGAAAACTTTAAACTCGTTTTTTGATATAACGCAAATATTAAAAATTTAATAAGTTTAGTTTTTGTCAAAAGTAATTAACCGATATTAGGAAGAAATTTTTAGTGCAGCTAAAGCATCAAGTTCATACAGTGTAAGTAAACTATTTCATGCATGAGCATGTACATGAATAATTTTAAAGACAAGTTTTTACTGTCTGTTTTTGAAAATCAAATATAAATTTCCGTTGGGGAATTTATATTGAGACAACAATAAAAAAAAATTCAAAACTGTTTTTGTTCTCAAAGAGAAAACGGGCATTTTATTTATAACCAGCGTTACCGTTACGATACTGTTTTGAACCCTTTGATACACTTTATGTCCCTACTTTTAAATTGCCCTTTAGTATAAATTTTAACTAGTTCGTGCTACTTTTTCTCTCTTTATCAGCCAGTTTGTAGAAGATAGAACTGAAACATGACCAGCCGATACATATGCGACTACTTAAGAAATAGCGCCCATAGAAAACGTACAGATGGTTGCCAGATCTTACAATATTGTCAGATCTGGCAATGTATTGACAATAAAAAATTGCCAGCACATCGTAGATTGTCAGTTCACACCTTTGTATCAAATTTGTCAGGAAAACTTACAATTTATTGCCAAACCATTGTCTGACAATAAATTTATCTGAAAGCATTGTCATAAAAATTTTTTTTCAGTTGACACGGTTGTTATATGGAAAAATTGCAAGATCAGGTCATACAATTGTGTTTGTGTGGAAGTTTCAATCGATATCGAATGCCGTAATTCGCCCCCAGGCATTGCCGCACAGACAATAATATATCTGACAATAATTTGACAATGGCAACGAAATATGTACACGCGATTGTCAGATGTCTGACAATTTGCTGTCAGCTGGTACTATTACAACGGACTGACAATGATTTTTCTGTAAAACATTTTTAACACATTTTGCTGACAATATTGTAACATCTGACAACCCTCTGTACGGAGCTTTACGTTGCTTCGTGCCAAAACTTTATGTCGCAAACGTGCTAAAAATATTTTTTTATTCCTATCTTTTCATACAAAATCATATACATATTCAACTTGAAAAATAATGGCAACCCTATTTTTGCGCTAAAAAGAAGCACAGCTGACTAGAGCAAACAAAAGAAATTCGACATCGAAAATTCATTTGCTTTTAAACATTTAATTGTGTTTAAAAAATCGTGTTTTTACTCGTATTTGAAGAACAAAAAGTGTGTGTGTGTTTTTTGAACAACTAAGTTTTATGTATGAAATACCGAAGTATATTTATTTGACATAAAGACTTTATTTATTTAATTTGAAGAATTGGCTTGTTTTTATGGTTAAGCAATTGTCTATATGCATACGAAGTTTGTTAACTAAATTGAAAAATTGTTTGGGTTGAAGTCTACTGATGAGTTCCAAAAGCGGGAACGAAATGCATATGTATATGTAGACAATTGCTTAACCATAAAAACAAGCCAAATCTTCAAACTAAGTTTTATGTTTAAAATTTTAAGTTTTATGTGTAATTTTTATTTTTTATGTTTTTTCATGTATTTTATTTATTTTGCTGCACTTTTTAGAATTAACGTTTATGACAAAATCAACCGCGATATATAAACCGACATTGACAAGCTCTTACGATGTTTAAAAAAGAAAAAAAAACAATTAACTCGTATTATTATGACTTTGCCGTCTTCTATAAATTGGTTGTATTACATATTTTTATTTAATTTATGTATTTGTTTACTCAAATTTTTTCATGTCCATTGGTCTACGCCCTTGCTAATTTTGATTACATATGTACATAAGTACATACATATTATTGTTGGATGTTATCGCTGTAAAATTCTTGTCTAGGAGAAACGTGTGCGCTTAATCACTTGACTGGAATGTTTTTGTACTTTTTTTTTTAATTTTGCCTTTTCCCCTTTTTCCTTGTTTTAAAATCTGTATGTAGTCTGTATTAAAGTTGTTTTGTTATTTACTTTTTTTTATATTTTTAAAAGGTCTTTAGCTATTTTTTCATTCTTGTTTTTCCACATACAACAAAAAAAGCGATAAGATTTATGCCCCCAATGGTGTTTGCGGTGGAGATATTGTCAATTCTATTGTTGAATTTTGTTATCCGAGTTTTAATGAGGTGTTTCCAATGTTTTGGAAGGGTTATTATTCTTAAGGATTAAAGAAAAAATACTGAAATTATGTATTAATACATATACATATATGTATGTACTATGTATGTGTACATATGTATGTATGTACATACATGTGTGTTAAAAGAGAAAAATTTTGTTAAAAATTTTATTAAGCAGTGTCGAATTGAAAGTTTAGGGCAAATTTCACGATGTCGGAAACGTTCGACTTGTCGCACACTTACATTCAAAACAACAACAACTTTTCATATGACGGGAAATGCCGTCGTTCATTGTTTCAGATATGAGAGGATGAAACATTTTATTTTTATATATGAGCAACTAGTAAGATTTCAATTGAAATACATTTTGGTCCAAACCCCAACGTTTTATCTTTAAAAATGACTGGTTTATAGCAAATGTCCCTCCACTTGCCAACAAATAATTTCGACTGTCCGCCAAACTTTTAAAATTTCACTTTTTGCAAGAAATCAATTAACAACATCAATTTCTATCTACTGTAAAAATTTCAACGCTTTCCGATTACTCTTTTGTTGGTAAAATTTCTTTTACTTTATGATTTTAATTCGAAATGTAACTGCTTTTATGATAAAGTTGCTCAAATTTTTTTTTGTGAATTTGGCTATAGTTTTTAGTTTAAAATCTTCATTTATTTATTTGTGTTGTGTTAAGTTTCAGCGATGCCAATTTAGCGCGTTTCGCGCTAGATTCGCGCGTTTTAACTATGCCAAAAGCGCTTTTTTTAGTCTTAGCGCGTTTACTAAAAAAAAGCGCTAAATTAGCGCGTTTTGAATAAAGTCAGTATCATTTCAATTCAATATTTTTTTTACTTCTCTTTCCATAAATTTAGCAATTTTCTAGTATTCAAAACTCATAAAATTTTTTAAATTTAATAATACTTCAACTGTCGCAAATAAAATTCCCTTGACTGTGGTTAGAATTAAAAACGCATTTTAATACTCTAAATGGCAAATATTTTGAAATTTCATGAAAATTCGTGACCAAAAAAATTTATGTAACTTATTAAGCATCTATTCTAGCTGAAGTACAAAAAGCATTTGAATCGCAAAACTATTCGACAATTTATATACATACCTATAAGTTGTTACAAAGTTTGACAAATAAAATAAAAATAAAAACTAAGGATTTCGATTATTGGAAGGCAATTCTGATTCTGTATTAAATTATTTTAATTGTTTAGGATATAATTTAGAAGAAACAATATTATAAAATCTGAAAAGAGCTACTAAAAAATTAATTGTATTAACTAATACAAGTGTAAATACATACATGGAATTTTATTAAAATTTAATTTAGCGCGTTGGAAAATAGCGCGTTTTGGCTATAAATAGTTGACAATGCTGCAACTTAGCGCGTTCTAGCGCGTTTTGCGAAGGAGAATAGCGCGTTTGGGTTGCAAATAGTTGGCATCGCTGGTCTTTGCACACACAATAACCAACTTTATCAAATATCAGAGAGGAATTCGCTGAGTAAATTCGTCGTTGTTGAGCTTCACACGACGAATTTGCGCAGCGAACTTTTATCGACGAATTCGTCGACATGGACGAAATTCGTCGTTCGTCCCAGTTGTGTTCCTGGCATAAAATGAACATTTTAAATAAAAAAGAAGTTCTAAAGTTGGAACGATTTTTATTAAATTGCGCTTTTTTCCATTTCGCTGCGTTTTAAAATTTCAAAGTTGACAACGCTGATTTTCGTCTTAAAATTTATATTGAAAACAACAATAAAATACGAAAATTTGTTTTTGTTTTCAATATATTCAAGAAATTTATTATTCGACATATTGTCATAATTATATTATAAGTGAAATATATTTGCTGGTGGTTAAGCGATGTCTATGCATTTCATTGTTGCTTTAACAAATCGTCAGTAGTCGTCAGTAATAGATTCATATCGAATAAAAATTATTTGCTGGGTTTTGTATAAGTTTCTAAGCCTACTGCGCTTATTTTGCTTTCATAATTTTCAAAAATATTATTATTTGTGAATTCTCAAACAGTTTTTGGAAGTTTGTGCATAAGATATGACTGTTCAAAATGTGTGGTTGAAGTCTACTGACGATTTGTTAAAGCAACAATGAAATGCATATAGACATCGCTTAACCACCAGCAAATAAATTTCCCTTTGTTTAAAATATAAATTTTTCAGTCTATTGTTTTCTTCGATATTGTGAAACAGGCCATTATTATGTAATAGAATTTTCGTTTCATTAGTATTAAAATTAATCTTCTAAAACTCGCAGCGATAATTACATTCCAATGTTAAAAGCTAATCTTCTAAGAACGTGTTCATAGAAATTGCATTATTTATTTGTGCATATGTACGTACATACATACATACATACATACATACATACTGTGTAAGCATGTATACACACATGCACAGCCATAAAAATATATCGGTACAGCAGTGCACTTCTTGTTATGCAAACAAGCACAGCGAGAACTAGAAGGAGTAAGGATGCCTTCTAGAATGGCCTCTATACTACTTCTTTTGGATGTACACGGCCTGCTCTCTCCATTCCATACTCATATATTTTTTACACGCGTTGTCATTGCGGGGTAGTTCTTCTGTTCTTACTTCTTTCGCCAGAGATTCGGGAAGGCCTTCAAATTAATGGATTTTGCTTTGGTAAAAAAAACAAAATAAAACATGTTACTCCTTCTCTTCTCCGTTCTCATAGAAGGGCTGCACCAAGAAAGCCTTCTGAGTTTTACTGCTGGGAACTTTTTATGTGCATGTGTAGGTATGTACATTTGTATGCATTTGTATATACATATATGTACATACATACATCCATATGCATATCTATATGTACATATGTGCAGTATGCAGTACATATAAAAATACGTAAGCCCATACATAGCATGTACATATGTATGTATGTATGTATATATATTATATGTAGGTTGAATGAATATGTATTATATACATATGTATTACATACATACATATATGGGTAAATACTTAAATAAATCTATATATGTATGTACATATCTACATATGTATGTATGTATATTCATATCGCTCCTTTATTCACTTTGATTGCTATGAGGAACATGAGGCCTCACTTAAATAATTACATACTTATGTATGTATGTATATAATGTATGTACATACGTAGGTATGTATATAGTATATGCACATACATACATATATACACACATTCATATGTACATACATACATAAATGCATACATATGTATGTATGTATATTAGTACTTATGTATGTATCTGTATTTACTTTGTGTTTGATGTCATTCTACTTCGTTGACAAAGTCGTCTCACCAGTGTCTCTTAGTGGTTCTTGTTTTTGTTGTTGCTGTGTTGTTTTGTTATTGTTGACTTTTTAATATATTTTTTAACAAATATGCATAGACTACATACAAACAGATGTAAAATTACATGGAAATACATATGTATGTATGTATATACATATACCTATATAATGTACATACTTACATACATAAGCTATCATGTGCAGGAACTTGTTTATGTACATACATACTTATGTACATACGTACGTATGCATGTATGTATGTATGGACGTATTATTCACCCCATAGCAGTCACTCTTCTCACGCTCTCTTTGTTTATATGAATCTATATACATATGTATGTATGTATTCTTTCGATGAGTGGTGTATTATATACAAATTTACGTGTATATACCAGTGTATACATACCTACATATATCTAAGTGTGTTCATATGTACATATGTATGTATGTATGTATATAAATGTCGTAAATGCAAGAGTGTGAGTGAATGAATGAGTTTGTGTGGATATGTAACATTTTGCTGCACAACTGTACTTTTTTTTTGAGATAACCTTAGTTACCGAGTATTTGAATGGTTTTGCGTTGTTATCGCCGCAGATACATTTACTCCTTGTAGTTGAAAAAAAATCGTTTTGTTTTTATTATTTTCAAGTCTTTTGTTGTTATTGCTGATTTGCTTTTTTTGTTTTAAAAGTTTTGTAAATACATATGTCCATATGTACGTATATACACACATACATACATACATGCATGCATATAAATAAACATAAATGTAGGTACATACCTACAGTGGCTCACATCGAAAGTCGGGCAAAGCATTCATAAAAATGTATAAAAGTTTTTAAAAACCGCGTAAACTATTTTTGCAAATATTTTGAATACATTTGATTAAGTTTTTAATATGCAATAAAATTTTGTAATAACGGTATTAAAAAAAGTACTCAAAACAAAATTTTAAAAATAAGTAGCAAAAAAATCTAAAATGTGTACTCACACTGAAAGTCGGGCAAACCAAAATGCAACGAAAATGTCATTTGATTTACCGTTATATTTGAGCGTCGCTTATTATTTTTGTATTATAAGTAGTCAGTTATGTTTTCGCTTTCATCAGATGACAATATTTTTACATTTTTCTGTACAATGCCGCGTATAATTAAACATTCTACTTTAGAAGAGCGAAGAATCGTTATTAAAAACTATTTGGAAGGAAAAACACAACGTGAAATCGCAAATATCGTTAACAAAAGTAAGTCAACTGTTCATGATATAATTACGCGATACAACAAAGATAAAAGAATATCAAATAAACAACGCGAGCCAGTAAAAAAGAAGCTTAGCACGAGGGATGAGAATTTTATAGTTCGTGCGGTACAGAACGATCCATTTATTTCTGCTCCAAAACTTGCTACAATTGTTAAAACCAATTTTGGAAAGGACGTTCATGCAGAAACGATAAGAAGAGTGCTAAGGAAAAACAATTTGAATGGCCGAGTGGCCCGAAAGAAACCATGTGTTACAGAGAAAAATAGAAAAGATCGTTTAGAATTTGCTCGAGAGCACATTTCGAAGGATTTTTTATTTTGGAGCACGGTAAAATTTATATGCCACATAATGGTGGCTTTTTATATCAGTATTTTAACATTTTACAGGTCCTTTTCACGGACGAAAGCAAATTCAATTTGTTTGGGTCCGATGGTCGACGTTATGTGTGGCGTAAACGTAATGAAGAATTTTGTCCCAAGAATACTAAAAAAACGGTGAAGCACGGAGGCTTATCAGTGATGGTGTGGGGTTGCATGGCAGCTTCAGGTGTCGGAAACCTTCACTTTATAGAAGGTATCATGGACAAAAACATGTATCTTGACATTCTGAAAGCTCATGTTAAGGATAGTGCGCGCAAGTTGGGTATTGCTGATAATTTTAAATTTTATCAAGATAATGACCCTAAACACACATCACTGGTAGCAAAGAACTGGCTTCTGTACAACTGTCCCAAGGTCATGAAAACACCTGCACAAAGCCCAGATTTAAATGTAATCGAACATTTATGGGACGAACTCGGACGTCGAATGCAAAATAGGCTATGCGCCAGTAAAGACCAACTTAAAGCTGCATTACAGGAAGAATGGAACCAAATAAGTCCTGATGTATGTAAGAAATTAGTTGAGTCTATTCCAAAAAGACTAAAAGCTGTCGAAAATCAAAAAGGTTATGCAACAAAATACTAAATACTTCAAAAATAATTAAATAACATAGTATGCCCGACTTTCAGTGTGATCATAGGTTTTAAGTTTATGTGAATTTAGTTGTTATTATTTCTATTCTTTTAGAGCTGGAGTACTTTATTTTGTTTGGTTTTGTTTTTTAATACATACAATATATGCTCTTCAAAACTATATTGGAAAATCTTAGTTCTTATTTTTTTTCTAAGGTGTTAATTTTTTGTTAATAGCATGCCCGACTTTTGATGTGAGCCACTGTATGTATGAATATATTTTTCTAGAAGAGAAACAAGGTTACAAACTTTTAATTAATGTTAGCAAACACATGGCTGTGTACATACATACATACATATACATATGTATATGTATGTAGGTATGTATGTACTTAAATGCATGTACATACATACATACATACAAACATGTTTCTATTTCCATAATTTTTTTCACCACCTTCGCCAATTTTATTAATTAAAACACTTCATTTAAATTCGCTCAATCAAATAAAGAAAATCGAAATTCCACAACTACATATCGTTGCCTCAATATACATAGAAAGACCCTAAGTCATCATTTTTTTGAATTTGAGATTTCTGCATTTTTCGATACATTAGATGGATGTTCTTCTATCGAAATACATATACAAAAAACTCCATTTAAGAAAAATTATGAGTTAAGACATTTCTATATTAATGTAGCGATATGTACATACAGTATATACATACATACATACATACATATGTATACATACAATATATAGACTAGGTAGGTATATCAACAACAATAATATTGAACTTGTACAACAAGCAATTTGTTTAAATCAACCACAAAATTTGGTATGCAAAGTAAACAAATTCATTCCATTCAATAAATAAACGTCGACCGCCTTCTTGAATCTAGACAGACATTGTTCATGCAGAACCTTAAGTGAATGACTTGACTGTAATGTTTGGCTTTCTTAGTTGTATCTATAGATACAACATACAATTGCTCAACTTACAACCTATTGTGGGAGTCTTATTTCGTACAAACGTTGCTGGTAATTTACATAGTGAATCCCTTAATTGTTTATTATTGAAATGACCAACACTTCGGTTAGTTC
Organism: Nowickia ferox; assembly: GCA_936439885.1. NCBI lineage: Eukaryota > Metazoa > Arthropoda > Insecta > Diptera > Tachinidae > Nowickia > Nowickia ferox. The sequence continues at coordinate 82,000,751 of OW387024.1, forward strand.
TTATATAACAAAATTTGTACTATTTTTTAAATAATGGGTTATATTGCTGAAGAGTTGTTTGGTTGTCAGCATAACACACAAAAATAAGAACGAAGGCATCAAACCACACTATCTTTCAATTTCAAAAGTCGAAAAATGCAAAATGTGCATTTTCGCCACATTCAGTCATGCATATATGCATAATTTTCTTGATACATAATACATACCATTTGATCTTAATATGTACATATATTATTTAAAAATATAGCACTTCTCCATAATTAAAAAGGATATGCCCAAATATCTTAACAGTTTTCGGAACAGGAAGAAAACTATAAATATCTGGTAAAAGTCATTTGCATAGTTTTAGGCCAGATATTTGTTGCTTGTTGAAAATAACAATAATTTATTACCGATTGTAGGCGAAAAGTGCATGGAGATTATTAAAAATTAAACCAGCGAAAAAAGTTATGTAGCCTCACTTTCCCCGAGCTGTTCTTTCAATAAAATGAAAGGTATTCTCTCGTCAAGAAAAAAAGCAATAATTCTCGGAATAGGAAGGCAACTAAAATTCCGGTAAAAAGTCAGTAGACTTGCTTAAGTTTTTTTTGCATAAAACCATTGCATACTTTTAGGCCAAGAATTAATGTATTGAATATTGAAAATAGCAATTTATTAAAAATTTTGGGGCGAGAAGCTGCTTAGAAATGATTACAAATAAAACCATATGCAAATTTCCGAATGATACTAAAAATAATAAAGTGTGACCAGAAAATTAATTCCGAAAATTTTCAAAAACTATACTTGGGATACAGCAAAAATGTTCGTTGGAAAATACGGTTTTTGGCATTTTTGATGAAACAGTACGTGCAAATCTGAAAACTTCTGCTTGGATAAAAAAATGTTATGCAAAAAATGTATGTGGATTGCATGGGCAGTAAGTGGGCGGTGCTTGAGTCCGATTTTGATGAAACTTGCTTGCGTCTTCCTTTTATAGAAAGTTCCCAGCAAAAATATTCGACACTTAGAAGCAATAAAAGCTTTTAGAAGCAATACATTGATTCCGAGAAGCACTAAAGTAAGCGACATCATTTAAATATTTTCTAAGACCTTACACGAACAATACCCAATTATATACATGTATGTACATACACGTACACGTTTGGTGGATTATCATCGCGAACAAAAATCATGCATTATAAAAGCGCAATTGCCAGTGGTTCCATTTCACTGTCTCCCTTACAAAAATGCTTCCAGCAAGCAACCATTTTTGCTGGGTGGGTGCACGTACCAAATTTTAAGACTTCTGCTTGGATGGGAAACGTTTTATGTTAAGAAATCGAATTGAATTGCATGGGCGGTGGGCGTGGCCGTTTTTGATAAAATTTCGTTTTTAATTTTTATTAAAATGAAGTGTTGAACGTTATAAAAACTTTATTCAATACTTCGCTACTCCTTTGTGTAGCTTCTTCATGATAGAAAATTAGTAATAATTAATAACAAGATTTAAAAACAATAATCTAACGGCGGTTTGTATTTCAAATTTATGAATGTTTTTAAATTAGTTTTGTTCTTTTTTCGGGGTTTTTATGAAATTGCAAATAATTAGTCTGATCATCTGTAAATATCAAAAATTATTTTAAGTTTATTTTTCTTTTCCGTCTAAGGGCCATTATTACAACTTGGCGATAAAGTTCCGGATAATTACTTCTAAGAACTATAAAGTGACCTTTAAAATGTTTCCATTATTACAACTGCCCCATCAAATAAATACGTACACAATTTTTGTATTGTGGCAACATTGATATAGATACCGACTACTTTTGATTGTTACCGACTTGTTGGCAACGACTTGCTTTTGTTTATTTGCTCCGTTGTTTCTTATTTGTATTATTATTTGTGTGATCTAAAACAATGTATATGCATTTGTGTAAGGATAGAAGAGCATCTAATGTATCGAGAAATGCAAAAATCTCGATTTCAAACAAATTATGTGTTAGGGCCTTTCTATATTAAGATAACGATATGCATAATATGCATGTTTGCGTATTATGTGCATGCTTACATACACGTCTACATACTTTTTTCTTATTTGCATTGCATAAAAAAGTTAATTATTAATTGTACAAAGTCAACTGTTTGTAAATTCATTGGTTAATTAAAAACAATTAAAATAATTTACTTTTGTCATACTTTTCTATTTAAAGCTTCATAATGCAAAACAACTCAAATTAAGAGAGTAACTGAGTAAACTAAATGTGGCATTAATCAAGATTTCAAATTTGAATTAAAATTTTAGTTAAAATTGTCATTGTTTAATTTTTATTATTTTCATGTCAAAATGTTTTTCTTTTGAGTTCTACGCAAATATTCAAAACTTAAAGTAGCTTGTGCAAAAATTAAGCTCTTCCTCATTATTTCTCACCCGCATTGCTAAAATAATTGCTCAACTATTATCTTTTCTATGATGTGGCGCACTATAATTGCTGAATAATATAGAACAGATTTTATTTAATTTATTATTATTTTTTAATCTTTACAAAAACGTGACTTGTTTATTGTTTAGCAACCAAAGAAACTAATAAATATTTGCACGTAAATTGTAGCGACAAATCGTGACTTTCTCTAAAACCGCGTATATTTTAAAAGCATTTATCTGCGTAAAGATATGGGTAGGATATGAAATTCTGGGTTGTGGGTTCCATGTAAATGCATATTTTTTCCTCAACCCTGATAATCGCAAAAACAAAATGTCTTTACGAAACAATAAGTTTGCGTAAAAATGGCGTCGATTTGTTAGTGCATATTTTTGCATATTTTGCTGAAAATGCATATTTTTGCATAATTTGGCCATAGATGCATATGTTTGGTATAAATGCATGTTCTGGTATCTCAAAAATTAAAATGAAAAAAAAAAATAATTTACAAAATTGCAAATTGCAGAACGATTGTGTAAATATACACACCCCTACCAAATTTAATGCAAATTGTCATTTTGATGATTTGAAAATCATCGTTTTTGAAAATAATTTTGGACTTCAAAAAACAAAACAGCTGGTATTCAGATTCCTTATAACGATGCAGTTAAATAAATATAAGTACAAAGCCTTATAGCACACGGCATGTAAAAACCCACATGCGCATGTGGTTCTGACGTAATTTTGACGTCATCACGAAGCTACATTTGCTACATGCCGTGTACTAGTAACATATGTACATGTATATATTCACATGCTTACAGATGTGCTGCCAACATGCTGAAAATTTCCGTGACGTCATCGCCACATACACATGTGGCTTTTTACATGCCGTGTACTATAGGCTTAACATTATGTGAATATAATAATTAAAATTTTAGGCGATCATATTCCCGGACGTTGCAAGGTAAAATTTATTGAATTTCATTCATTTTCGCAAATATAAATAAAATGTAATTCTTAAATGAAACTAAATAATTAAAGGAAACTTTTAAACTTTAGATATGTAGTTATCATTTACATACAAACATTCATTTGAATACACAATTTTGAAAGTATGTATGTGTGTGCATATTCTTTGGTTTTTAGTGCATATATTTTTAATTTTTGTATGTCTTATTTTAGGCGCCTAAAATACTTATTTTAAATGCATGAAGTCCTTGTCCCTGTTTATGACTATTAATTAGCAATTGTTCTTTTTCATTTAATTTTCAATATTCCCCAGTAAAAAAGACACTCCAAAGAAGAAAAAAAATGTAAAATTTGCGATCCGGAAGTGGTGCAAATTTGGATAATTTCTAATGATTTCTTCATAGGGTTGTCATTGCAAGAAGTTGTCTTTTTCGATGCCTAGTCACCGAATTGGAAGTGATTTTAAGAAAAATTTCCTTTTTGGAGTTCTTTAATAATATTTTCAATTAGGAAAAATGGCAAAAAAGTTACCCCTTTATACAATTTGTTTCTTCTTATACGAATTTAAACCCGAAACCGTTTTTCATGTAAATTTAAGTAAATAACTTAAATTTTAGACCAAAATTATTTCATAAATTTCTTTTAAAAAATCGATTTTTTTTTAAATTATGTTGAGTATTTTTAAAACTATAGAGGACTTACAAAGTTTTGTAGGACTAAAATAAATTTCTACTTGCTTTTCTGCTAATTATTGGCAAATTAAAAATATCGATTTTTTGGAAGCAATTAAAATGTAATTCGTTCAGAATGACTTTAAATTTTTATTACCAAGTCTATGCATGTAGCACAGGGGTGCCCAAAAGTTCCTTATTGAAGAGCAAAAACGAATACATTTAAAGAAAAACTAATTTTTATTCCATATTTTTAGTTGTAAAAACCAATACATACAAAGAAAAAAGAAAATGGGTTGTTGCTTTGCACTTGCGTGTATGCAGTGAAGAACGACAAAAAACTAATAAGACAAAGTTGTTTGTGTATTTGGTATTGCTAGTGCTGAGTACTGTATGTGTGTATTAGAACACACACAGCCTATAGCTAAGCGTTTTTACAATAACAAATGAGCACCAGGCGCATAGGGCTTGGGCACCGCTGATATAGTTTATAGAGGAAAGTTCGCTATAGAGAAGTTCTACTGTAAATTAATTAATGCTTGTTTCAGCACTAATTAAATGTATCGTTTAATTAGAAATAGTCTTAAGATTATTTGTGAAATATGTACTTCAATTCAAGAATTTTAATTCAGTATTTTTAAATCAAAGAAGAAGCTGGTTTTGAACATATCTTTGACATGTAATTGAAATACCTGAGTGTGTGTATTTATGGACATACATATGTATGTACGTCTGCATGTATGTATGTAAATAGTTTTGTGTAATTAAGTTTATATGCATTTTGGTTTGAGGAAAAAATAAAAGCATTTCAGTTGCAATATTGTGAAAGAAAACTCTTAACTTTCAGAGTAAAATAATGGTTATAATAATGATGATGATGGATTACGCTATTTAAGGATATTAATGGTGAGGCCGGTAATATAAAACAGATCAGGTTGCCAGTAAACCAACACAACCTGTAAAAGGAAAAAAATGCTTACCATAAAAAGCAGAAAATCATTGGCTCTTAAAGTGTTGTGCACTGTATTTTGCTTTTGTATACACTAAGCAGCTTCATTCTACCTTAAGTAATCATTATCATCATCGTCATCATTATATATACCTAAAAGTGGCAAAAATACCAGATACAGGCAGTCAGACAACGACAACAGAAAAAAAAACAACTTGCAACATACATAAGTAGTAAATTGAAAAGACATCTAAAATAAAACAACCATACAATAACAAGAAACAAAAAGACACGACAAAAAATAATACAAACAAGTAACTCAGCAACAATTGACGACAGGCTACATTGAAGGAAACGTGGGGTTAAGTGTCCGCAAGTCACCACTTTTGTCAACTATTTTGCAGACATTGTCAACCGAGCGTCTACATATTAATACAGTAGAATCTCACAAATTATAACCACTTTGTGCACCGGGCAGTTCGAATAACAACACCACGCACGTAGGAAAGTCCATGTGATGAAGGCATAGTCACTGGTCATTGAACTATAGCGGCTTCAGCAGATACTAATCCTAATGTGACATCAGAGCGCGCCCTCCTTCGTTGTGTAGAATAATCATCGGCGAAGTAAAATACCCATAAAATGGCTACTAAACACAGCTTCAAAAAAATTTAATACGCCTCATTTAACACCAGAGGCGCTGCAACACTGCATTATTAAAAACGTGCAAAAAACCGAGTTGTAAAATAATGAGGTTTTCCTCTATCTCTTCCTTCACCACCTGTAAAAAAAGTACCAATATCAGTAGTTGCTTTTCAATGGCAAATAGCATTGTCTGAGGTATAATTAGTCAGTAATATTGGCGACAAAGTCAATAGTGAATCAGTACTGATTCACTAGTTACATTTCCTACAAGGTAAATCCTACGTATGTATGTGTGTACGACAAATTTTTGAAAATCATCATGCATACAATGAAAATACTGCTGTCTCTGCGACTATACCCGTCATAGCAGTATAGTACAGGGTTGTCAGATACGGCGATTTTTCAACTTGTTTGGCGTCTATATTTTTGATTTGGCGATTTTTCTGGTGATAAATAAATTTAAGTTTAAAATTTGTTAACGCACTAATAATCCCAAATTATTATTTAACTTATTAAGTAAAATATTTTTTTTTTTTTTTATTAAAAATACATTGAAATTGATTATTGAGGGGTTTAGCGGGATCCTATGCGCATTTAACTGTTGCTAATGCAGATCATCAGGGAACCTTTACACAAAAATTTCTTAAAACAACTAGAGTTAATATGTTAAACTTTCATTTAAATAAATGAGAAGCTCAACAATTCCGATAAGTAGATTTGTTGACGATTTTTTAACAAAATTTAACTTGAAAATTTTTGTAATTCAGGAAAATTAGTTTGTTCATGGAGTAGTTTTAAAAATATATATGTAAATCCTACAAAAACTCGTCTGCAAGAAAGTTAAACAATTTGATTTTGATTAATTAATGTGTTTTGAATTTGGATGAGATAAATTTACGAGAAATAATTTTTGGCAACTTTATTTCTACTTTTGGCGATTTTCTGCAAAAATTTGTTACGACTATTTTATAAAAATTTATATTAAAAAAAGTATTACATAAAAACAAATTTATTATGAATGATTATTATTAAGAAAAACTACATAAAATTAATTTTTACGACTATTGGCGATTTTTAAAATTAATTTGCCGAAATAGGTCCGAAAAAATCTGATAACCCTGGTAACCCTAAGCAACACTTGCATGTCTACTACAACGATAGTGTTGTCATACACACTATAGAATAGTTACATATTTTGGCAGACGGTAACTACAACTACACAATCTAATTTAAACTGAATGTCTAAAACTGTTGCTGCAAAGATTTTCTTTCTTTTTTTTCTTTCAATAACTTGGCCAACTGCATGCTCTATATCTCTAAGTATAACGAACGTATAAATAAATAGGTACAAGAAAAAAGTAACCATATCGTTGACAACTTACACCAGCCGGCCAAACAAACATTCTACCAGCCAAGCCACTCTGTTAACCTGATATAAAAAAAACAAAACATAGTCATAAAATATTGAAAATCAGAAAAAACGTGTACATTTTGGAAAGAGAAAGAAGCGCGTGGTAACAAACTTAACGAGCCTGGTGTCTGACTCCAGTAACTGCTTGTGCAAGCAGTGTTACCGTTGGAAATTTTTAAAAAGTTTCACTAAACGTCGCTTAGTCCTCGTCCATACAGTTGAGACATTTGCTGTGAAACATTTTTGATTTTGAAGTTTTTGTTTTGCAGCTTAATACATTTTCTCATACACATATTTCTCATGAGAATGATACGAGAATGACGTACAAAGTACCCGTTTCCATTCCTCTTTCCCCTTTCATCAAGAAACTCAAAAGTTTTGCAGCAAATGTTTTATAGTGTGGACGAGGACTTAAGAAAAAATAAAGTCGTTACTTTGTTAGAAAGCCCGCCTGACGTCAGTGTTTTTCGAAAGCATTTTTCGAAGCTTTTGTTATCAAGTAAGCAATACATTGCTTCCCTCAGTTGTTAGTGATTCCAAGTCAGAATTTTGCTGGGAAACTTCGCTCATTTGACAACAAAAATATGACAATAATCTTACAATGGCAACAAAGTGTTTTCATATGATGTCTCTGACAAATTTTCTGTCAACTGGTAGTCTTACAATTCAGTGACAATACATACTTTTTCGTCAGACTGAAACTGCCAGTTCACACGGTTTTAAGAATTTTTTTTTTTGGCACATTTTGCTGACAATGTTGTAAGATGTGATGTGCCATCTGTACAGAGCTTCAGAATCAGCTAATTATGTATATAAGCGGGGTTTTTATAGAATTTCATAATACATACTCGTAGTTCACAAATAAGAAAACACAATCTTTATAACTAACGTGTAAATTTTTCTCTTTCTTAAAACCGTGACCATGAAGAAAGTGTTCTTTTAGATCAGCGTTAAGAACAAACAAACAAAATCATTAAAAAAGCTAAAATAAAATATTTATAAACGCAGCAAACAAGGTCTTTGTGCTACTAACTGCAACAAGCGTTTATTTAATACATACACATATACGTATATATGAACATATCCCAGTTGGCCATGTCTTTCAGACATCTTGCTCAACGGATGCACTACAATGCTAAAGTGTGGATCATGGAGGATATTTTCCAACAAATGGCCGCTAAGTTCAAACATGTCAACAAGAGCGACACTTTCGCTCATATTTTCCTTGTCCCTGTAGAACTGACAATTTCTATAACATTTCCATTAATTAAACTGTTCACAATTTTACATTGAGCGTTGCAAGACTAGCTAGCGGACAATATCCACCAACTAGTTTCATGCATTACCAGTTGAGTAGTTTTTCTTTTAACGAATCTGGTCTGAATACGGTGTCTGTTAGATTGTCTTAAAAGAAACTGTAATCCACAAATCGTCGGTTGGTTACTGGTTTGCCTCATCAATAATGTATTCTTAATACCTGTGCAGCAAACCAGTAACCACCCGACGAAATATCGTGTATGACAAATGTCCAAATTTCCCTAAAGGCAGTGATACACTGTCATACAAAGTCGTGCGATCTACTAAAAAGTACAACCCTGGTGTGATGAATTGTTATTGTGTTTTGAAATTTTTCATAAACTCCATCATACCAGGGTTGTATTTTTTCGTAGATCGCACGACTTTGTATGATAGTGTATCACGGCCTTAAGTAGTCGTTGATGAAACTGTCCCCTGCGCTAAGTTGGCCAACTGGGATATTTATATACACATATACAATTATAGTGTTAGGATGGCTGTGTATTCGTACTCGTACAAGATTTATAAATACATTTATAGGTATTGAGATATGTACGTTATTAGTTTCCATTTACATACATACGAGTATATGAATTTTTTTATTTTTATTTTTATTACGAGTATCTACCTTCTTCCCAACTAAAACTTTGTTCAAAGTTTTGATGGTACGTTTCTTTTTCTTGTTAATTTAATGATGATGACGATGACTCTAACGTTTTTTTTTCTACTATAAAATTCTTTATTGCCACAAAACATGTGCATCCATTGTTGCCAAATTAGCGCATTTTTTTCTCATTCAAGAGTTTATTTTAATATTTTTCACAAAATGTGACCGTAATAAAGTTGAATTACACATATTTACAATATACATATGTTCATACACATGTGCATATTTAAATATGTAGATATAGCACACACAATAAAAGGCTTCCACATATTCAAAAAAAAAAAACATCTAAATTCATAATGTGGGTTACTTTATTCAAGAAGATGTTTCAAGAAATACTTACAGACCATATGATTTGCATTAAAAGAGCACTCAACTTTTTTCCAAGCATCTACTTTGTCTTCAGATTTTGTTCGACCTGTTTTCTTACTCTCTATTATTCTTTTATACTATTCTACATCGCCAAACATAAATATAAATTCTTTCTCAGTAAAATTTTGCGACCTTTAATTAAAATTTTAAAATATTTGCCTTTCTGATTGTGCAAAGAATTGATAGCCTGCTGCAAAACAGCTGTTTTTTACATTTATTCTAGTGCTGCCCCAATATTATTTTTTAATGTATATGGTTCACTGATTCACTCCTGTTGAGTTTAAACTACATACAAATTTGAGTTTAGTTCAACTAAACCAGCGTTTAAACTTAAATTGATTTATTAGCCCTAAAGCCTACAGTGAATGGCATGTAAAACACCACATGCGCATGTGGTTCTGACGTAATTTTGCCGTCATCACGATGCTACATTTGCTACATGCCGTGTACTAGCAACATACGTACATGTAGATATTCACATGCTTACAGATGTGTTGCCTCAGAAAATGTTTTCGATTCGGCTCCATGTGCCACATTTGTATAATGGAACAAAAATACTATAAAAATTTTACGGCACGTAGCCACTACTAGTAATTTAAAAAATACAACGAACATGCTGAAAATTCTCGTGACGTCATCACCACATACGCATGTGGCTTTTTACATGCCCTGTACTATAGGCTTAAGTTAGTAAATAAGTAAGTTAATCCTCTATTGTTTATATTTTATAGCATTTCTATTTTTAATAATTTTTTATGTGTTTTTAATTCGAATAACCGGAAAAAATTAAAATTAAAAATTACTGGAGCATTGTTAAATTCTAAATTCAAATTTCACAATCTTACTATCCAAAGGGTATTAAGTAGTTTGATGTTATGGGTACAAATGTTTTCATTAAGCGCCAATTTCACCATTAATATTTAAATATCAATTCATATCTAAATGTCGATTTTCATTGTATAGAAAAATGACTTAAATATGAATTGATATTTAAATAAATTGGTGAAATAGGCTCTAAGTGTAGGTATACATACATTGGTGTATATATACATACATACATATGTACGTACATATGTGTGTATATATGTATGTATGTACATATGTAAAGAAAAAAAATATTTTAGATTAATTTCAACAGTATCAAATAACTCATTAATCGTACATACATACATATGTATGTACATATGTATTAACTTAAGTACATATTAACTTTTGTTTCTTTCTTTCACTCACCTTAACTTTTCCTATTTACAATTTCATTTCGAAACTAGATTTATCATCTACTCATGAGAACTAAATACCTACCACATAAAAAAATTAATTTCCTACATTGATTTCTTCTATTTCTTGAGTGTCAAGGTCATAACGGAAGAGGAAGCAAACGAAAAAAAACATACATATTTGTACATACAACCATACTTACATACATATGAATATATGTATGTATGTGTATTCTTATAAATTTTACTACAAACAAAAATCTAATTACCGTTACTATATTGCTGTTGTCTAGATAACTTTATAAACAATCCATACAAAAATAAAGTACAAGAAGGAAATCTTTTATTTTATTATCCTGGCAGTGTCTTATACCTAGAATACAATAAGGATATACATATACAAATACATACATTCATATGTATGTACATGCATGCATGGATATGTGCTCTATACGTACATGCATACACCCGCACGTGCAATAACATGAGCAAAAAAAAAAGCAAAACAAATGAGAGAATAGACATATTCCCACACATATGTATGCATACATAACACTCATACATATGCATTTCTCAACATGTCCAGTGGTAAAACATGAAATATAAAATTTGTTTGTGAGAGGAGACAAAACGAAAAGCGCCACACATACACATAAACCGGAACTTAACGAAGCCAAATAACAGGAATACGAGTAGTAGCAGCCAGGGTTCTCAGATTTATTTTGAGCATTCTCGCCAAATGACTTGTCGAATATCGCCAAATATCGCCAATATAATAAAACATTAAATTATAGCTACAAAAATATTTTTTTATTTTGTAATTACATTACAAATATTGTAATTTTAAATTCAGTAGGTATCGTCTATCATAAAACATAAAAATTATATTATTTAAGAAAAATTAAGAAAAGTGTTTACATTAACATACCTATAGTGGAATACAAAAAATAATAAAAAATAACTTATTCCAAAAGATCAATCCGAATAGGATAAATTGAACTTGAACACCAAGATAAAAATTAATATTTAAATCTTGTGACAAAACTGAAGTAACATTTACTTAAATGTGTATTTAAGTACACATATCATATCCTTGAAGTGGTACGTACGAGCAGCATCGTCGTATTCATACACTCTAGGCGGGAACTCGTGCAGGCTTTTTGGTTTTTCTTTATGAAAATGTTGGTTCCAATTTATGAAAGGATGTTTTCCACACTGTGTTTCATAAACACCAAATGAAATTTTGTGGGCCATATTGTTTTAATCTTCTTGAATTTCAGAAAATTTTGTTTGAGATAAAGAGTCACAACATTTAGAATTTTATGCACGAAATATTTTATGTTGTAGAAAAAATTCCTTAGAAAAAAATTTCATATTTTTAACATTATTCTATTTTATTGAAATCGTAAAAATATAGCCAAAAATATCGCCAAGGAGTTCAAATATCGCCAAGTAAATCGCCAATCGCCATTTCAAAATTTTTATCGCCAAAAAGAAATTTTCGTCGCCACGTTTGGCGAGATATCGCCATATCTGATAACACTGGTAGCAGCAATAATAAAAACAAAAAACAGCAACCGCTACGTAAATAGTACTTGAGCTCCTCAAAGGGGGACAGCTCTCACCCATCAATAACGTTAGAAGTGAAAGAAGAGTTAGTGGGATATTGAAAACACGGAGGTGCGAGAGCATAAACCTTTTTTTTTTGTATTTATTATCCCTCCCTTTGTTAATTCAGTGCTTTTCTTTTTTAAATTGGTTCAGAGTCTCTAAATAATGATTTTATTTTTTAAGTTTCATACTACAAGTGTCTCACTCATAATGAATTTAATACCTGTTGCCTACAAAGCGTAGGCGGTGTCTATCCAGTGCAGGGCAGAGACACAAGACACCAGCTGACCAAAAAGGCAAAAATTAATTTAATTAATTAAACATTTTAAATTTTTAAGACTAAGTTGTGATTTGTAGCTTTGAGATACAGCTAAATGCATTAAACACATTCACCACAGCAGGCTACCGACTACAAAATGTTAAGGATAGAATACACATGTTTATAAGGGAGTGATTCTTTTCAAGACAGCAAGGCAACATGGCGGCAGGTTGTTGTCTATGCTGATTTTGTCGTTGTAGTCCAATTAAACTAATTTCTATTTCTTTGGCTACAATGAGAAAATTCAGTGTTGCAAGTATAATACAAAATGTTGAATGAATGTTATCGTACAACTATTTCATATTATTTAACAGAAACAATATCCAAAAGTTGATGTAAAGCATAAATTGATTCACTTTTATACTTTTAAGTCATATAAGTACATTTTGAAAGAGTAATTTAATTTTTATAAATGCGAAGTATTTGAAGGTGACAATACTGAACTATGCATTTATACTTAAATATGAGGTGCAGATGGTGCTGCTGCCGTCTCCAAAATAATTAAGTAGCTGGCTACGAGGCGACAAATGCTGCTATCGGCATTTGAAGTCGTGTGTTCGTGTAGCCTGCTGTGTGGTGAATGTGTTTAATGCAAAAGTCGGTTTCAACATATTTATATGATATTTTTCTGTGGCTAAACGAATAAAGGTATTACGTTGATTTTTTTTCGCTGAAAGTTTTGATCAATAACAATTTTTAGTATTAAAACAAACAAATTATCTTGAATATTAATGTTGAAACAATTCGTTTAAAAATTTAAAAAAATATAAATTTTTTTTACAAACAAAAAAAGATCGTTTTTAAAAGCTACATTTAGAATTATGTTTTATACCACAATAAAATTTAAAATCTCTAATTTTAGACGCAAGAAAAAAAATTGCCATTTTTTTGTGATTTTTTTAAAATTTCAGCTTTTTTCTGTTTTTGCTCATCTTACGCAGGTAAATATGCGTAAGAAGCCTTTTTGTCAGTTATAAAATGTTTTGCTCTGAGGGGAGGGATACTTCTCCATGCCAATAAAAGCTCAAAAGTTTAAGTTTTAAATAGTACATTATTTTAATATTTACTTTATTTTTTGGCAAATAATATTTTTGTCACCGTCCACAAAATTAAACGGGGATGTAAATGGCATCTTACGGTCTCCTGGGTCCAAGTTTAGGGTTTTGAACTTTCACCGACGCTAAAAGTAGCATTTGTTAAACAAAAGAATGGGAAAAGTTAAGAAAAAATTTTCATTTTTCAGAGGTGGTATTGATTCATCTGAGGGGAACTTGTTTCCCCTTTGCTCGATTTTTCCTATTTTCAAGGTTTAACAGCGTAGGACTATAAGACATATTTCCGCCAAGTTTCATTGATCAAGGAGCACTCAATAACTTTTCACAAGCAATATAAACAAACAAAAAGTAATCAGCTGGTGCTGATTGCCGTTTCCAGAAATTACCACGCGGATGCCACCATTATAAACACAGTGCCGCTGTCATCACAAGTGATGACAGGGTGAGCCGATTTGAATTAACCTCAACAGGGATAGTAACCGTCTTTACCAAGTTAAAGCAATCCTAATCACATGAAAACTTAAAATGTTAAATATACATTTCGTATGTTTTTCCCAAGATGAACACAGTACTACTTCTGCAAAAAATTTTCATGAACAGTTCATGTCAATTTTTTTATATGTATATATTTTGACAGCATTTCATGTGAAATGTTTGACAGATTATAAGGCTTCATCATTAAGACTATCTCTATCGAAAAATAAATTAAAACATCGAATGCATTTATTTAAGTGATTCTGTTTAAATAAATATATTCACCTGGCCCACAATGTCGACGGAAAACGTTCGACTGACAATTTGTATTGAAAACAACAATAAATTAAGAAAATTTGTTTTGTTTTCAATGCAAAGCCTGGATCATACTATCGGCACAATGTACCGATTTTCGTCAGTTTTCACTGAAATAAAATCATAAGTAACAAGATTTGCTTTATCTCTCGAACTAACTGGAATATGTCTAAGGACATAATTGCATCACACTGCATTGGTAATAAAGCCATGTGGACTTATTACATACAAATTTAACTGATTAATAATGCCATTTAGGCTTATTACTTATGGCTTTAATGCAGTGAGCCGACGAAAATGGGTACATTGTGCCGATAGTGTGTTCCAGGCTTAAGTAATCAATAGAACGCTTTCTGCCGAAATCATGGGACAGGCTGAAAGTATTGGAACAAAAGCGAATGGGAAGTATTATAAAAGTATGTATATGTGTATGTACATACATATGTACGAGTATGTATTAACTACATAAAAATAATAGCAAAAATATGAAAAATAATAGAGTACTTTGCAATTTTTACAATTAAAATAAACTTTTTTGCTTATGTCTATAGGCCTATTTATCAGGTCAATGCAATCGTCCTGATGATATTCTGTGTTTTCGTGTTTAAACTGTCAAAAGTTGTTTGCACCATATGTATGTATGTATACTTTAGTTCATGTTTGTGTGTATTTCTGATAACTCAAACTTAAAGTTGTTTTTTGTATTGCTGTGTTTTTGTAGAGTTGCATAGACCTAATAAATAGCCCTTGACTTATGTTAACATTCTTGTTATATATGTATGTCCATACAATACATGTACATATTTACATACATATGTAAAGGGTGTTTTTTATTGAGGTATAGAACTTTAAGTTGGCATCACTTTTTTAACTGGCGGCCATTTTGTCAGCTGTCAAGTGATTAATATTTAGTTTGGTTTGCCATTTCATCATGAACAGGTTGACAAAAGAACAACGCTTGCAAATCGTGCAAATTTATTTCGAAAATAATGGTTCAGTTCGCGAAGTTTATCGCAAGCTCCGTCCATTTTATGGTCGACAGAGCAATTAATTCGGTTAACCATGGATCGTTTTCGCACTACTTTTACTCTATGTGATAATACGCATCCGCTGAAGTCGCTCGTCTACGCCAACAAACCAGAAACGTTAGGGGACTTGGAAGCCAACATTCGTGGCGTTATTGCCAACATACGGCCCCATATGCTCGAAAAAGTGGTTGAAAATTGGACCTGTAGAATTGGCTTTATTCGAGCCAGCCGCGGCGGCCACATGCGCGAAATCATATTTAAACGTTAATGGCATAAAATTATCCTTCCAATAAAGCCAAATTGATGGACATTAAAACGATTTTCTTGTGTTTTATTTCAATTCGAAGTTCTATACCTCTAAAAAAACACCCTATACATGGCAAGAAAGAAAAACACTTCACGCATTTCATACGAACCTCCGTAGAAACCCTTGACATTTCTTTTTTGTAATTTATTTAAATTTTTTTTTCCTTCTGTAAAATCTACACAGTTTTATTTGACGTTTGGCTGCAATTTCGTTTATAGCAAGCTAATATACAATAATAAATAAATACAATAAAAAATTTCAAATGTACGCACTAAATTCAATATGGATTTATAAAGTTTTAATTTAATTGTATTATTAAAAATACTGCTTTATCGGGTATGTTTTGTATTTCACGTGAAATTAAAGTGTTCGGAGTTGTCATAAGAATTCTATGTCATTTCCCAATGTTTTAATTTCACGTGGCACAAACACTCACGTGCATATACAATTTTTGTATATGTATGTGTGCATATTTTTACATGCATGTGTATGTTTGTATGACTGTATGTGTGTGCTTAAATGATATATGTATAAATATATATGTGTTTCTTTTCTTATTACAGATAAGTCATTATAAGCCAAAACGACGCGACGTGCGAAGATGGCCAAAATGGAAGTCGACGATGTCGTCGACTTAAGTTTAGGCTCTGGTCGAGATCCAGCACTGACTATTACACCTGCAACAGTAAGAGACTTGAGAGCTCTCACACAAAATTCTGGACTGACTATAACACCCGCACCACCGCCACCAACATCAACATCACCGTCCACAGTAACAATAGCCGCCTCAGGGCTGGGCAATAGTAGTTCTAGTAATAGCGGAATTAATAGTGTTTGTATCGCGACAAATTTAAGTGGCAATAGCACACCAACTACAAATAATATATCGACGACTATAACAACTGTAGATCCATCTAATAGTAGTGCGAATAATCAAATAACAAACTCAAATACATTGAACGCAACATCTCCTGTAGCCAATGCGATTATGTCGGCAATAACAACGTCGGCAACAACGACAATATCTAGTACAAACTCATCAGGGACAGGATCACCTAGTGGCGGCGTTATGGCAACCGGAGTCGTTACAGGTAATGAAGAGAATAAAGTCCAACGTCGTGTTCTGAGACCACGCACAGAACCAAAGTCTTACGCAGAGGCACCAGATATTGTTTTATTGCCGGCACGCATGAATGGCCGCCAACAAAATGGTAATATAGACTCTGAAACAGATGATGAAGAAATGCCTCCTTATGTGCCCATCAAAGAATTGACACCAGCCGAATTGAAGGAACGCGAAAAGGGGCTGCGTAAGCTAAGGGACGATTTGCGCAATGAAGAAACCAAACTAGTGTTACTAAAGAAGCTAAAACAGTCACAGCACGTCATGAAGGAAAACATTGTTGTCACTTCGACTAGTGTATCGCCTACAAATCCTCTAGCGGCCATACCAGCAGCATTAACATCGAAGGGTGCCTTAAGTGTTACACCCACTACGGCGGTACCACTGCCAGCACATACCAAAAGTTCACGTTCCAATAGTAATAACATCTCATCTTCAGTTAGCATAAGGTAAGAAAAATAATGCAATGTAACTTCCTTGAAGTCATATGTACATACTTATGTATGTATATGTAATAAATATTTCATTACATTTTTTAAATTAGCGCAACCAATAGTCGCTCGAATACAAATTCCTCTTCAACTGGTTTAACATCATCTCCTAATCGTTCGGCGAACAACTCTATACTGCCTCCACCACGTTCGGCACTACCGGGCGGCGCCACTCTAACTCCCGGCTCTTCACCTTCAATTAGCATTCAACCCACGACCTCGCCCTCGTCATCAACAACGTTGTCATCATCAGCCCGTTCAAATGCTCTGCCACCCCGCACTAATCTACCGAATCTCACTATAACGCCATCAGTGACTATAACACCAACTTCGGCTCCGCCATCTGGAATTAAATCACGCAATGTGAGTTGTTGTAATGTGATCGTTGCAGTAAGCGCTGTGTTGTTACATTATTACATGTTACGTTAATCCTAACTCCGCCTAAACTTTAGCCCTAACATCACAATACTCTCTAACACAAATCTATTCAACTCTTAACTCAACACGCCAACATGCACACAACGCTTACTTACAACAATACATACAAAATAGATTTACATATATTTTTTTACACATTTTTAATCAGTCATTTATTTATGGTTGTTCTAAATCGAAGTATAATTTGTGTAGGCAATTTTGATTTTGCTTATTTTTTGAAGCAATATCTTTAAAGTTGCTACGTCCAAACACACATACGAGCTTTGAAAGCTCTTAAATTTGTTTTTGTTCCTTTGCAAAGTAAGAGCAAACATTGTTTTCGCCGAGATCTGATTGGCTGTTGTGCTCTCGTCGGTGTTAAAGCACAAAAGCTCTTTTGTAACGTATCGTTTTTTTCTGTGATGTGCCTAATGGAAAAAACAAATGTTTTTTAAGAAATTAAGGAAACCGTAAGATTTTTGAAATTGTTGTAAATTCAAAGAATTTCTGTATATAAAAAAGTAATTGGAGTTGAAACCTGTACACTCTAAAATTCCATACTAAGGCGAACAAGGCTGTCATTGCTATATAGGAACTCCAAACGACTATTTAACTCAAATATTGTAGAGCCAGAAAGATAATCCTACGCACCGCTGCCTATGTGATCAGATATGTCCCACCACGGACCACTCCCCTAAAGTTCTCTTTGTAATGAATCACTTGCAACGATTATGTCACAGGCAAGCGGTTTGTGTAAAAGGGCGGCCCTTGTCCGTTGATATTTCAGACACGTACAACACGATGACAGAATATCGTAAATATGTCGTTGAAGTGTTGACGTTGTCGTCGAAGTCAGACGAGGGACTGGACTTGGCAGTTTTCAGACTTTTTCAGGATTTTAAAAATTAAATTCTTGGAAAAACATGTAGACCCTTTTGGACAAACTATCCTATTCCATACATATTTAATTAAATCATTACATCTAAAAAATATCTTTGCATTAAATACAATATTTACTGGGATAATATAGAACTGATTAAAAATCACATTTATCGTCATTACTTTTTATGAAAACTTATGAAAACACTTTCGATATTAACATTAGAAAATGAAATAATCGAGACTGTGATAAAAATCACAAGATTTCAAATCCAATATTTTCAAGAAAGAACTATACTGAAGTTAGTGTTGCCAAATATGTAAATGCAAAGAAAGGTTCGAATGAAATTTCTAATTAATTTGAGGTCTTGGAAGAGAATTACACTAAACTACACATAAAAACTAAAGAAACATTCTAAACTATCATAACACTTGCAACCAACATAATAATGTGATAAATTTTAAGGTAGAACTCAACAACTAATTAAATTTTAGTATTTATTTTCATCTACAGTAAAAGAAGTGAAAATTATTTTTATTACTTGTATTTATTATAAAAATGTTTCAACTTATGCACTTAATAATTCATTTATCGGTTTCATAAAACTAACTAACCATTTTATACCATATTGTGTGCCTTGTACTATTTATATATGTTGAACTAACAAAAAAAAACTTATGAAAACAAATAAGCAGCAGCCTAATGTTTCGGATAATTCAAAGGTACCTAACACCATCAGCAATTCGGTATCAATAACACCAGCACCGCCATTATCAACACAAAATCAACAGCACAATGATTTGAAGGTAAATTCAGACGATTTCCTTCCATTGAAAGCGCAATTCAATGAAACAATTTAACTTAATTTTAGAATGAGCGCTTAAATTCCCGCGAAGATGTTCAAACGCCTGCTCAACGACAAGCGGCTGCAAAATTGGCTTTAAGGAAACAGCTGGAGAAGACTTTATTGCAGGTACATATATATTGAAAAAAAAAAAACAAAATATAAAAAAATGCAATTAAAAATTTATATTATAAAAACATTTTTTTTTAATTTTTTTTTTTTTTTTTGAAGATTCCGCCACCTAAACCACCACCACCAGAGATGCATTTTATACCAAACCCTAGCAACACTGAATTTGTATACCTGCTTGGCCTAGAGACTGTTGTCGACTACATAACGACAAATAAAAAATCAAATACTGTTGCACCACCATTTCGCTGTGCTCAGTGTAAAATTGATTTCACACCAGTATGGAAATGGGAAAAACAAGGTAACATTCTTTTTAATATAATATCCAATTACTGACGGAAGGCAATCATTATTAATTTGTCGCTTTTAGGCAACAAAGAAGCTAAAGTTATTTGTGAGCAATGTGTTACTACAAATGTAAAGAAAGCTTTGAAAGCCGAGCACACCAATCGACTGAAACAGGCCTTTGTGAAGGCCCTGCAACAAGAACAAGAAATTGAACAACGCTTGGCCAATCAAAGCAGTCCCTCCCCGGCAGACGCTCATGTTGTCGCTAGTTCGGCATTGTCTCAATCTCAGAGTCATTCCCAGCACACGGCGCACCAATCACAACCACAAGCAGCTCATGCTGCGTCGACAGCGGCAGCTTTAGTTAATTTACCACCTTCTGTAACTGTTATACCCACCAAATGTCAGACTCCAACTCCGAGTATCACGCCACGCCCCACACCACCACCAACTAATCAACCGACACCTCCACCACCTTCTACGTCACGTTCGTCACGAGGTTCAATGTCTCATCAGTCACAAGCCAGTCCTAGTACGCCCTCACCCAGTCAAATGCATCACCATCAACAGCACCAGCACCAACATCAACAACAGCAGCAGCAGCAGCAGCAACAACAACAACAACACCAGCATCAACAGCAACAGCGCGAAAGAGAGCGAGAAAGGGAAAGAGAGCGTGAACGGGAAAGAGAACGTGAACGTGAACGAGAACGGGAGAGAGAACGAGAACGCGACCATCATCGAGCTGAGCAGCAACAGCAGAGAGCCGCCGCAGAACAGCAGCAACAACAACAACAGCATCAGCAACAACAATATGACAAATATTCGGCTGCTGCTCTCGCGGCTGCCGCTCAGCTGGGTGCACTTAGTTTGCCGGGTCTTAACAATTTAGCCGGCTTAGGTGGTCTCGGTAATCTGGGTAATTTAGGGCAACTTGGCAACTTAGCGGCACTGGGAGGCTTAGCAAATCTCGGTGCCGCAGCAGCAGCTTCGGCATCAAATCCTGCAGCTGCTGCAGCCAATTTAGGTGCACTTGGCAATGCATCACCTGCGGCTGCAATGCAAGCGTTCCAGCAACAATTGTTTAGAGGTAATGTATTTTGAAGCGAATGAAATAATCTTGTGTTAGTTTTACAATTTTAAATTTCTTAACATGCAACAAGGCAACAAAGTAATCTTCTTTTATGTACACGATATTTTTTTCAGTTAGTTGCATCGTTCTGACTTTATCTCTTTTTATCGTTCTTTGTTTTCTGCAAGCCGATCGTTTGACAAGACTGTAATAACATCTTGGGCATGTGGTCTAGTTACTCCGCCCATATTTGTGCAACCATATTATGCAAATTTACTTTGTATAAATAAATAAATAAATAACATCGCGAAAATTCTACAAAAAAATTTTGTAATCCCCAATTTTTTTTTTGTATTCTATTGACATGACGTCGATGTTGAAAATTGAGAGGACCTAATTACAAAATTCTGGAAAACAACAAGCTTAAAATGATTAATGTCGACTATATAAAAAAATCTACTTTAATTCTTCTCTAATTAAAGAATTATAAATAAATTATGATATTAAAAAATTGTTTTGAAAGTGGTAAAACTATAACTTCACACTTTTCACAAAATGTACACGACCCACGTGAATCGTTTATTAGATTGGCGTGTGTCTTACAAATATTATAACTATTTATAATAAATGTTTAAATATTTTACTGAATAAGTAAAATAATAATTTGGGATTATTAGTGCGTTAACAAATAAATGTTAAACTTAATTGTAACAATTCCCAAAAAAAAACACCAGTTATTAACTTGGCTGTACCTGGTCCAAAAAAATACTTGTATGGCAACACTTTATTCTTGCGAAAGCAATGAATAGTTGTTGTTGCATTTTGTATTTATTTTCCTTACATACTTCTTACAACTACAATTCGAGCTGAAAAAAGTCTGTCAATATGTAGCAATGGTAAAGTAAAGAAATAAAAAAACATGTTGATTATTGAGTTCTTGTTTCAACTTTGATATAAGTTGAACTTCTTTCTCATTTGTTTAAAAGGGAGTTTAACATAATATCTCTAATTGTTGTAAGAAATTTTTGTGAAATGCGCATAGATTCCAGCTAACCCTTCAATAATCATTTTAAATGTATTTTTAATAAAAAAAAAATATTTTATTGAATAAGTAAAATAATAATTTGGGATTATTAGTGCATTAACAAGTGTTTAAACTTTATTAGAATTATTATTTTTAATTAAACTAATTTTTTGAGCTTTAGGTCAATGTTTATTATTATTTTAGTACTTCGATATTTCGTTAACCTTTGGTTAACTTCTTCAGGATATTTTTTTTATATTTGAAATTAAATTTTTCTTTTTTTCTTTTTTCTCCTTTCAATTACAAAAATAACAATTGAAAGGAGAAAAAAGAAGAAAAAAATTAATTTCAAATATAAAAAAATATCCTGAAGAAGTACTAAAATAATAATAAACATTGACCTAAAGCTCAAAAAATTAATTTAATTGAATATATTGAAAAAGGTCGAAAAATTAGATAAAAGAATTTGATATTATTATTTTTATTTTATCTTCTAGCTTTGGGTCAAGGTTTGGCAACGAATCCTCAGCATATGATGCAATTTACTCCTTTATTATATTCCTATCAAATGGCTATGGCGCAAGCAGCTCAAGTAGCCGGTAAATATTAATGACACATACTTACATATCTCTTTTACGATAATAAAAACTGTTAAATGAATCATTCTGTTAAAGCGTTTACGAATAAAAATAAAACAGCATCTGCATCTTCCTCCTCTGCTACATCGTCCAAGAATCAAACAGCATCACTGGCTGATATACAACGAGCCGCTGAATTGCAGCGACAATATTTATTAGATATGATACCACCGCAAGCTCCAGGACCCAGTAACAATCGTCAAAACAATTGGAAAACGTAAATAATGCAAAACAGCTCCAGCATTAATTACATTACTAAAACAGAAATAAATTGCAATTTTTTTTCTGTGCATGCAATAATCTAAGATTTTGAAATAATCTTTAAACAACCGCAGTCAAATACATTTGTACATGCATATGTGTCAAAAACCTTTTTTCTTTTAATTCTTGCTCGTCATTCGTTTTGTTTGCCAATAAATGGTGGTAAAGCTACGTAACGTAATTTTTTCTACAAGAAAATAAATAAATGCATGCTTTGGTCGTTTGATCAGACCAAAAACTCAAGAATAGCATCATCTTAATATGTATTTTAATTTGTGTCCTATTATTTTCCTTCATGCTCTCATTCTGTATTGTAAATTCCTTGATTATTCTCTTTGAACTTCTTCCATCGTAATTAATGAAATTATTTTAAGTTTTTATTTATTAAATATTATCAACAATAATTACATAGACAAGAACCATATGAAAATTTTAATGTTGAGAGAGAGCTTTAAAGCTCTAAAAAAAACACACACAAAAAAATGCTTCACTCTCCTTCATTAATTAATATATTTTTAAGAATTAGTATGGCAAAAAAATTAAATACAAATTCTTTCAAATATGTAGATACAATCGAGTCCCATAATTATTATTAAAATAAAAGAAAAGTAATAAATAAAACTATTTTTGTAATAAAAAAAAAAAAACAAATTATACAAAAAAGGTAATAATACAAAATAGTTCAATAATTACTTTTATTAGTTTTTACAAGATTTAAGCATTAAGTGTTATGTTTTTTATTTTCTATAAAACAAAACAAACTAATAATATAAACAATTCTTAAGAATTTTTTTGTTTTATATTTTCATTTAAATAATTAAACGCTGCGTTAAAATAATCTTATTTGTTCTTAATTTTTGCGCCTTCTCTCTCTTTCTCTATTCAGAGTAAAAAAAAATTTATCTTGTTTGCATTTCAATGTTACAAAGTACACAATTGTTTATTACGAGTAGTACATCTTTTGTTTGTTTTATTTTATTCCTGTTCATTAATTTTTATTTATGTTAAAATAAACTACATAAAAAATATTTTAATTTGATTAATGTAAAACTATTATTATTACACTATTATTATTTTTAATAATATATTTATATCTAAACGATTTATACAATATTTCTTTACGAAAACTGAAAAGAAGCCTTAGTAATATCAAATTTAGATTTTATAGTTTATTTTAAATTTTAGTTACATATTTGATTCAAATTCAACAACAAAAACAAATATTATTAAATAATTTTCTAGATATAATTGAATTAACAAAAATAAACATTTTATTGCCTAATTTAAATAAAAAAAAATCGACTACAAGAAAATTTTATTTTAAAATGATCAAACAGAATTGCGGCATAAACACATTTACCATACGAGTACAAATTGAAACAAAAAACCAGCCCCAGAAAACAGTCGAGAGATAGAAAGTATTTTATTTTGACAGCGTTTTTTTATTTTTTTTCTTATGCTCTCACATATATGTAAATAAATATTCTCTCAAAAATGCTACCATACTTTGAATAAATTTCATACATTTTGTAAACAAAACTACAAAGAAAAACAAGCACAAAAGAAAATAAAACAAAAATTAGGTCTGTTCCAGATGCATAACAAAACACTCCGAACTTGTACAAAGTTATCCAAAAACGTTCCAGATAGCAATTTTGTGCAATTTTGAGAGCGAATGAGAGAGTAATTTTTTTCATTTCCTGTACAAACTAATACGAAATTTTTCTTCTGGGTAAGTTCGGACAAGAATTAAATAATCAGCTGTTTCTTATTTACATATGAAACTGAAAAATTAATCGGAAAATTTGCAAATATAGGAAAAAAGTTTATACATACAAATTTATTAAAAAAGCAAAATGGAAGGTTTTTTGAACAAAGTTGAAGTTGTAAGTACATTTCTATAATATAAAAAAATGTTTTTTTATTATTATCGTAGCTTTACTTTTTTGGAACTTATTTTCATTTACTTTTTACAGCTGTTGCCAATGATGCAAAATTTTTGTTTTTATAATGTTATGCCTTTCAAGTGACTAAAATCACTTAAATTAAATTAAATTAATGTAAAAAGTAAGCAACATTAGTATATCAAGATGTGCAATTATGGTTTTTTGCGTTGCAGCAATTTGGATAAATTTTATTCCGAGAGTAATTTTCGTTTTTCTCTCATTAGTGCGAACTTGTACGAAATCTTGTGGAACACACATATTAAGAGAGCATTTTACTGCCGTAGATTTTATTATGGGCTTTGTCGATTTGACCGCGATTTTTCCTGAAGTTGCGGACTTATTCTGTTTGATCATAAACGGGTGATGCCTAAAACACACAAACAAACACGTATATATACAAATTTATGTATATTTCCTTAATACATAATTTACAATTCGATATTTATGTAAATTTATTTAATGTTGAATCTCTTAAAATTTTGGTTTACTAGATATGGTACATGTATTTTCCTAATCATGTACTATTCTCCTGGCAAACCTGATGCAAATTTTGAAACGACTTGACAAACGAAAACGCTAGAAATTTAGCTTTTTCAAACCGGTAGTGTATATTTAAACTTCACTTTAAAATGAAATGATGCACAATTTATATTTAATGTTTTCTTTTTATGTGAAACAAATTTGTAACGTTTTGCCACGATTTTAATTAAAAATGTGCAATTTGAAAATTTGTTTTGAGTTTGTCAATTGTAATCGTCGATGAAGCAAAATGACTAATAAAATAGCAGTTCTAAAAACGAAAAAAAAAAATAAACTCTTCTCTCTATCATGGGTGATTTTTTTTATCAACTTTCTTTATGCAACACTGTTTTTGGCAACTCAGCTGTTTTCGTGTATCATGTTACTGTTAAACATGTTCAGTTTGGTCTATAATTTAAGCATGAATCGACTTACAATTCAACAGTATTAAATTTTATTATCAAAATTCCTGCTCGGTTAAGAAAGTGCATCGTGCGCTTATACCATTTTATGGTCAGTTTGGGCGACCTTCTGAGGCGGCTATTCGGAATCTTGTTACTAAATTTCGCACCAAAATTAAATTATTGAACATTAAACCACCAACTCGCATACGTAGAGTGCGGGCAAATTGAAATATCGCAGCTTTATCCGCCAGTGTTGTTGGTGACCGTGAATTATCGATTCGGTGCCATTCGCAGCAATTGGGCCTCTATTTTTATTTTTTTTGGCCCAAAATGAATGGGCTGAACTTGGCTGACATGTGGTTTCAGCAAGACGGTGCCACATGTCACACACCACGCGGAACAATGGCCCAATTGAGAGGCGAGTTCGGTCAACAGTTTATTTCACGTTTGGGGCCGGACAATTGGCCACTTAGATCGTGCGATTTAACGCCTTTAATTGGACCCAGCGTATGAACCATTTCAGACATATCCGCGGTCAACATTTACATGAAATCATCTGTGAACATTGAGTTATATAGATCGTTCTACCAACTCAAATAAATATTTCATACATTTCTCTAAATTTTATGTTTTATTTTTTAAATCAAATCTGAAAGCTCTTGAGAAATCACTCTATACTTGCACTATCCCTTTCCTACTCACACGTAATAGGACTCAAGTGAGCTGAAAACTTACTTTCTGTTCTCAGCACCTCACCTGACCTAGCTTAAATGATGTGAGTATGAATAGATGCCCCTGTGTTGGAGTGGTAGCGATGCTAGCCTCTCAGTCCAGAGGTCGTGAGTTCGATTTATACCATAGACCCTGGGTGTTTTCCGCAGACAAGCTAATCGCTTCGCGAGTGGTGTTTGTTTATAAAAAAAAGTAATTACACTTTTTTTAAATTTTATATGAGAGAGCAGAAACTGAACAAACATATTCAAGTGACTGAAGTAAAGTCTCTATTTTCATTTTCAACTCGACTGATTGTTATGATAAAGGTTTGAAAATTAGTTGACACATGTGTTTCGAATTAATATCCAATAATTAATTAAAAGTGCAATTTCAGCTGACGATATGTATGTATGTCTGTGAAAATAAGTTGAGGTTTTACTAACAGCTAAATTTTCAAAACGAAAATGTATACTTGTTTCATATAAATTGAATATTTTTTTTTATATACGCGAGTGTGTCGCGAGTATTTTTCAACACATAAATTAAATGAGTCGTTATATTTTTAGCAAAATTGGATATACGATAATTTAACTCTATCTATGTCTTAGAAACTATAAGAGATAGTCCCAGTTTACACTATGCAAGTATTATTGCTAAGCGCATTAGTTTGTTAGGAGGGAGAGACGAGGGGAAAAGAAACATTTCTCTCTCTTTCCTAACAAACTAATCAGCAATAAGACTTGCATAGTGTAAACTAGGACATAGAGACTCGGAAATTGCACAGTGCAGTACACTCGAAGTCGAATACATAATATGATTATTTCTAACATAAGAAGAAATTGTAAAATATTACTAAATCAGAGTTGCTTTTGGGACTTAAAATCATGTACGCCAACAAAATTTATAAAGTTATGATCAATTATTTAGCAATCACCCGTTACTATCAAAAGAATTGTTTTGTTTTTCAACCAATTTACTTACCATGAATTAGAAAAGTATGTATTATCAATATCATAAAATTAATAAAGTAAAACATTTCATAGAAATATTAAAAAATAAATCCTATTAAACAAGATAAAAAAATAAAATAAAAAAAACAAAAAGAAACCGTAAAAGAATTTTCCAAACCATATCCAATACTTAAAATAACAATATATTTAAAATAATTCTTTACAACACATTAACCACGCATTAATTAACCATTTTAATTTTTACATACACACACTTTTACACATAATTTCCATTTATACTATCTTTCTTAATTCAGTGGATTTCAGTTTATTTAGTGCTGTGAGTATTTAATTATTGCAATTAGTACAAAAACTATATGAGAAGGGTTAGAACTAAAAAAGCGTGTATTAGACATTAACAACCTACACCACGATGTTGAAAAAAACGTTATAATGAAAAAAAAAACGATGAAATACGAAGGTTTGTTTTTGTTTGTAACATAAATTGTCGAACCACCGTTTCCTTTCGAAATCGTGGGACAGGCTGTAAATTAAAATAAAAAAAGAATGGAACCACATTATTCGATCGATTGAATTCGAATCAGCTGCTAAAGCAGTTACATTTTTACAAAAAATGTTTTTTCCTATGTTGCGTTTCGAGCTGAAAAAATGTCAGCCAATATAGCAATGGCAAAGTAAAAACATAAAAAAGTGTTGATTATTGAGTTCTTGTTTCAACTTTGATATCAGTTGAACTTCTCATTTGTTTAAATGGAAGTTTAACATAATATCTCTAGTTGTTCTAAGAAATTTTTGAGTAAAGGTTCCCTGATGATCTGCATTAGCAACAGTGAAATGCAGTTCGAGCTAAACTTTCAATAATCAATTTCAATGTATTTTTAATTAAAAACCAGAACGAGTAAAATAATAATTAATTTAACTTAATTGTAACAATTAACCCAATTACTTACTATGCAAAATTTTCTAAGAATTATGCAAATGCACGTTGACTTCCAAACGTACGCAACGTCACTTTCGGCACGATGTTTTTTTACTCAAAAGCAATGAAGTAAATAATTAAATGTCATTTGAAAGTACTTCCAAAGAAGCATTTTTACTGAAGGTTATATGGGTAAGTATATAAAAATTTTAAATATGCATAGTGTACATTTATTTAAAGTTTTCCTTTTTGATTATTTTTTTCTTTTCTTTTTAAAGCACTCTCCGGTTTACTGTCTTCAAAATATGAATTACAGTTAATCAGACAACTGAAAAAGAGGCACATATTGCATTGTCAGTTGTGACGCACTATGAAGTTTTTAATTTTTTTTTTGTCAATAGTATTCACGCAAAAAGATCAGAAAATTTACAAACAGTTTTTGGGAAATTCATGCTACGACATTTTTTCCATTCCACTCTCTTCTCTATCGCTCTTATTAACAACATGAATTCTTCCGCTCTAAACAAACTTTAATCCACTTTATATAGATACATACATACATAGAAAATATAAAACTAATTGAACAATTTGAATCTAATGATATGAAATCTAATATAAAATATGCCTTTAAAGCCAATTTGCCGTATTCAGTTAAATGCCTTAAAATATAATTTTGTTTGTTAATTATTTAAATCCTCATTCAATT
Source organism: Nowickia ferox (assembly GCA_936439885.1). Classification (NCBI taxonomy): domain Eukaryota; kingdom Metazoa; phylum Arthropoda; class Insecta; order Diptera; family Tachinidae; genus Nowickia; species Nowickia ferox. The sequence continues at coordinate 82,029,805 of OW387024.1, forward strand.
TATTAGAACGAAACTTTATGATCATCATACAATAATTAAACAATTAACACAATCTCATCGTTTTCAGAACAGATAATTTAGATATTTTTACTAAGCTTAAAACATATTTTCACAAAACAAAACAATCTTCCAAAAAAAAAACATCACGCGTATAAATAATAAAAAAATTATCACATACATACATATTTATTCGTAATATATTCAATTATTATCATTGATTCATTCATTAATTGATTGCTGTAGTTAATATAGCAAAATATAAACTTAAAATATAATAGTAATATTAATTTATAATAAATTGAAACTAAATAAAAAAAGTATATTATTATTAATGTGTAAATAAACTGAATTTAAATAAATAAATTTAAATATGTAATGGAATACTTTTTTTACAACGCAATATTAAAATTGTTTCATTTTAAATTTTCAATTATTTTGTGATCACTTAAAAAAATACAATTACATATTAAATTAATTTGAAAGTTTTTTTTTAAGAAATCGTTGTCCTAACTTTTAGTTTTCCATGCAAAAGTCCGATTTTAACAAATACCTACTACGTGTTTGTTAAAATCTCATAATGGTTCTTAAAAGCAATAAAAATAAAAAAATATACAGTGGGAGCTGCATAGATGTTTGCGCAAAAATATAAGAAGTGGTCATAGATCATGGAAAGCTGGCACCGAGCATTATATTAGCTATATTTAGAAAAAATGCAATATCATCAAAATAGGGCCCCGCCCACCTTCCTATCCAAGCAAATTTGGTGCGTACACTTTTTTTTAATAAAACTGAGACACATGCCAAGTTTCATCAAAATCGACCACGCCCACCTCCCAAGTAACACATTCAAAATATATCTACATGTATATGTAGATAAGATTTTTTAATCAGGAATAATTTCCTAATCGGGGTTAAGTTCAGTATTTTAAATTCTTATAAAATGAAATATTTTTATTAATTAATCTGATTTTTATCTATATAAAAGAGCAATATCAATTATTTCATCATTAAATTTAGTAAAAATCCATTTAACTTCAATACTATGCACGTTAAATTATTAGAAATAATTACCAAGAAAATACCAAAGCATACTTTCAGGCTTTCGATGCCTTAGACGTTCAAGTTGGCAAAAATTTCGATAAAATTTCTTCAAATGGCTGTTTATATCTTAAGTCTTTGCAACTAGCTACCCAACAAAATGTATAACGAAATTCGAAAGACTTAAGACAGCAACACAAAATTAAGGAATTTTTGGCATTTTTAAGTTTTTTTGCATTTCTCGGAAACGCATGGCTGAAAATGGTTGTTGACCCTATATATACCAATTCCACCTGCTCAATCTGAAAATCACCATTATATTTTGATTCGACCAAATTTTCATATTTTCCGAGTTTGAGTATTGAGTCTTTTCTGGGCTTTCTTCGCATACAGCTACAGATGAATATCAAAAGACTTAAGACACATACATGAAAATGGGAGAGTTCAAAGAAAATCAGCCTCAAGTTGAATCTTTTTGGTTATTTACATGTTCAACATCGATATACAATTTTTAAATTGCTTTAAAAGTTTGGAGTGTGTTCTCCACAAGCAGAAAAGTCACAGTGTAAATTGCGTGTAACAAGTTTCTTGACTTTTACCAGAAATTTTATAGTTTTCTTCCTATTCCGAAAATTACTTCTTTTAGCCGAAAGAAGATATTCCCACCTTCCAATTTATCGAAAAAAAACACAGCTTGGAGAAAAGTAGGACGACATAACTTTTTTTTTTTAATTGAGTGATCGAAAATGTGTTTTGAGACTAAAACCCCACTGTGCAGCATGAAGAAGGAAATCCTGTATAACTTGAAAAGGAAAACAGAAAACATATATGGACTAACTACAGCCGAAATATATTGTACAATATTATATTAAATGGATTTGAAAGCTAAAAAAATTAATCGCAAATTTCTGGGATAAAAAGTACATAATTTGTCATTTTGTTTCCCCTTGTTCTCTAACTATCCATCGTCGCCAAGTCAATTCAATCTTCGGCAAAACAATATCAAATTTTGTAAGAGCATGGTCTCTGCCCGTATTCCTAGTGCCCGTTTTCTAACTTAGATACTGAACTTTCAAGCAAATATACACATTTTTATTAGAAAGGTATTATTCTCTGATTATTTTCAAACGTAAACATTTTGAAATTCTTCTGAAAAAAAAACGTCTTTTGGACCACTGTTGGCATCTTTCGCGAATTTCAGTGTCTTTTGAGTTCCAAGTGTCATTTTTTATTTCTAAATAACATTCTTGTGTATATTTAATTATTATGTGCAAGTTAATCCTTGTTGAATTTTTTCAATTCTTCGCAATAAAGCAGCTATTGATGAAACTAAAAATTCTCAGGAATACTTTAGTTATTTTCTGTTACTTTTTTATTTCTTCAGCTTAGTTTTTGTTAGGCCTAATATTTTTTTTGTGTTTCCCCAACTGTATCAAAAATTATGTGCTCTTAGTTTTCCATTCATATAAAACTATTCTCAATATTTTTTTATGTAATAAAAATAATTTAAACGATCACAAAACATGTTTACAATAAAAACATACATATATACTAAAAAAACATCATCGAAATGAAATTATTTGTTAATAATTAATTGTATATATAAAATAAATAATTATTATACATATTAAGAAAAGTTAATTTTTAATTAATTATAAGCTTATGTTTTAAAGTGACTGAATAACATTAAACAAAGATACATTTTAGGTTCTTTGGATAATTTATTATAATAGCATTAAGTGAAAAGGTATTTTTGGCAAGTGATTTAAGTTGTGAAAACATCAAAAATAAAAAACGTTTCAAAATTATAGACAAAATGCATTTAAATGAAAAGGCATTAAATTAACAAAGATAAAAAGAAAAAACTTAAATTGGGCAAAAATGTACAACATATTTTTAGATATTCAACACAATATTTGGCTTGAAACAAACGATTTAAGAAAAATAAATTTAGAGTTCGTAAAAGGAAAAACAAACAAAATTGAAGAAAAAATAAGGATATTTTAAGGGGAATTTATGGAGTCAAAGAAATCAAATTGTGATCAAACTTACTTATATAAAAAAATAGTAAACAAAATAATACATACGTTTAGGCAAAAAAAAAAAAAAAAAAAAAAAAGAAGAAAGAAAAAGAAACACCTTTTACAAACAAAAAATATTACATAGTTTAATTTTTTTTTATACATAGTTTTATTTTTTACATACGAGTACATGTTTATTTTTATTTTTTATTATCAACAAAAATATCGATGAAAACTATTAAAAATTTATTAATACTAAGTAGAATATTCATAAATTCAAATCTCCGTGTGCTACTTTTACTACAAAAACTAAATAAAACAAAAAAGATTACATTTAAATATTTATAAAACTGAAAAACTAAAAAATAATAGAAATAATAATAAATAAAATCTTAACTATCTACGTAAATGTGTGCAGAATTTTTTGTCATCAAAATCAGCATAACGCATAAATAAAACAATAACTACAACAAATTAAATAATTTACTATAATCATTTCGTATGTATTTAATTATTTTCCACATGCATATTAAAACAAAAAATAAAGAAGCTAACAAATTCGAAAAAATCCTATGAATGTTGTTAAAATTCAGAATACTTTAGTTTATTTTTAATTTTTTTTTATTAACATATTGAATACAACAAAATAAAAACAATAAAATTTAATAATTTTCTTAGTGTAGAAAATACATACATACATACTACGTATAAAAATACATTACAATTACATCCATAGATACATAATTGCGTTTTATTTTTTCGAGGAGAGAGTTTCGAGAGTTCAGCTAATTGTTTTGTCTACACAATATGAATTTGTAGATATTGCATATTGAAAAACCGGCTGCCACAACTCAAGAAATCCCAAATGTTCAATAGAGACAAAAGAAATGTTAATGCTGCTGTAAGAGAGGCGAACCAGATCCCAGAAAAGTTAAAAGCACATGGTTATGAAAGCATATCCAAGCCCGTAACTCTTAAAACTGTAAGCCAATTAATTACTAGCGAATTTTAAAAAATGTTTATATTGAAAACGAAATCAAAATTTCAAGTCTTATTGTTGTTTTCAAAATAAATTATTATCAAATTCTTTTATCTAATTTTTCGATTCAATTAAACTAATTTTTTGAGCTTTAGGTCAATGTTTATTATTATTTTAGTACTTCGATATTTCGTTAACCTTTGGTTAACTTCTTCAGGATATTTTTTTATATTTGAAATTAATTTTTTTTTTTTTTTTTTTAGTTTAATTGAAAATAAATTATTGTTTTTCTTTTGGATTTGCATTTTCTAATGAGCTTTCAAATTCAAGAAAAGGTATGGAGATCACATGAAGAACGAAATTTAAACTTTTTTTTTGCCGAAAACTCAGTGTTTTTTCACATACGATTATCTGTTTCTATTAAATAAACTAAAATCATGTAGCTAAGAAAAAATTCTATAAAAAATAGTACACATAATTCAGGCATACGTTTGAACATACAAATTTGTATGCCAAACTTAAGGTTTTCACTTTTTGCACATTTAGAATATGTGGCAGGTATTCGTATGATTACTCAGATTTAAAAAAAAGTTGTTTGCTTGCCTAAAAAATACAAGGAAATCTACTAAAATTCATTTACCTGCAACAACTCCTTCAATTTTTGGCCACACATTGTATGAATTGAACATACTGTGCAATATGTAAAATAATTTTTTGCTATCCCGAGGTATCTTCTACTATTCTGGTATCCTATCGCTACGGGGTTTTGAAAATGTTTAAATTCTACCGACTTATTCAGGGCAATTATGAATAAAATTCCGGGAGAAATTTCTCCCTTTTCCAATTAGAATTTTTTGTTTTCCCTATTACTTGCCATTAGTTAGAATTGTTCCCCGAAAAAAATTTCTCGCGGAATTTTATTCATAATTGCCCTCATTATATACAGCCGCCGTGGTAAGTAAAACTTTTTGCATATTGTATCTATCACTCGACCAAACTTTTGCTAAGGGGAAAGAAAAATATAGTGATCACAATTCACAATAAAAGTTTTTATTGGAAACAAAATATAACACTATGACTCAGATATACAATTGGGGTATTCAAACGGTAGTCGTAATTGTCGTAGTTTCATAATGTTTTAAATTATTTAAATATATGTAATGGTTTTGCTTTTGTTTTTTCTTTCAAACAAAAATTTTATGCATTTACATGACAACGACAACGTCATGACTCAAACTAGTTTTACAGAAAACGAGTATAAGTTTTCAGTTAGAATTGAGTATACAAGACAAATTACATTTGTTTAGTTATTATGTTATTGAAGTAAACGAGCGATGCGTGCGTACATATGTATGTACATATCGCACACTAAATCATAAACAGTCACAACTCAAAATGATCAAAGTGATTTTGTTTTTTTATAAATCAGTTAATTGAACGAATCTCTAACGACCGCAACAATTTCTTTTGCAATACAGTCTTCTTGAAGAATGTAAAATACCGTTATGCTATGCTATGTTCATTTTACATACTTGCGTCATTTGTACAGTATCAACAGTTGTTTGCCACAACTCAGCATCTGAAGTTTTTTTTAGTTGTAAGTGTTATGATTTAGTGTGCGATATGTACATCCAAGGCTTCGAAAATTATTTGCAATAACAATCGTCAGATCTGGGGGTCTACTTTGTATTTCGAAACGAAAGGAAATTTTAACATTACAATTCGAAAGCGTTTGCTTTCGTTTCGAACTGCAGAGTGACTCTCTGGACACGGAATATGTACTTTGAAAATTACAGAAGTGAGACTAAATAGTCGGGTGCTTAAAAAATTTTCTTAAGAAGGAAATCGTTTATATAGTGATAGTGAACTGATTTACATAGAAAAACTATTTTGAACCGATCGGAATATATTAGAAACTTCAATGCGAAATTTAATAATTTTAAATATTTAGTATTTATTTTTATTGACCTTTTTCTATATTTAGTTCAAATACTCTTTTAAATGGGCTTTTAAGGTCAGCGAATTAAAATAAACGATTATTTATTTCTATTAATTATTTCATCCGACGTTTCGTTGGAAAATCCCAACTTCTTCTTTTTATTTAAAAACATCCCTGAAGAAGTTGGGATTTTCCAACGAAACGTCGGATGAAATAATTAATAAAAATAAATAATCGTTTATTTTAATTCGCTGACCTTAAAAGCCCATTTAAAAGAGTATTTGAATTTAATAATTTTAATTTTTCAGTTTTTATTTAAAAAATGTGTATATGTACAGTAAATAAGAAGCACAAAAAGTTCAATAAGTTTATCACCATACGACCACATATGTATGTATGTATAAAGTTTATGTGGAATTTAAAATATGTACATGTGTATGTATGTATGTATGCATGTATATCAACTTGATAAATCAAATGATTTATTTAATATAGTATGTATATACTTATATGTAATGACTTATGTAAAGACAACACGGATACCCAAACGCCAATCAGACCCAAAGCCTTCAGCTGGATGGCATGTATTAATTAATAAAACGAAACAAAAATTATTTACGCTTCCTGTAATCATGATGAAGATGCAAGCGCGCTGAATAGCTAGTATTACCATTTTGCAAGGCGTTTGAATGGTGTAGAACTTTGGCCGAACCTTCGATCTGAGTATTACCATCAGAGCTACGCCATAAATTTGCAATTGCCTCTAGCGCGATTTCTGTTTCATCTTCTTTGTCATCATGTTCAGCGGATAAGGTCAAATCAATTTGCCTTCTCATACGCGTTTTTAATAGTTCATGAACTTCTTGAGAATGTTTTGGTAATGGCGAAGAATTTATCAGCACAACAAAATTCAAGAACAGCAGCGTTATCACTTTCATTGATAACATCATTTCGAAAAAAAATAGATAACTTTTGATGAGATCAAAGACAAGTTTACTGTTCAAATAATTTATAAGCACTGAATTAAAAAGATTCTAAATAGTAGCTTAAATGAGAAGATTTTAGTATAAGTTAGTTGTTGTCATTAAAGAAATTACATATGTACTCGTACATATATATGTATGTACATATGTACATATATTCAATAACAACCTCAACAAATAGTTACAAGTTTAAAGAAATGTTTTTATTCAGGTGAAACAAGCATTTGAAAAAATAAAAGTTTTTCTATTATCAATATTATTCGCTGTAGTAACTATAGATAAAATCTCAAGATTATAAATTTATATGCTAAGTATAAGATGTTAATAAAGATGAATTTATAAATGAATGCAAAATGCATTTGAAAAAAATTAAAATTTATTTGAAACTTTTGTTTAAATGATACATATAATCTGAAAATATAATTTGAAAATGCTTTTTGTAGTGTGTGTGTCTGTATATATGTATGTGTGTCTGCACGAGTCCACGACGACTCCAGACCAAACGGCTGGGCCGATTTTGATTTATTTTTTCTGATTGAAAGGTGACTTGATCGAGAGGGTTCTTAGCTATGTTTGAAGAAAATTGGTCCAGCCGTTGGAAAGATATCACATCTTTCCTAGATATAATATATACATATATATATTATTAATATATACATATTATATATATTCAGGGGTTTTTTAATTTTTGTTATTTGAATATCCTTATTTTATTTATTGTGTGTATAAATGAGAGTCACAGCACAAAAATTATAAAAATCTACTTTTTTCATTAACTGGTATTGAAAATTCCGTTTGGAAATTATTTTATTAAATTATCTTAAATAAACGGTATAAACTCATTATTTTATTTACTAATACAACAACAGATATCATTATGCTGTTAAGAAAAAGCGTTACCCATAACAAACTCACTTTTATTCCTAGAATTGTAAGGAGTAGTAACTACAACTCATTGGAAACTTCTGTATATCATTTAAGCATAAATAATTAAACCATTTCATAATTCAAAGCTTTGGTTCAGAAATTTTCGCTGGTGGCCAATCCCACTGTTTGTTAGGAATGGGTTGTGTTAATTTTTCCCAAGGTTTCCATCCCAACATTTTTCTAGCCAATATCAATTCATTTTCAGCTTGCACAATCAATTCTTCAACTTGCCCGCAGCCAACAGCCTTTTCCAAAGCACTTACATCTTTGTTCTGGAAATATGTTTTCACATTGTTGGAAATATATTTTGTATGTACACAGAAAATTAGTATATAAGTATATGTATATATTTCTTACAGCTTCCACAACTTTCGCTCTTTGTTGTACTATTTGTTCAGTGTATTTGCGATAGGCAGCATCTTGAGGCATCTTAGCTACGGCTCTAAGGATTTTACCATACAAAGCGCTCAATGTATGATGGGGATTAACAGCTACAGCCAAGCCCGTTAACCCCGTTGACTACAAATAATATAAGTTTTAAACATTTTGTCAGGTTGTCTTCAGTATAATAAAGACAGTCCACTTATGACATAACAAAAATAATTTCGTTTATTACTATTTATAAACTAACAATTTTCATATAAAATAAACATGAGTTTCATAACTTAGCGAGCGAAATACTTACCGCTTTCAATATTTTCGCCATGTTTAGGAGAATTTTAATAAAATTATATTATCTCAAAACACAAAAATATTTTAGTGTATTCTGTGTTGATATTGAGCTAAAAAACGAAATTATTAAACAGCTGACTTAATATTTACCAGACTTTTCAAACGAATTGCAAAGTTACCTGATTTTTATCAACTAACCAAAGCGAATTCCTTTTTTTACTTGCTGCCCTGTCATCGTCTGAGTATATGTTTCATATAGGAAATGTCAAACACAATACAAAACCGAATATTCGTTGGGTGTTTGAAGATAACTCAATAAAAATCATGTTTTCAAGCTTATACATACACAATCCAAATTTGACAGTATACAGAGATATCATGAGACGGAAGATACCCCATTGCTATCACCTGCAATGTTAATTCGCCTTGGTTAGTATCATTAACACAACTATTTCTTGCGGCCTAAATCAAATGTTGAAAATCAATATATTTTTCTTTATGCTGTATTTTATAAATGGTGTTTTCTGAAGAACTCTTTTAACATTAGTTTTTTGAAAGTTCTGAGACTCCACTATACAATTAACATATATGGCACAAAAATGGGCGGGTTACCCAACAACATGTGCCCATGATGTTAACAATATATTTGTGAATGTTCTTGTGACTGGCTATAAACAACATATATCTTCACATAGGAAGTAGTAACGTGGTTAACAACGAAATTATATATAAGAAAGTTCTGCTTTATGACTGTTAATAAATATATTTGTATTATGATAAAAGGCAAATTCAATATGGTGGTTTATCAGTGTAGAGACTAGGTTAATATCGGCGAATTGTAGGATGTTGCCACGCTTAACTTCAAAATTGTGACAGTCCAGCAACTCTAAAAAGTGCTTATCAGGAAGAGAAAAAATTAAAAGCGGTATGAAAAATTGTGTGCTATTACTGTAAATATACATGTTAAGTGTTTAATAACCTATCAATTTATACTTAAAAAACAAATACTTAAAATTTGATTGCAATTGTTTCAAAATGATAAATGTTAACATCTTATCGAAACATGATGCGTGATTGAAATAAGAAATTATTTAGCACTTAAACTACAGCAGCAGAAAGATAAGCTCTGCGGCATCGGAACAAGAACATAAAACACCCAAGAGAACTGGCCCAGTCAGAAATTTGAAGCGGCGGTGTGTAGTAAATATACGGAAGAAAAACGTTTCGCCCATATAAATTGGAATAAATTTATCAGTATACTGCAAGCAAAAAGTGAAATTTTTATTGAGACACAACAAAAAGATAAGCTAAATAATTTACTGGAATTAAAGAATGAAATACTAAGCAAACAAGTGGTTTTAAGAAAGGACGTCAAGTGCAGAGTGTTTAAAAAAAGTTTAAATACAAGAAATATTAACAGAGGTCAGCATCTTTAGCAAAGTTGATTGCTTGTGCGTATATGTAGGTATTCTTCATAATTTCTCTTTCCGTACGTATAGATTTTCATCTCTTAAATATATTGTTGTTTGACCAGTGGTGTCCGTTTATTTTCGTATATATTATTGAGTATATTTGTCTATAACAATATTATATACAATACAATAAATAATTTCCACACTTGTACGATAGCAACGTGTTGTTTACGCTGACAATCACCTAGCTCATCAATAAAAAGTTTTCCAGTCAGCAATACACAAATGTATGTATGTATGTTTGTACACTTTAGTTGAACATTATCAAACGATGTGTGCATCTTTACACGTACTAATTCCTAAAAGCTAAATTAATTAGTCATCTACTCAATTTACGTTATTCTTATATACTCTGCTATAGCTATTTTTCTTTATTTATATATTTCTGTAATTATTTGTTACTTCTCTGATTATTCTGATTGGTATGTACCTACCAAAATAATCCCATAACTTAAACTGCTGACGTTAACTGCTTAAAAGATATGAACTTGACAATTTATGTATAAAACTTATACACAATTTGTATGCCTAAAAATTGTAATTTCAGCACACGGTAAACAATGGCTCCCCCAACGGTCTTGGTCACGGGTGGCGCTGGCTATATAGGTTCTCACACAGTTCTAGAAATGTTGAATGCTGGTTACAATGTAGTTTGCGTGGACAATTTGTGCAACGCCTATAGTTCAAATACCGCAAAACTTCCTGAAGCTTTAAATCGTGTACAAGGAATAACTGGCAAAAAGGTTCATTTTTATCGTGTCGATATAACTGATCGAGAACAAGTGCGTGCTGTTTTTCAGGAGGTGAGTAAAAGTCATTATCTATGTATATTGCAAAATTTAAAAAAAAAAATTTAAATGCTGTGTTTATGTAGGTATATACTAAGTTTAATTCTAACTCGTTAGGAAAATTTATAAACAAATCATTCAAGGGATTTTCATTTACATACGTCTAGACATATCGGACGAACGCATTTCGTAAAAGCAGCCCAAAGTTCTGTTGTAATACGAGTAAATAGTCTTCGATAACTTGATCAATTGATTTAATATTATAATTACAAGTTCTATATTATAAAATAATGCGCGAAAATTTGTTTACGTGTATTTTTTAGTTCATTGCTCTTTGCGTAACATACATACATGTACGTACATATATTCTAATATAAATATGTATTTAAACCTATGTATTTAAATGTATATATTATGTATTTACCAAATATGCTGTATTTTTAAACATTAAGTTTTGCAATTAATTTATTTCTATATTGTTGTTAAACTTATACTTGGCATTGAATTATTTATTATTGTCTTTTGTAAATTAAAATTTAACCACAAATATACTGAGTATTTTGAACCGTAATTAGTGCCAAGAACCATTTTAAAAATTTTGCTAAGAGTCATTTTGATAAAATTGTTGTTGTAAGGATCTTTTGAGATAAAATTGCATTCTCTCCACTTCCAGTGACAATTGAATTACGCACGAATTATTCTCTATTAAGACCTGGGCTCAAGTCGTCACATCTGTGTTCGTATCGACAATCGTATGAAAACAAATTAAGTGATACGTCAATCGTATAAGCTGAATGAGATTTCAATACGTTCACGTATGTCACAATCCAAAAATGGTGTTTTTACGTTTTTACGATGTGACGATTTGACCCCTGGTTCACACACATCAAGTTTTCTTGCACAATTTCATGAAATTGCTTTAAAAAATTCAGTATAAATTCATAATTATTATTAAAAAAAAAAAAACAATTCATTGCAATTCGAAAACTATTAAAAAAGTTTACGTTGCAAATGTGGTTGCGAAGTCATGTCGATACTATAAAATGTCGTTTTTCTATGCTCAGCTGCATCCAAATTGAAACCTTAGCATTATATTCGTCACTATCGCGAATAAAATAACACGAGAATCATTCTTATGTTAGCATCGCACTACATTTCTTCAAGTTGAAAATTCATTAAGAAAATTTAAACGTGTACATATGTATGTATGTATGAAATAGTTTCAATTATTTTAATTGTTTTCTTTTTTTCATATTTTTATCTTGTTGGCAGTTTAGGTTTTGTTTAAACAAGAATACAATAATAATTTCACATGCATACATACATACATATGTATGTATGTATGTATGTACATATGTACATACTTTTTCTTTAAGATAAGTCAAATAAAAGTATTAATTAATGCCAGCCATACATTTTTGTTAGCTTCCCTTTTCGATTTGAGTACGTGTAAAAAAAAAACTTTATCACGCTCTTGAAATAAATAAATGGTTGTTATCAACTAAGACCGCATATGGGAGTAGTATTCATGATTAATAAATTGTCCATTTTAGTAGCATGGATAGGTGTACTATATAGTAATGTACATTACGACTATTCAAAATAAAAAGTTTGTGTGTTGCAGGTCTTAATCATTCAACAGTATATGAAAATAAACTTTCATGTGACAAGAAGAAGTGCTCATGTCTGATTTTGTAGTTTTTCAAGACACTTTTTTTGGAATGTATTTGATTTTGGCAAATCTTCCTTTGTAGTTGAAATACGACCTTGATAATTAATCAAAGTTTATTATATGTATAGAAAGCTTTGATAAATTTTAACATCCTATACATATCTCATCTTGCATCCCAGCGGTGGTCACAAATCACATTTCCTAAATGATTTGGCCCACGATTTTTACCACTATGCGTTAGGTTTTGCAGATTGTGAATTCCGCGAAAACCAGATCAATTGGGTTCTATTCGGTCCCGCTGTGCTTTAAATATTACAAATACAATTGCACAATTTTATTATATAGAGAAGAGTAACACTGTGTGTGTTAATTGTGAATAAAATCAAAAGTTCTGCACAATGAAAAGTAAAATTAAATATTTTTCTCGTTTCCCATGTTGTGTAGATCAATAGATTAAAAAAAATAAATAAAAAAAATTGTGTATCGAAAATGAATCTATTTCAGCTATTTTGTTATTCAACATTATTTGACCCGGGTTTCACTTTTTTATTCTTTTACGCAGTCGGGTTTTTTGGTTTATTAAATTATTCTTTTATTAATAGGTACAAAAAAATCTATGTCGGTTTCTTACGAAAAATTTACGAATGTACATATACATACATACATATGGATATGTATAGATATGCCTATACAAAATTATATTTTGTTATTATAGAAAAGTATACATAGGTGCTACTCACATATTACGTAACGCTATTTTCAGAGTTTATGTTCTTTCTCAAAGTCATAAGATTGCATTTAGCTTAGACTTAGTTAGCATTGATATTGTCTTCTTAAGACATTGTTATCAGCATTTTAATGGAACTTTGTTACGAGTTTATCACTTTTGTTGCCATTTTTCTAATGGTTATTATCTGTCTAGTATGATATATTTTTTTTGTTTATTTATAAGTATGTATGTATATGTAGGTGTGGGTGTGTTCGTAAATGCATCACTGCGCTGCAAATGGAAATTTAAATGTTCTAAACTGATTCACTAAAGTATTTAGATAACGCACAAATAAATATCAAATATGGTATACAAACATGATTACTACTAAAACAAATTATCAGCGAACTTGTATTGCATTTTAAATAAAAGATGCAGAGCAGTGATGCATTTACGAACACACCCTATATTAAGTTGCAAAATAAATATTTTATTTATTTATACATATTATACAAAGTAAATTTGCATAATATGGTTGCGCAAATATGGGCGGAGTAACTAGACCATATGCCCAAGATGTTATTAACAGTATTTTAAAAAGATTTTTGTGACTGACTGTACACGACCTATGCCTTCACATAGGAAGTAGCAACGTGGTTGTTAAAGAAATTCCACAGAAGAACCGCAAGAATATACGGTTATCCGTGGCAGATCAGTCAACCAGTGCGAGTGAGACGCAAAACTCTCGAAGGCCAATAAACAACAGTGGCCTGGTTGCACTTAAGAGATAATTGCCAACGACGCTTGATGTTGACTCGCCCAAAGCTGCTTTAGACTGCAAAATAAATATGTATGTACTTTTGTATGTATGTATGTATCTACTAGTGATGTAACGAATGTCAAATTTTGGTATTCGCGAATACGAATATTATATGTGAAATTTTTAGACATTAAATTGGAGTCCTATTTACGGCAAAAAAAATAAAATATGAAAAATTTTTTATGAAAAAGAATTTCATACTTCTGTTCGCGTACATTTAAGTAAATAAAAACTATCCAAAATTGTAATGGTCGTCATTAAATATTTAGTTTTTAAAATTCTGTAAATTCATTAATACGGAAAACTATAGCAGACTATTTGGTGGAAAAACTGATAGCAAATGACGTCGACATCTAACATGGTGCAAACTAAGTTGGATAAAGAACAGGATTTTTAGTAAGTGTTGGTATTGGGGTTATTTACACACCTCATTGTAATAGGCTTGATGGAGAAAAAGCTTCTTAACTTTTATTTTTGAAGTAAAACATTCCTCTCTTTAGGTGAAGAAAAGTACTTAAACTTATTTAATGTTAATTGTACAAGAAGTGTGTTTTGTTTGTTTAGAATTCGCCCAAGTTTGGAATGCGAACATCTTAAAATGGATGAATATTCGGGAATTCGAATACGAATCTTAGTGCATCACTAGTATGTACATATTATTTGTCTTCAGATAATTAAGTTTTTTTTTATATTCAAGTGTTTTGATCACGTACAATGACGATATATTTCAATTTTATATATTTTGAATTTTTTATTTTTCTCCACTTCTTTAAATTACTTGTAATTGTAATAAATTACAAATAGGTTTGGCCTGTTCTGCGAAAATCTGCTCAGTTGTGTCCTATTGTATTTTTTAAAAAGAATAGTAACGAAAAATTTTGGTTGGAATCGAAACCGCAACCACAGACACTATTTCTTATAAAGAGCATATACATACATCATGCAAAAGATAACTTTTATTGTGAACCTAAATAAGTTCTGCGAATTTGCTTAGAAGCGAACAGGCCTATTTCTTTATTCATTTACCTTACATCAAACAAAGCGTAATTTCGAGTATTTTTTCAAAGTTGTGTGCTCTTATTTTGATTTATATTATTGTACTTCTTTAAAAAAATCAATCTAAAACAAATAAAAATTTTTTTAGCATAAAATTGATATGGTAGCACATTTTGCTGCGCTTAAGGCGGTCGGTGAATCATGTCGTATACCCTTGCAGTACTATCACAACAATATGACTGGTACAAATGTATTGCTAGAGGCCATGGCTGATAACAACGTTTTTAAATTCGTGTACAGCTCTAGTGCTACTGTCTATGGAGAACCGCAGTTTCTACCAGTCACAGAAGAGCATCCAACTGGAAACTGCACTAGTCCCTATGGAAAAACTAAATACTTTACTGAAGAAATTCTTAAAGATTTATGTAAATCAGATAAGGTAATCATATTAAATGATGACATACTGTATATTAGATATTATATTTCGTTTATTTTTTTTTAGCGATGGGCAGTGGTTTCTTTGCGTTACTTTAATCCTGTGGGTGCACATCCTTCTGGACGCATAGGCGAAGATCCCAATGGTGAACCAAATAATTTAATGCCATATATAGCTCAGGTAGCAGTAGGAAGACGTGATTGCCTACAAGTTTACGGTACCGACTTTCCCACTAAAGATGGTACTGGAGTACGTGATTATATACACATTGTTGACTTGGCTGAAGGTCATGTTAAAGCTTTAGATAAATTGCGTAATATAGCAGAAACTGGATTCTTTGCTTATAATCTTGGAACAGGTGTAGGTTATTCCGTGCTTGAAATGGTACATGCATTTGAAAAGGCATCTGGCCGTAAGATAAATCATAAGCTTGTGGAAAGACGTTCTGGGGATGTGGCTACTTGTTTTGCCGATGCCTCTTTGGCCGAAAAAGCTTTGGGCTGGAAGGCTACTCGCGGTATTGATGAAATGTGTGCTGATACGTGGCGCTGGCAGAGTAATAATCCCAACGGCTATGCTGTTAAGTGATTTAATATACAAACAATTGCATTTCATAACTTTATTATTTGACAACAAAACATTCTTGAAACCATGTATTACTATCGTTTTCTTTTTGTATTCAAACAATTATGTATTTTTTGAAGTCCGTTTAATTATTAGTGTTTTAAATTTGGCGTCTCTTGCCTTGTTATTGCTGTTGCTGACAGAAACGATGCCTAACTTTGTACACTAATCAACATGTTTAATAATTTCTGTCATGTTTGTTTTGTTTTTGCTTTAATGCACACAAATTAGTCATTTATAACTTTTTTCGTTCTACGAGTATAACAAATTTGTTTTGTTCCTTTATTTACATTGTTGTCTTTAAATTTTAGACAATATTATCTTTATGAAAAATATAAATATTTAGTTCAATTTAAAATTCAAGTGCATTTATATATTGCATAACATATAAGTATATATGAATTATATTATCATGTTTATTTCATATGTACGTTAAAATTGTAATTCTAAAATATTTTTATGCAAATAAAAAATGTGTAAAAGTTATTTCGCCCTACGTTTTTTATTAACCTAAAAGTAAAAAAAAATCTTAACAACTTAAGTTATAGCTAATTTTTAAATTTGAAACACCTTAAAGGAAATACATAAATGTATATACTATGTATGTACATATGGCTGCATTTATGTACATACCAGCAATAACTCATACTTTTTCAATTGTACAAAATTTTGTAATATTTTGTGTTTTTTTTTCGTTAGGAACAAAAAAATCAAGCAAGTTCTTAACGATATTCCAAAGATTTTCTATAAGCTATGTTAATATTTTTTATGACCTTCATATATACATACTAGGGATGGCAATCCCGATTCAGCGAATCCCGAATTTAAATTTTTTAATCCCGACATTTTCGGGATTCAGTCAATCCCGAAATTGTTGTTTTTTAAAAATAAATTCATCATGAACTTCCCCCTCTGAAGATAGTAACCGTGGCAACACAATATTGATCTTTTATAATTTAAATTTATTTGCCGGTGGTTAAGCATTGTCTTTATATGTATTTCATTGATGCTTTGCCAAATCATTAGTAGACTTTAACCACATATTTTGAACGGTCACAAACTTCTTATCTTATGCACAGACTTTCAAAAACTATTTGAGAATTCACGAATAATATTTTTGAAAATCACAAAAGGAAAATAAGCGTAGTACGCTTAGAAACTTTAACAAAACCGAACAAATAATTTGTATTCGATATGAATCTGGGTTTTGTTAAAGTTTCTACGCCTACTAGGCTTATTTTTCTTTTGTGATTTTCAAAAATATTATTTGTGAATTCTCAAATAGTTTTTGACTATGTAATATGAAATAATTATAAAAATTTTGTTTGTGAAACTCTTTCAAAGACTTTTTTTAGTTAATACCTATAAAAAGCATGTGTCTTTTAATGTTCAAAAATTTCGGGATCCCGAAATCCCGGGATTTGATTTTTTGAAATCCTGAATCCCGGGATCTTAGAAACCAGTCCGATTGGCACCCCTAATACATACATTGTCTTAGAACCAGAAATATCGAAATTAAAACTACTAAAATTTGAGATATTCAGGGCAATCATGAATAAAATCCCGCGTGAAATTTCTCCCTTTTCCAATTATATGTTTTCCCTATTACTTGCTATTAGTTGGTTGTCCTGATTGAGTTACCCCAGTTTTAAATCAAGTTGCTAAATTTTTAATATTCACCTTCATTCCAGCTGTCAACACCGACGTCACGACAATACTATACAAAGAAATTGGGGCTTGTCTACCCTTTGGTGAAAACTTTTTTGTATTATATTGACGTGACTTTTAGTTGTACCATAACTACCCAGCAAAAAATAAAATGAGTACTTCTTTAGAACCACTTCTTAATTACATATTTTATTATTATTATTCTCTAAAATGAAAACCCAGTAAAAAAGTAATGAAAAAGAAGTAGAAAAAGCCCGTAAGCTAATAAAATCTAATTTATTTAAATGCTTAAAATGTACAAATTCTCCAACTTAAAAAATGAACGGACACTACAGCCCTTTTTTATTGTGAGACAATTATTTTAATGAGTAGAATACTTTAAGGAATTAGAAGGCTTTCCAGTGAATAAGCACCACTTAATAAATCATAAATTTACTTGCTTTGGAAAAGTGATTAATAAGTCCATATTTACACTATGCAAGTCTTATTGCTAAGCTGATTAGTTTGATGTAGAGCGAGACGAGGAGAACGGTAAAGTTTCTTTTCCCCTCGTCTCTCTTTCCTAACAAACTAATCAGCTTAGCAATAAGACTTGCATAGTGTAAACGAGGACTAACTACATCTTAAATGTAAAATATATTCGATTCATTTACCAATAAAAAACCGCACCTTATTTTAGTTTTTATTACAAATAAAATGTGAATTTTATTAGCTTACGGGTTGGCAAAAACAAACTACTTCGCTCCAATGACACGCTAATGTAAAATTCACTACTTTTTGCTGGAGTTTGGAGTGCATCGAATTAGTAGTTTTTATACTTTTTTTGCTGAGTACTTTCATTTAAGCTAACTAGGTATATATGGAATATTACGATATTCCACAAATTTTTGTAGATTTGTAATTGAAAACTTTAAAATATAATATACAGCACTTTATCATTATTTATTTTGCTTATTTTATTAAGACAGCAAATACTTTCGACCAAATAATTGCACCTTCTTCTCAAAAATTGGTGAATTAATAGGCGTATTGATTTTATAAAACGAATTCATGGAATATTTCACATATGTCTCGTATATCTCATTAAAAAAGTTTTTAATACCTTCATCGTGTTTGTTGTCATGAACAATCAAAAATCTTATTTGGCTAGCCGTAACAAAAGCCGATACATACCATTGATTAAAACGATCTACGGATTTCAAATGCATATTAGGGGTTTTCCACTTATGTTCGTCAACCAAATCTAAGGCAGCGTGTGCTATAAATTGTGATAAATGCCGATTCTCTTCCTTCTGTAACTGAATTGAAGTTAATGAACATTGGCTTACCGATGCTTTCAAGCCTTCAGGAGGTTGTTGCAACTGATGAACTTACTCTGATGTCTTTACTGGCTGTTGTGAACTCCATTTCAAATATGGGATTATCATTGTGACCCACAATTACAAAATAAAACGTAGGCATAATAAAAATCTTCAAATATTGCAGTGAATATAAATTATTCTTTTATTATTCTGTGATAAATATTTTGATGAACTAGGCGAATTTATTTTAAAATACTACATTCGCTTTTATATTTGGTTTACAGCTGAAAGTGATGCCAATCAGCACAACAATCACTTTTCGTATTGAATTATCATAATATAAATATATCCGATGTAGACACTGTACGTGAAGATTCGGCGTGACACATATCGTCGGGTGGTTACTGGCTTGCCGCACAGATATTGAGAATAAATTATTGATGCGGCAAACCAGTAATCACCCGACGATATGTAAATACTTTTTAGCTGACGTTCAATGTGCTAAATATGCCTTGGAAAAGCTCAAGTCCTTACTTGTAACTTGCTTGCGAGTGCTTTAAATAATATCCAATATGAGCAATTTTTAACTTAAAAATTAAACGGGTTTTAAACTTAAGTTCTATTTAAGTACAAAATTCATTCTTACAGATCCTATTTAAATATGACTTAAATTGTATAGGATTGCGGACATTATGTGCCATGCCAAAGCTTTTTTGTATAAAGTAGTCGCACTCATACTATTGTAACAATATATTTTATTGTGAAAATTCGGGTTATGGAACTCAATTGGAAACAAAAGTTATGTTTTTAAATTGACGCCATGAGTATAGGACTGACATTTGGAATTTTTCAGGTGTTGACATGAGATAAAATTCTCATTTATAATGCAAAATATTATTGCATCCAATTGTCAAACTACATACCTAAACAGTGCCTTCAATGCTTTTGTATGGTTGGATCTGCCTTGAATACAAACTTGCAATTTGACAAGACTGTGGCACAGAATACACAGAAGTGAAGAAAGTCACAGGTAATAAAAGCTTCAATCAAGTTTTTTAAAATTCGTGGAAAAAAGAGAATAATATAGTGTATTTGATATTGTAGTGTGTTACTACTTAAGGCCGTGATACTCTATCATACAAAGTCGTGCGATCTACGAAAAAATACAATCCTGGTATGATGGAGTTTATGAAAATTTTCAAAAGACAATAACAATTCATCACACCAGGCCGTGATACACTAGCCTACACGATTGTGCAATTTTTGAGAAAATACAGCTCTGGTATGATGGAGTCTATGAACATTTTCAAAAGACAAAAACAATTCATCAGATCAGGGTTGGTTTTTTTCGTAGATCGCGCGATTTTGTAGAATAGTGAATCATGGCCTTTACCAATTAATACAGCTAATAGAAAGCGTTGTAGTTTTATTGCACTAGAAAGAAGAATCAAAACATAAACGCCGATAAAATTTGTGGTAACACGAGACAAACATAAAAATACCCTTATCTTCCGTCTCGTTACACTCTTGTATATTTTGTGACCGTGGCACTTTGCTGGAAATATATATAATCAGTTATTGGCTTGCGAGTACTTTCTATAACTACTCTTTACATCATCTGTGCTTTACATCTTTTCTAGTTTTATTTATTTGTCGTTTTAGTGGTGTATTCTGTGTTAGTGGTCTTCGTGTCGGAAACATTCTAGATTGGAAAATTTAGAGAATTAAGTAAATACGTTGACATATAAACAAAGTTCGACGAAATTTATTGATATTTAAGCAAGAAACTAAGATGAACATTTTAGATTTGCCAAATGTGATGATGGTTGAAATTTTTGAATATCTCAGTTACGACGAAGTGTCCAAAAAAAGATTAGTGAGTTGAATGAAAAATAGGATTTACAACACTATAGTCATTGTAAACATATAAAATATGCAAATGTTTATTCAATAAAAGGTTTGTCGACGTTTTGATGAAATTGCACAACACGTTCTGAATGGAGGTTTCAACAAGGTCATTAAACAGCATAGTGTCAGCTTTAAGCGCATCAAAGCTTTATTGCCAAGACGGGAGTCAGAGCGAAGGTAATGGAAGGTTACAGTTACAGAATTACACTTATTATTATTTTTTCATTTTCCACTTCTTTTTAACAGAAATCACTGCCTAGCACGCCATGCCGACATACTTACTTCCATTGAGACAAGGATCTCTATGCTTTCTATGACTTACACTAAATATATAGACTTGGATTTGTGCTGTTTTATTCCTGGTCGAGTACTTGATGAAGTCTTCCGCATTTTACGTTTGATATCTAAAACAAGCAAACCACTGAGACCACATGAGGTTTTGCAAGAGTTACGCGATATTTCATCGATGGCAATAGAGCATTTTGACGAAAAGATCGCCAACAATCTAAAGAAATCATTTAATGATTCAGGTAAAATATGTAGTGGCAGTGGATATTGTGCAGATACCAGACGGTTGGCAGCAACTAGTGGTTTGGGTAATATAACGATCAGTGGCATGGGAACACCGATTCCCAAATCATTTAATAGTGCCGCACTATCCTTGTTATGTAAAAAGTCTCATTCTATGGAACCTCTCACACAACGTTTAGGTTTCATTGGAGAACGGTTGAGTGGAAATTCTCTCAAAACCTTAACTGATAGTGAGATAATACAGCCAGCATTGCCGTCCACATCTACAGGTCTTTTGGAACATCAACATCCCGTTGGAGGCTGTGCTGAAGCTCGCACAACAATGATGTATTTTAAGAAACTGGAAACTGAGTATAAGAAGGGTATAGTTAAGGTAATTGAAATTTAAGAAAATATATCTTTAAAATATTGCAAATGAAACTGCTACTGTGTATAAAATTTAAGTTGCATTTTTCCTAATGAAATGAATTTTCAGATGCATCGTATGCAGCAAGTTCAAAATCTACAAAACAAAAGATTACAACAAACTTTGAGTTCCGTTGCTGAATTGAGCGTACAAATTTTAGAATTAAAAAAGCGATTAGAAGATGTAGATGCCAAAAATCGAGAATTATCTGCCAATATAAGACATATGAGTGGTGGAGAGCCTGCAAAAGCTGAGAATATAAAAAATAATAACACAACTACTACAACAAAGAGCAGTAAAGATGTGGAAAACGAAAGTCTATCATTATGTCCTAGTTCAAGTAACTCGGCAGCCAAACCATTGAATAACAATTCAAATAAAAGACCCATTGATACAGAAGAAGGAAGTTCTTCTGTCACAGTAGATAACATTGAAAAGTCAGAAGAAAAGCGTGATGTAAATGTTAAAAAGCCAAAATTGCAATTTTAGTTTCGTCTTAAAGTATGTATTTAGTTAATTCAAGAGATATTGCTTTCGCTACAGCTAGTTATAGAAAATTTAATATGTATGTATTATATTTTTTAATATTTGAAACTATATACCAGCGACCGCAACTAACGAATATTTTCCAAAAACTAAACAAAAATTAAACTACATACATACATTCATTTTTATTTGTTTACGTTTTATTTAAAAAACTCTACTTCACCGATATTTTTCTGAGCTTATTTACAGTATGTCTGCGTAAGACGCTGACGTTAGAAATATTTGCGTTTTTGTAACAGATTAAAGAAAATTTACAAGTTTCCTTTAATCTATTGCAGAAACGTCAAGATTTCCATCGTCGACGTCTTACACAAACAGGCACTTATTCTTCAGAAAATAAATGTTATTTCTTGAGTTTTATTTTATGCTTAGGAAATAAGAGTTGTTTTTTAAGATTCTTTTTTTTTTAGGAAATAAAAGCTATTTTTGAATTTTATTTTTCGCTTGGATGATAAAAGTTATTTTTTGAGTTTTATTTATTCCTCAGGAAATAAAAATTACTTTTTGAGTTTTATTTCCTAAGGAAAAAATTAAATTCAAAACATAACTCTGAGGAATAAATAAAATTTAAGAAATAGCATTTATTTTATGAGGAATAAATGAAACTCAAGAAATAACTTTCATTTTCGCAGCGAAAAATTAAACTCAAGACCGTTACGGTCCCTTGCTATATACAAACCTAATTTTTTTAACGTGTAGTTTCCACAATGCAAGCAAGCGACTTGTCTAGAAAAAATATATGAAAAACACTCAAACTCTTGAGTGATTCCTATACAAATTTTCTAGACAAGTCGCTTGCTTGCATTGTGGAAACTATATATGATATAAATATAGAAGGTACTTCCATTCTCTCATTTTTTCCGTCAAGTATAAGGATTATGAAGTTCCAATAATTATTTCAAAATTATGAGTGTAGCATTTTTTACATCCCTTCATTTCCTGGCGTTTGTCAACAGTGGCTAAGAGCCTATAAGATCTGTGAAATACTCGTAGACTTGCCAAAATATCTGATCGGTTATTAAACCAATTTTTTTAGAAAAGGAATTATGTAGATTAAACAAAATGCAATATCAATCAATATTTGTTTAACTTAATGACAATTCATTGTCAACTAATCAAAATCATCCATCAATTTGGTTTCCCAACGCCAAATTTAGATGAAAATTGTTACAAGATTTGTAAATATTAGGCAGAATACCTAAAAATATGAGGTAAGTTATTACATAACCACTTTTCAAATTTCACAGATACATACATATGTAGATATGTATATCACTTTATTTACTTTAAAATTTTTGTTAAGATAATTTCACATTTTTGTAAAAAAAATTCTGGGGGAAAACTAAAACTTTTTACTGTATGGGAACATTTTTCTTTATTTCTCTCTAAAAAAAACAAACTTCAAAAATCCTTATTTTTAAAAACAAAGAGAGAATGGAAGTACCTTCTATAGGAAACTACACATAAATATACACTTAAATGTGTATGCATATAAATATCGCTAGGTGAAATGAAAACTATAAAATAACTACATATATAATTTCACTCAATTTGGAAAAAACTAAGAATTCTTATTTCGAATTTTATATAATTTCAGCTAATAATTTTCAGTTGAAATTTAAATAAATATTTACAATGTTTGTAATTTAATTTTTATTATTATTACAAACTCTTATGAATTTCTTGAATTCATTAATTCCCTTTGCGTGTATCTATCTATACATACATATGTACATATGTACATATATGTACCATGTATTATCTGATTGAAATTTATATGTATGTATTATATTTTATAATATTTAAAACTATATAAATACATATGTACATATACATATATACAGCTAAATTTTTTTTTAAGTGTACACGTAAATATCTATATATATATATACATATATATATATAAACATCGTTAAGTGAATTCAAGACATATTCATATTTATGCATTTGAATTGGGTGAAATGAAAACTGCAAAATAATTATGACGGCGAAGTTCACAATGAAATTGTTATTTGTTTGCTTGGTAAAATTATCAAATTTTCAACACATTTTGTTGTTTAAAAACTTTAAAAAGTAAAATTTTAAAACATCAAAATGTATTGAAAATTTTTCCGTTTTACTAACAGCCTGTTTGTGTAAGACGTTGACGTTATACATTTTTGGCGTTTTTGTAATAGATTAAAGAAAACTTTAAAAGTTTTCTTTAATCTATTACGAAAACGTCAAGATTTCCATTGCCAACGTCTTCACAAACAAGCTGTAAGTAAACAAATAACAAATTCAGTGTGAACTCCGCTTATATAATTTCACTCAATTTGAAAAAATCATACAAGAGAAGGGAAATATTGTCGTTAAAACTAACTCTTATTTCAAATGTTATCATTTCAGCTAATGAGGAGCTCAAATGTTTTTTATTATAGGTGCGTTTATGTACTTTTCCAGTCAAATCCAGTAACTGAGTAATTTAAAGAAATTACTCTCAACAAAAAAGTTTGCACATAAAAGTACGCGAACGGAAAAATTGTAAAATCTATTAAAATATATATAACAGCTGATTGCCTATTTTGGCGCGAAAAAATTATACATAAATGCAAAAAAAAATTATACTAAACTATACATATATGTATGTATATACATATGTATATGTATTTACATATGTAAATGCAAAAAATATACAAATCTACCCTAGAATTTTTTTTACTGGTTAGCCACATGGAATAGATATGTGTTTGCGAGAAAATCGATGAAGAATGGTTTTTTTTCATTTGTTTTATAAAAATACATTATAGAATATTATGTTTAATAGTAATAAATTAATAGATACATATGTTTTTATTTAAACTTACGGGCCTGGCCCACGTGTTTTTGAAAACCAAAACAAATTTTCTTATTTTGTTTTTATTTTCAAAATAAATAAGTAAGCGATAGAAACTTTCTTGTCGACATCGCGGGTCAGGCCGTTAAGGTTTCTAAGCTTTTTACCCTCAACGTGAAAAGTTATTAGGATTTACAAAAAAAATACAAAAATCTTTGTTGCCGCATACATATGTCAATCATAACAACAATATTGTTCACTTCCTTTCAAATAAGTCAAATTAGTACATTTATAAAGGGAAATATGTAGGTATAGAAGGGGAAAAGAAGTTTATATATCCTGATATATTCAAGATATCGAAAAACTGAGAACAAATTTGAAAAAAGTACACATTATTCATATATAATCGACTAATAACTTAATTTTTTTTTAATGTTATATGTGGCAAACCAGTAATCCGGTGATATGTATAAACAAAAATTTCACTATAATAATCTATTCACTTTATTCATGTTTAAAAACAATGGACTATATTCTGCATTCCACATGAAATTAAATCGTTCACAATTGCCATAGTATTGTTGTTATAAATACATACATATATACATATTTCCATCAATTTTATGAAAATTCTGCACGTTTTAATTTCACGTGGAATACATTACCCGAATATTTTTCTGGCATCAGTCGTAAAGCAGGTCTGGGCAAGTCAACATCAAGCGTCGTTGGCAATTATATTTTAAGTGCAACCAGGCCACTGTTGCGTCTCGCTCGCACTGCTTTTGACTGATCTGCCACGGATAACCGTATATTCTTGCGGTTCTTCTGTGGAATTTCTTTAACAACCACGTTGCTACTTCCTATGTGAAGGCATAGGTCGTGTATAGTCGGTCACAAAAACTTTTTTAAAATACTGCCCATATTTGTGCAACAATACTTTTCAAATTTACTTTGTAAAGTATTTATGGAATAAATAAATAAATAAATTTTTCTGGCATCAAACTTAAATAAATGTTATAATGTTTACAACTCAATACATTTGTGTTTTTTTTAATTTCATCAAAAGCTAAAAATTTTCGTTTCCTTTGCTTTTGTTACTGGATTTTACTGGCAAAAATTTCTCCAGTAAAAATTTGCATTTACTCAGTAAATTAACTGTAATTTTTCTCTCTCAATTGGCCCTCTCATTTACTGGAATTTGGTGCACGCGAACGCAATCCAGTAAAAAATAGTAAAATTTTTTAAAAACTTTTGAGTTCTCGAACGCTCTTTATTATGAATATTTACCTTATAATTATGAACATCCTCATTTTCCAATGAAATTTAAATAAATCTTTACAATGCTTGTAATTTTAGTTTAATTTTTACCTGTAAATATCTATACATAAATATCGTTAACTAAAAACGCTAAACGCTCTAACAAAAAAATTGATATCGACTTTTTAAATACATATAATAATATATATGTAAGAACATACATACATATGTATTTGAGCAATATTTGATGTATAGATATTTTATTAAGAAAATCAAAAAAGAAAAAGAATTGGCCAATTAAATAATTTAACAAGCTTTTTTCTCTCTACAATTATGAAAATGTCAGGCAGGGTGTTTTGCGTTTCAGGTAACGATATATTATCTAATTGAAACTTTAGTAAATGCTTTTTTGATTACATGAATAAAAGTGATGACAAATGTTATTTTATAACATGTAGTCTTAATTGAAACATGACTTATGAGCTGACGATTTTAAATTCGTCATTTTCCTGAGTATGTCTATACTTTGAACTTCATAATAAATACATATGTACATAGTTTAAATCAGTGCTGGCCGACGAGAGAAATGTAATCGTTTAGTACTTAAATAAAATAAAAAATAAAAAAAAATAAATCTGTATTCATTTTTACGAGTATAAGAATACGATTGAAGTTCGGCACTCTGGTACCACTTTGACCAGTAATGGTTTAAATATACAAGTACATACTACATATGTATGTATATACGAGTACATATGTACATTATGTTTTGTTGCTGAGAAGAGAAAGTAAAGCTGAAAAGTCCATACCATCCGTTGTATGCATTGTTATGTTGTATACGTTTCTGTACATGCTATACGTTTTATACGTCAAGTATTTTCTTCTGATCAACTACATATATATTATATATATATATATATTTATTCAAGAAATTTATTATTCGACATATTGTCGACATTATAAGTGAAATTTATTTGCTGGTGGTTAAGCGATGTCTATATGCATTTCATTGTTGATTTAACAAATCGTCAGTAGACTTCAACCACACATTTTGAACAGTTACAAAACTCTTATCTTATGCACAAACTTAAAAAAACTATTTGAGAATTCACAAATAATAATATTTTTGAAAATCACAAAAGCAAAATAAGCGTAGTAGGCTTAGAAACTTATACAAAAAAATTAAGTGCATATAGACATCGCTTAACCACCAGCAAATAAATTTCACTTATAATGTAATTATGACAATATGTCGAATAATAAATTTCTTGAATGTTTAATTAAAATTTAATTTTTCATTTTGCCTTATAAATACTTTTATTGTTATCAGATGGATTTCTAATTGTATAAAGGTGTAGAAAAATAAAATAGATTCATATCGAATAAAAATTATTTGCTGGGTTTTGTATAAGTTTCTAAGCCTACTACGCTTATTTTGCTTTTGTGATTTTCAAAAATATTATTATTTGTGAATTCTCAAATAGTTTTTGAAAGTCTGTGCATAAGATAAAAGTTTTTTACATACACAGAAATATGCTCACTCCTCCGAATGTTAAATACAAATCTCACCACAGTGTTTACAATACGTTTCAAGGTATCAAGATTAGTAGCAGTAGCGCCAGAAACCACCTCAAGACCATATAAGATCTGGGGCATCATAAGGGCATGGGCTAATATATGGTTGACATTAATGGGTAAATATATGTATATTAGTTGAATAAATCCTAAGTAATGTACTTGAGACTTTACGAAGAACAGATTGAAAATGCGGTTCAAACGATAAGCGATTGTCAATAATGATTCCCAAGCATTTGTGTTGACTGATAAATTCAATTGAAGAATTTCGAAGGTCAGGAAAGGTATCGGACGATAAATTAAAGAAAATAGCCTAAGATTTAGAAGGATTTATAGATAAGGAATTAACATCTGACCAAACAGAGATTCTTTCAAGACAGTAATTAATATTAGACTCTAATACATCAGCGAAGTCACGATCAGTACTAGTGTTGAGCGATACTGTGAACGTGATTTCTAAATCGTTGTTCTTTTAAACTGTGACTGTGATCAGAATTTAGCAGTATTTTGTTTGTAGCAGTTCTGTTATTTTGGCAAAATCTAATAAGAAGAGAGCAGCAGTGAAATTAAACAGTGACTGTGATCACGGTTTAACAAATTTCAGTTCTGCCTTAAACGTATTTATTAGTATTGGTATTTTGATAAATACTAATAAGAAGAGGCGACAAGAACAAACAATTGCAATCAACCCCATCCAAATATTGAGAATTGTCGTAAAAGAGGCATAGAGACAGTAAAATTGCAAATACAAAAATGTGAGAGCTATACATATGTAGTTACCAGAAAAGACGATTTGACGATTTTTTTCTCGACAAACGGTGAAGGTATAGAAAAATGCATGTGGTAGCTTTATTTAGTGTAAAGTAAACATACAAGAACATTCACAGTTTGTATCATGATACAATTATACAAGGTACTTGGACAAGCCCAGCCTTGTTTATGTATACAATGCAGAAAGTTGTCAAACTTTGTTTACAAGCTGCAAAAATGTTAGTGTATGTGTGTGAATAAAATGATTACAATGTTGCCAATGAATTTGCATATGGCTGTCTCCAATTACACATTGAAGAAAATTACACTACACATCTTTTGTGTAGGTTAAAATTAAAACAAAAATAAATAAAAATAGAACCCAAGGCATAATTACACACAGATTATACATGAATCTCATTACATGGCCCACACATGAGAGCAGAAATTACACACTGTGTATTACACACATATTGGCAACACTGAATGACTATAATCATGTATGAATGCCGCGTCTGCAATTGTACTTTAGTTACCCTGTGATTGCTGTTTTTAAAAAGAAACGACATCTGCTTCTGACAATTATAGGTATGTTTCTACCAACAAAATACGTGTGTTTCTTGGTGTTGCAGTTTTGTTGTAGTCGTGCAAGTACCTTAATTACAACACACAACACAACATTAATCCTTTTAGCGGTTATGGTTACAACCAAAGCATATTTATATAAAGTATATGCAGGTCTACAACAACTAAGAAAGTACAAAAACAACAGGCGATTTGTTTGTGTAAGAATAATGGATGAATGTCAAAAACAGATGGATACAACCAGACCTGGGCAACTTGCATTACTTTTGCATAAGCACTGATTGAAGAAAAAAAATTTTAGTGTAAATTTAAATTTGATGCTTGTAGTGCACTATTTTTTGCACTTAAATAAAATCTCTTAAAAGTAATGGATTAATATTGCATTAGCAGCTAATCGCATGACAAAAAATACACTAATTTTGTGTTGCCACTAAGCACATCATGAAGTAATGCAATATTATTGCACTATCACATATTGTACACAGTAAAATTGAATAAAACGTGAAAATATTTTTAGGAGATAGCACAAATAAAAAATATAAAATACACTAAAGTTCATTGAGGGCACTTTTATAAGTACTTACATACAAATTAACGAAAAAAAACTGTCAATATAAATACAAACTAGATTACAGGACCAATTTAAAAAAAATTAAAAAGTTTCATACTTCAAGTACGTTGCATCTCGAGCTTGTTTGAAAAACCGTGCAATTGACAAAAGATCAGAACTTAGGTTTTCGTTTATTGTAAAGTTATATCTTAAAAAATGGTGATTTTATAAACGAAAAATTCTACCGCTTGAAACAATTTCATCAAGTTTTGTCTTTCTCTCGAAAAATTATAAAAAACGAAGTGATATGATTTTTCGTCTTGGATGACGATATGTACATAGGAAAAAATTTACATATTTATGTATGTACGTATGTTTTTATATATGTACACATTTACGTTATATTTTGCACTATATGTTCCACTGATAATGCAATAATACTATTCATAATGTGTTTAGTGGTGCAAAAAATAGTGCACTAAAAATAACAATGCAATGTTGATGAATTACTTTGAAGGGATTTTAGTAAAATGCAAGGAAAATTGCACTAATATTATTAAAGTTAGTGCTAATGTAATAAATTTGCAGTTGCATTGATTTGGTTTATTGTGGGAAAATGGTCAATGCATTTGGTTATTTAATGCAATAGTCCCAGATCTGCATACAACAAAAAGGAAATGTATGGATAGACAAAACCAAAGTAAATTTATTAATTGATAAACCTTTAATACACGAAATAAGTATAATAAAAGATACATATGTAGTTTAATAATTAAATATAATTATTTTTAAATGTTTTGTAACACAATTTTTAAGTAAAAAAAAAAAAAATTAATCACCTGAGTACTTGCATATACTTTATATAAATTTACTTTGGTTACAACATCTAGGTGTTGTGTGTGTTACAGAGTTGCATTTTAATTGTATTAGATTTTTCCGTAGAAATGCATATCTGTTTACCAAAAGTTGTCAAGTTTAAAAAAGAAATTGAAAAAGCGTATACTTGTCAGAAATAAATAAAACAGTATTAAATTAAAAAAAGTATTAAAAATTATGGATATTAGCGTGGACCTATATTTTGATGATGATAATGAGCAATAAAAAACAAACATGGCACGTATCCGGAAAAGAATTCGCGAGAGTTCAAATCTATTCGAACTACCAAATACTGAGTAAGTGTTATTTTTTTTTAAACAAAAAGTTATTGAATACACACATACATTAATTACAATAAACTTTATAGTTTTATAAAATTTGTCAGCATAAACAAGTATGGTTTCCCGTTTTTGCTAAATATGATAAAATAAAAATATGTAGTTTTAAAGTAAAATAATATAAATTAGATAGTACATTTGCTATTAACTCTTTTTCATTCGTTGGTATTTTTAATTGCTCTGCAAATTGATCCCACTTGTCCTTGAGCTGCATTTTGTTGATTTGAAAGAGCAATGTTCTTATTCTTGCACGATTGAGAGAAATTATAGTTTGCCCTTATTTTAACGAACTTTACCTAAAAAGTAAAGAAACAGATGTATGTGAAATTATGGGTGTGTTCGTAAATGCATCACTGCGCTGCAAATGGTAATTTAAATGTTCTAAACTGATTCACTGAAGTATTTAGATAACGCACAAATAAATATCAAATATGGTATACAAACATTATTACTACTAAAACAAATTATCAGCGAACTTGTATTGCATTTTAAATAAAAGTTTGCATGTATGATGCAGAGCAGTGATGCATTTACGAACACACCCTATCTTATAGTGTATTTTTACCAAGTTGAACAAAATCTGAAAAAGTACCAACAGTAAAAATTTTTACCCTTTTTACCCCCCAAAAGTACACTGTATCTTAATTTAATCTAGAACAAGTGCTATCCGTCTATCAAATTTCATACAAATATCAATTAAACCATTTTTCGTTACAGTGGATTATTGGCCAGTAGCGGGTTAATTCATGTCAAAAATCTAAAAACTTTTTCTCAAAATTCTTTTTCATGCCGTTACCAAAAATATGCCGCTGATTGGAATTTAAAAATTTTTAAGAACAATACAGACAGGCCTATAATGGGTTAAACAGTGTCATTTTCTCCATATAAATGCTGGAGAAATGTATTCCAAATGCAATTCTTTGGATTGGAGCTAAAATAAAACAAAGCTTGCAAAATATGTACTCTTAGTTTTGGTTAAAAAAATAATAATTTTAATTAGAAAACTAAACCAAGTGTATTTTTTTTCTAAAATAAAATGTAAGTTTTTTCAAAGATAATTTCAAATTCCAGGAGAACAGAGAAATTCCGGGAATTTGGGTATTGCGTGCATTTTATCAAATTCAATGGCCAAAACTCTTTACGTTTGAGTTTTTCAGATAGTTTTTAGATTTTTTGTGAACTATCAAATTTGGAATTTCTCGGAAGGATGAATGTCAGGAAAATGGTGATACATGGGATATTTCTTGCCCTTTTATGATTCGCAATGGCCAATTAATTGGCTTGTGTGTTGGGTTATAAATTTCGTATACATACGTATTTAATGCAATATGGTAGGAACCAGTATTTCGATCAGAATTTATTGAGAAAAAGAAATGTTTGCTACACAGTTTCCGATTTCCAATTCTTTTTGAAATTTGAAAACGAAACGTTTTTGAATATTGGAATTTCCGTATGAAGACTACTAACAAATCTTTTAATTGTAATTTCTTCTTTTTTTGCATTAATTTTTTTTCGTTTTATGAAATAATGTAATTATTTATGAATTTTAATATGTATTTGATTTTTATTGTTGCACATTTGTTAATATCTACATTCTATAATAATACATCAATATATGTATTTATATATATATATATATATATATATATATATTATAATATATTAAAATAAGATCAACAAAAAAAGTTATATATGTAGTTAGTTGAGAACTAAATATATGATTTTTTCTTTTCAAAAATATAATAATTATAATAAAACATAAGTAAATATCCATTCAAAAAACAATGACAATGTTATTGGTTAACCAAAATTAATAATAAAAAAAAAGAACATAAAATACTATTTGTAGTTTTATAAACTACTTTTTAATTTGTCGAAAGGAATTCGAAAAAAAAATTACTTGTATAAGGAATCCACATTAAAGAAAATATAATTTCATCAAACAAATAAAGTAAATTGAGGTCATTATATAAAATTATGCTCTTTCATACTTAAATAACTAGTTTTTGCTTTTTTATAATTATTATTATTTTAATTTAATT
Source organism: Nowickia ferox (assembly GCA_936439885.1). Taxonomy (NCBI): domain Eukaryota; kingdom Metazoa; phylum Arthropoda; class Insecta; order Diptera; family Tachinidae; genus Nowickia; species Nowickia ferox. Next base: position 82,063,029 of record OW387024.1, read on the forward strand.
TAATTTTTTTTTTTTGTAAGATTAATACAAATCTAATGCTATTTTATAGTTCTAACAAATCAATATATTTAGGCTGTTTTTAGTTTTCCCGTTCAATGCAAAATGTTCAAACATTAAATATACGCAATTTGAATTATTTTTGTTTTCTCTAACAGTTATTATGTATGTTATTTAAAAAATGAGAAGCTTATTTACCATACATTATTTAATTAATATAGTTAGTCTGTATTTATTATGTTTTTATTTTGCAAAAGAAATATGTAACACGTATTTTTTCATGGTGATATAAAAGAATGAAATCGAAAATTTTCTTGATTAATTAAGATTGAAAACTATTTTTTTTTTCATTTCTGGAATATTAATTTTTAGGTATATGTATGTATGTATGTATGCATTAATGCAATTTATTATGTACAAGAACAGTTGGTTGTTCCAAGCAAAATAAAAAACTAAACTAATGCCATTCAGCACTTTGAAACTTTCAAACAAAGAGCAAAAAAAAAAAAAAAAGACAACGGAACGTAATGTAAAAAAAGAAAGAAAAAAAAAACGATTTTAACTTTCATTATGGTTCATTGGAAAATTTTATATTTGGTGCTTTTTTTCTAACGCTTCTTGACAAAATAACGGATCGTTTTAAAAGAATATTATACTCCTTTTCGTTTCAACGTAAATCGCATGCAATAGAAATAAAAAAATACTTGATACATGGTAGGGAAATAGAATTTTAAGTTAAAATTTATGTTTATTATTAGCAAGGACCAACTGCAACTTTATGTGGCATTTTTTTAACTTTATAGCATTTTTATTACAAACCGCAAAATAAAATGCATTTACTTATTAACGTTTCTTTTTCTTTCTTCTTTTCGAAGAAAGTTTAGAATTATACAACTATTTTTGTTTCTTACCAGTTACTGCACGTTTCTGTTGTATTTTATCTTTCAGGTTCTTAATGAGGTTCTCAATATCCTCAATATTATAAGCATAAATAAGTTTACATTGCTTGGCTTGTATGTTGCCATTATTGAGATTTTTCAAAGCATGTTGAAGACAATAGACATTGCCTTCGTCGGTTCTCACCATTGAAATGTAAAGATTTGCACGGCAAAGATCACATTCACTTTCGATGGATTTATATGGAGGTTGTTGTTGTTTCTTACTTTTACCACCCTTTTCGTTCGATACTTTTTCAGTAGAAGTTACATCAGCAGCCTGCAAGTAAGATCCAGTAATTAAATAAAAATTTTTTTTAAAAGTTTGCGATTTTATGTGTGAGAAAAAAATGAGACAAACATTTACATTAAAAAAAAAAGAATAAAATAAAATAGAACAAGTTGTATGGGTTCATTGTGGATTGCAACCAACTATATTAACGACAGCTACTGGCAAATAGATTTTTACGTAGTGCTTTCTAGCAATATCAAAATTAGTTCCTTCTTTCTGTCAACCAAGAATTTTGTTTGTTGATTGGCAGCCGAACTGAAATTTGGTTGCAATCCATAATTAACTCATTAGTTCATAATATACAAAATGCCAAATTATTCTGCATTATTAACACAAAAACGCAGTTTTGAGCTATGAGCGATATATATTTTAAAATTGAGCTCACGATTTAAAAACAAATTAAAATTTGCTCAATAACCAACCATTGTGAAAACCGTAATAAATAAATTTTTTCATAAACGGATTTTCCAACTAATAATACCTTAAGTTGTTCCCTGGCAGCCATCTCTTTCTCGAAGACCTCCTGTAGCATTGGTAACATCTGTTGTAAAGTATCAGGCGTAACGCGTTGATCATAACCTAAGGCAAATAATAATTGTTCTAAAGAAAACATAGCAGGTTCGCAGCTGTCGTGGATATCCTAAAGAAAATCAATATTAATTTAAAAAATTTACATACTCGTATGTATGTACAATCGTATTTAATAAAATAAATAATCTAACTTACTCTAAAGTCATCTTTAGCCAAGTCCAACCATGAGGATGTTGCGAAATAGACACTTTCCGATACAACATAACCAGTAGCTAAACTTGATGTATAGGCCCGGGGAAATACAACAATAAACTCTCCAGGTTTCTGTTCAATGCGACATAAGGACACTCCTCGGTCTGTAAGCATGTGTGGAGGTACCATAACTGTATCACAGGGTAACCAAATAGTTTTGTTTTGACAGTGCGTAGGAATAAGAGATGTCAGAGCTGCCCTAAAATTGGCACTTTGATCGTCTGGTATACCATACCATAATTTGGAGGCACCAGTATGCAAATATTCAATCCACGATAAACCGTGTGGGTCGCGGTACCAACAACATGCAGAGAAAAGCATACCGACATGCAGCGTTGGCACAGTTACACCCATTACAGGTCCCAATGAACGCAACACCGATCCAGTGTTGTTGGTTAGCACTTTCAGATTCCACGGATGTCTCGCGTAATTGGATCCCTTCCCTTTAGGACCGGGACTTGGGAAACCGAAACCCCAACCCGAAGAATCTATCGAACCGGAATGTACACAGACATGACTATCACGAACAGCCACATGGCGCCAAAACTCGGCCTCAACTTCATTTACTGTAGGTTCTGTGTTTTTAAACCACAGCGCCATAGTGTTACGTGCAATTCGATAAAATTGGCTCAATGGCATGCTGCGGCCTTTCACAATACATTCCATCGATACACCATCAACTTCTTCTTCAGACTCTTCTTCGTCATTCTCCGATGATACGTCGTCTTCTTCATTCGAAACGCTCTCAGTGTTAACAAAGCGATCAGCATTACGTCTGGCACGCGCTTCTCGTTTCGCCCAATCTGCTTCAACTTCATCAAATAGCTTTTGCCGTTCTGCTGGCGATAATGTGTCATAGGGAAGCAAATATTTGCAATAAATATCATCCAATTTTGTCACACGATCCTGTGCCAATTTGGGAATGCACATCTCCTCAGCAACCCGTGCCCATTTTTTCTTCTCAATCACCTCTTTTAGTCCTCCCAGCTCTTGAACAGTGTGATATAAACGTGGCAAATCTACTTCCATGCCTCCTATCCAAGGAGGATGATTCATCACTATACTTTGAGTGGCTAAGTACTTTTTAATTGCACTTAACTCTTTTGCACTAGGGCCCCAGCGGTGCAACAGCTTATGCACATATTGGTTGTAGGCCGTGAAACGCATTTCATCAGATATGCGACATTCGGGTTTAAAGGAAGAAGGCGGTATTATTTTACAAATGCCAAATCTGGCAGCAATAGGAGTAATGCGTTCTATAAATTCTATTGGATCTGAAAACTCTTTTTCGGAAGGTCGGAAAATAGGAGCTTCAACCATTTGAGTTGGGTCATCATGACGAGGGAAAGCTGTATTATTTGCCATTTTAATTGGCGTATCGTCTTTAAACTTTTTATTCGTTCCGTGGCCTATCGATCCACCACCTCCTGCTGCACTCGCAGCTGCGGCTGCATTCCGTGACTTTACTGAGCCAGAAAATAGCGATGAATTGGAATTGACACGTTGTAAAGCGCCGCTATTTCCAGATACTCCAATACCACCAGCAGATGTAGAAGGGACCTGAACAGTTGCATCGCCCTTAAATCGTGGTTGTACTGTTCCAATTGGTACATTTTTCAAACTATTCGAGCATGAGTTGGGGGCAGCTGCTGCGGCTGCCGATGTCGACGCCTGACCTGAACTTTTTTTGTCGCTCGACATTAAATTTTTTACGATGTCTGAGACATTCATGGTGTCTGGCAGTGGTTTAGAGTTGGACCCCATTTGGGCCTTAGTAACAAGAGTGGCATGCATAATAACCTTTTGATTGGGACCATCTGGACCTTCACGACCCAATTTAACAGCTACACCCTGAATACCACCATCGCCATCGCCACCAGCACCAGTGCCTTGCAGTGGTATGTAAAAAGTGTGACCATCTCCTGAATCGGATCCAGCATCTTTGACCGGTGGCTTTGATTCGGCCTGCGCACCTTTCTTGCCACCTTTTCCTCCTTTTGTAGTCTTTGCAGTTTTATCACCATCAAGGCTCACTTTAACCAATTTGGTTTTTTCAGATGGACTTAGAGTCAATGATACTGAACTTGTTTGAGAATTACCACCACCAGCCAACTCTTTGTTGGCAATTTCTGCTACAGCGGCAGCGTTTCGCTTTGGTTTTGTGGGTGGTGTCCGCTGTGTCGTTATTGGATTATTGGTAGTATTAATTCCGTTATCAATACTAGAATCTTTCCTGCTTTGCCGTCGATATGTGGGTGGTTTGTTTGATTTCTCCTGATCTTCAGCGTCGTCTTTGTCGAACGAGTATATTGATTTTTCGTTTTCGACAGAAAAAGCAGTACCATAAGTTGTCGATGAACGTTTATGACTTGTAATTGTTGATGTTTTTATGTCCGTGTTATCTTGCTTTTGAAGCTGCTGCTGTTGTTGTTGTTGTTGTTGTTTTGGAGTTTGCTTTTGTTGATAGACCGGTGTACGCTTGGGAGTACGATTAATTGAATTTGATGTAGAGTTAGTATTTGCAACTTCCGGAGGGTTGGTGGTGGGTTCCTTTTGACTGCCATTTGATGGTTTTTCTTCGTCCATCACTTCGGATACACCTTTTTTACGCATCTGTTTGCTAGTAGCATTTGTTGTTGTTGGAGTTGTGGCAGGTGATGATGCAGTTTTCTTCGGATTTACCGCTTTTTGGTTAGAATTTTGTATGCCATCTGGTGAAGATTTATTTGTTGTTGGGGAAGATTCTTTTTCGATAGCTTTAGTTTGTTTTGTCTCTACGACATCGGTTTTGGTAACCAGTTTTTCTTCCTTATCTTTTTTATCATTGTTTTTCTCAGATTTATCAGACTGGGTAAGTTTCTCATCCAAACTTCCAGGAGCTGGGGATGGTTTATTGACAGGCGTTTTATCAAGTATTAAATTCATAACGGGAGAGTTCTTTTCTAAGTCATCATCCATTCGAGGACTTGCTGGTTCGATAGGTTTTATATCTTCACGTCTATTATTAATTGCACTACTAGTAGCAACAACAGGAGTGGCTTTCAGGGAGGGTCCTTTGGCGGACCAAGCACTTTCACTTTTTCCCAAATCGCGTGTGGCTTTTGAGGACGAACTAAATGATGTACTTTCCTTATCATCACGAGTTGGCGGAGGTGTGGAACTAAAATTATTTGGTCTCAAATCTGAATCGAAATCATCATCGAGATCATCTTGAATCTCGTCTGGATTCGAAGAACACTCAATAAGCCACTTGTGAATTTGTTCGTGAGTCATATTCACTTTAGCTTTACGTCTCTCTTTACCAGAAAGTTGATCCCCAATATAACTTTCCGTTGGAACTACGGGACCTAAGACTGGTTTATGGATAGAGCCACATTTTCCCAAAGTACATTTGGTGTTATCAGGACCGGAACTTTGCGCCAAGCTCACACTGGCGATACCGAAAATTTTGCCAGACTCTTCCTTGCTCGGCATTAAATTGGCCGCAAGTATGCTGCCTATTTCATCCTTCAAAGGATCGTTGCTTGTCTGTCCGGTTGCAGAAGTTGAAGGTAGCGGATTATTTCCCATATAGTTCATATTGCTCGATATCAAAGTTTTAGGACTCATGGTTACGTTCGGCGCCGAAAGTGACGAGTTCTTCAGGAGACCACTACTTGATCCGGACATATCAAATTTTATTGGTGATGGCGACGGAAAAGCGTTATTTCCACTACTATTTCCTGGACGAGATAGAGTATTGCGATCAAATTTGGGCGTTAAAAAGTTGGGGTTAATTTTTGGCGAAGGGTATGCCTCGATTGGTGGTGGATATGTGGTTGGAGGCGTTTGATATTTGATTGGCGACTGGGCAGTCATTGGTGATGGTGGAGTTGTCAGATGAGAGGTTACCGAATTGGATGGAGGTGCAGCAAGCGAGGGATTTTTTGCAGATTGCCCGGGATATTGTGACATACTAGCTGTTGGTCTTATATGTGATGAATGAGGTGTATGATAATGGGCTGGAGATTGTGGTACATACATGGGCGACTTTCCGAAATTTGTATTTATTCCAGCTGCAATATTACCTGTAGGAGAGGCTGGAGGAATGCCATAAGTAGCGGGCACATTCAAAATCTTAGAGGTTGGTACGGGGGACTTCTTTTCAATACTTTTAAATGGCGATTGTGATGCAGCACTCACTGGAACAGGAGTTGGGGCTAGCACTGGTGCTGGTTGCTGGATGTTGCAATTAATTGGTGATGGTATTGTGCCCATTGCTCCACTTGCTGCAGTACATGTTGCTAATACTGGAGTTGCAGCACATGCTGTTGCTACTACTGTTGTTTGCGGTGTTGCTGATGTTGGAGGTGTTGATGTTGGATGTGTTGGTGTTGGTGTTGTTTGAGTTTGTGTGGTAGCAGTGATAGATTTCGTAGTTAATGGTAGCATGGATAAACTTGTCAGTCCACCGCCAGTTATTGTAGGGGCATTTACAGTTGGTAAGGGAGTTGGAGATGTGCCACCACCAGCAGCGGATTTATGTGAATCATCTCCATCTTTTTCACTGTCCTTTACATGTGCTTTAATTGCTAAAGGCTCGTCGTCTGAGTCGCTAAAGCTTTTTTCAAGTTTACGTTTTGTTTCGTTTAGTTCTTCGTTGAGTAGAAAGTCTTCGTCATCCTCGGTGCCTGTTTTAGAGGGTTCCGTTTTACTATCCTTAACCTCAGTTAGATTTTCGGTAGATTGTGTCAACTTTGCAATAGCTCCTTTCTTTACGAGCATCCCTTCGATTTCACGTTTGGGAGGTGCAGGTGGTATTTTAGGATTTTTTGGTGGCCGACCTCGGCGTCCAGTTGGTTTTGTTTCTACAGCAACGGAAGTTATAACAGGTATAATTGTGGGCTGAGGCAAGTCCAGCGGTTTTGATTGTTTAGGCGGAGGGGATCCCTTGCCAATCGACGCACTGTTTCGTTTGATTTCATTTTCCATCTTTTCCATTTCTCTTACGTTTGGTCGATCGAAGCTACTCAATGATAAATCATCATCGTCCTCTGCCATCTGCAAGCGATGACCAATTATACCCATATATATAGCGGCTGCTTCTTTTGTTTTACGTGATGGCCTTTGATTTCTAGTTGGGCTGCCTTGGTTGTCTTCTGCTACATTTTCAACTGTAGTGGTGGTGTCATTGTTTTCAGCTTTGGTTTTTTTACGTGATTGTTTTGCGCTTGGGGATTTTTTCGGTGAATGTGGAGTAGATTCCCCGTCGGGTTCATTAAGGGCGTCCTCGCTTCCCTTCTGTTTTGAATTCTTAGCAGTTTGTCCAACTGGACGCTTGTTTTTTGCTTTTGAAGATTCGTCTTCAATTTCTGAAACATTTTTCACAGCAGTTGCTATTTTTCCTGTTTGCTCTCCTTGGATAACATTTTCTTCATTTACTTTATGAGCTTCTTGATTGGTTTCCTTCTTAGGTGATGGCTTCTTTCCGCGAGAGTTTATTTTCTTAGCACTTGTTTTATTTGAACCAGTCTTTTTTAATTTTATTGTTTTTGCCAAAGGTTGCTCGTCATCAGAAGAAAATTCGAAAACATCTAATTGTGTGGGTTTATTTTTATTATCACTGGCAACCGGATCTTTTGATGGGATCTTTTCCTTATTATCTTCAGCATTAGTACCTATTGCTTTATCGACTTTATCAATTGCGTCAATGACCTTACTTTTCGATTCTTTGACAGTTTCCTCAGTAATAACTTTTTTTACGTCGTCATTAGTTTTTTCGTTATCCCTATGAGGCACCTTAACGGGCTCAAAAAATGCTCTTTGCCTTGTCATTCGTCCTGATGGTTCTGGAGAAGGTATGAAAATAGGTGACTCTTTTTGTCTTGGGCGCTTCATAGGAGCTTTTTCTTTATTGTCTGATTTTACCAATTCCTCCTTTTCAATTTCTTTACTGTTCTCTTTTGTTGTATTCTTTTTCTTGTTATTTGACGGTGGCCTGCCTCTTCGAGATTTCCCTGTGGTTTCACTTTCTTTCGAGGGAGTTTCTGATTTCCTGTCCGAATTTATGGGTGTCTTTATATTTTTTCGTTCCTTTCCATCCATATCTGAATTAATCGCTTTACTATTCTCATCGACCGTTGAAAAGAATTCATCATCTTCGTCATCTGATGCATGATCGACCATACCCTTTGGTTCCTTAGAGCTTGCGCGATTTGATCGCCTTTTTGATGTGTCCGTAGAATTATTGCACTTTTCGTCAACGTTACCGCGATTGCTGCGACGATTGCCATCGGCTACAACTTCTGCTCTTTTACGAACGGCAAAAGTAGGTATATCTTCGTCATCCTCCTCTTCATCTTCATTCTTTGCTGCTTGTACTTTTTCTGGTGTATTATTTTGTTCTTCAACTTTATTTGTATCTGTTTGCTCTTCTTCTGGACTAACAACAACCTTATTAACAGCAGTTTCTTCTTTGGCAAACGCATTTTCAACTTTCTGTTTACTATTCTTAGGCGGTCGGCCTTTTTTTCCTTTCTTCTTAATCACTGGTTTAATCGTCGGTTTTTTTACCGGCCTTTCTGGTTCTTTACTTTTGCCTTGATTTAAAAAATCCAAATGTGGTGGTAAAGCTGAAGAGCCACGAAAACACAAAAATGTAAGAAAATCTTCAGTTTTTGGCCGTTTATTAGGCAAAATTTCAGTTGGTGGCTCACGACTTTCTGATGAAGTACTTGGTCCAGTATTGGATGAGGACGATGCGGCAATAATAGAACTATAAGAAGATTGCGGAGCACTCTGTCCTTGGGCAAACTTTCGTTGAGCCTGAACCTTCGTCCTGATCAAAAGGAAAAAATATTAAATAAATATTAAATCGTATGTATAGTATGTATAAATTTGGGTACTTCACTTCAGCAAAACTGTATAGTATACAGATTTATTTTTTAACATGTAATATGTATTTAGATACACACAAACATACAATCGGGACTGGTTTTTACGATCCCGGGATTTCGGGATTGGCATCCCTAATTAATACATACATACTCAAAAGTTTTTACAAATTTTTACTGAACTTTACTGCAATTTACTACATTGCGTTCGTTTACCCAAAATACAGTAAATGAGAACACAAATTGAGAGAGTGAAGTGACAGTTCTTGCCTGAGTATTTTGCAAATTTTTACTGCAGAAATTTGTCATAGTAAAGTTTAGTAAAATAAAAACATATGATCCAAAATGTAAACAAATGAAAAGTAAGCAAACGAAAAGTGTAAAAATTTTTGAAAAGGTTAAATAAATATTATGAAAGTCAAAATATGCTTTTATTTTTGAGAAGTTTCGTACCACGTTTAACTCCATAAACACTAATTGCCATTTCTCTAAACCTTGAACTTAAATATATGTACGAAAGGAAAATTTATCAAGAGAGCTATTAAATGCCATTTATAATGAAAAATTTCAATTTTACAAGAAGGAAAATTTTACCGTTTATGCTACTGATGCCTCGTTATCTGAAACTGCTATTGGTTGTGATATTTTTAATGCTACTAGTAATTGTGAATTTCAATATAAAACTGAAATTCAAGCGTCCAGTATGTATGGAGAACTTCTAGGCATTCAACTTGCAACTTGTAGTAGCAACAGGAAAATTGCTATTTTTACTGATAGTTACAGCCTGTGCAAAATTTTGGAAGAGTGAATCTGATAACTACTATGTTGCGGAAATACATAGAAATTTATCTGAGTCTGGTATACTACAGTGCGATCTGATCTGGACTAATAGTCATGTTGGAATCTTCTTCAATGCAGGAAATGCAGTTATTAATGAATCAGAGCTCATGACTTATCTTACTGGCATACCTCGTGAAAATATTAGGTAGGCTCATAAAAAAATTGTGACGTGATGGATTATTTTTAATATTTTTTCTGAAGCTTAGTACCTAATGCCTATCCGAATTGCTTATTAATTTCTTAAGGGATCGTGGATTGTGTAATCTATGCACTTTTATTTGTTGAAATTACTTGATTTATGACAAAACCGGTTAACCGATTAAGCCAGAACTTCGATTAATTAATCGAGCGATTAACCGAAAAAAGGCCCGATGAATTGAATACCCTAATATGTAGAAAAATTAAGAATTCTTATACAGAAATTTTTGTGAACAGTTTTGTCATCGACTGTATGTATGTATGTATGTATTACCATTTGCTTGCTGCTCATTGCTTTTATATATTTAATTTCACACGATAAAAATTATCCCTTAACGATAGTCGGATTTTAGGTTTTTAAACTTATATCGTACATACGAGTGAGTACATATACTTATTAAACAAAGACTTGAAATACTGTACGTAACCAAAAGTTATGGTTTTAAGACAATGTTAATTATTTTTAGAACATAAATACATACTACGTACGAAATAGGCATGTATTCTTATTTACACAAATGCTTAAGTAAGTGTGTGCGTGTGAAGATTTGATAGAGTAATGGTTAAATTTGCACCACAAGTAAATTGAATGAATAGGTAGTAATTGAAAAAAGTTTAAACATAGTTTAAACGTCCAGACTTGCAATTTTTGTTGCTGCAATTTCTTATAATTCTGCTTTGGAATTGCATAAGTGTCCACATTATGAAGTTCTAATTTTGCAATCATGTTTTAAAAAATTCCATTACACTACAAATTTCCCCGAAAAATTAACAATTCTATTTGTTTTTTAATATATTTTGTGTTTTTCATAAATACAACTGAAGAAAGAAAATAAAATAAAACATCAAATGCATTTAAATTAATAAATGTGAATTTCAAAACAAAAGAGAATTGCAGAGCACATGAAACTGTGTACCACTCCCTCTCACCCATAAACTCAAGAATTGCTGCAACAAAAATTGCAAGTCTGAACAGGGACATAAATATGTATGTATGTATGTATGTATTATTTCACATCATAATATACATACATACAAATAGAATTGAAATCGTCAAATCCGTGATCGTATCGGCAATCGTACGAAAACAAATTAAGTGATACGTCAATCGTATAAACTGAATGGGATTCCAGTACGTTCACGTATGTCATAATCCAAACATTGTGATTTTACGTGACGAGTTGTACCTTCCCGGATGTGACGATTCGACCTTAGGTTAGGTTAGCAGGCTGCTGGTGAAAAATGAAAACTAGGAGTCCAGCTAAATTGATCCCTTTGTGCTATTTGTAAGTTGAGAGTAGGGAAGAAAGGGGAAGATGTAGATGAATAGTTTCTTGAGGATAAAAGAGAATAAAAGAGAAGTGGGTCAGCAAAGGGTCATGTGTGTACGCATGCCATAGAAGAGTTTTAACGGCCACACCAGCCGCTGCTCCTAATATATAGACTTAGGTCTTTGAGTCCTATTTCCGATAACTCGGACAGGCTATTGAAGCATATTCTTCCAAGGAAGCGCAGACGGAGGCCTTCCAAAGCGAGACATAAGCAGAGGAAATGCAAAATGCTTTCCTCCTCTTCTTCATCATTGCAAATGTAGCAGTAATCATTGAAAGTGCAGTGGCCGGTCAGTGTGGCCAAGAGATTCCTCAAGTGCTTCATGGTGAAGCTAATGAGGGTTTTAGTTCTGTGTCGGTTTAGACGCGGCCAAAGGGTTCTCGATATAACGCAGGTGAGCTCATTGCGCCATCTGTCTTGAGCTGAGTTGAGAAAGACATCATCGAAGATGTACATACATATAATTATAATTTAAAAGGCATACAAAAAGTTCCTTCTATTCTCTCTTTGCTTGCAAAAAATAGAAATAGAAAAAAGTGATTCCATATAAGGAAAAATTTAAATCTTTCTCAGAAATTTTTTCAAAAAAGTGTAATAGTACAATAAGAATAAAGTTGGGCAAAATCGTTCCTTTTGGTGAACGTTTTGGTGTTCTTTACACTGAACCAAAAAAGCATTCTTAAAACAAGCTGCTTTGGACTACAATCGAAGATCGAAAATTGCTCATAAAAGGAGCATTTTGATTCCAAAAAAAAAATAAAATTTTTAATTTTAAAACGAATTATTCATCGGTAATTTGAAAACTCTTTATTATTAATTTAAAAACTCTCCATTATTAATTCGAAACGTTTAATTTTTAATATAAAATAAAAATTCTTCATTATTACTTCAAGAATATTTCATTCTTAACTCGAAAACATAAGTTTTAAATTTGAGTATGTTCAACTTTATATCAAGGCTGTTGTTTCTTAAAACAAAAATAATAATTTTTGATTTCAAAATTATTTTCATTTTTAAGACAAGAATGAAAATTTTTAAAATAACACAGAACAAACTTAGTTCTATTTCATATTGGTTTCATTTTTAAAATCAAATTGTTTCTTCTTAATTTTAAAATTCAGAAATAAATGAATGAGACTTATCGTTCCTTTATTGCAACATTGACATATCTGAATAAATGGTATTTTGGAGTTGATAATGCAGAAAAAAACATTACATTATATTTAAAATTTCATATAAGTCTTGTACAAGCTCCTCTTGAGAAAGGAAAAAATTTATTATCTTCATTGAGTTGTATGGAAATCAAAAATTTAAAACTTGTTTTCTACAAAATTAGCTTTTTTGAGTTTTGTCTCTTTTGCTTACGTTAACTCGCGTATTTGTCAAATATGTACTAAAACGTACTGTTGCCAACATGTTAACAAATAGTGTTTGCTTATATTTTTCCATATGAAATTGTTCTTTTAGATTAAAAAATCGACAACACTAGTCTTGTGCATAAATGACATGGACATAAATAAAAAGAAATTTTACTGACTTAAAAAAGAGCATACAAAAATTTACCTAAAATTATTTTTTATATATTTTCTACTTGAAAATGAAAACATATAAAAAATGGATGAACTAAACCGCAAAACCATAGAAAAGTGTCAAGATATATAGGGTGTTTTTTTTAGAGGTATAGAACTTCGAATTGAAATAAAACACAAGAAAATCGTTTTAATGTCTATCAATTTGGCTTTATTGGAAGGATAATTTTATGCCATTAACGTTTAAATATGATTTCGGGCATGTGGCCGCCGCGGCTGGCTCGAATAAAGCCAATTCTACAGGTCCAATTTTCAAGTTGATGGACAAAGCTCCAATTGCTGTGCACGGTGGCGAATCGATTCATTCGGGTCCTCTTCAACACTTTGCTCTACAGCGGCAATTGTTTCTTCGATGCGCACTGTTCGACGTCTCTGCGGATGCGTATTATCACATAGAGTAAACGTAGTGCGAAAACGATCCATGGTTAACCGAATTAATTGCTCTGATGGACGATTATGTCGACCATAAAATGGACGGAGCTTGCGGTAAACTTCGCGAACTGAACCATTATTTTCGAAATAAATTTGCACGATTTGCAAGCGTTGTTCTTTTGTCAACCTGTTCATGATGAAATGGCAAACCAAACTAAATATTAATCACTTGACAGCTGACAAAATGGCCGCCAGTTAAAAAAGTGATGCCAACTTAAAGTTATATACCTCAATAAAAAACACCCTATAGAAAGCTGCTTAATAGCTCTGCAAGATAAAAAGCCTTATAAATTGTCACGCTTAAAAGTTGCTGATAAAAAGCTCGATTATGTTCAGAAAGCTTTGACGTACCATCCGGGCAAGGGAGATTCATATAAAGTACTTATATATTGGCATAATAACTCAGTCCTATCCATCTCATAATGTTAGTAAACAAAGAACCCTTACTAAACAAAGATCCTTATAGTTTTACTTTGTGGCAGACATTAATAATGTGTACCCAAGGTACTATGGCTCGCCGCACTGTACCTGAGGTTAAACGTACATATCTATGGGCAACAGATGCTGCATTTTTTTTCTTAAGACTTGAGAAAATATCTTAAGTATTTAAAAATAAATAAATAATTTAAGCAAATTTTAAATAAGTTGTTAAAAAACATTTTTCTTTGTTGAAATCTGTATTATGATTTTAGTACTTTCGCATATAGAAAATGCCAATTCCGAGCATTAAACTTAAGGTAGTTTCATTTCGAGCAAGTTCTTCGTTTTTCGTTTTCTGAAAAACCTGCATTGAAATAACTTCGATCGATTTTGGTTTCTGTGATAGACCTGAATATAACAAAAGTCTTGAATAAACCATTTGCTGGCACTTCATGCCTCGTCCTCTAAGAACACACAGTATTCTTAATAAAAATAGAAAATATATCCTATTTATGTCGTGTAATTTTAGTACTAACAACTGGCTTGCATTAAGGATATTTCAATGAATAATATTTCATATAACTTAACAATGTGTACCTGTACCTGAGGTTTAACGTACATATGTACATACGAAAGATGTCCGAATAAAATTTTTCATAATCAAAAACAGTCAAGTAAATGATTGTGTTATGTTGGAGGTGTTTTAAAATTGTTGTCTATTCCTATTTTTATATTTTTATTACACTTTTTTGATATTTTTATTTATTTGGCGCATTTATTTTTTTAAACGACTAGAATTTTTTAATAGCCCATTTTATATTGAGTCAAATCGCGTTGTACAAACCCAAATAAACTGACAAATCGTCAACACTCATGTTCTAAAACCCCAAAAAATAAATAATGCTAACATTCTAGCGCTTATTATGGACGAGTCGCGTTCTACAAACAGGCTGTTAATTTTTGAATGTGGTTTCAATAAACGAAACAACTTCAGGGAAAATTTTTCTTCTTGAATTGTCTCGTTAATTCAATTAATATACAATTTTTGAAAATTATTTTTTCATTTTATAATATTATGTAAGGCCTGAATGTTAAAATTTTGTCTAACTTTGGTTGTCGCCAATCAAAGATTAAAGTTGAGATGAAATTTTTAAGTTTGTTTTTGTGACTCAGTATGTGAACTTTTGGAAAATTGTTAATTCGCCTTACTAGCATGAAGTTAGCACAAGTCGTCGGTTGGTTACTGGTTTGATGTATGGAACAAAAATGTGTTTTCGAGAAAATCGATGAAGAATGTTTAGTTCATTAGTTTTATAAAAATACACAATAGAGTTTTTTGTTTAATAATAATACGTATCATAACAATAACATTTACAACCTTACTATATAGAATGAAGTTAGCACAAGTAGCAAAATTTAACATGGTCTTAAATATTTTTACCATATAATTTTACATTAAAAATCACGCTAGGATTTAAAAGTTGCTTTAAACACTATTATGCGACGATTTTTAATGTCAAATTGTGTGGAGGAACACTTCCTTTAACACCTAGAGTTCAATTTCGCCATGCGTTTTAACACAAAAATGTTAACGTATAATTAAAAAAAAAATCCAGCTTAGCATCACATTAAAATAAACTGCATGGAAGCAATAGTAGTTACATACCTACTATATTCTCTCTTAATAAAAATAAAAACCGAACAATATATAGTAGGGGAAAAAAGTTTGATTTACGCAGTCATCACAACAAAAATATACTTACCCAACTTTTTTTATACAAAAAAAAAGTACATTACATAGGATGTATGAAAGAAAATAATCGAATAAATACACCACTATTTTAATATGTAATGGGTTCAAACGTCACCCATTCAAAATAATTGAACTAACCTACTCGTATCGTATCAAAAAACATTCCCCCACCATACTTAATAAAAGTTCTTTCTTTCCCATAATTTTAACAAATATTCGATCGACAAACATTTCAACACACTTTTACTTTAATATGTATATACACGTCGTGCAGATATCAGCGAAAATATTTTAAACAATGTTTAAGTGAAGTACTTAAAATGTTAGAGAATTAATTAAAACAATGTTCTTACGTTCATATACATTTCTACAAAAAATAAGCATATTTTACCTTTTGGGCATTTCTGGTGATGACTCGATTGCCGTGGATGGTTGTTGCTGTGGTGTTGTCGACGGTGACGACTCCTTGCGTTTACGCTTGGAGTCTTTTGAAACCACCATGTTTTTTTTTTACTTTTATCTATAATATATATCCAGTAGTTTTTTTAATTAAGTTTTGTCTATTTATAATAACTTATTTATTTCTTCAAATATTTCTTAAATTTGTTTTCTGTAGATTTGCCGATATGAAGGAAAAACTCCAATTACACACAAAACCACCACTTCACAAAAATTTTCATTCGCAAAAAGTCTGTTCGCGTTTCAATCACAAATTTTTCCTTCATTTTTTCATTAGCTAATAGCGCATTGATTACAACAGCAATTCTAATTTATTTATGCTCCTATTTAAACTTTTAATGCCATTTTTAAAATTATTCCATTATATTTAATAAGTAAAAAATTTTAATTTTTGTAGAATTACTCCAATACGACAGCGAAATTTATTTTTCTTTTCATGGCGGACGCTACAGCATTGCCAGATAAAACCATTTTGCAGAAATTGTAATGGATTGACAAGCACTTTGCAACGCAATAGCTCAAAAAGCAGGCCACAGACGAAGGAACATTAGTAGACAAATGAGCATGAACCGCTAAAGGCCATGATACACTATCATACAAAGTCGTGCGATCTACGAAAAAGTACAACCCTGGTGTGATGAATTGTTATTGTCTTTTGAAAATTTCCATAAACTCCATCATACCAGGGTTGTATTTTTTTGTAGATCGGAACACTTTGTGTGATAGTGTATCACGGCCTTAAATGTTCTATGGTGTGTAGCAATGTTTCTTGTTAAATTTCATGTTTCCCCTTTGGTTTCTCATATGTATATCAACATTTTATGTTTCCGAAAGTGTCTTATTTCCTTGAGAAAATGTTGATACTTAAGGCCGTGATACACTATCACACAAAGTCGTGCGATCTACAAAAAAATACAACCCTGGTATGATGGAGTTTATGGAAATTTTCAAAAGACAATAACAATTCATCACACCAGGGTTGTACTTTTTTGTAGATCGCACGACTTTGTATGATAGTGTATCATGGCCTTTAGCATCAACGAAAATTGGAGACATTTTATAAACTAATATATATAAAAATTTTGCAGAATTATGAAATGTGATTGCCACAAAAATAACACTAAAAACACAGCAGCATGTGAAAAGTTAAGAAAATAATATAAAACATTGATAAAAAATGCAACAAGAACTCAGAACTGAAATATCGTTTTCGGTTCCATCGTCAGTGTTAAAAAGAAAACGTTAGTGAAACACATGTTTCTTAGCATGCTCCCTCGTCGGTGAGCACCATAAAAGAGGTGACTCAAGTCTGAGAGTGCAAGACAAATTATCTATTCACTGTGAATTTTACTTTTTGTTGTAAAAAATAATCGAATTTCGTATGTATGTGTATATATATATGGAAAAGGTTATCGCAAGTGTTCCGTATTTATAGTGGTTGGCATATTTCGACTTGGACTACGATATTTTTGTAATAGATTAAGGAATACCACAATATTTTGTTCTTTAATCTAAGACAAAAAAATTCGTAAGCGCAAGTTTCTTCATACGAACATCCTTTGGTTTGTTTATGGTACGATTTCTTCACACGCGTAAAAGTACGATTTCTTCACATCGATGTAACTTTTTGAATTTTATTTCCTTCTGGCATCTCCCGTAGGTAAGACAGTTTTTATGATACAGTTTTATGCAACTGTGTGCTTTAATTGTTATTGCCTCTTGTAAGATTTCAATTTTTTTGTAACTATGGTAAAATTTTTAAAGGGAGATGTACAAGCCCAGCTTATTAATGTTTACAGTGTTGAAATTTGTCAAACTTTGTTTACAAGCTGCAAATATGTTAATGGATGTGTGCGTACAGTGTTGCCAATGAATTTGCAAATGGCTATGTCTCAAATTATACATTGGAGAATATTATACTACACATCTTTTGTGTAGGTTAAAATTAAACAAAAATAAATACAAATAGAGCTCAAAGTATAATTACACACAGAATATACATGAATCTCATTACATGGCCTACACATGAAAGTAGAAATTACACACTGTGTATTACACACATATTGGCAACACTAAATGAATATAACAAAACATAAGACATATGTTTTTGACTAATTTCTTTTCGTTTCTACCAAGCAAATGCGTGTGTTTTTTGGTGTTGTAATATTGTTGTAGTCGTGCAAGTACCTTGTATAATCTTACCATGGTCATAACTAATGAGCACAGAACAGTTTTTATCTAGGAAAGGCTTTTTAAGAATTCATCACAAATAACGAAATGGAAGGTGCTGGTAACTGGTGTTTAATAGAAAGTGATCCTGGGGTTTTTACCGAGCTAATCAAAGAATTTGGTAACTTTATCTGATAACCGGATTTTCTAAAGCTTCAGATTACGTCTGTAATATGACAATGCTTATGTTTAATTCTAGGTTGCGAGGGAGCACAAGTGGAAGAAATTTGGTCACTTGATAATAAGACATTTAAGAAACTTGAACCTATACATGGTCTTATTTTCCTTTTTAAATGGGTGCAAGATGACGAGCCTGCAGGATCTGTGGTAAAAGACAATCGTTTGGAAAAAATTTTCTTCGCCAAACAGGTTATTAACAACGCCTGCGCTACACAGGCAATTTTAAGCATTTTGCTTAATTGTAAACACGAAGATATTAAACTTGGCGAAACCCTTACAAATTTGAAAGAATTTTGCCAATTTTTCGATCCCCACAACAAGGGCTTAACCTTAAGCAATGCCTCACAAATTCGCACGGTCCACAATAGCTTTGCACGCCAAACGCTTTTTGAATTAGATTCCAAAAATCAAAATAAAGATGAAGATGTCTATCATTTTATAGGATATGTTCCAATCGATGGACGGCTCTATGAATTGGATGGCTTAAAAGATGGCCCTATCGATTTGGGAGCCATCGCTCCTGGACAAAATTGGATTGATGTCGTAAGACCTATTATTGAAAAACGTATGAATAAATATAGCGAAGGTGAGATTCACTTTAACTTAATGGCCATTGTTTCGGATCGTCAGAAAATATATCAGCAACAAATCGATAAGCTCCTTAGCGGTGGGGAAGAGGCCATGGAAACAGACGATGATCGTGAAACTGAAATAGCTAAGATACGCTTCCTAGTTGACAATGAGATAGAGAAACGCAAGCGTTATCGTATCGAAAATGTTCGACGCAAGCATAATTATTTGCCTTTCATTGTGGAATTGTTAAAAATGTTGGGAGAACGTGGTCAATTGATGCCTATATACGAAAAAGCAAAACAACGTGCTATTGAACGCGAAGCTGCAGCTGCAAAGAGTAAATCTTAAATACATACATATATGTTTATGTAGATTACATATGTGCACATACATACATACGTGCATATGCATATGTAGTTCTCAAGTTCTAGTTATAACCTTTCATGTATTCAATTATTAAGCCACGCTAACTGCATTTTTTATTTTGTGTAAAGAGTTCAAGCATTTTAAATTATTTTTTATTCGCATCTGAATATTTCCAATCAGCATCCACACTTAGGAAAACCAGCAGAAAATAATTTTTGATAAAACTGTCTTATTTTTTACCATCTACATAAATAATACCTATGTAGATATATCAATAAAGTATAAGAATTTAATTTCATACTTTTGTTTTTTATTTGGTATTATAAGGGATTCGACGAGGCCCACGGTTTCAAATCGTTATAAACATACTGTATGTAAATAATTGAATTCATTTGTGAACTAATTGCCACTAATTACTAATGAAAAACTATTTGATACAGACACGTATTTATTAAGTTAAACAGTTTCATACATAACTAATAGATAATTTTATATATAGAATCCAACATGATTGGAAACTGTTTAAATCAATAAATATATACATGTCTGAATCAAACAGTTTTTCATTAGTAATTAGTGGATACGCTATTTTGGGCAAATGTGTGCGAGATGTGTACTCGGCTATACTTAATTTTCATTATGCATTTTTCATGTAACTCGTTTCACGAAACTTTTTATTTGCTAATTGCAGCGTTGTACAGTAGTGAATTTAGGAATGCTCATGCCCTAGGCACTATTGAAATAGCGCCCTTTTTGATTAACGACGTACATACAATTTTTAAATACTAAATGGTTCTGTATTAATTTATATACATATATGCATACATATGTATGTATGTAGCTAGGTCTGAAGAAAATGAGTTTTAAGTTTTCAATTTACATATACATATGTATGTATGTAACTCAATGAAATATTTTTATTTCTCAAGAGGAGCGAGAAATCGCACTCACGATTAAATATGATGGAACGATATTTTCTGCACTATTAATTCCATAAATTACACATTTACTGCTATACTTACGATAAAAAAACGTTATCTGGTTATGAAATTTTACGCTTGCGTACGTTGGCTTACGAACAGCGTTTCGGAATAGATTTAGGGCGTTTTAACTATGCCAAAGGCGCTTTCATTCGTCTGAATAAAAAACGCGTTAAATTAGCAAAAATAACGCGTTTTGGCTATAAATAGTTGACAACGCTGTTTAGTAAAGAACTTCAAAGCAGTACTCTAATTTTATTAAGGGATTTTTTCGGGATTGTGTTAATTCCCTGGGTATTTATGGACAGCGCGATGGTCCGATTCAAAGTACCTTCGAACAAAAACGATTTTATTTGGGAAGAAAATCATGCTTTTAGTACAACTTAACGCTTATATAAAACGTTTTGATGATTTTTATTACATTATTTCTAGGTTACTTTTTATACTTCTGTATCTTTTACGTTTCTTTTTTGTTTAATTAAATTTATTTTAAAATTAATCCATACAAATGGATCAAATTAATAACAAATAAATGTATACAGTGCTTATACATTTTTCGATTGATAGTACACGAATATCTTATATGAGGATTTTTAGCATTTTTAGCGATAAAAGAGGAATGTTTTTGGAAGTTTTGGGGATAACAAATCGAAAATTGGGGATTAGGTCTAGAAAACAAATGGGATCCCTGCATCAACCGCTAGAACTGATGTTTAATATGGAGTGAAATGTACTAAATTCTTTAATTCAGTAAATTCATTAAAGAATGCACAAGCGTCAGAATTATGTACCTGTTTCAACATAATTGCACCGCGGGAAAAATAAAAGAAAGATATTGATTTTTAGAATTTTATTTGATTTATATTCTGTTCATTGTGTATTTAAATTAATTAATTATTATGATGAGTTAAAGTGTGTGTGAAGTGTAATTTAATTCTTTGTTAAAAATTAACAAGCATTAATGTGCAACATCATACATATTTACAAATATATGTTTTACACATATGTATGTGATGTATACATACATGTATGTATGTATGTATATAAGTTGTATGAAAGTGTCAGTGGAAGTAACCAAATGAAGTAACAAGGACATCCTACATCTTATTGAAGGTAAGTTTATCAATAAATGATAAAATTTCTACCTCATTTTAACAAACTTAAAACCATATGTACATGCATATGTATGTACATACTCGTACATATGTATGTATGTATGTACATGAAATGTAAGCAGGTATCAGCTACAACCAATCGAAAAACATTCTTCAGAGTTAAAAAGGCTTCGTTAAATCCAGTTTAGCTCCACCTCTCAAAAAAGTGTCCGATATAAAATTGAAGCTGAAATTTTGTACATACATATGTATGGATATGTATGTACATATGTACCTTGGAAACTTAAACTTGGGGCCAATTATTTATTAATTTTTTTTTCGAGACTAGAATTGTTCCAAGGTTTCCACGTTTAAGTTGACTGGATGTTTGAGGGCTTCAATTGGGTTTGGCTATACTGATAGAAAATAGGTAAAAATAGTTTCCCAGTTTTAGTACGAAATTGTGATATAAGGAATATTTTCCAATGCGTGCGGTCAATAATGGTATCATTTAAAAGCGCTTTTTAATGACGTATGTACCTACCATGGAGGAGAAAATGTTAGTGCCCCGTCGAAGATCGACTATGCACGAAATATTTAGTAGCCAGCGCCGCTAATGGAAATACCATCATTAAATCTGACAGATGTAATTCGAATTCGAATTCAGAGCCCCAAATTACATGAGAAAGAACTTTCGTTTTTTCTAGTCCCAACCAAGCCTTGTTTGTATGCATGAATGTGAGCAGAAATTTTTTGTATCGAGTTATCTATAGATTTCATATTTTGCTATACTATTTTTGAAAAGAAATCGTTATGTACCTTAATTTATAGAAGTATAGAATATTCTTGATCCGATATATGGAATTATTGTTAATGTCTTTTTTGCGTTAACGAAATAAGACTAGACTGCTGGACAAGATATGCTTATCCTAATATAATATATAATATATATATAATACATATAATTTTTTATTACGAGTATCTTTGCATCTAAAAAAAATCGAGTTTGACATGTGGGCGTGGAACCTTCCATAAAGAAAAAATATTTACTTTGAGATATCTGGAAAACTAATGCGGGGGAGAACTTTGAGATTTTGTAGGGATAACTCTGTTGATTTTGTGCATTGTCTCTGAAAACAATTTCGGAATTTAACAAGTAGGCCTTGCATATAGTGCATAATTTTTTCTTCTCTTCAAAAATAATACCAGCCTACCGATCTTGCTGATTTGCTTACAGCGTATTACTGATGGTCTATGTAGAAGATACAAGAGGCTATTCATTTTTTAATGAAGCAACATTTACTTCAAGATATCTTGGAAGCCAAAACATTAACATTTTTGAATTTTTTTTTGTAAGAAGTAACGACAATAACGAAAATAGTATTATAACTGCCTTATTCATAAAAAATAATTCAGGTTTATTAAGCGCTTATTTGACATATTTCTATGGGAAATTTTGTCTAATAAACCTATAATAAACCTAAAATATTTTTTATGAATTAGACCGTAAGTAAGTATAATAATAAGTAGATTAAATATTAATTTTTTAATATCTTGGTATCTGCTACAAACACAAACTTGACATTCCCCTGATTCTGTCGATGATAGAAAATAATCGGGATTGTAAATACAAGTGGTTGTGGCTCCTCTCAAATAGAGAAAATATTTACTCGTACTTAAAAATATCTTGAAAACTAATGCAGTGACAATTTTGAAATTCTTCATGACTATTTATGTTAATAATGAAAATTGTGTTCTACAAAATAGTGAAGGTTGAACCTGCAATCTAATAAAAAAAAATTTGTTTTCATCTCAAAACGTATATGGGGTGTAGCTAAGCACACAGGGTTTTGGCTAGTTAAGCAATAGCTACACTTAAAAAAAGTATTTGGAATGAATTTTTATCAGTTACAGTAAAAAGCGGGATAGAAATTCCAGGCGGGATTGCCCTGTGAAAAGCGGGATGAATGGTAACTCGACCGAATTCTGGAGGTCTACTCTGTAATTCGAAACTAAAGAAAATGTTATGCTACATGTTATAAACATGAAAATTCGAAAGCATTTTCTTTCGTTTCTAATTACACAGTATACCGCCTGGGAAACATAAACCATCTACATATTAGCACGTACATATGTACATATGTGCCTTATAAATTTGATTCTCAAATTATAAGCTAACACCAAAAAAGTGCACTTATTTTTATATTTTATGGAGACGAGATTGAAAACAACTGATTAACACTTTTATAATTGTGTATTTCTTGCCATTTGTTTTGCCATTGAACCCACTGTGCGCTGTGAGTTGCAGTTTGTAGGTAAATTGTGCTATGTAGTTATTTGGAACTCGAACGTGCATATACATATATACATCTGTATGTATGTATATAAACGGCCTTATGTATAAGAAAAAATTGGCATGAAGTTAGCATAAGTGACGAAATTGAATTAGGTGTTAACGAGTTCCTCCATACAATTTTACATTTAAAATGGCCGCATTAAGTAGTTTTAACACACTACTAATTTAATCTGAAGTTTTCTGGCAAACTTCTTTAAAATCGTGTCCAATCTTGTCACTTGTGCTAACTTCATGCCAGCTTTTTCTTATATAGGGTGTTTTTTATTGAGGTATAGAACTTTAAGTTGGCATCACTTTTTTAACTGGCGGCCATTTTGTCAGCTGTCAAGTGATTAATATTTAGTTTGGTTTGCCATTTCATCATGAACAGTTTGACAAAAGAACAACGCTTGCAAATCGTGCAAATTTATTTCGAAAATAATGGTTCAGTTCGCGAAGTTTACCGCAAGCTCTGTCCATTTTATGGTCGACATAATCGTCCATCAGAGCAATTAATTCGGTTAACCGGTCAATTGGCCACCAAGATCGTGTGATTTGACACCATTGGATTATTTTCTTTGGGGATATGTGAAGTCGCTCGTCTACGCCAACAAACCAGAAACGTTAGGGGACTTGGAAGCCAACATTCGTGGCGTTATTGCCAACATACGGCCCCATATGCTCGAAAAAGTGGTTGAAAATTGGACCTGTAGAATTGGCTTTATTCGAGCCAGCCGCGGCGGCCACATGCCCGAAATCATATTTAAACGTTAATGGCATAAAATTATCCTTCCAATAAAGCCAAATTGATGGACATTAAAACGATTTTCTTGTGTTTTATTTCAATTCGAACTTCTATACCTCTAAAAAAACACCCTATACATAAGGCCGATAGTATGTATTCACACATGAATGCTTGCAAGTTGCAACAGTTTATTTACTTTAATTAAATATATGTAATATAATGTTGTTCATTTTACTTACATTGTTAATTCAATTACAGTAGTTGTACGAACTAGTTGTAATATTTATCTTGTCTTTCTTATTATATAAATATTTTATAAACTATGTATGTACATATGTAACTATGTAAAGATATATATGTATATATGTACATACTCGTATGTATGTGCGTACATATGTGTGAAATTAAATATGTAAGCGTATTAGAGCGTACCACCTCTCACAGGAAAAATAAAAAAGTGCGCCATACAACTTCGAATATGTTGACAATTTGAGAAATGATTTTTATTTTATTTTTTGCCGATCTTATGAATTTTTCATTATATCTTCGGTATTTTTAGTCGGATCTAAACGCTTCATACCTATATCGATGTTTTTATCTCGAGAGGACCAATCTTTTGCCCTATGGCACACTAACCTCAATTATCCTGTTCTAAAGGGTGTTTTTTATAGAGTGCCACAAGTTTATATCATAATAAATCAAGGAAATATATTTTTAATATCAATGAAACGGGCTTTATTGGAAAGAAAATTTCATGAAATTAATGTTTAATTATAATTTCTGCCATATGGCCACCACGGTTTTCGCGTAGATGGCGCAATCTGGAACACCAATTTTCAACAACTTTTCGCAGCATTTGCGGCCGTATTTCGCCTATAACTCTGCGAGTGTTGATTTCCAGGTTTTCAATTGTTTGTGGTTTATCGACGTAGACCCCAAAGAAAATAATTCAATTTGGTTAAATCACACGATCTTATTTTTCCATCAAAAGTTTCTTTGAGTAAATCAGTTGTAGCGCCCGCTGTGTGGCTGTGACTCCGTACTGTTGGAACCATATATCAGCAAGATTACGGCCACGTACGAAAAAATTTCGAATCATGTTCCTATGCCGTTCAACATTGACAGTAACATTCTGACCATCATCGTTTTTGAAGACATATGGGCCAATGACTCCGCCAGCCAATAAAGCGCACCAAACAGTAATTTTCTGTGGGTGTAATGGTGTTTCGACAAAAGTTTGTGGATTCTCCTCACTCCAAATACGACAATTCTGCTTATTTACGTACCCATTCAACCAGAAATGGGCTTCATCGGAAAATAAAGTTTTCAACCATTATTTTGATTAACAATTTCAACAATTTGCACGCGTTGCTCTAGTGTAAGTCGATTCAAGGCGAATTGATACCAGGTTGTCTTAGTTTGCAACTCTGCGTATTCGCCTTGTATATTTGTTAGTGTAAAATTTCCTGCTGTCAGAATATTTCCTAGCGTTTTGCATTGATTGACAGCAGAGAAATTATGTCAACTGGTGAATTAGGATCACCTGATGTTGTCAATTCGCCTTGAGTCGATTCATAATGAAATTTCAAAGCAAACTAAACAAAAAGCAACTATCAGCTGTGCTCAAATAAAGCAGTGGTGCCAACTCAAAGTTGTGACACTCTAAAAAAACACCCGGTAGTATTGGTCTTAATTATTAAGGGGCGACTTTTTGAGTTCAAGATTAAGATTAGTTTATTTCGCTAATTAACTAATTCGAAAATTAACTTAATCTCTCTTAATTGAATTTGATGTTTTTGAGTGGTAGTTTAAACTTCTTATTATGTGCAGTATTACCATACTGAGGAACAAAATAGTGGCAACATTTTATATGCAAAAGTCGTACATGTTATCAACGCACTTTGATTTTTTGTGGAAAGAAGAAGAAAGTGCCATATTTTGTTATTTACAAGTTAAATATTGCGCGTGTTAAAGGAAATAGATTAATAATATAAAATATATTTATTTATTTATGTGTTTTTTAATTATTTTATCATATAATTTTTACAATAAGTTATATGTTTCACAAGTGTATGTTGTCAAAATTTATGTAAAATTAACCCACCACGATTGGCCGCTTAAACTAGCAAGTAAAACCATATAATCGACTACCCAAAAATCACAAATGAAGATTAAGGTTAATTTAATCTCTAAACTTGAACTCAAAAAGTCGCCCTAAGTATTATTAAATCTTAAGTAATAATATCAAAAAATTAAAAGGTTTCTTGCGAGCTTTAATTGTCTAAAATTAGGGCGCTGCATTTGGGTTTTAGAAACTGAGATTTTTTGGGCCAATACTATAATACTTGAGGTCAGTGGCCCAAAGGGCAAAACATTGGTCCCATTGAGATAAAAATATTGCTTATCATAGTTTAAAATCCGACTGTAAATGCCGAATGTACAAATGAAAACTTTAATAGAGGGACCCCTTCGTTCGTTCGGCAGAAAAGTAAAAATATGTAGGTCTTTTTCGAAATTGCCTTGCAATAATACTTTATATTGGAAGATATACGGCACACTTTGTTTGCGGTACGGTCTAATATGTGTGTATATTCATGATTAAGGTTTTGATTTAATTTTTTTTATCTAAAACTTTAATTATTATTATTTTTTTTATACATAATTATTTTTTTTTAATTTGCCAGTATTGTGTATATAGGAATATTATGTTAATCATTTGGTTGCTAGGTATTGATTTAATATATGTATATGTATCTTAATATAATTTAAATATTAATTTATATGCATTTAAGATGTATTCTTGTATATTTATGTTTAATTGTATAATCCTTTGTTATTATTATTTATAATTTGTGTGTGTGTATGTTTTATTTTAATTTTTATCTATTTTTTTAATTTATCGTATTTTATATACGAGTATGTAATGAAACTAGAGTGTATTTTGGTTTTGATTATATCAAGAATGGTGTCATTTATCCAAGTTTAAATATACATACATACATACATACATACATTAAATCTTTATGAATGTTATTTTAATTTCAAATTAAATTTAAATATTTTTGTACCCTTCAATTAAGGTGTATTTACAAGGTAATACAAAGTATTACGACTTTGTAGAATCAAAATATTATGAAATTCTCTCCGTGTTTAAAAAAAGAGAACAAGAGTCTGTTTAAGCCTGGTACTCTGTTCACAATTTCGTGCGAAATGCTGTCAAACTACATATAAAAGTATTTGGTGTGAAATATTTGCGAAATAAATTCGCAAAAGTAGTACTCTGTTCTTGTTGTGAAAAACACGTAAAATCATGTCTTCCTATGCAAAATTAGTCTGGCATCATTTTAGTTTAGCTGCGAAACAACATGAGCAATGCTTTTTTCGCACGGAATTTTAACAATGTTGCATACTTTCAAGCAATAAAAGCAAGAAATTTATAAAAAAAACCGCGAGTTGGGCTACATTTAGTACATGTCAAATTTTTCACGCGAAATAATCAATGGTGCTGAAAATTTTTCACAACTTTGAACAGAGTACCAGCCTTTACACTGATACTATAAGTAAAATGCAAGCAATGATATTAAACTGTTGAATTAATAACAAAAATTGGAAAATTGTAAAAAAAGATGTGTACTAATAAAACTAAATATTGGACAAAAACATATTATAATTTCAATGTAGTTTTACTACAAAATAAATTTTTTTTAAGTTTATTCTTTGTTTGGCTTTGCTGTACCAGTTAAGGAGCTGATGGTTGCAGTCGTCAAATACTTACAAAAACAACATGAAAATCTCCTGAGTTGATTCTGGTTGTTTTTGTAAAAGTGCCAACACCTTCAATACATACCATTAGTGCTGCCAATGTTTACTTTGAAATACACCTCTGGTATGATGAGAATACTTAAGTTTCTAAAATGGTTTAGAAAATAAACATTTACCGACCGCATGTCAAATTTTCTATCCGTATTCTCTCCTACTCGATATATTTTGCTTTTACATGATAAGATTTTGTATAATCTACAGCATTTTTTGACATGTCGTAATCCATTGTATTACCATGTAAAGACACCTTTAAAAATACGAGAGAAAGAAATATGTGAGAGAGAAGACTTAAAATTGTCGCTTAAATTCCTAGTAGTGCGACTTTTGCTACCCCGCAAGCTTCTCTTCACTTCCCGCCTACAAACACGACTCGCAGGCGACGTGTCGCAGCTATGCCTCCCTTCATCTAAACGGGATCTAAGGATAAGGATATATGTACATAAGTATATTCTTCTTCGCATGTAATTATTCTAATCTTTTGGCCACTTCAAAGCAACTTCATATCAATTTTATTTTTCATTAATTTAATAGAAATTTCGTATTCCTTTAAAGCAAAACTTAGCTAAATCAATTATCGAATTTTAATTTCACTTAAATATTGGCACCCTTTAAATTATGCCTCCCAGGTCATACTATATATAAACTTATTATTCCTGAAAAAAATTAAACGTATATTTTAAGAAATAGCGATACACTTAACGAAATATAACAGTAACCAACAGAGAGGTGCGCCGAGCGGTTTACAGGCGGCTAATCCTGGCCGCCGCATATTTTTGATCAGATCGCCAGCCGCCGATTTTTTTCGCCTGCAAAATGGCTTTAAATAAACAGGCAATTGATATAATTTTTAAACATTTAAATATTTTTCCGGCTGAATTCCCGCATTCCTGCTACATTTTTTTTTTTTTTTAATTTTTGTACGAGTGTGGTGCCAGCACTTCTTTGAAACAAAGAGATTTCGGTAGAGAGCAAGCCGAAACACCTTGTCTAAGCATGGAGTTCGACGAAAGAAATTTTGATTGAAAAAATAACACCTGATTTTAAGCACTTTATCAAATAATATACAACTATCACACGTATCTTGAACATTTTTCTCTCGAAATATTTTTCTTTTTCGCCTAGAAATGTTTTCCCTTCTTTGATTCCCCTTATCATGAATAATATTTTTCTCCGATATTTTTTCACTTTTCCCTTGGTTTTGTTGGATAATTTCAATATTTTCCTTCGAATTAAACATTAAAAGTTATTAATATTTATTTTTGGACAAGATTAGTGCATAAAATTCACAATTGTTAACAACAATTCCTTGTAACAACTTTTTTTCATGGAGTATGAATCTCCTTGGTTCACACAGACAATACGTTCCGGTCCAGACTTGCAATCTTTGCTGCATTAACTATTTATTTTTTAGTGAAAAAGAGCGAGGAAAGTTAAAAGGGACCTTTAGGTCGAAAAAATCCATTTTTACTTTTTTTTGGTGATTCTCATAGTAGAAATCATGCTCTTTCTAAACCGCAGCTTTCTAACTGCATTAGTTTTGTCATAAATTAGTCTAAAAATACACTTTTGATAAAAAAAAAATTAAAAAAGAAGCCGACGTGACAAACTTTTGTGCAATTGATGTTGGATCCGCCATTTTGGATTTTTAAAATCTAATACCAGATTCGTAATCAGCGACCCCGAAAACCACTAAGTGGCGAATTTCAAACAAAACCAATAATATTACAAAAAACAGTCCCCCATATTGAATTTTCAAAATTTAATACCAGATAAGTAATCAGCGATCCCTAAAAATCCGGGTCAAAGACGTTTTCCTCCAAAACTTATTTTCTGTCAAAGATCCCTTTTAACTTTTCGTGTCACATATACATACATATTTCTATTTCAACATTTACTGCGAACTGACAGCGGGAAAATTTTTTCACATAAGATTCACGACAGCATTTTTCCCTTCGAAAGAAATAAAAATTTCACGGAAACAAAAATTACACTTGTTACTCAAGCCAATTTTTTTTATTATTTATTTGTAATAATTTGTATGCGTTAGTTTTGGCAATTAATTTCTTGTAGGGATCGTGCTTTCAGCCAGCTCGCAGCCGATTTCAAGCCGCCGCCGAGTTGCTCGGCGCATGTTTCTGATACCCAACTACTATGGTTTGAATTATTTTCAAAAGTGTTTGCTTTTTCTACGTAAACTTCGTTCGCATCTTAGCGCGCTGTTCTCATTTTTAAGTAATCAATGCAATATGTAATGGCAAAAACCACGCTATGGAGAGTTCACTGTAATTCGATTCCTTAGTGCCATGTACTACACACTTTACATTTTCCTCGCCTCACCGACAAACTTTGTCTATCTGTATATGGCTGAGTTTACAGCTAGCATTTCATGTGTGCCATGTGCCAAAAAAAGCGTAACCACTAATTACTAATAAAAAACTGTTTGATTCAGACACGTATTCATTCAACTTAAACAGTTTCATGCATTACTAATAGCCAATATTATAGAATCCAACATGATTGGAAACTGTTTAAATCAATAAATGCATGTCTGCATCGAACAGTTTTTCATTAGTAATTAGTGGTTACGCTTTCTTTGGCACATGGCACACAGATGTAAACCCGGCCTATTAATTTTTCAAATGTGAAAGGTCACTTACTCCAAAATCTGTAAAAACTGTTAATTTTTGTGAAAAATACTGAACTAATTTTCTAGCCAAAATATTTTGAATACAAAAAAAATTAGTTACAATTCATATTATTGAGGAGAATCATGTTTGTAATGTGTTTTTTTTATAGGAAATTAGTACCAATTGCTCAATTGTATTATTTAATTCTTTATTTATTTATTTAGTATGTATGTATGTGTATGTATTTTTTTATTTTTTATTTTTTTTTGATTTTCTTAGTTTTTGTTATATTCCCTTAAATTTTGATTTTACCTAAAAAATTGTTTTTAGCACTTTTTTACTTTTTTTTCATTTCTTAGCAATTTTGTTTTTGTAAAGACACAACAGTTACTGGTCCAGTTCCAGGAAGTTTTCTTTTTCGGGAGACGAGTTACATATGTTTGGGAATCCAATTAATTTCAATCATATAACAATATTTATATAGTATATTTTATTTGAAATCCAACTGTTTGTTAAACTGATTAAAAGAAAATACCAACGTTAAGTTTTATAAGCGTCCTGTTGGTATAACGGCGTTAGTGGCGCTGCAGTCGGCGGCGTTTTATTTTTTGATATGGTGGCTGATGGCGAGGTTGGGGTTGTTACTTCAGGGTGGCATTCTTTGTGAACTAAGTTGGAAGAAAAAAAATATTTTTTTTAAGGAAGTTATTCAATAATAAATGTATTTATTAGTGTCCGATCGATTCGGCTATGCTTCGATAAAAAAAAAACGCCAAACGACACCAAGTTAGTTTCTGATGTAATAAATTACAGTTGAAATAGATTAATTTTTGTGTGGCTATCGATGTTTTTATTCTGCCATCGGTTGCTACTTGAAAACAATCGATATTATTTAGTCACTATCGATAGTACCACTAAAAGCAAAAAATGTAAATATGTATGTTGCTTTTCATAAACAAAGATAAGTCCCGGTTCACACACTTCCACTTTTGTTGATCAACTCCCAATGCAGCTGTAAGAAAGTCGGAGATGGAAATACAAATATCTATTTTTTTCTTACAGCTGAATTACGAGTTGATCAACAAAAGTTGAAGTGTATGAACCGCGACTAACTGGATGACTTAAAATCTCTTTCACTGATCTCA
The DNA here is from genome assembly GCA_936439885.1 of Nowickia ferox. NCBI lineage: Eukaryota > Metazoa > Arthropoda > Insecta > Diptera > Tachinidae > Nowickia > Nowickia ferox. The sequence continues at coordinate 82,095,027 of OW387024.1, forward strand.
CTTATTTTTCATGCAATTATTTTAGTTTTGTTATTTATTAAACTGAGAAATAAGCTCTGTTTTGATTTTTTTTTTAATTTTTAGTGTAAATAAAGACATTTTATGAAAACCGTACGATTTTGATACTATCACGATAGTATCGTCGATACATCGATAGTTTTTCTAAATTTTGATAGCCTTGAATCGATATATCGATAAAGTATTTTAAACTATCGAAAACTTTCGATAGTGACACTATCGATAACTTGAGGTGTACATTAAAACAAAATTTCCATAGAAAACCCAGCTTTAATGTACACTTCGAGCACACGTTATTTTTTTTTTTGCATATGGAGATTGATCTTTTATAAGAAAGTAGTGTATTATCATTATAATATTAGTTTTCTCCTTACTTTCATAATATTTTATTTCAATTTGACCGATTTTTCTATATTTAAAAAATATACTTCGGTTGGACACTAGAATTTAAAGTTTTTTACCTGCTGCGGCCGTCATTCTGTTGTATAAATTTTTCTTTTTCTTTTTTAAAATGGCATCCAAGTTATAGCCATCCAATGACATTCTGCGAAAAAAAAACAAATAAAATATTAATTCTTTTAATAAATAGCAAAGAGATAAACCAGTGAAGCCAATTTTTGGACACGAGTTAGAATTTATAGCACTTGCTTTTGTAAGAACAAAGACAACATGGTATGCCCTTTCAAATATAAATAAATAACCACCGTATTCTTGACCGGGTGCAGCCAAGTTAATAATTGGTATTTCAAAAATACTTATGTGGCAACACTCTGTTCGTGCGAAAGCAATGAGTAGCTGTTGTTGTTTTTTACATTTATTTTCTTTACATACTTTTTACAACTACAATTCGAGATGAAAAAAGTCAGCCAATGCAGCAATGGTAAAGTAAGTTCCGGTTCACACACTTCAACTTTTGTTGATCAACTCATAATTCATGAATTTTCTCAATTGTTTCGTGTGTAGAGACCTCAACTGAGAGTCTATAACGATTGGCATGTTCTGTGCCTGTACGACCGCAATGAAATTCAGTAAACCACTTTTTTATAATCGGAATTGATGAGTAGAGTCCACATAGTATTTATCAAGCGTAGCCTTGGTTTGAGTGATGGTTCTTAAAATGATGCTTAATGAGCAAACTAAATTCACTTCTTTCTATTTTCTCCTCAAATCGCGTATTTTGACTTTTACTATGATGTTTTTGTAATAGATTAAAGAACACCACAACATATTTGCTCTTTAATCTAGGACGAAACTGTCGTAGTCGAAGTCGAAATACCTCTACCACGAATGGCTCTCAAACACAAACTAAATGACACAGATTATATTAAAATTTTAACTGCAGTCTACTGACAGTTGCCTGTTGGCAGGATCAGTGTTAGCCTTTCAGTTAAAAAGGGGGGAGGCGTAGGGTAGGGAATCAAAAAGACCCGCCCTCGTGTTTAGCTGAAATATTTTATTAAAACACATTTCATTTGATTTCTTAAAAATTGTTTTGTTAAATTTTTTTTCGATAGCAATTAATGATATATGTAAATAATAATAACAAAAATTAAAAATTTTAAGAAGAAAAGGAAATTTGAAAATTCTGTTTGAGGTTGGATTGGGCTGGACCGATTACCTTCAAGTATAAGGGAGAAGATATTAGATTAAGTTACCTTTCAAACTAAAAAACCAAATTGAAATCGGTCTAGCCGTTTGGGAGCTACGGCGTCGAAGACACACAGATTCAACAGAATATATCTAGAAAACATTTGATATCTTCTAAACGACTGGACCGATTTTCTTCAAGCATTGCTCACAACACCCTCAATAAAGTCACATTTCAAACAGAAAAAAGTAAATCAAAATCTAGGACTAGTACATACACACAGAAACACAGACACACACTACAAACTTATAACACCCCTTTTTTGGTCGAGGGCCTAAATAGCGCAAAATTTTTGTCCTCTCAAAGAGAAGCAAATATGTATGTAAATTGTAAATTCATTGTGAAATGAAATTTTATTAGAAATGAGTACTCAAGAAGAAGAACAAGAAGTTAAGGTCATATACATACATACATATGTATATAATTCTTCAAATGACACCACTAAATTCGTTTTTCACTTTTAAAAGAAACAAAACGCACATTTTTTTTAGAAAAGAAAACAGTGTAAGACTGAACTAGCAAACAAAATCATGTGAACGACAACTCAATAATTACAAAATGAAGATTAAATTTGATTTTATTTCTAATCTCGAAGCCAAAAATCGGCTCTTTTAAATATAAAACTAAAATTTTGAAAGCAACTTACTTTTCTATTCTACTTATGCCTAATAAATCCTTGAATACCAAATAGATTTTGCTTAATGTCAAATTGGGTAATCCCTGTCCCAAATACCGTACGAATTTGAGCTGTTCGGGTTTGGGTAAACCGTTCTCCTGTAAATCCAAAAAGGGTCTATGATCGGCCACCTTATATTCCTGTTTTGAATTAAAAATTAAAATAATATCATGTAAGAAATACAAACAATATCAATATACATATATAAAAATGTAAGTGCTGAGGGAATTAATAAACGAGAATAAATGAATGAATGAACATTCTTCATTTTTTTCCGTAATTGTTTTTTTTTTTGCTCACATTGCAAAATCTGTTGAAATTGTCGATGACTATATACTTTTCATAATACGTTACAGTTTGATTTGTTTGAATACCGAACTGTTTTAATAATTCCTGTTTTTTTGGTGGTAACCTGGCCATTTGTGTACTTATGCCATCCTCGATGCGATGTGCTTCATGCACATCGAAATTTTCATAAATGACTAGATTTTCGAGCGGACGCGAATTTGCCATTTGAGATTTTGTTTGGCTAAAGTCCGCTAGAGAGGGCTGTTGTGACGTTGGCAGAAGAGAATTCACATTGCTGCTCAATGGGCTCATCAGTGAAGTTGTTGAAGTGGCTGCCACAGTTGGTGTACTTGTTAGGAAATCCATGCTGTCATTCGATTGATTGTTTATAATATTCTTTAGATCTGAAATTATGCAAATGAATTATAAAAATGAAACATTATGCCAATATAAATAGATACAGCTATGGACACGGAAATAGCACATCTTGCCTCTGCAGTAGAGAAGGATTATTAATAATACGATATATAATTGTAGGGACATAGTTATTTTTTTTCAGCTCATAAAATCTAATTGTTAGGGAAATTTAAAGCAAAATTGAAATTAAAAAGGGATATAAATCATGTAATTTAAATGGGTTTGATCATAGGCTTGTGGCAAAAATGAACGAATGAACGAATGAACGATTTGGACCCAGCTCTACTGGTCATTGTATGTCGGGTAGTGTCTTCGCTAAGTAAAGATTTTCTCATTAGCCTGTCATTGGCGTCTACATATCGCCGCCTCAGAATTGTTTTGTCCCACCGACCATTCTTACAAAAAAATTAGTTAGGTATGGAGTATATATGTACATACATATATACATATATAGGGTGTTTTTTTAGAGGTGTAGAACTTCGAATTGAAATAAAACACAAGAAAATCGTTTTAATGTCCATCAATTTGGCTTTATTGGAAGGATAATTTTATACCATTAACGTTTAAATATAATTTCGGGCATGTGGCCGCCGCGGCTGGCTCGAATAAAGCCAATTCTACAGGTCCAATTTTCAACCACTTTTTCGAGCATATGGGGCCGTATGTTGGCAATAACGCCACGAATGTTGGCTTCCAAGTCCCCTAACGTTTCTGGTTTGTTGGCGTAGACGAGCGACTTCACATATCCCCAAAGAAAATAATCCAATGGTGTCAAACCACACGATCTTGGTGGCCAATCCATGGTTAACCGAATTAATTGCTCTGATGGACGATTATGTCGACCATAAAATGGACGGAGCTTGCGGTAAACTTCGCGAACTGAACCATTATTTTCGAAATAAATTTGCACGATTTGCAAGCGTTGTTCTTTTGTCAACCTGTTCATGATGAAATGGCAAACCAAACTAAATATTAATCACTTGACAGCTGACAAAATGGCCGCCAGTTAAAAAAGTGATGCCAACTTAAAGTTCTATACCTCAATAAAAAACACCCTATATTTTGAATACCCTCTTTCAAAATCAAAAACGCGTTTCACGAAATTTATTATGGTTTCTGAGATATTAAGCATTCATTTTGCTCCATATCAACTATTTTTAAGTTTAATAAGTATTGTTTTGCTGTTTGGCGGTTGCATCAAATTATTCATACAAAAACGTACAAAGTAAAGTTAACTCTTGTTTTGTCTCATTTCTATAAGAAATGAATAATAAAAAAAGAAGATGCCGTAAGAAAAATTCAACAACGGCGACGGTTAAGCAAAAACATCATCACCCAGACGCAGCCCCCGTTTAATATAAACTAATTAAACACAAATAAAATGAAAGAAACCCTTCTTTATATTAAATACACTTCAATTACTTGTTCTTCTTGTGTAAGCGAATCGATAGTTAAAAATATTACGACGGCGGCTTCTTGGTTGGCGCTAAACGATCGACTTATTCCTCTGGACAGCAAGAAAAATACATTTCAAGCATTAATTTTCGTCTCAAAAACAAATTTCTCAATACACAGCAGTAAAGTATACGTATGGATCACAAAAAGCTACTTTTTCAAAATAAATTGTGTATGCGGCACAAAACGTAATTTTCACTTACAATAAAGTAATATTAACTTCTAACTTCATTCATGAAAGTTCATAAAAATTTTTGTTTAAAACATGTGTCGGAGAAGCAGTTTTGCAAATACCAAAAAAAAAAAAAAACCATCGGGTATATTTTGAGAAAACCTTCTTTGTCGTTTCTCTCCACTCCAACTTTTTGGCGTATGGGCTAAACCAATTATGAGGTGACGATATGTCGAATATTGTCTGCCTAGCTCCCCTTCGCCTGAGCTGAACAGCTTACTTCTCGGTTTTTTTTCTTTATAAAAGAGAAGTAAAACTGAGGCAATGAAGGTCTACTACTATTACTAGATATTACTTTATTTAGGAAAGGGATAGTAAAAGAAAGGACAGGAAGGGAAGTGTTGCAGCGCCTCTGGTGTCAATGACATGTATTAAATTTTCAAACCTGCTTTTATTAGCCATTTTATTGGTTATTTTACTTCGCCGACAATTTTGCTACACAATACCGATGAAGGAGGGCGCTCTGATGTTACATTAGGATTAGTATCCGCTGAAGCCGGTGTAGTTCCGTGACCAGTGTCTATGTCTTCATCTCTTAACTCCCCGTCTAGACTGGCAATAACTATATTGCCAATATAGCAATAACGCCGGCAGAATAGCGGAACACTATTGCTGATTGCTTTACTTATGCTAAGGCTATAGGAAATCGTAGCCATAATATGGAAAAAGTCAACAAGGAAGGTGCAGAACCAAAATATAATTCACTTGTAAATATCTGGTTAATCGAACAAATTTTTATTTTTATAAACTCATAACAATACAAATTATTTCACTACACATGTTTTTAAGAGACTATTTTCCTTTTTATTTATATATATTAAGATTGTCACTTGTCTACTCTTTGTCGACAACAATTTACTACTATTAACATGCTCCATTAATTTACAAAGCATTAGAGATTAGCAAGAGATTGTCATTAAAAGCCGATTATTCCCGATAAAGAGTAGACAAGTGACAATATTTACTGTCGTCTTGATGTGACATCGACGACGCCGTTCACAATAAGGGGATTTGCTCAATTTCACTAATATTATCTAAATGTCAAACGCAATACAGAAAATCCGAACATAAATTAACACCGAGTTTGACTTTTCAAGTTGTTGCAATTATTGCAAGCACTGGCAATGAGCTGTCCAAATTGGCAATATCAATATTTTGACATTTGCTGCAATATATGTTAATGAATTTATTGCCAGTCTCGACGGGGGGTAAACTTTCTTACAACAACTTGCACAAAGCAACACTAATGCATATCAGAAAGAGAAAAATACGTGGTGCTGTTATTTTATGACTTTGCCGGTGGCCGGGGGTTCAACGTTCTAACTACTTCAGCCAATGCCACCTATCTTCTCGGGTTGGCTTAAGGATTTCTTTCATTAGAGAGCGAAGTAATTATTTGTTTGAACAATACTGTCATTTCAAACTTTAAATAATGTCTATGGATTTTCATTTAAAATAAACTTTATTTTGTTTTTGAAATATCATAATTTCGAAATAATATCCACACCGCCAAAAATTATTGCACAGACTGATTCAATTTAATTTTATATATAAAATGGAATATGCTAGTGACTGCTTGGTGCGGTTTTTGGTCTGGCGGAGTCATTGGATCTTGTACAATCAGCCTGAATATAAATATGCCCAAGCCGTCATTTATAAAAATCACAGTTAATCACCCTTATTCCAGTTGTCAACGTTGACGTCACGTCAATACAATACCAAAAAATTTGGGGCTTGTCTATTCGCCCTCGAGAAGAATTTTGTGCTATTGACAGTCTATTTCTGTTCCGTACGGTCTAGAAAATAACATAAACCTGCCAATAGCAGTCAGTTGCTTTCGACAGCGGCTAGACAATCCCCAATTTTTTAGTATTGTATTGACGTAAGGTCGCTGTTGACAACTGCAATAAGAGCGATTATTTTTTTTTTCTCATTAAAACAGAAAATCAACAGAATGCGTCTATAATATGATTACAAAATACTTATGTATGTAAATTGGGAGAATGTGCTATTTCAGCGTCCATATGTGTATGTATGCAAGTATGTATGTATGTGTGAATGTACGAGTGTGTTAATTTTAATTTGCTTTTTGCTGTGGTTATTTTTAGTACTTTTAGTCGGTCAATCTGTCTATTTGATTCGCATATTTTTTTTTAAATTTATCTACAAAAGTACGAGTGTATATATAAATATAATTTAACTAAAAATTAAAAATTATTAAAAAAAAATTTTTTTTCTTACTCGCGGAATTATTTTTTCGCGGGAATAAAATCCGCACAGACCGGGATAAGAATAGTAGGTCTCATTATTTATTTCGTTCCGCTAATGCGGAAATCATTTTTTATGCGGAAGCAAAATTTGAAATTATTCATTCCACTGCTGCGGTATTTTCCCGTGACGCTATTGCCGTACTTACTGATCTTGCGTGAAAATCGTGCTTTTTTAAATTTCGTATTTTTTGAGGAGTGACTAATATGCCTAATTATATATACTTGGCTGTTCGTAGGTATTACAGGTGCATTAATTTATGGATTTCTTCTAACTTCATGAATAATTTAGCGCTCATCTGTTTCTGTAAGCCTTCGAGGACGGCAACGTTTGGGACGGCAACGTTAGTCCACAGCGAAGATAGAGATAATTGTTTTTCGTCGGGGTAAAAAAATAGAAATAAATCTTTCGGAACGAACTCGTCACGCACAACAAATTTCATATGCATAAATGTGTTTTATTCCTGATGACGAAAGTTCGCAACGAAAAATTCGTCGTTCGTCCCAGTTGTGTTCCTAGCATAATATTAATAATACACTCACCTTGGACATTATTTCCAATTTTTTTAATTTTGAAAAAACTAGAAATTTTTTATTATGAAAACCTTTACTACACTCCAGCTTTATTTGAAATCACACACAAAACACTTGATGACAAAAATTTTCGACAAATTTTAAAATGTGTTGTTTTCTTTGTTATTCTCTTTATATTAAAACAAAAGAAAACTACCTTTTCACTCACGCCGCGTGATAATTTCTGAGCACTCCTTTTTTAGAACTTTTAATTTAGTTTAAGCATGCTTTAAAAAAAACTTGTTTTAAACTGGATTTAAAAAGAAAATAATTTTCGATCTTCCCCGTACAGTAAATATTTCGTTTTAGTTACTTAGAAAAATAGGTTTTTAGTGTTCCGTACACTAAAGGTGAAAAGGAACCCTATTATTTTCGCTACGATGCCCGTCTGTCCGTCACTATTCTCTCGAGAACCTTAAGAGCTACGGACCTGAACTTTTCACAGAATATGTTCAAAAAAAATATTACAGTTAAAAATTAAAGGTTGTTCTAAGGAGAGCAACGAAAAATGTTGAAATCAATTATATATACTCGTATAGACACTTGAAATTTTCAAAGTTAGTGAATTTTTATGCAGACTACACAAATTAACACTGAAATTTAAAAAATCAAAATTAAAGGGTATTATGTAATTTTGATAACTTTCTGTATTTTGAAAACCGTAAGAGGCAAACTTTTGAAATTTTCAAAAACGCTAAAATTAAAAAATTCCAAAATAAAAAAATTGCCAAAATAAAAAAATCGACAAAAACCGAGAAAGTGACAAAACTAAAAAAAAAAATCGCCTAAAACCGAAAAAGCCAAAAAAAAAGAAACGATTTATCCGACCTTGAATTCCCCGAAATATCGACATTATCATCCATGTATTAAATTTTGTAACTAATTTAACTATAAGCTCGTATTGCTGAAACCTTCATCTGAAATTCACACTGTGTTCACTGCATACAGTCCGTCCCTACTCGTTAACTCGTTTAGAAACCGCATGGAAAACATATATAAAGGGTGTTTTTTTTTAGAGGTATAGAACTTCGAATTGAAATAAAACACAAGAAAATCGTTTTAATGTCATCAATTTGGCTTTATTAAAAGGATAATTTTATGCCATTAACGTTTAAATATGATTTCGGGCATGTGGCCGCCGCGGCTGGCTCAAATAAAGCCAATTCTACAGGTCCAATTTTCAACCACTTTTTCGAGCATATGGGGCCGTATGTTGGCAGTAACGCCACGAATGTTGGCTTCCAAGTCCCCTAACGTTTCTGGTTTGTTGGCGTAGACGAGCGACTTCACATATCCCCAAAGAAAATAATCCAATGGTGTCAAATCACACGATCTTGGTGGCCAATTGACCGGTTAACCGAATTAATTGCTCTGATGGACGATTATGTCGACCATAAAATGGACGGAGCTTGCGGTAAACTTCGCGAACTGAACCATTATTTTCGAAATAAATTTGCACGATTTGCAAGCGTTGTTCTTTTGTCAACCTGTTCATGATGAAATGGCAAACCAAACTAAATATTAATCACTTGACAGCTGACAAAATGGCCGCCAGTTAAAAAAGTGATGCCAACTTAAAGTTCTATACCTCAATAAAAAACACCCTATATAATACTAGCTGTACCCTGCGCGCGTTGCTACGCCAACAACTAAAATAAATTTGAAGGAAAGACATTACAAAAATATTTAATTAATTTTCAGTAATTTGATTGATTTTTAACGTTTCGGAGGGGGAGAAATTTCCCTCTCTCGCCCTCTTGATCCTAGTTTTAAAAATGTACATAGCATATGTAACTTTTTAGACGCAGATCTATCTATGTTCTAAATTTCATTAAAATCGGTTCGAATGTTTCGGAGGGACTGCAATCCCGCCCCCCTCGCCCTACTGGTCCTTGTTCGAAAAATGTACATAGACCATGCGAATTTTTAGATGGAAATCTATCTATGTTCTAAACTTCATTAAAATCGGTTTGAACTTTTTGGAGGGACAGAAATTTCCCCCTATCGCCCTCCTGGTCCTAATTTTAAAAATGTACATGGCCTATGTGACTTTTTGGACGCAGATCTATCTATGTTCTAAATTTCATTAAACTCGGTTTGGACGTTTCAAAGGGGCAGAAATTTCCCCCCTATCTCTCCGTAAGAACCCTCCTCGTACTTCAAGAAATATTATAAAAAAAGAATTGGCGAAATCGTTCCAGCTGTTCTCAAGATTTGCGCTTAGCAACACATTCAGCGATTCATTTTTCTATTATAGATTAACTTATATTATTAAAATCACTATTTCTGAAAGGGGCGTAGCATTTACCGGGGTAGAATATATATAAAAACACGCGCCGGTCTTTTACAAATATTTTGTGGGGTGGAAGGCGAAAATCTGTTGGGGCATTGAAGAGTTCACCCCTAACAAATAAACGTGTTTTTGATTTTTATATATGTTAAGATAAGATAAGATAATGATAAAGCAACGTGACGGAAAAGTGTAAACAGAGACATTTAGTTTGTTAAGCCTAGTTCGAAGTTGTGAAAAATTTTCAGCAACATTGATTATTTCGCGTGAAAAATTTGATATGTACTAAATGTAGCCCAACTAGCGGTTTTTTTTTTGTAAATTTCTAGCTTTTATTGCTTGAAAGTATGCAAGATTGTTAAAATTCCGTTGTTTCGCAGCTAAAAATAAAATGTTGCCAGAGTCATTTTGCATGGAAAAATATGCTGCCAGATAGATTTTACATGTTTTTTCGCAATAAGAACAGAGTACTACTTTTGCAAGTTTATTTTGCAAATATTTCATACCAAATATTTACTTTTACATGTAGTTTGACAGCATTTCGCACGAAATTGTGAACAGAGTGCCAGGTTTTATATTTTAAATAAAGGGTGTTTCTTATAGAGTGACACAAGTTTAAATCATAATAAAATAATTAAATATATTTTTTTAAATGTCAATGAAAAGGGCTTCATTGGAAAGAAAATTTAATGAAATTAATGTTTAATTATGATTTCTGCCATGTGGCCGCCACGGCTGGCGCATAGAAGGCGCAATCTGGAACACCAATTTTCAACAATTTTTCGCAGCATTTGCGCCGGTATTTCGCCGATAACTCTTCGAATGTTGATTTCCAGGTGTTCAATTGTTTGTGGTTTATCGACGTAGACAAGTGATTTAACATAACTTCAAAGAAAATAATTCAATAGGGATAAATCACACGATCTTGGTGGCCAATAATTGGGCCATTACGTGAAATTATTTTTTCGTCAAAAATTTCTTTGAGTAAATCAATTGTAGCGCCCGCTGTGTGGCATGTGGCCACAAAAAATTTCGAATCATCTTCCTACACCGTTCACGATTGACAGTGACATTCTGACCATCATCGTTTTTGAAGACATATGGGCCAATGACTCCGCCAGCCCATAAAGCGCACCAAACAGTAATTTTCTGTGGATGCAATGGTGTTTCGACAAAAGCTTGTGGATTCTCCTCACTCCAAATGCGACAATTCTGCTTATTTACGGACCCATTCAACCAGAAATGGGCTTCATCGGAAGCCCATTACGATGAAGCACAATGAATTTGACGAATAGAACAATTATTTTGATTAAAAATTTCAACAACTTGCACGCGTTGCTCTATCAGCTGTTAAATGGGTGCTCAAATAAAGCAGTGATGCCAACTCAAAGTTGTGACACTCTATAAAAACACCCTTTATATGTATGAATTTATTTAATTTTGGCAAAAAAAAGCAACAATTTTCCTATTTGATATAAAATTCCTAAGAAAATATTTTTTTTACGGTGGTATACAAAAACAACAAGTGGTGTCGAATAGTTTGTTTTTTGTCCACTGTATTTCGTATCCTTATTTTTAACTATAGTATATTTTTTTCAACTTAAAATAAAATAATATCTTACCGTAAGAAAAGCCAATTAAATAAGTAGAAAAACAAGGAATAAATATTTAATTTTTTTTTAATTTTTTGATCAAAAATAATTTTTAATTTTGAAAATAATTTTCGTGTCTAAAACAATTTAAAATTTGGATAAAGAATTACTCATAAATACATGAATTAAAAGTACAAATATTTATTATATAATAATAGTTAAGCAGAGCAGAAAAACAAAATTTTATATGTATAAATACGGCTGATAATTGTAATCGTAATAAGATTTTAGTAATTTTGTTTCAAAAAATAATTTAATGCATAAAATAATCAGTTAAATACAATTAAATTTAAGGTTTAAAAAAATATATATACTCGCATATGAATATAGTTTTTTATAGTTTAATCTCAATAGTTTTAATTATTGTTGCCGTTGGTATGGTTGGTATTAAAACAAATTTCTTACTCAAACATTTTATATAAGAAATACATTTTGTTTTTCATTTTACAGCAATAATTAATTGTTTTGTTAAAAAAATTTCAAATTATTGTTGTCGCAATAAAATGATAAAAAAAAACAAAGAGATGTTTTAAAACATGAGACAACATATTTGGAAAAACTCGTGTAAAATAAAATATTTAAAATTTTTCAATCATAATAATAATATCTAATAAAAATAATATAATTAACTTACAAACAAAAAACATTAATTTAATAACATATAAATACATACAATAAAATTTTACTTTCACTTGTTAAATATTAAATTAAAGTTATTTAGTTTTGAGAAGTGAAGAAAGAGTATTTAGTCTGTGCAACTGGGCTAATGCAAGGCTTTACAACAAACAAACGCATATTACAACGTGTTACAACAGTTCGTTGTTACAGGAAAGTTCAGCGTAATTTTTAAAATTTTCACAATTTAAATTTTTATTTTTTTTTTATAAACACTACAAAATGATACATATTTTCAATTCTTATTGAATGTAATATTTTTATTAATTAATGTGATTTGTGATACTTACAAATGTATTTAATCATTACTCATTTCTCATATTCCATTTCATTAAAAAAAATTCACGTTAAATAGCTGATGTTAATAACAATCTCTGCCCAAGTATGTAGATAGACATGGGTGCTGATCAGAGCTGCAAACCTATCGATAGTACCATCGATAGTATCGATAGTTTTGTTTTAAATGAAATATCGATAGTTTTTTCCACTATCGATACTATCGAGAATAAAACAAGTAATTAAAAGTAAAAAATCGAAGTCAGTAAGCAGTTGCTTTCCGCCTTCTGTATATGTACATACATATGTATGTATGTATGTATATAAATTTATTTATAACTCGTGTGTTATTAGTGTTATTCGACAAACTTCTTCATAAATTCGACGTCTTCGACACAAAGATAAATTTCAGTGGTACTGACATCGCGACGGCCGTCAATCGTCTTGGATTTATTTTGACAAATCTCTGGTTAACATACCCAAGCATGTTTCTCTACAAATATTATTTAATTATATTTACATACCTATATACATACATATGTATATTTTTGTATACTAATGAAAATGTTGATTACTGGATTTCTTTCGAGCCAATGAAAGATATTAAGTATGCTAAATATCGTTTATGTAGCCACATTTATAAAACCATTCGATACTATCGATGGTATCGATAGTTTTGCATCAAACTATCGAGTGGAGTGACTATCGATAGTTTTGCAGATCTAGTGCTGATGAAGTGCGTGGCTGCACAGAAAAATGCGCTTTTCCTCCAGCTAAAAAGTCTAGTTTAGTTTCTCTTCTCTTCTTTAGAAAATCACATTAATTAATAAAAATATTTCATTCAATAAGAATTGAAAATTTTGAACTTAAGCCCGATTAAGAAATTATTCCTCATTACAAAATGCTTTAAAAGTAATTTCTTAATATGAAAAATATGTTTCTCATTTTCCTCCTAAAAAGAGGAAAGTTATTTTTTTTAACCATTTAGGTTTGCATTTTGGAAATTTCAACACTATTTAAACCATTTAGGGATATCGGTCTAAGTCATGAATCAAGAAAACAAGATTGCGCATTGCGCAGGTCCGTTATTTTATTTTCCGCTTGTTGTGACGTATACATAGAATTTTGTTGTAAACAAAGTACGTGCTCGTACATACGTTTGTTTGTGGAATGTGCTCCCTCTCACACACTTTTTTCAACAAACACACGTGTGTATTCTATGATGACGTGGATGCGCGGTAGATAATTTTTTTGTACGGCTGAGTGCGCAATCTTGTTTTTTTATTTATGCGTCTAAGTAAATAATACTTTTTTCTCATTTTAGTTTTTCGATTAAGGAGGTTATTTAAAGTAGGTAGAATAGTAAAATCGTATCGTGCTTTTGCGTATCAGCTGACAAAATTCGTTGCATATAATAAGCAAGCTGGCAACGCTTGTTTTGTAAAAGTATGCGGAAATGGATTCTTGTATCATAAACGCCAAGAGAAATAGCACGCTGGTGTTACGTTTTTAAAAACTAATATGCAAAATTTCAACCAATCAAAGACAGCTTCTCAAGTAAAACAATAGCATTTGGCTAATGAACCATAAAACTAAATACGATGAGAATGAAAATTTATCACATCAATTCATTTGTGATTATGGATAAAACATACATACGAGTATAAATAAAAATACCGAAGTATACATATTTATTTGACGTTAAGCACGTCTTCATGTATTTGGTTTGTGCTAAGGGAGCTCATCTGTAGATTTCAAAGATATATAAAACGTAGGATGTATCTCGTACGTTTTGTCTATGTCGCCGTTTTCAACTGACATTAACGTAACGACGAAGTAGGTGGACACAATGAGTACCTTGTTGACGGAATCATTTGAACAGCTTCAATAAGTTTGATCCCCATATTATTTATGTAGTTTAAGTTTTTTTTTCAATTATTTTGTTTGTTTGTTTTATTTTCACTAGCATAAAACATATCCCAGCAAAAATAAATTTGGTACAAGTAAGCATTAAGACAAAAAGAAGCGCTTCGGAAGCGCAGAAAAGCACACAGTGCATTCCCTCTGCCTTACGAGGATGCAATAACGTAAGCGAATGACGAAATTTAACACAAACACTACGAAGTTGGTCGGTTGTTTATGTGTTTTAATAGATAGTGAAGAAATAAAAATTTAAAAAACAAAGTTTAATACAATTTTCATGCAGATATACATATATAAAATGCTTCTAAAAATTTTACTATTTTTAGAAGATCTGCTCTCCTGTCCACATTTTTTACTTAATTATATTAAACTAGCTTTTTTTAATTTTTTTAATTTTTTAAACCAAACACAACCCGTGAAACGATTAGCTTGTCTGCGGAAAACAATCAGGGTCTATGTCGAGAATCGAACCCACGACCTCTGAACTAAGAGGCTAGCACCGCTACCACTCAGCCACAGGGGCACCACAAAAAAACGGTTTTAAAACTGGTTAAACAATCAAACCCGAAACGAAAATTACCCTAACCAGCTCAAAAATATGTTTTTCGGAAAAAATCCGTACCGTACCGTGCCTTATATTTTACGCTGGTAATGTAGCTTTCCATAGGTGAAAGAATTTTCAAAGTCGGTTTAGCGCTTTGGACGTGAAAGGGTAGCAAACAAACAAACTCACTTTCACATTTGTAATATTAGTAAAAAATAGTGAGAATGTATCAAAAGCGATTCATTTAGAATTTTGTAGAAAAAATTTACCTATTATCATGCAATGCTGGATGTAGCGTGCATGCTTTAATCTGCAGTCATTTCTGAACTCTATTATTTTCAAATATTGAAAAAGAACATTTTTAGTCCAACGTCACAATTTAGCCATTTTCCTTTCTCATTTCAAAGTCGTGACGTGATTTTTTTCACGGCTACATGAATTGAGATAAAGCAAAAAGTTCTCCTACATACTCGTACTATCAAAGATTTTGTAAGAAATTAAAAAATATATTTTTTTTAATTTTGCCTATGCTATTACCGGAGATTTTTACGAAATCGGGAACAATGTCGAGGCCTATGTTTGAGACTATTTAAATGAAATGCATTTTCTATGTCTATTTAAAAACTTTACAAGAAACTGAAATTGATTAAAATAGGATGATAATTATAATTATAATTTCGTGCCTGAGATAGTAAATTTTGGCACCCTGTAGTTCACCGTGTGTTTCAACAGGGTGCGTGATTTAAAATTTCAATATTCTTGAAGCTCAAGTCCTGCTCTATGAATTCACAATTAGTTAGGGAGTTCACAATAGCATTTTAAAATGTGTCTTAATATTGCAACGTTTCAACTTTAATACTTTAATATGGTCTGGCAAGTTTGTTGTTTTTGTTTGTGTGTAAATCAAATTTATTACCAGGGGGGTTGTTATGTAATCCGATTCGAACGGAAATGCTTTCGAATTGTAATGTTAATAACATACACATTCGAAGAGTTTTCTTTTCGAATCGAATTACATAATAACCCCCCAGGTGGCAAATTTAAAAGTATAAAAAAGCATGTCATTTTCTATATGGCAATATGATAATATTAAACTAAACATTTTAAAACTGTCAGCGCAGCTGTAGTTGGTGAAAAAATATTTGTGTTTTTCGCTGTCTTTAGGCATTTTGCAGAACAAAAGTTATTTGATAAATTTATCCAACAATAATTTCTAATTAAAAAATTTTGTTATTTTAATACTGTGTGTGTCTTATGCCGTTGGCACAATGTTGCCACATTAAAATTTTAAGGTACTCATTGAGATTTCCCTTGATTGTTTTGTTACCGGATGACAATTTTCAAATTCTATTTTTTTCTAATTAGAGCCACTGCGCAACGCTATACCAATGTTGTAGAACTTTTCGTCACAAATCAATCGTATGTAGACTTTTGTAATAAATAAATATATATATATATATATATATATATATATATTTTTAAATATATGCATATGTTTTCTTTGAGCTGATTTATTGTGAATGCGTTGCTTCGTGTAAAATAATATGTACTTTCAGTTAGTTGTATTATTATTGTTCGAACTTTATTTGTTGCATTAATATTTGCTTTCTTTTATTTTTCCGTAATTTTTCAACCGACTATGATCGTATGTAGACTTTGGCAAAATGTAAGTATGGTCAGTATGTAGTAGATATCGAGCTTTTGGTGCAAGAGTCACAACGCAAAAAAAAATTATTTACATAAAATTAATTTGAGGTTTATAACTTACTGATGAATAGAAGAAGAACTACTATTTAAATTCAACTCTTGTTACGCTTCCGTCCGCTTATGAGAGATATTTTGAACAATATTTTTTAAAATTTAGTGTCCGCGTCCGGTTATGGGAAGAACTAATGAACATGTTGGATCTGCAAAGCATGTTCGGTTATTAGAGTTGTCCGTTATGAGAGGCTTCGTTGTAAGTAGTTTAATTACCTTTTGCTCTCGATTAACGGTTCTGTATAGCTTTAGAGGACAAAGTTGTCGGACAGTGGAGGAAGTGGTCAAACAAACCTTAATGCAATAAATTTGAAAAAATTACCATTCTTAACAATTACCAGCAGCAACAGCAATAAATCACATTCCTGTCTTTCATAATAGAGATCGTCATCATCATCTCCGAAAACATCCCAACAATGTCTATGTCTATGCTGTCTCGCTGAGTGCTCCAGAAAATTAAATATTTTTCACTATGCTAACTTTATTAATCCAAGATATAAAATGAATTTATTTTAAATTTTAGATTCACTTGAAGATGGCCAAACTGAGCCGTCTTCCTTTCTAAATCCGTTTATAAATTTAAAATCGGTTGATTTTTAACTCAGTTAGAGGTTGGTAAGAAGTGCCTACGGGTACTAAAAACCGGGTTTTTACCCGTAACTCAAGATTTTGGAGGTGTTTGGAAAATTTCAAATACAGATTACTGTGATGCTCGACAACACCTACCAAAAAAAAAAGTAACACATCCCAGGTATTTCGATTTCATTAAAACTTGTCATACAGTGTAATAAACAAAAGATTATAATAAAAAAGTTATAAGGAATTCAAACCCCTTCGGCCAACCTCAAATGGTTTTCCATAGTGTAAAATTCAAAATCGCCAAATTATTAAATAAATTAAAATTACACATAATATGTACATGTATGTATGTATGTATGTATGTACAAATTATATATACACACATACACACATTCATACACATTCCTGCTAAATCTGTAGTTGCAATACGTAATGAAATGAAAATGTAGTGAATTATTAAAATAAATGCACCGTCGTAACGCATGTATTATGTATGTAATAAAATTTTGAGTGAAGTACAAACAAATTGTTGGAACTCAAAATAAAATAAAACGATACACACACGAGTACAAACAGACATACAAAAATAATAATAAGTTCTCTAATACGACGAGCAGCAGCAGCAAAACAAAAATTTAGAACAAGGCGCTCAAGAATACAATTTGAAATAGAAAAAAGAAGAATACGAACAGAAATGAGACGAAATGATACATACATATGTGTGTAATTATTTTGAATTAATATTTTAGAGGGGAGGATTTTGAGCAGCTAAATTGTGTAGCGGATGGTGATTTTGTAGTTGCTGTTGTTGGTGTTGATGATGTTGGTGTTGCTGTTGCTGTTGCTGTTGATGTTGATGGTAGACAACAGCAGTGCTATGATGGTGTATTGCAGGCTGAGCAACGGTATGGACATGATGTTGGGGGTGATGATGATGAGGATGAGGATGATGAAGGGGTAAATGATGATTATTTGGCAACATATTATGCGGCGTAGGCGGCGGATGCTGCTGATTGTGATTAGTTGCAGGTTGTGTTACTATTATTGGCGCTGGCGCTGTTGGGGGCAAAGGTGAAGCCATTATTGTCGAAGGTGCTGCAGAGGTAACAACTACCATGGGACTCATTGCTATTTGTACATGATGATGATGTTGCTGTTGCTGCTGCTGTAGCTGTGGTTGTAGCTGCGACTGCTGTAGTTGATGGTGTGTATGTAAATGAGTTTGAGGTGTTGTAGTCGTATGATTTGCATGCGTTGGAGGTGGGGGTGGAGGTGGTGGATGAGCTGGTAAAGGGGTATTTTGTGTTTGTATTGGCATTTGTGGTGTTTGCTGCTGTTGTATTTGTGGTGTTCTTGGTGTGGTTGCTGGTGATGGCACATTATGAATTTGTTTAGTTGGTGTATTAATTATATCATTATTAACAATGCTGCCGCTAATGTTGTTGTTGTTGCTGCCTTTGCCATTGTCACTGCCAGTGCTATTGCTAATGTTACTACTACTGCTAATGTTGCCATTACTGGTGCCATTCTGCATGACCAGTGGCACTGCGCTTGCAGCAGCATAATTATTATTAGAATTATTAGCATTCACGGCGGTAGTGTTGGGTATGGAATTTAAATTTGTGGAATTCGTATTACTGGAACTATCTTTAGTTGTTGTTGTTGTTGTTGTTGTGGATGTGGAGGATGAGTTTGAGGCATTATTGTTATTACCTAAATGTAATTTATGCCAATTTTACAGTATTAAGTATATAAAGCAAACAAACGAAAAAAATTTCAAATAAAAACAAAAGGAAAAAGGAAAATCATAAACAGTTTAGATAATTTTTGTGTTTAGTAAAAAACAGAAAAATAGAAAAAAACAAAAACACTACACAAAATAATAAACCATTTAATTAAAATTAAAAAAAGTGAAACAGAGTTTAAATTTTATTTAAATTTTATACATATTTTACAAGTATGGCTTGGCATTTGTTTTCTTTCTTTACAGTAATTTCTTCAAAAATCGCCTGTCTGTCCGCCACTTTTGTCCTTGAGTTTGGTCTGTGCAGTGTTTTTATTATTCTTCGCTATATTTAATAAAGTACTTACCCGCTGTTGTATTAGCTAGGAAGCGCTTTATTTTATCTAAGATATAAGGCAAATTATAGCCATCCTTCGTGTAACTGCAACGAACAAAAAAATGTATAAAGGATTTAAAAAAGTTTAATAATTTACATTAAGAATTGTTTGTTTGTTTTTTTCATTTGTTTGTGTTTTTTGTTTTTCTGGAAGAAATATCTTATATCTTGTCGAAGCGGTTGGTCACATTCCATTAATTGTGACAAATATACTTTGATATAAACTACCATCAATATATGTATATACTAAGATATAAGATATTTCTTCCAAAAAACAAAAAACAATTTACATTAAGTTTTTTTTTTTTTTTTTAATCAAGTGGCTTAAGGTTATATATAACATACAGCAATCACATGGGTTGAATGCCAACCATATGGGGGGCACGACTTACAAATATATACACATATATCGTCGGCTTAGAGTGTAAACCTGCTAACTCACTTCCAGAAAATTTTACAGGAGAGACAAAATACTGTTAACGGTTTCTATACAAAGCTTAAGGAATTAGCCTAACACATTAAGTTTCTTCGACATATAGTGATACAAATTAAAATAAATATTTAAATCGATGAGGCGAAAGAGATTCTCTTTCGAAAATTTCATATGCTATAAAAAATGGATTTAGCAGGTTTACACTCTAAGCCGACGATATGTATCATACGAGTACATAAAAGGGGGGGGGGGGGGGCGAGTTCGTAAATGCAGCACAGTGCATGCAACATTTTTGTGATATATATTTACAGCAAAGTTTTATTTTTGACCATCTTAAGCTGAATTCATCCATTATAACTACACAGAGAAAAAACTGCCTAGAATAATCAAGAAAATTTTCTCTATGAAACGTTTTTAGGCTAAGGGGTATTCCAGCAGAGAGAAACGAAGATTTTTCCATAGAGATTTCTTATTATTTTTATGTGGTAAATCTTATTTATTTTATAAATAAGGAAACCACATAAAATCAAGAAGAAATCTTGTTATTCACATTTTTTTTTACTCAATTTCCGTTATTTTTGGCACCAAAAAAAAACAATCCATAGAAAAAAGCTTCTGATTCTATTCGGTTTTCTTATAAATTGTAAACTATAGGGATTTCTTATTGATTTCATTAGGTTGCCTTATTGATTTTGTCAAAAAGGTTTTCCTTATTGATTTCATTAGGTTGCCTTATTGATTTTGTCAAAAAGGTATTCTTATTGTTTCATTAGGTTCCTATATGATTATGTGTAAAGCATCTTATTAATTTTTTTAATAAGGAAATCGTCTTGATTTTATTAGGTCTCTTATTATTTCATATCTATAAATAAACATAGAGACAATTTTTTCATGATCTTTATCGTTTATGTATAAGCATTTTCGTACAATAATTTCAATGCGGATTCAGGCTGCCTGTTAGCATATTGGTTAGAGTGCTTGTCTATCAGTCAGAAGGTTGCTGGTTCAATACTTATCTCCTCTCAAGTAAAATAAAATGTCTGTATGGTGAGTTAATTAAGAATATAATATAATATATATACATATGTATATAAATCAATAACATCTACATATACTACATACATACATACATATATGGTATAGAATTTAAATGAAAATAAGTACAACGAATAAAGAGATAAAATTTTATTTTTATTTTTTATTGTGTCGCCTAATCAAAAATCAATAAGATAACCTTATAAAAATTATAAGCTTCCCTCTTGATTTTTTTTAAAGGTTTTCCTTATTAAATTAAGACTTTCTTCTTAAAAAAACCATAGAGATATCTTATTAATTTTGTTCTATTTTATGAGGTATTTATTTATTTATGTTTTTTCTGTAGAGCACAGTGATGCATTTACGAGCAGGTCCATCCATACTGGTGCTACAAAAAATTATACCCCCAATTGATTTTTTCATAGTTTTGAATCTAATTGGTTTGGAATTTTTTACACGAGAATAACAATTTCATAGTTAGAAAAGTAAGCGGTGTCGCTATTGTTCCAATTCTTATGCACTCTTGCACATCAATTTTGTTCTTAGAACAAGGAAACTTAATGAATGGAAAAGTTGACAAGGCCGCACCCAAACGAAATCAATCGCCCATGTGTTGAAAAAGGTAAAATGTTGAAGTTATTTGTGAGTTCAAAAGCGAAAATCTCATTTCTCATATGACGAAGATTGCGCGCTTTGCTTAGCAAAGTCTGGCAACACTTGTTTTTCGTATGGGAATAAAGACAGCTGTGCACTAGCAAACCTATGAAAATTGTTGCAAACACTGAGGAGTCTGGTAATACTTGTTTTTTTATGAGAATAAAAAAGATCAGTGCACTCTAAAATCTGTTTTCTAGAAAACTTTGCAAACGCTTTGCCCTCCTGTCTCCTCTTCTATACTTAGTCGTTAGAACTTTTTTATTTTGGAAAATAAATTACTTTGTTGTACAGTGTAATTGTGTAGAAAAATACACATGTCATTTGTTTGCACATGAATTCAAGTTTTAAAAACTAATTAGACGACGAAAACACATGAAGTGTCAAAAGGTTCATGACTAAACAAATAACTTTTATTTGATGTCCAGAACTTCGTTCTTTGTATCTTTAGACCACAAAAAAAAATTGTAGTTGAACAAAAAAAGAAAACTAAAACCGACTAGAATAATACATTTTAACGAAAAGTCTTGTTCAACAGTGATTAAAAGTCCTCAAAGTTGAAATAGTTAAGCAACTTGACAAAAAAAAAAAAATCAAAATAACATCAGTAATAAAAAAAGTTAAATGTTTAGACCCACTTAACATCAATTAAAACCATAAAATACAAATGTGGAAAGATTTTTCTAATACTTACATTTCGGTACGTTTAGTGCAAAATAAATTTTTAAAATTACTATAAATGCAAAATAGAGTAAATGTTGGTAAACCTTGTCCCAGATAACGTGCAAATTTAATTTGATCAGGTTTATTTAGGCCACTTTGATTGAGTGATAGAAACGGTCGATGATCTTTAATATCATATTCCTAGAAAGAAATTAATAGATAGAAGAAGATAAGTGATTAAAATAACTTATAAAACCAGTTTACATAAATATTTAATGAAACTAATTTAAAAAAAAAAAGAAAGAAATGTTGTAAGTTGAATGACAAGATTATGAAATATCTACATACATTAAATGTTACAAAGCTAAAAGGTCGTTAAGAAATTTGAAATTTACATACATAAATTATTAAAAATAAATGTCGCATGTTAAGAAGCCATATTTAATATTCTTATTAAATTTAAAATGTCTTTCATATTTTTGGCCCAGAATAGCACATAAGTTTTTTTAAAAAATTTTTCAATTCCTTGAAAATATGAAGGTCTTCTAATAGAAAAATAAGACATAAACGCGAAGACATGCATACATATTTATAAATAAATATGCTGATATTTGTATTATTTATTTATTTATTTATATTTATGTTAGGGGCTATTCCCATGTTACGTAACGCTATTTTCGGAGTACATAATATGTGAATAGGCCCTTTGTTAGACATGGGTGCTGATGAAATGCGTGGTAGCATATAAAATGCGTCATTTCTCCAACAAGTCAAATTTAACTTTTCTAGTCTTCTTTTCAAAATCACAATAAATAATAATACACAATTTCATTTGTTATAAGAAAAAAAAATAAAAAATCACGGCATTCGATATCGATAGAAATTTCCATACAAACACAATTAAAATTTGATGAAAATTTTTTCGATACCGAATGCCGGAATGTGGGCTTGATTGTTCATCTACTTTCCTAGCAGCAGTGTTGCCAAAATGTTGTAGGCATTTCCCGCCATATAGCCCCTGACAAGCCGCTAAAAACCACTACCTGGACAAAAATAAATAAGAACCGCTAATTAAATCGCTTTGGTAAAAAAATAGAATGAGATAAATTTTGTAAAATATGTACATACTTTGTCGCAAATTCCGTTAACCTTAAACTAACTTTAGGCTAACTATTTCGCAACTAGTGCTGACTGACACTTGGATTACTTTTCAATGTAATCAACTAACTGACTATTTTAACATTGCGATGTCCTAGGCGGTAGTCAATTGTCTCACTCTGCATTACTTTCAACTAACTTAAAGTTGGTTTTTTTTTAAGTCACCTGGTAGTCAGTAAATTTAAAAAATTTTTGGGGTTCGAACATGTATTATTCACACGTTGTGCACTCAACGCGCTAACTACCCAGCCAAGGTAGCATTTAAAATAATAACAGCAAAATGTTAATATAAAACTGAATTGAGTTTCAAAGTAGCTGAGAGAGAATAAATTTGTTGGCTCGCACCAAATTCGATTACTAACTCAACTTAAGAATTAATTTTGGATTTGTTGTGGATGACGTTGCAGTTAGCTTTTAGTCAGTCTAAGAAAAGTTAACTATTTTTGTAGTCAACCACACATTCTCCGATAGGGTACATATATGCACACATACATACATACATACATAAGTCGGAATCTTGTAGTTCGCCAATATTTGTAAGCAAAACTCAGCCTACTCATTAAATATTTTATTTCCTCGAACTTCAAACCAGAAAGAAGTAGAATCCCAAAGACTATTCCATTCCGATAATATTAATATGTTTAAGCTGATTCAGTATCTTTTCAATATTTTCTGCCCTTAGACAGACCCTAATTATTCTAAACGTATGGAAAATATCTTGCCGTTTTGCTTGAAATTCATATTTCTATCTAATTTTGTTAAAATTTCCTGATTTTCTGAAATTAAAAAATAGTGCTGATAAAATAAACTCCATGGGGCTCAATTCTCATTTGCTTGAAGTTTTTTATGCCACAATAAACTAATACATACGCACTTTTGGCTGTCATTTAACGTTCAATTCTATTTTATATAGATTTGTCCTCAACAGAACAGAACAGAACGAAAAAGGCAAAACAAAGCACAAATACTGATTTTCAATTCAACAGAAACAAAACTGCTGTACAAACTAATTCTGCCTTAATTTATTTGTGATTTTCAAAAATATTATTATTTGTGAATTCTCAAATGGTTTTTGAAAGACTGTGCATAAGATAAGAGGTTATTACGACGATGAAACTCCAGAGCATATACTGAAGGACGAAAGATATAGCCAATTGGGCAAGCACCTATTGGAGGATTGGGAACTGCCAACTCTAGACCCACTGGTGATGAGGCGCTCTAGCACCTGGCAAGGAATACAATAGATCTACTTTGGTCGCAGTGTCCTGTGTTTCCCCGTTTGACCTAATTCATTCATTCAAGATAAGATGTTTGTGACTGTTCAATATGTGTGGTTGACGATTTGTTAAAGCAACAATGAAATATATATAGACAGCAAATAAATTTCACTTATAATTTCTTAATTGTTTAATAAAATCCTCTTCTTTATTTCTTATAAAACCCCAACCTTGTGCTTAAATAAAATTTGCAAGTATGTAAATATAATTTATAAAAAAAAAGTCTAAAAAAAATATTTAATCATATTTTTAACCTCCGACCAAAACAAGTGGTGTTATAAGTTTGTAGTGTGTGTCTGTGTATCTGTCCGTGTCCACGTTTTAAGAAAATCGGTCCAGAAGTTATCACATCTTTTTAAAATTTTTTAAAATTATTAATCTTTGTTATTATTCATTTAAGGTTAAAAAAAACTTTTACAATTTCATTATTTTAACCGGTGCAGCAAATAACTTGGTGTAATATATTTTGTAACTTTTGTCTTAGCTGATCAAAATCACATTTTGAATAAAACTCACAAAAGCGGCCTTATTCGTTGAATGTGCGTCAAATATCAAAAGTTCTCCATAATAAAGGATGATATTTGGTATGATATTGAATATCCTTTCACCAATGAACAATCCTGAAAGCATGTTTAGATTTGAAGAAAAAGAATGAGAATCAAGCACAAAAGCATAATTACACACACATATGTATATATACATATTGGGTGTTTTTTATTGAGGTATAGAACTTTAAGTTGGCATCACTTTTTTAACTGGCGGCCATTTTGTCAGCTGTCAAGTGATTAATATTTAGTTTGGTTTGCCATTTCATCATGAACAGGTTGACAAAAGAACAACGCTTGCAAATCGTGCAAATTTATTTCGAAAATAATGGTTCAGTTCGCGAAGTTTACCGCAAGCTCCGTCCATTTTATGGTCGACATAATCGTCCATCAGAGCAATTAATTCGGTTAACCATGGATCGTTTTCGCACTACGTTTACTCTATGTGATAATACGCATCCGCAGAGACGTCGAACAGTGCGCACCGAAGAAACAATTGCCGCTGTAGAGCAAAGTGTTGAAGAGGACCCGAATGAATCGATTCGCCACCGTGCACAGCAATTGGAGCTTTGTCCATCAACTTTATGGAAGATTTTGCGCAAAGATCTTGGCTTGCGACCTTACAAGATCCAGCTTGTGCAAGAATTAAAGCCGCGAGACCATGCAATGCGTCGTGATTTCGGTGTATGGGCCGAAAATGAGATTGATCTCGATGCTGATTTTCATCGCAAAATTTTGTTCAGTGATGAGGCTCATTTTTGGTTGAATGGCTACGTCAACAAGCAAAATTGCCGCATTTGGAGTGAAGAGAATCCACATGAGACCCTTGAGACGACATTACATCCACAAAAACTGACTGTTTGGTGTGCTCTATGGGCTGGTGGAGTCATTGGGCCATACTTCTTCCGAAATAATGCTGGAGAGTCAGTTACCGTTAATGGAGACCGGTATAGAGCCATGATAACCGACTATTTTGTTCCCGAATTGGATGGCATGAATGTGGATGAGTTGTGGTTCCAACAAGACGGCACTACATGCCACACAGCGCACGTCACAATCGATTTATTGAAGGACACATTCGATGAGCGCATAATTTCGCGGAATGGACCTGTCAATTGGCCACCAAGATCGTGTGATTTGACACCATTGGATTATTTTCTTTGGGGATATGTGAAGTCGCTCGTCTACGCCAACAAACCAGAAACGTTAGGGGACTTGGAAGCCAACATTCGTGGCGTTATTGCCAACATACGGCCCCATATGCTCGAAAAAGTGGTTGAAAATTGGACCTGTAGAATTGGCTTTATTCGAGCCAGCCGCGGCGGTCACATGCCCGAAATCATATTTAAACGTTAATGGCATAAAATTATCCTTCCAATAAAGCCAAATTGATGGACATTAAAACGATTTTCTTGTGTTTTATTTCAATTCGAAGTTCTATACCTCTAAAAAAACACCCTGTATATGTATATACATATGTATGTATGTACTTCAAATTTTTGACCTTGTGTTTGTTGGGTCAAGAGCAAATAGACTTGCACTCCGTAAACAACTAGTGCACAATAAGGAAGAGCAAACAAAAAGTTAAAAAAAAAATATAAAAAAATAAAGTACAAACACATGCTTGTTTAAACAAGAATAAGTCACCTAATAAGACAATAGTTGTTCGATAAACGTTTTAAAACAGAGATGCAAAAAAGACATTTGACGAAAGAGAACTGAAAACAAAAGTGATGTAGTTCTTAAATATTTAAAATACTATTCGTATTTTCTGGAGAAAGTTTGGCTAAAAGTGACCACATCTCTTACTGAATTTATGTACGCACATGTCGTCGGTTGGTTATTGGTTTGCTGCAGGCATAATGTATTTTGAATATACTGTGCCGCAAACCAATAACCAACCGACGATGCATGTATTAGAGATCATTAGGAACTAACTGCAGTAATCAAAATTTGTAAAACCTTTAAACGAATACGTTTTATTAACTGAGTTAAATGCAAGTAAATATATGTATACATTTAAATATTTTCAAGTATGTTGCCATACGAAAATACGATTATTACTTATTATTGACTTAGCCAAGTTTTCAAGTTTTTTTTTTTTTGGGAATCTATTCTGTTGCACATGAAGTGCAACAAATCGTGGCCAAAAATGTTTCGTGGTCCTAGCACAAATTATGTTTTTGCTTTCCTATTGTAAACTAAAAAGAAGTTGAACTTTCACAATTCTAAAAGTATTGGCAACACTGTCATAAAATAAATACACACCGACAATCCCAAACACATTTGTGACCACAAATATTCATTCGTATCATCACAACTGCACAAAAACAAGAGTGAAGAAACACAAACACCAACTCAGACATTCACACAAAATTCCACATGATATTTCTTAGATAATGTTAAAAATCAATAGAGCAAAAGCAGAAGCAGAAAAGAAAACGCACACACATGCTGAAGATGAAGGGAGGCGTCAGTCTTAAGACTTACAAGAGCTTTAAAGAAACAGCAAATGATACAGGCAAGTAGTATCCTTGTTATCGACACAGGCACACACAAACAGGATAATATGATATTCATACTTCGAACGAATGAATAGCATACTCGTGCAACATCTTTGTTGTATGTAGAAAATGTTAGAAATCTCAATCAAAGACATCGTCGTCATCATTGTGATGTTCATGATGAAGATGTGTAAAATGTTATAAATTAGACACAAGGATAGGAAACAAGAACAAGAAGCGATATTAAACAGAAGAGGTTAAAGGCTATGGAAGAAATACATATTATGTAATCCGCAGGAACAGACATACATGGCCAATTTAATTATTCTCATTTCGAACCTGTGTACATACATAATTACATATGAAGACCATAATAGATTTAAAGGATTTCAACAAAACATTCTCCTTGTACTCGTATGAGCTTATAATTTTACTAATTTTATTGCGGAGGGTAAAAGAAAAAACTACTAATTGATTAATATACTTTTGGCCAGTGTGTAAAGTAAGAAAATTTATAAAAACTAATTAAAAATTGTGAAAAGCATTTGAAGTGTTTCATTCTAATTGCGTTTTTTCGTTGTCGTTTAATTACAAACAACTACACACTCCAGCTGTTGAGCGATTATCCAAACGCCTAATCGTTTCAGAAGGCACACACACTGCAGTAGAAACAAATGTAGTACTAAGAAGAACTCATGGATCAGATATCTTCAAAGTAATGGCTTACTTAAGGCACGAACAATCATAAAAAACCATATTTAAATGAAAAAGATTGAGAGGCGAGATTAAAGTTTGCTAAACCGTACGAAAACTTCACTACAGATGATTGGATGAAAGTTACTTGTTCCGAAGATGTCGACAAGAAAGTTTCTTTCGCTTACTTACATTGAAAACAAAAACAAATTCTCTTGTTTTGTTTACATTGAAAACAAAAACAAATTCTCTTGTTTTGTTTTTGTTTTCAATATAAGTAAGCGAAAGAAACTTTCTTGTCGACATCGTGGGCCAGGCCGTAAGATTAATCGCGTAGGGTCGTATCGACATAAATGACACGTTTTGGTGTACAAGAGCGCAACATATGCCAAACTGATGGTTTGGTGATGTTTTCGTGGCAATCGGCTGTGTGTGGTGCGGCGTATCAGTGTAATTACGCGTTTAACAGACTGTATTACCATATTGGAGCATTTCTATTTCCCAAGTTTGGATACATTCGGATTTATTAAGGATAATGACGCGAAGCACACAGCAAAAATAAGGAAAAAACGGTTTGTAGGTAGATTATTCTAGGTTAATAAGGGCGGTGCTATAACGCACCTCTACTCGGACACCCATTTGGGTCCATTGTGACTCTCTGCTATTGACCTGTTCATAGTAATATTTAACCCCCATTTGTACCCATAAGTCCGTCACTAAGCCACCGAATTCCCATGATGAAGCCCCTGATATCCTCCAGTTTACACTTACCGATATCACTAATGGCTCTCATGGAAACGTCTGCTCATCCATCTAAGCCTATGACGTTGCAGCTTCGGGCACTGACAGATAATATGTTCAATGGTTTCTGGTTTCTCTTTATCCCTTCCTATTCATATCCAGTAGCAGATTGGATCTTCCTGAGTAAAATTTTGGCTACATAGCCCTCCCTACTTCGCCATGAACGGTTGGCTCTACTCTCTAACCAATTACTGAGTTCCCTGTAGTACTGAACTATCGGTAATTTCCCAGATCTGTCACACATTCCTTCATCTAACGCCGACACTATTCTTGTCAGCTCATCGGCAATTTCATTTTACTCAATACTGGTGTGACGAGGAACCCAACATAGTCTAACACTATATTTGTGCATAAGCAAGTAGAGGGCTCTCCTACAGTCACTAACAAGTTTCGATTTGACATTGTGTCTCTCCAAAGCTTTTACCGCTGCCTGCCTGTCGACACAGAAGGTTACCTTCTCACCTTCGCTACATTCTCCTGGTCACTCACTCGGCAGTCTGAAAGAACTACGAATGTTCGTACCAAGATATAGACACCAGTCTGTAAATACCGCACTACACTCATATATATACATAGCTTATCGGATTTGACCCAATACTACTAAAATCAATTTCAACGACCTTATAGTCCGTGAAGCCAGAGGTTACGGATCCCTGATCACTAAAACTGATCTCATTTAAGATTAATGTGTTACCTGTTATTCCTGCCCTCAACGAGTCTAACAAGACCTCTAGTTGAAGTTAGGTGAAGAATGACGTCCAAAGCAGCCTGAGGTGTGCTGCTCTGAGCACCTGTGATGCCCAGCGAGGCACACCTCTGAACCTTAGCTAGTTATCTCTATACCATACCACACAACCATAGAAAATAACCGGTCTGACAACCGATGTGTAAATCCAGTTTACTATCTTCGTTTGCAGACACCAGTTCCTTCCTCTGGAGTTCCTGCATCCGTAGTAGGCATTGAGGCCTTTCTTTAGCCATATTTAGCCACTAGGTAACTGCAACAAATTTCGTGTGGAGGCCATTACACTATCTCCGGATTTAAACCCTCTCGAGCCCTTTAGACGATTTAAAAACAAAAATTGGTATACCAGAGAGAATCAGAGCAGTGCAAAAATCCAGTGGAGGCCATACTAAATATAGATTTAAAAATTACTTGGCTGTTCACACAAAGAACAAAAGTGTTCACACTAAATAATCGTATGTTAAGAAATATTATTTTGAATTAAGTAATTTTAGGTATTTAAGTTTATTTATTGCCGTATATTGACACCTCTTCGTAACATATGTATACATTAGTGTTGAGCGAAACTGTAATTTTTTAATAATGTTGCTCCTTGTGAACGTGATTTCTAAATCGCTATTCTTTTAAACTGTGATTGTGATCACAGTTTAGCAGTATTTTGTTTGTAGCAGTTCTGTTATTTTGACAAAATCTAATAAGAAGAGCAGCAGTGAAATTAAACAGTGACTGTGATCACGGTTTAACACATTTCAGCTCTTCTACTTTAAAATTATTTATTAGTATTGGTATTTTGATAAATACTAATAAGAAGAGCGACAATATCAAACAATTAGCAATCAACGCCAACCAAATATTGATAATTGTCGTATAAGCGGCAGAGAGACAGTAAAATTGCAAATACAAAAATGTGAGAGCTATACATAGTTGCCAGAAAAGACGATTTGATACGATTTGACGATTTTTTCTCGACAAACGGTAAACGTATAAAAATAAATTCATGTGGTAGCTTTATTTACTGTAAAGTAAGCATACAAGAACATTCACAGTTTGTATGAAAGAACTACATTTGCAAACCTGTTACTTGATAAATTCAGTCACAGTTGTGATTAGTGGTTTCGAAAAATAGCTCATCACTAGTATACATGTATGTGTATAGAAATGAAGGCACTACCAACCTTGCTAATTTTATTTACTTGTAAAGCTTAAACTTATGTCTTGCATTCATAAATTGATTTTAAAACTTATTTTTATCCAAATTGTTTGTAAAATTCCCTTGATTCTATGTATATGTATCTATGTGTGTATCTGAACACATATGTACATACATACAAACATAATTTCTTGCTTAAATGTACGAATGTGTATCCATAATTCACTATTGTTTGATTATGAAAATTTCTTAAGGCATTTAGCTCAAAGAACTACCGCATTATACAGAGACATTTATGTATGTATGTATTTTAATATAACGAATTATTTATTTATATATACACATGGTTGTACGAGTACTCGTATATCTAAATCTAATAATATTGGGAATACATACATAAAGCACACTACTGCCTGTCCACCTTCAAACTTATTCATATTCACAGCATACAAACTCACACATGACACACAAACACACACACACACACACATTCCCAAATTTATTTCAACAACATCATAACTCAAAAAGTAAGATTTTAGAGTTAATAGTGCATAATTATTTGGCGTATCGCATTTTATATATTTTATAAAAATAAATCATACAAGTGCCTCGTACAATAATTTTTTTTAGTGTTCCTTACACCAAACGTGAAAAGACAGCCTATTGTTCTGTCCGTCCGTCTCTCTGTCACAGGCTGTTTTTATCGAATACACAGAATACTTAAAACTTTGGCCGCTACAACAACAAACATAAGACAATTAAAAATTAAAGGGTGTTCTAAAGCGAGCAACGAAACAAATTGAAATCGTAATGTAATACACATGTGACATGAAATTTTCAAAGTCAGTAAGAGGCAAACTTTTGGATTTTTCCAAAACGCTAAAAACATAAAACTCCAAAATTAACAAAATGCCGAAACGAAAAATCACCGAAACAAAAAAAGCGCTTAAATGAAAAATATCACTAAAAATAAAATAAATAGCTCGAATGCAAAAAAATCACCAAAAGTAAAAAGATCATCAAAAAAGTAAAAAAAAAAATCGCTAAAACTAAAAAACAACCGCAAAAATCGCCAAAATGAAAAAGCGCCAAACTAAAAAAAATAGTCGCTAAAACTAAAAAAATCACCAACTGACTGACTGTACACGACCTATGCCTTCACATAGGAAGTAGCAACGTGGTTGTTAAAGAAATTCCACAAGCGAACCGCAAGAGTATACGGTTATCCGTGGCAGATCAGTCAAGCAGTGCGAGCGAGACGAAAAACTCTCGAAGGTCAAACAACACACACAAGCCTGACCGCACTTAAGAAATAATTACGATGACGCGAGAGCTGTTCTTCAGCCCAGAGCTGCTTAACGGCTGCAGTTTCTATTATGTTTTTACTTTCTCCTGTGAAGTTACAATTATTTGAGTTAGGGTCTTTCGACGGAACCCTTCGTGTGAGAGTCAAAGTCGCACTTTATTGAATTTATTATACTAATACGTAATTGAGCTAGTTGGATGTATATAAATTGAAAAATTTTAAACTCGTTTCCTGTAAAACCAGATTTTTCGAGTTATGACATTGTTGAAGTAAATGAGCTAAATGTTAGCCATAAGGCAACACTATAGTGTATATATGTATGTGTGTAAATATACACACTTTCATATGTGTGAATCTGTTTTTATATGGGAGTATGTATGTATGTATGTATGTGTGCTTAATTCACGTTTATCATTGCACAAGCCATTTTAATCAGACCTTCGTCTTTTCAATCTTCGAATGTGGTTGTTATCAGCCACCCAAAATTATTCCGGCCTAACGCGGACACACACACACGCGCGTGCCGGCAATATTTAAAGCATTTATTGCCTACTTTAGGGGGCTCACTGAGTAACGAACGCACTTAACAAAACCAAAATATTACACATTGTAACTTTTTTCATATCAACTGTAAGTGTTCACAACAAATAGACTCATTATGCTTTTTGTGTAGCCAATGTTTGTGTCATGTACGAGTAGTAAGAAAATGTGTTGAATGTGATTTTAAGCGTGGCGGGGTAATGTGTGAATTTATATATATAGGGTGTTTTTTTTAGAGGTATAGAACTTCGAATTGAAATAAAACACAAGAAAATCGTTTTAATGTCCATCAATTTGGCTTTATTGGAAGGATAATTTTATGCCATTAACGTTTAAATATGATTTCGGGCATGTGGCCGCCGCGGCTGGCTCGAATAAAGCCAATTCTACAGGTCCAATTTTCAACCACTTTTTCGAGCATATGGGGCCGTATGTTGGCAATAACGCCACGAATGTTGGCTTCCAAGTCCCCTAACGTTTCTGGTTTGTTGGCGTAGACGAGCGTATTATCACATAGAGTAAACGTAGTGCGAAAACGATCCATGGTTAACCGAATTAATTGCTCTGATGGACGATTATGTCGACCATAAAATGGACGGAGCTTGCGGTAAACTTCGCGAACTGAACCATTATTTTCGAAATAAATTTGCACGATTTGCAAGTGTTGTTCTTTTGTCAACCTGTTCATGATGAAATGGCAAACCAAACTAAATATTAATCACTTGACAGCTGACAAAATGGCCGCCAGTTAAAAAAGTGATGCCAACTTAAAGTTCTATACCTCAATAAAAAACACCCTTTAGTAATAAGCATATCATACACATACATATGGATATACATAGATACATACATATGTACATAAATATGGATATGTATTTATATTAAATGTATGTGCTTAATACATGTGTATGCATGTGCAAGTATGTATGTGGTTTGTATTTTATGTCATGGCAAGTTTAAATGCTAAAGTATCAGCTGCTATAATTGTATTTGTTGGTACCAGGGTTGATAACATTCGTACAATTGTATTTGGACCATGTTCATTTTATACATGTTACGTCTTAGATATACATACATAGATAAAACATATATTTTTTAAATGCTGTAATTGTTTCGGCTATCTAGCGTCCTTACAAAAAAAAGCGCTAAATTTACTTGTACGTATTGCTATAAATATCGCGGTGGGAGATTAACAGCCAGTTTATAGAAGACAAGTTACCGATAATACGCGTCAAGGTAGGTGATTAAAAAAATTCTCGACGTGTGCAAAAAAATTCACCAAAATTAATAAAATACTAACAAAAAAACAAATGAAGTTCGAACAATAATAGTAAAAACTTTTCAAAAAAAAAAAAAAAAATCCCACTTTCTGTTCTTCAAATAAGGGACCATTCACATATTGCGTGACGCTATTTTCAGAGTTTTTTACACCCCCCCCCCCTTTCTAACGCTTTTAAAAAAAATTTCAGTATAAATTTTCTAAACTGTATGTATGAATGTATGTACTTGTAATAAATCGGTTCCTACGAATCTTTGCACACGGAGAAATTTGAACTCCGCTTTGCGGGGAAATGTGTAGAATAAGGGTTCTATTGGTGCAGAAGCTGTTATATGAAATCTTAATGGTATTTACTTCTTTAAAAAAATAAAATTTACACTCACTCAGAAAATGTCGGTTATGAATACTCTATACATAGTTTAAAAAACTCTAGATGTTTTCTTTCTTATTTTGAACTAATAACGAATTGTGAAAACCGAAACCGTTTATATTTTCAGATGGATGAAATCAAGTAGAACCGATCGATTATGTGCAATTTAATTTTTGTTGTGGCAACACTGTTTGTCACCGATGCACAATGGTCCAAAATACATTTTTACAGAGCACAATATTTTTTATTTTTATTTTTGTTAATAAAAGAAAAGTTACATTCTGTAAGGGAGAAAGCAGTTTTAAAATAAAGTTGCAAAGGGTCTTCCAATAAGAGGTTTCATTTTGCAATGCAAAAACGGTTATTGTGTAGCAAAATCATCGTATGTTTATTTAATTATAATAATAAACATACATACATACATAGATTACAGTAACAATCGATTTAATCGTGAGCGACAGACATGTGGTAAGAAATTAACTTTTTTATTGCAATTAATATTGTATGGTCCTACCCATAGTTTAGAATGATCAAAATGCTAAAATTTGTGATAACATTTAAGATAAAGGCTGTAAAATTTAGTCGTAAGCGTATGTAAAACATATTTGAATATTCACCCTTATCGGGAATAAAGTTCACGAGATATGTGTTCCCTTTCTCTAAAATTGTGATTGCCAATGTTTACGTTGTTGTTGTTGTTGTTGTTGTTGTTGTTGTGTGAGTATACTATTTTCTTATATTGTTCGCCATTTTTTATTATAAAAAAGGACCTTCTCCCGAAAACTTTAATTTTTGCCGCTTACGATTAAATTGAAAATAGGGCTCGAAAAAAATGTCCAATACATTTTTAATCCAAAACTTCTACGGCCTTTTGTATAAGAAAAGACTTACAAGAAGTTATCATAAGCGGCAAAATTTAATATGATCTTAGCGAGTTTTGCCATACAATTTTACATTAAAAATCACGGTAGGATTTAATATTGGATTAAGACTACATTATGCCCCGATTTTTAATGTCAAATTGTATGGAGGAACTCGTTAAGATCATATTCAATTTTGCCACTTATGATAACTTCCTGCCAGTCTATACCAGTGATCGGCAAATTAAGGCCGCCGTGCAGAACAGAATCAGCGTTGCCAGAGAAACCAAATTTGTTCCAACAATAAGAAAATATGTGTGATGAGAATTTACTAAATTTTTTATTTTCAGAAAATTATTTTGGCAAATGAGAATGTTTGATGTGTCAACGTGCGTTGTCATGCATAAAAAAACGTGACACGCAAAGGCATTTTCAAACATATATTAAAATTATTTTAAGAGAATTTTCTACAAAAACCATCTTTTTACTCGCCATTACATTGACGTAGCAACAACATAAGATGCCTTTCTTTATAAAGAAAGCTTGAATGGTTCCTCTGACCATAATAAAATCAAGTTTTCCTTCGGAGATTTAAAATTTCAAATTAGAGAAATGAGGCCAAATTTCACTGGCAACACCGGTTCGTAGTGAGAGTATAAAGCACACAATCGTAAGATGTATTAGTATAGGTTGCCGACCACTTCTCTAGACTGATTAACACTTACTTACATTTACACGGTATGAAGTGGTTTTGAAATTTGTGTGTGAATTTATTACATTTTGACTACAACAAAATTGCAACACCAAGAAACACACGCATTTTGTTGGCAGAAACAAACAGAATTTAGTCAAAAACAGATGTCTTTTGTTGTTAAAAATAACAATTACAGGGTAACTAAAGTACAATTGCAGACGCGGCATTCATGCGTGATTATAGTCATTCAGCGTTGCCAATATGTGTGTAATATACAGAGTGTGTAATTTCTACTCACATGTGTAGGCCTATAATTAGATTCATGTATAATCTGTGTGTAATTCTACTTTGACTTCTATTTTTGTTTAATTTTGTTTTAATTTTAACCTACACAAAGGATGTGTAGTGTAATTTTCTTCTATGTGTAATTGGAGACACAGCCACATGCAAATTCATTGGCAACACTGTAATCATTTTATTCACACACATACACTAACATTTTTGCGGCTTGTAAACAAAGTTTGACAAGTTTCTGCATTGTATACATTAACAGGCTGGGCTTGTGCAAGTACCTTGTATAATTATATCATGATTTCGCCAGTAAAAATTTATATTTTGCAACACTGTGCGATGTTACTATGGCGGTATTCAGTGTTTGATACAAATGATCTTGCGTAAGTGTTAATGCATAATATCGTCGCTTTGCTGGATTTTAAAGAAAAGCTACAATATTTTGCATTTACACTTATGCAAGACCATATGCATCATATACCGAATACCGCCTATGTTTTTTATTTATTTTGCCATTATTTTTTTCGTTTTTTGTTGTTGTATGTACAAAGTGGTTTTAATGGACGCAAGTCAAGTGTTGATTTCAAATTTAGTAGCGATGATTTTCGCTATTGTTGTTATAATGTTTTACAATGATGGCGCAATCACATGTGCATACATACATGCAAACACATACACATGCTTAAATGAAGCAATGAAATTATGTGTATGTTCGTGCTAAGAAATAGTATGCATGTATGTATGTATGTATGCACATACATAAGTATGTATGTACATGGTTAATATCCGTTTATGACAAAGCCCTAATAGTAATAATTGGTTGTACATACATATGTATGTATGTACTCGTACATATGAAAATATGTAATTAAGTGCTTCTTGTTAATGCTTGTAAGTGTAATTCTGTTTTAATAAAATAGTGTTGAATAATAAAATAAATACCAAGACCTTATTTTCATGTACAAAAATATGAACATAAAATTAAATCACTTTGAGAGGTTATTCAACTTGAGTTGTTCTTTTTTATATATATAAATGCATATTTACATACATACATGTATGTATGTATAAGGGTTGAACTAAGCTCAATGATTATTTAAAGAGGTTTTGAAAAAGTTATGTCACAGTTACAGTTACTGACAGCTACAGCTACATAGTCTTCTAATAATGTAGTGAATTTGGATGAATAGTTTAAATTACCAGGGCAACACACAGTTGCGTAGCTGCTTCTTCAACTGTCTACTGATATTCCTACAGTTCAATAAAAGGTAGGAAAATCAACAATCTTAGACAAGGTGGGCCAAAAGAAATCACCCTATTGCAAGATGATCTTATTTTTGCAAATAGCGGCCAATATCAAATCTGTTTTGACATTTGTGAACTAGACAGATGTAGAATAGAAGTGAACATGGAGCGATACACTCCCCAAGAACGCGGAATAATCGTATCGTGGCGTTCCTGGGTCGTCTCATCTCTCGTTTTGGCGATTTACACTGGCCCGCAAGATCGCCCGATTTAACCGTTCCAGACTTTTTTTGTGGGGGTTTTTGAAGTCTCGTGTTTACGTGTACAAGCCCGAGACCCTGGAAGCCCTCAAGGACAACATTCGACACGAGTGCGAGAATCTGTCGCCCGAAGTTCTCGCCGAAGTGATGAAAAATACCATAAAACGAGCAATCAATTGTGACTGCGCCCATTTGGCCGATATCAACTTCTCGACTTGACCAATAAAATTCTAAAGCTTCAAATAAACATAATTAAAAAACAGAGTCGAAGTTTTTCATTCACATAGAAAAAAATGAGAGGC
The DNA here is from genome assembly GCA_936439885.1 of Nowickia ferox. Classification (NCBI taxonomy): domain Eukaryota; kingdom Metazoa; phylum Arthropoda; class Insecta; order Diptera; family Tachinidae; genus Nowickia; species Nowickia ferox. Next base: position 82,133,223 of record OW387024.1, read on the forward strand.
AAACAACATCGGATGACTTCTTTTGGCCCACCTTGTACAAAACATTTGCACAAAAACATAACACGACACAGTAGTCGAAGTAAACTAATAATTAGCATAAGTCAGCTCTCAGGACGATGAAAAAATATACATACATATTATTTAATATCGTCAACTCATGAGACAATAAATGTGGATAATAAAGTATAAAAAATTAAATTAAAAATGGCATGGCAGGAAAAAATAATAAAAAATTTATGGTCTTGTTATTAGAGAAAAAAGTGCCTTAGTCGAGATAAGCTAATTTTGAGTTTCAAAAGTACTCCCGGGGCAAAATCTGAAATATTTCTTGCAATTTTTCAGGAAGCTATAGTGATATGACTTGCTGCTTTAATTTTTTCCACTTAAAATCTCATATTCCATATGAGAGATTAATTTAGGTAAAATTTGGTATACGAGCACATATTTGAAATTGAATGTATTAGTTGTAGTGTAACAATGCTTTCCTAAATTAAATAAAACTGAACACCGAATTTTCCAATTTAAATGTTTGAAAATCGACTTGAAAGTTTATTAGTGCTCTGCTACAAAACAGTAAAATATGACTTAAGCACTTTTTCCTTATTGCCACAGATATTTAAAAAAGCTGTTCGAACGAATTTTTATTAGATTTTATGACGCACATTCGACGAATTATGCCGCTATTGTCAATTTTACTCAAAACAGTATAGGTACAGACATACATATGTACATAAATATGTACATACATTTATACAATCGCACACATTTTTATCAACTGAAACTAAAACTGAATACGATGAGAAAGAAAATTTATGACATCAATTCATTGACGCACTCTACCTAAAATATGTAATTATAAAATAGTTTTTAGTGTTTGGGTGCCTAGAACAAAAAAAAAAGTTGCTAAATGCTTTATTTGACATTCAGTCTTTAAATACATTAAAGAATTTTTGCTTGTTTTTTTTGTCAAGCAACTTCTATATGAACTCTACTAATGAATTTCATAAGCAGGAACGAACGAAAGAAAATAAGCAAAAATTCCCATTCCAAAATCGTTTACAATAAATAATTCAATCGTTTATTTCAGTAAGAAATCCGTCTAGTGCGCTTTTTTAAAAGTCAGTTGATGGATTCAATTAACACACACACACACACATAATTACAACACGAAAATTTTGCTAAGTGGCAGCACTGGTATCAATTTGGGCAATTTAACTTTGTTGAACAGAATGTAACGTCTGATGTCTTCGATAGTCAAATCGTATCGTGCTGTTGCGTATCAGCTGACAAAATCCGTGACATTTAATAAACATGTTGATGCTCATTGAAAATGTATTGGCAAAGTTTGCTACAGAAAATGCGACTTACATACATACATACATATTTACGTATAAAGCATAATAAATACAATAACAGCTGACATTCGCTGGCTGTCTTACGTTTTCACTAAAGCCTATTAATATGTTCACAATTTCATGCGAAATTCTGTCAAACTGCATTTAAAAGTATTTGGTATGAAATATTTCCGAAATAAACTTGCAAAAGTAATACTCTGTTCTTATTGCGAAAAAACATGTAAAATGTATCTGGCAGCGTGTTTTTCTATGCAAAGTGTTTCTGGCATCATTTTCGTTTCAGCTGCGAAACAACCAACATGAGAAGTACTTTTTTCGCATGGAATTCTAAACAATGTTTTATAAACTCAAGCAATAAAAGCGTGAAAAGAGAATTAATTTTGTTCGGAACATTTTCTGCTTGAATTGGTTTACTTTTAATGTTTGTCCGGACAAAATCGAACTGAGCTGCCAACTATTTTAATTTTTTAGCCAAAGTTGAACTGAGATGCCACGTCATGTTATATAAATAATAAAAGCACAGAGTATACTTGTATTTATTAGAATAGAAATAAAGGAAAATTAAAGAAAAAAACATATATGTAAATATGGCGTTGAGCGAAACAATTGCATTAAACAATTAAAAAGATGTGTGTGACACAGCAAATTGTAATCATCTCACGCTGTGCTGCCACCTGTAAAATTAATACGCATCGTTTGCTCACGTATTTCATATGGTAGCTTTGATTTTCCAGACAAAATGTTCGAAATGGATGAATGGTCTTGCAAAAAAAAAACTCTCATTAAAAAATTTCTCCAGACAAAAATTTTGTTCCGAAAAAACGGGTGAATTTACCTTTATGTACTTCCACCTTAAGCCGCATGCAAACAAGTCAGCTGGTTTTTGTATTCGGTGTTGCCAACTTTTATTTAATTTGCAGTGTTATCTTAAGCGAGTCATGTACTCGTAACTTGAAACGCAAAAAAATCCTAGAACGAATAGAACGCGTATATTGCGTACAATGCGGTAAAAAGAGAAAAAAAAAGCGTTGTGTGGACTTTCAGCTGTGCGAATATTCCACAGGAAATTTGTTGAAGCAACTTAATTTGCTTGCTCAGTACATAAATATGTACATATAAACACATATTTATATCAGTACATACATATGTATATGCATATGTACGTACACATGTAGCAAAAGTTGTGGTTCCTAGTTCTTACCACTTACATAACCGTACATACATATATGCATACAAAATAAAAAAATACAAATAATAAATAAAATAATAATAAAATAAAAACAATTGTGCAAATTAAAAGTTTCCTTTTATTTAATTCCCAGAAAAAATCCATATTATAGTTTTTGCCATCAAGAATTATTAACAAAAGTAAAGAATTTAAAGGAAATTAAAGGCAAGTGTGGCGTACGTATGGAAAAAAATATTTTTAGGTTTTATTTCTTGTTTCCGGTATTATTATATGGCGCTTAAAAAAATGAGTTTTTTTTATTACTTAACAATTGCAAGAGAATGTTTTGAAAACAAACTAATTTTTAATGATAAGTAAGAGATTTTCCAAAACTATGTATGTATGTTTCACTCAATGGAAAAAGGGATGGCAAAGGATGTTTAGTTTTCCTGTAACAGGATTTTAAAAGAGAAAGAGAGAGGCGCGGGAGATAGAAAGAGAAGGAACACGTGTTAAAGTCGCTAGAATTACAGCGGAAATGTAAAATAACACAAGTTTCTAACATAGTTTTCATAGCGAAGAGCAGCGATGCCAATTTGGCGCGTTTCGCGCTAGATTTGGCGCGTTTTAACTCTGCCAAACGCGCTTTTTTTAGTCTTAGCGCGTTTACTAAAAAAAGCGCTAAATTAGCGCGTTTTGAATAAAGTCAGTATCATTTCAATCCAATATTTTTTTTACTTTTCTTTCCATAAATTTAACAATTTTCTAGTATTCAAAACACATAACATTTTTTAAATTTAATAATAACTCAGCTGTCGCAAATAAAATTCCCTTGACTGTGGTTAGAATTAAAAACGCATTTTAATACTCTAAATGGCAAATATTTTGAAATTTCATGAAAATTCGTGATCAAACAAATTTATGTAACTTATTAAGCATCTATTCTAGCTGAAGTACAAAAAGCATTTGAATCGCAAAAACTATTCGACAATTTATATACATACCTACCTATAAGTTGTTACAAAGTTTGACAAATAAAATAAAAATAAAAACTAAGGATTTCGATTATTTGGAAAGCAATTCTGATTCTGAATTAAATGATTTTAATTGTTTAGGATATAATTTAGAAGAAACAATATTATAAAATCTGAAAAGAGCTACTAAAAAATTAATTGTATTAACTAATGCACATGTAAATACATGGAATTTTATTAAAATTTAATTTAGCGCGTTAGAAAATAGCGCGTTTTGGCTATAAATAGTTGACAATGCTGCAACTTAGCGCGTTCTAGCGCGTTTTGCGAAGGCGTTTGGGTTACAAATAGTTGGCATCGCTGGCGAAGAGACAGACCATTTATTTACTCATGTGAATATAGAAATATGTACATACATACATACATACACATGTATGTGAGTAGTGGTGTGAGATTTTGTTACCACTATTAATCCTGGGGTGTTTTTTGAAAGGTGCACAACTTTGAATTGAAATAATATAGCATTTGAATTACATTTTTTAGAAACATAAGTTGATGCCAATTGTACTTGAATATAAGACTAGCAAAAATAATAATACGAAATAAATTAATCTCTCGACATAAATAAATATGTACACAGAAAAAAATAGACAAGAATTATTTTCAAAAAAACCATGTTATTGAAAACTAATTTTAATTTCAATAATATTTAACTCAATACGATATTTTATCAATAGCGCGCATTTTAAAATATCATTCAATTTAATTTGTTTGTGTTGGTGTTTATCTTGCTTGTTGATTGACCCAACGCGCTGATCTGTTATTGTTGTTGTGTATTTTGATTGCTCGTGTTGTATACGTGGCTTGTTTTTTACTCAACAAAGTTATTTGTTAAATTATACCATAACGCAAAATGCACATGTAGAAGAAACATAAGAAATCATGTTTTGCGTGTATTCATTATTTGTGTATACAAGAATGATTTGCTCTTTAGCTGAGTGGTAAGAGGTTGCCGGTTCGACTCATCCCAAACACATTCAGTTTTAATCGCAGCCAAGCAAATACAAACAAAAAGTGGTTGAAAAATGTGACATTCATACACACACACAATAACAATTATCACTGAAAATAAAATTTCATTCAACAACTTTTTTCTTTGATTCATTAAATTTCTTTATTGACTGAAAAAAATATATCCAATACACGTGCTTACAATTTTATTTATCAATAATGCAAAAATCGTCATTACAGAAAATTGAAAAGATTTTTTTATTGAATCAGCGATTTTCGTATTCAAATATCAAAATCATTTTTTTCTGTGTATGTATTAGAGATGGGCGCGTGTCAAATTGAATAGCAAAAAAGGGATTTTTTTAATTCATATTTTTTTATTTTTTTATTTATTTTTGCTTAATTTCAGAACTTTAAGCATAAGAGACCCCTACACTATCAACAAATTTGTTGGTTTTATGTGTTTGACGATACAAAATATTAATTTTTTTTACTGGAAATTCATGCATACATATTTTAACAGCAAAAATCGTTTCGTGTTTATCGTGTAAATTTTGCTCAACACGATACGACACGACAACACACGAAAACAGTTTTTCTGTCACGAACACTTCGTGTTGAGCCGTGCGTGTTCGTGTCACGAAAAAATATGACACACGCCCATCTCTAGGAATGCTTTAAAAGTAAAGGCCTCTGTTGTTGTTCTTTCCTTGATGACTGACGACTGCCTCTTGAAAAGAAAATTGACTACGAAGTTACGTGTAGAATACGCCACAGCTGACAATTTAAATGAATTTTGACTAGCAATTTCTTTCTGCACGCAACGTTGTCCTCCATGTTTTCAGTAAGCATCCAACCAAATTGGTATTGCAAAAATAATTGATAATCATTACTCTTTACCGCTGGCTTGTTTAGTTTTTCGAGGAGTATTTATCCCATAGTACGTTTGAGGAAATAATTGGCCATATCCAACGCAAAAAACTGTTTTCAGAAGAAAAACTGCCTAAATATGTTTTACTAGTAATATATTTCTTAGAACAAAGTAAAAATAGCATAACACATATAGTTATTTTACCTAAAGCTTTTAGCTTACAGCAAAATTGCACAGAAATTTCACAATTTTTTAAACTTGAATGAAATTCGAGCTGAAAAAAGTCAGCCAATGTAGTCACTGGCAACACAATATTTGCTCACTGTCGCCAACAAAAATATAGATTAGTTCAATTGGACTACAACGATAAAATCAGCTGTCGTCAAAATCAATCTCAATCCCATATAAACATGTGCAGTCGGTAGCTTGCTGTGGTGAATGTGTTAAATGCTTAAGCAGCAACGAAATACATCTAATTTTTTTTTCATTTAAATTTTTAGTAAAGTGGGAAACTAGGAGCACTTCATGTTTATTCAATTGCCAAATTGTATTGAACACCCATTACTAAAGTGTATTTTTAACAAACTGTGAGGGTTCTTCTAAAAACCTAAAATAGCTAGTGCATTGCGATAACAATTCTTTAGAAAGATTTTCTATTTTCTCTTCGAACAAGATTTAATTTATCTTTTATTTTCTGTTCGCAACAGAAATACAGTGTAGAAAATTAGAGAAAAAAAGCTACCTTTAGTGAAAACTATACTTGATAAGCGAACAACCCCTTTTCTACTTCTAATAATTTATTACTGTAATTCCTTCTCATTATCCTTCTTTACGTATACAAGATAAGATTATTTATACATGCATACATGTATGTATGCAGGAATACTATACAAACTTAAACATACATAATTCAACATCCATCCCTGTTTCGCGTTATCATTATAAAATACACAAATACATACATATGTATGTACTCGTGCATATGTAGATACATTACATTTCACACATACATACCTATTTACATTTACACATGTCCTCGCACACATACATATGTACATACCTATATGTATGTGCTATTTATTTTACCCCTGTAGGAAATGTCACCAGTGAATCAATACTGATTCACTAGTGACTTTGTCACTCGTACTACCACAGAGGATACCAGAGTTTACACGAGCACAAAGTAAGACGGAAGATAATTGTGATTTTGTGGTGTTTTTAGAGGTCTCGCTCACATAGTCATCAAATCCTCTTTACTTTTTCTTTCGCGTGGTATTATTTTAAAGTAATTACGTTTTATTCCTTGTGGTCTCATTCGCAGCCTAGTTTTTGGAAATAAATGGTAAAAATTAATATTTGCGAACGAAAATGCTTAAAACAAAGTCTCTAATCATTTGAAATCAAATTTTAGTCCCTTTATTAATACTAATAATCCTTTTCGCATTGTGTTTTTTAATTCAATACCACAAATTCCTCCATTTAATTTTGTACAAATGTTCATGTGCTCAAGTGTATTTCCGTTTTATGCTTTGTGGTCTCATTCGTTGTTTGCTTTTTGCAAGTTCAAGTTAAAAATTAATATTTTTGAAGGAAAATGTTTAAAATTGAGTTTGTAAGCATTTGGAAACTAATTTTAATCACTTTTATAATACTAATAATATTTAACAAATTGTTTTATTTAGTTCAACACTGCAAAATCTTTCATTTAATTTTGTAAAAATTTTCAATTGTTCATTTCACTAAGTACACATTTTCTGTTGTTTGTTTTGATTATTGTACTAAATATATTCAATAACAAACACACTATATTTGTCCCTTTTTAATAGTGATCAAATCAGATGATTTGAGCTTTTTTCTTAAGTCACTTTCTTCAACTCTGGTATCCTCTGTGGTACTACTGACAAATTATGTCATGACAGGGCAATGCTTTTTGCTATAGAGATTTAACATGTGCGTGTGATTGAAAAGCAACTACGGACGTTGGTACTACTGAGTAGGTAGTTCTTTTGGAAACAGATAGTAGATAGATAGACTAGTACATTTTAATAATTCTAATGATAATGAAACTGCATATTTTGTTAACATTTGGTGTTTTAATAAAAATAAAAAAAATAAAATACATACAAAACGGAAAATGGACTTACAGTAAATTTTTAAGTAATCCCACAAAATCTACAGGCTGATACAAATTTCCACAATTGTTTAATTTTCAAATTTTTTATTTTTATACCTACAAAATGGATATGGATTATTATTTGCCTTTTGCAATTTATTTTTGTTTGATTCTTTGAATTATTTTTAATTTTATTATATTAAGGGGTTTTCATGAGAATGTTCAAAAGACTCGCAAACTGTGCAATTGTGCATTTTTACACTCTCGTAAATAAAATGTAAAAAATTGTACAGAAATTTATTTACACAAACCTGTTAAGTTTGCGCCCAATAATTTTGACTAGTAGACTTAAGCTGTGCAATTGTGCATTTTGTAAACAGCAATTTCTTGCTTTTTTGGACTTCTTTAGGCATTTTTAGACACACACACACGCGTTTGTTTCAAATTTATATAAACTGTTTGATCAAAAGTTCAATAGGGGCTTCATGAAACAAGTCCCGCAAGTTTGCTCAATTGCACAAATGGCAATTTTATGAGTTCTCATGAAAACCCTTATTATATTTGCCTTTTAAATTGATTTCGTAAACAAATTTTTATAGAAACTTGAATTTTGCTTGACGCCACTTGTATTTTCAACAAACATGTATTTTCTACGCATCAAAAACAATGTTAAGATGTAGACGCTCCGTTGACAATGTCATCAAAATAGTCGACAAAAGCGGTGACTTGGGGACACTTAACCCCACGCTTCCTTCAGGGATAATACAAATATATGTATGTATGTACACACATTAAGGTGTTGTTTTTAACTCTCGTATGTGATATTTAAAACATTAATTCTGCCAAACCTTAATATTTTGTACAAATTTTATCCTTTATGCTGCTTGAATAAAACAAACTATTTAAACAACCGCCACGTTTGTGGGGACTTTAAAATCCATCCAAAAAAAAATTTTTTTTTTTGGAAGTCTTCTTCACAAATTCTCTTGCCATGAATTTAACCCCATTACATCATTTAAATTTTTCGTCTATAAAATCGTTCATCTATTCCCAAAAGTATCAAAGGGGAAAAATGTATGTATGTATGTATATTTTTGTATGTTTATTTGGGGGATTTTTAAAGCTTTCCCATCCATTACTTTTGAATACAAATATTTATACACATTTGTAGGTCTAAAACACACACACACGCGCGCGGCACATTCGCACAATTTACTTTTGTACACATGTCGATTGTATGTAAATTATAATTTTAAATAAATGTACATATGTACATAAGTACATACATATGCACATATTTTTGAACGTTTTATTAATAAAAACAGTATTCGGTCATAATATACGAACAAATAAAAAATCTGGAAAAAGACACTTTCATGTAACCAAAAAAAAATTTGTTAATTTGTACGATATGGCATCTTTGCCATATCGAAATGCCCCACTTATGAAATCGATATTTTATGTCTTGGCATTTTTCTGCTTCTTTAACTAGTTTTTTATATAGCGATGGGAAATAAATTATTTCGCTAAATATAAAATTGAACCATGAGGAATTTAATCGTAGTCGCTGTTTGCTCAAACAGTTTGCCAGAATCATACTATGGTCAAGTTTACATCTGGCACACTTGTGCCCAAAAATGCGTGTTTATTAAGCTAAACAGTTTCATACATCTGAATCAAACAGTTTATCCTTAGTAATTAGTGGTTACGCTTTTTTGTGCACATGTAAACTCGGCCTATGCGTGTATATTCATAGGACCAATCCGCTAGTATTAATTAAATACAGCGCACAAATCTAGATGTCAAAAATATTTGTGTATGGCAACACTCTATTCTTGAATAGCTGTTGTTTTTTACATAGTGTCCACAACTGATGATTTTATATCATAACTCGTAATATTACGCCGGCAGAGCACTGTCATTTTTTCATTAATATCGGGTAGACGTTGATGATTTTATATCATGATGAATCAAACAAAATGCAAAATTCTTGCTAAAAATATCTAATTTGCGTGTTGTTTAATTTTTTGGTTACAAATAATTGTTGTGGCGCATTTTTTAAAAGAAAATTGTGTAATAAATAAACTTTAAATGCACAGTAACACAAAAAATTACATTTGATATCAAGATGAATTTATCAGGCCGTGAGCTCTGATGATTATATCATAACGCTGCCATAATATTAATAAATTGAGTCTATACGTGATGAATTTTCATCATGATATCAATTTGACATTCATCATGATATAAATTCATCAGGTGTGGACACTATGTTACATTTATTCTCTTTACATACTTCTTACAACTGCAATTCTAGCTAAAAAAAAGTCAGCCAATGCAGCAATGGTAAAGTAATAAAATAAAAATCATGTTGATTATTGAGTTCTTGTTTCAACTTTGATATTAGTTGGACTTCTCATTTGTTTAAATGGAAATTTAACATAATATCTCTGGTTGTTATAAGAAATTATTGGATAAAGGTTCCCTGATTATCTGCATTAGCAACAGTGAAATGCGCATAGGATCCAGCTAAACCCCTCAATAATAAATTTCAATGTATTTTTAATAAAATAAATATTTTACTTAATAATTAAAACAATAATTTGGTATTATTAGTGCGTTAACAAATGTTAAACTTAAATTATAACAATTCAACCCCCCCCCCCCCCAAAAAAAAACACTAAAAATTAATTTTATGAGCGTAAGCAAAATAGAGAGAAAAAAAGGTATACTACGGAATGAATAATATGGCAATACCGTGATGGTAGAGATGATATCGCTCGCAACTGCGGAGGAATACCGAAATACATAAAGTATTTAAAATTTAAAAATTTTGCTTTGGCACAAAAAATGTTTTCCGTAATGAACGGAATGAATAATTATACCCATTGACTGACCTTGACGATTTGGTGCAAAATTTGCCTACCTAACCTACAATAAACAAACTTTTTGGTATGTTTCCTTTTTATTGTTATAAAATATAAAATTCGTTATAACCGAATTTACGAATTTACTGTAGGTACATACGTATGTATGTAGGTATTTAAGAAAAATTAATATGAAATTTTAATTCTTGAAAAACAGTGCCTAGCAAATAAACAAAAGACTAAAAAGAATTTTTTCAAACATAAAAACTAACAATTATTCATTGTATTCGTTTTATTTGTCTACCTGCGCGCTAAATTTTGTTATGTTGATGCCACCTGTGATGACTAATTGCCCTCAATACGATGATACATTTTCGCATCGAACAAAATGAAGCAAATATGTATGTACCTATACATACATACATACATATATTCGTTTTCCAATTTAAAATAGAGTTGTTATTAATATCAAAACTAAAATAAACTTACGAAAAAAAACTTTTATGGAAAAAAATAATTTTAAAGCACTATTTCTTTCAATTATACGTTTTTCTGTTGGTCTATTTTATTAAATTTGATATGAAATGCTAACGAACTTTTATATATTTACATACGTCTTACAGAAATCTGTTTTCATTTTGATAGGGCCCTGTTAAAGCTCGGAGGTTTGAGTCTAGTGTTATAATTTTTATGTTTACAAATATTAAGTTTCAGCGACATATTTTTTAAACTTCGTTTTTTTACCCAAACCGTTTTTCGTCAAAAAATTAATTTCGAAAATCATGTCGCTTAAGCCGTTTTGGCGGTTATGGCACAAGTTAAAAAATCTTAAATTGTTAAAAAAAAATTAAAAAACTTTTCAAAGTTTTGTAAAACTGCAAAAACATATGCACACCATTGTTGCCATTTTAGCATTTTCACTGCTAGATCTGGCATTTTAATTAGTTAAACAGCATTCAACTTTCAAAAAATTCTGCTAAATGCTTTCTGGCAGAATTTGTTGAAAATAAAATATTTTAATTTCTTAAAAAAATTCTTCTGCATGGAGGACTTTTCTCATAAATGTACATGTATTGCAGGGTAAAGGTTCCCTGATGAGCTGCACTAGCAACAGTGAAATGCGTATAGGATCCAGCTAACCCCTCAATAATAAATTTCAATGTATTTATAATTGAAAATATATTTTCCTGAATAAGTAAAATAATATTTTGGAATTATAGTGCGTTAAAATTTTTTTAACGTAATTATAACATTTCCAAAAAACACCAATTATTAACTATTTTATGTTTGTATGTGCTATAAAAATATATGTAAATACTAATGAAATAATAAAATTATACAAAATAAACATGAAATTCAAAGCTATTTCAATAATTTTTTCTACATTTAAATCTAGCATTACTCTTTTCTTCTGTAGAACATTTTAGCAGAATTTTTTGACCGATTTACATTCTCTCATCATCATTTTCTGGCAACACTGATGCATGCATGCATATCTAAATCGTTAGTTACATTTGGCAACGCTTCTTCATGCTTCGTATTCAAACAAAACGGAAACATGTGCTCATATTTGGTACAAATACTGTTTGCTAAGCATGCATGGATGTGTATGTCAGCCCGTTGTTACATTTTACTCTTTGATTATAATTTTAAAATAATATGCATAAATACAAACGTATACATATGTGTATAGTATAGGTACATGTGGCAAAAAGTAAAAAGTGCTTAAGTCGACTTAAGAGCTAAAATTTATATAAAGCACCCGCTGTAATTTCCCAATTTAAAACTACCCTAGTGCGAAATTTTTATTTTTATTTGTGCGATCTACATATGTATAAGAAAGTTACAGCTAAAATATTTTTACTTATTTTAAATTAATACATATATGTACATATATATGTATGTGATTTCTTTTATAATATAACTTAAGTTGTAACGATTTTCCATCGCATGGCCGAATCCGGTATGTTTATCAAAAAAAAAAAATTGACGTGGGATGACAGAATAGTTCCAAATTAAAGCAACCCCTTCGAAAGAAAAATACTCGAATTTATATTCTTCTTCTATATAAATATGTATGTATATAAAATTAACTGCCAGTTCATAGAAGCCATGTCAAAATTCTCGTCGGGCTATTTACATTGAAAACAAAAACAAATTTTGAGTGCTTTGTTTTTGTTTTCAATATATGTAAATAGGCAGACGAGAATTTTTGCGTGGCTTCTATGAACTGACAGTAAGTCGCCGCTCATTAGTCTCTCATAAAAGTAAAAAACGGCTTGACCGATTTGAATACTTATTTTTTTCATTTGTTCGCTTTAATACATGTTTGGTTTAAGAAAAAATATAATAGGGAAAATTTATAAGCAATGCTTAAAGTAATATAAAATAATTACAGTAATTTTGTATCGAAAATGACCGCACATTTTGCAATTGTTACTCAGTGGTTACATATTTCTAAAACTCTTTCGACAAAATATCGAATAGGGTCTCGCCACGGACATACTCGTATTGTATTTATTGTACCGTTAAAGTGCTGAATCAACAAAGGGTCGTGGGGGCGGATTTATTAAAGCAAGAGTTTTTAGGGTGATTGCTAAGCAAAAAAAGTGTTAATAAGTATACCTTATGAAGTAGTGTTCGAAATACAAAATGATGTTTATAAGAAATTTGAAAAAGTATTTTTTGCACACCCTGTTATAATATAATCTGAAGTACTTGACCACCTCGGGTTATGGAAACTTTTCGAAGCTCATAACTGTTACAAGCAGGGTGTCCATAAAGTACATATTCACAAAGCTTAAATCCTCTTGTAACCTTTTGGCATACATCATTTTGTACTTGGGCCACCACTAGTTCAGCAGCTGTATATTTATTACCACTTTTTTTGGCTTAAGAACCGCTGCGTAATGTGAGTACGCTGTTTGCCCTCCAGTGGGTCCGGCCGCCCGTTCATTTTCTTCTTTTGTTTGTTATAATTTAACTGCTAAAGGTATGGTCACACTTGTGCAAACATTTGCCCAAAAAAACGTAACCAATAAATATTAGTGAAAAACTTTTTGATTCAGACACGTCTTTCTTAAGTTAAACAGTTTCATAAACAACTAATAGAGAATGTCATAGAATCCAACATTATTGGAAACTATTTCACTTAGCAAACACGTCTCTGAATTGAAAGCTTCTTCATTAATATTTAGGGGTTACGTTTTGGGCAAATATTTGCCCAAGTGTGACCATGCCATAAGCAGGTATCACGATTTTGATATAGGCTATATGCATATTTCTTTAAACAACGACTAGGAGAGGACAGGGGACAATATCTGCCCTTCGAAACTATCGGGTGTGTTCACAAACGCATCACTGCTCTGCATCATACGTGCAAACTTTTATTTAAAATGCAATACAAGTTCGCTGATAATTTGTTTTAGTAGTAATCATGTTTGTATACCATATTTGATATTTATTTGTGCGTTATCTACTTCATGAACCAGTTTAGAACATTTAAATTTCCATTTGCAGCGCAGTGATGCATTTACGAACACACTCATCCAGCCGATTTTTATGAAATTCAAAACAAAGAAACAACTGCTTTAAAAAAATTAACACAAGCTTCATGTTTTTTTTTTTTCATTTAACTTAAAGCATAAATTGTGCATATGCGTTTAAAAATACACACAAGTTTTGTACTTTAAGGCACACATCCACACAAAATTTCCAGTTGTCATGATTTTTGGTCAAAAATTAATTCCGAGCGGGCAACGACGCGGGCAAAGATACATAGTATCGAATATATGTATATAAAATGTATGTTTAAACAGATTCTTCAATTAATAAGGTTCCGAAAGAGTCATTAAATAATTCTTTTATCTAATTTTTCGACCTTTTTCAATATATTCAATTAAACTAATTTTTTGAGCTTTAGGTCAATGTTTATTATTATTTATTTAACCAAAGGTTAACGAAATATCGAAGTACTAAAATAATAATCAACATTGACCTAAAGCTCAAAAAATTAGTTTAATTGAAGTCATTAAATAATTTACATAAATAGGAATACATTTGAAAAAAAAAACAATTAAATTAGACTTAAACACTTTTTCCTCATTGCCACAGATGTACAAAAAGAAATTTATATATCGTATGTAGGTATGTATTCTATATCTGGTCATACGAATGTACATATCTGGTCGTAATTTACTTATATATATATATACATACATATGCATGTAGTAGATAAGTGTGTATGTATGTAAGTATACATGCATACGTACATATGTATGTTAATGTAATCCCAGCGGGAAAAAGAAGAAGTACGGATGCCTTCTACAAGGCCTCTGTACTCCTTCTTTTGGATGTACAAGGCCTGCTCGCTGCATCCCATATTCACGTCTTTTTTACACACGTTGTCATTGCGAGGTAGGCATTCCGTTCTCGCTTCTTTCGCAGATATTCTAAAAGGCCTCCAAAATAATAGCTCTTTAAGGGGCTTCCAGAGAATGGCTGTTAAAAGGCCTTCAAATAAAGGTTAATTTAAATTGGTTTAATAAAGGATTTCAACTGCTGGGGCCTTTATATCAAAACTTACAAGTGTTGAAATACAAGTAAAATAGTTGTGACAATATATTTTTTATATGAATATATATAAAAAGTTTTCCCAACTGTTTTACTTGCACTACAGCACTTGTGAGAATTTTAAAAAACAGGCCCGAGGTATTCAATATGCACATCCATACATATAGTGTTTTGCTGTTTATTTTGTGATCAAAAGGGTCAAACATATTGAGAGGAAACTTCTGAAAATAACAAGAATCCACATAGCTTTCATACACATAATCTTTAATCCTTCTATCTTTGGTATTTTTATATGGAATTTTGTTTTTTATAACGGCATCTGAATTCTTTGGCTTTTGCTCTGACAAAAAAAGCAAAACCACATACTTAACTTTTTCCGTTCTCCCTTCTTATAGAAGGGAATGTGGAATGTATATGCCATCTTTTTTTTACTAAAGAGCCGAAGTCTTCTATGAGGCCTTCTTCAGAAGTCACATAAGAATGTTAACTGAGTCAAAACATGAATTCGTTTGCTCTTGTTTTGGCAATATAACAAAACAAAAAATTTTACTCCTTCTCAATTCTTTTATGCGGAAAGGTCGAGGCTTTCTATAAGGCATTCTTTGGCAGTTTGATAAGAATGGTAATGGAATCGAAAAAATTCCTGAGCAGGCCTTTACTAAGGCCTGAAGTAAGAAGGTCTTCTGAGTTTTACCGCTGGGATGCTGTGTGTTTTATTTTTGTACAATTTATAAGTTTGTATGTACATATTTTCACTTGTAAAATTGTTCATACACATAGCAATATGTATGTTTGTATGTATGTATGTATGTATGTGAACATGTGTGTATTCATAATGTATGCAAATTTAAGCATAAGTATGCGTATGTACATACGTATGTACATATTTATGTATGTATGTATGTACTATGTATACATATTTTTAATAAAATATATAACATGCAAATTATTTTCCATGTACCACAGAAATATCAAATTTATTTTCGTTTCTATTTTCATTTCAATGTTTTTTAATGCTTTTCCTATTTATTTTCCGAATGTGTTTTTGTATGCGAAAAGGAAATTTAGGCTTCTCATTTGGATGTTGATACTACAAAAAGCGAATACCTTCAACTGATACATTTTTATGTACATACATATGTACATACATATGTACTCAAAAAGCGACTAGTATTTGTATACATATGCCCTGTTTAAATGGCAATAAAGTAGCAGCAGTGCTGGTGCTGGTGGTTAGCAATCATGTGTGTATGTCCCTTGGTAAAAATATCGAATTTAATGGACTTGTTTTTTTTCTCATACAATATTTTTCATTTTCAGCATTGAAAATTTAATTAAGTTTTATTTTGTGGGTTTAGAGAAAGAAACTGCAGTCCATAAATAAGCCTGAAATTGTAGTAAAAATTAATAAAAAAAAAATTCAATCGATATACATATGTACATAAGTACATACATACATACATACATACATATGTATATACGTTTAAGTCTCTACATAAGTAGTCTCATCCCCAAGGATACTAATACACTTATTAAAGCCTTACAAATTTAGTTACACAGAGAGAGCGTTTTATATGCATTTAGCATTGAAGAATACTAAGTTTGAAAAGAAACAAAAGAGTTTGATTGGAAATATGTATGTATTACATATTGAAAAATATAAAGACTTGCCTAGTTATCATCTGATATGTGAAAGGTGTTTTTTTTTATAAAGTGACACAAGTTTAAATCATAACAAAGCAAGGAAATATATTTTTAATATCAATGAAACGGGCTTTATTGGAAAGAAAATTTTATGAAATTAATGTTTAAATATGATTTCTGCCATGTGGCCGTATTTCGCCGATAACTCTTCGAATGTTGATTTGCAGGTGTTCAATTGTTTGTGGTTTATCGACGTAGACAAGTGAATTAACATAACCCCAAAGAAAATCATCCAATGGGGTTAAATCACACGATCTTAGCGGCCAATTAATTGGGCCATTGCGTGAAATTATTTTTTCATCAAAAGTTTCTTTGAGTAAATCAAATGAAGCGCCCGCTGTGTGTCATGTGGCTCCGTCCTGTTGGAACCACATATCAGCAAGATTAATGCCACGTAATTGAGGTACGAAAAAATTTCGAATCATGTTCCTATACCGTTCACCATTGACAGTAACATTCTGACCATCATCGTTTTTGAAGACATATGGGCCAATGACTCCGCCAGCCCATAAAGCGCACCAAACAGTTATTTTCTGTGGATGTATGAGGTGTGTTCAAAAAGTATCGCGAATTTTGTGTTTTTTCAAAAATTATTTATTTATTCATGAATATCTATTTTGTCCCCTTCAAAGTAATCCCCCCTCAGATATGCCAACGTTTTTTGCAATCTTCGAAGCGCTTCAAAAAATATTTTTTTTTATCTGGTTCAGCTACTCCTTCGATGCTGTCTTTATCTCGTCAATCGTAGCGTAGCGTCGTCCTTTCATGGGCCTCTTCAGTTTCGGGAACAAGAAAAAGTCACAGAGGGCCAAATCTGGGGAATACGGTGGCTGCGGCATCATTAGTGTGTTGTTTTTGGCCAAAAAGTCGCGTACAAGCAACGATGTGTGAGCAGGGGCGTTATCGTGGTGCAAAAGCCGATTTTTGTTCTTCCACAAATCTGGGCGTTTCTGGCGGATTGCAGGTAATATTCCTTATTGACCGTTCTACCCTGCGGCAAGAACTCATGATGCACCACGCCCCTGCAATCGAAGAAAACTGTAAGCAAACCTTTCACATTCGACCGAATTTGGCGCGCTTTTTCCGGTCTTGGTTCGTGCGGCAGCTTCCCTTGAGATGATTGAGCTTTGGTTTTCACATCATAACCATAAACCCACGATTCATCACCAGTTATGACCCTCTGGAGCAAATTTGGGTGGTCGTGGACAGAGTCCAACAGCTCATTAGCAATATTCATGCGATGCTGTTTTTGGTCGAAATTGAGCAATTTTGGTACGAATTGATAAAAATCGAATGGCACAAGCCAATCGATATGTCTAGGTCCTCAGCAACTTCTCTAATGGTGAATCGACTATTGGTCAATACCATTTTCTTCACTTCATCAATTTTTTTTCGTCTGTTGTTGGAAGTGCTCGGGCCTCCGGCACGCACTTCGTCGTTCACATCTTCTCGGCCTTCTGAGAACATTTTGTACCACCAATAAACGTTGCTTCGGTCCAAGGTAGCTTCTAAGTATGTCACAGTCAACATTCGGAATGAATCCGCGCACTTAATTTCGTTTTTCACACAAAATTTGATACAGGTTCTTTGTTCCATTTTTTTAATAGGTAAAAAAAAGACGAGCCAAAACGCGTGCAAGCAAAGCAGCTGTCAGCGATTAACTGAACATTCAAAATGGCCGAAATTATCGCCATAAGCGAGAGACATGAGTACCAACATAACGCCACAAAAAAATCAAAATTCTAATACTTTTTGAACACACCTCGTAATGGTGTTTCGACGAAAGCTTGTGAATTCTCCTCACTCCAAATGCGAAAATTCTGCTTATTTACGTGCACGATGAGTTTGACGAATGGAACAATTATTTTGATTAAAAATTTCAACAATTTGTACGCGTTGCTCTGGTGTGAGTCAATTCATAATGAAATTTTAAAGCAAACTAAACAAAAAGCAGCTATCAGCTGTTAAATGGGTGCTCAAATAAAGCAGTGATGCCAACTCAAAGTTGTGACACTCTAAAAAACACGCTTTATTAATAAAATTTGATATAGAGAAAATAAAAGGGCATAGATATAAAATGTTTTGTTCTTCACCCCCCTGCCCAAAAAAGGGAGAAAAAAGAGACAGAAACATCATTAATATTAAAGTATTTGAGAAATGGTTGCGTATACTTAATGAGTCTGCATAAATTTTTATTTTTTTATTTATATTGCAATTAATTTGCTTTAGCAGACGGGGTCTCTAAATAAATTATTTCCTTGAATGCAAAAATTTTTGAACGCAATAATTATTAAATTTCTTGCTTGCCAGAGAATGTGACAATTAAAATTTGTGTATACACACATACACTGAAAGAAATCCATGCAGAACATTTTATAACAAACGAATGAAATGTAGAATATTTATTTGCTCCCATGAAGGCAAATGCACAAATTTTGGGTTTCAAATGAAGTGTTTGTAAGTGTAAAGTTGTGTTTTTAAATATTCTAGGTTCAGGGAAAAACAATTTTTTGGTACTGCGTGTGAACCAAAGAGTTTCATACTCCATGCAAAAAGGTGTTACACGGAATGATTGTTAACAATCGTGAATATTATTTACTCATCTTGTCCTAAAAAGAAATATTTATTGAAATTTTTCATAAAATTTTGCGATCTTTTTTTAATGTCCAATTAAACTATTTTTTCAAGCTTTAGTACGTCTGTTTATATTTTTATTTTTTAATTCGATATTTTGTTTAAAATAAATTTTTATGATTGAAAAGAAAAAATTAAATATCAAAAAACAAAAAATAATCAGGGTATTTCTTATTTTTTGTTTTTTGATATTTAATTTTTTCTTTTCAATCATAAAAATTTTTTTTAAACAAAATATCGAATTAAAAAATAAAAATATAAACAGACCTACTAAAGCTTGAAAAAATAGTTTAATTGGACATTAAAAAAAGATCGCAAAATTTTATGAAAGAAGTTAACCGAAGGTTAACGAAATATCGAACAAAAAAATAGAAATATAAACAGGCCTAAAGCTTGTAAAAATAGTTTAATTAAAAATAGTATAACTTTTTTATATTTAATTGGAAGGGAAATATTGAAATTACGCGAAAAAATAAACAGCCCAATCATGAATATTCCCTTGAAATTTATTTCTCACGGAAACTAATTTTCCTCTCGAAAAAAATCCTCCAATCATAAATTCCTCGGGAACGAAAAACAGTAATAAGTGGCATCACCGCATTGCGAAGCCAGTTATTTTGTTTTCTCCCTTTTTTTGTGTACAAACATAAACAAAATTATTGAAAGTAAAAATGTATAAAAAAAGTTTAAAATTTATGTATTTAGACATTATTTGTGTTTTTCGAAACACAAATTACTATTTTATTTACATAAAATTTGTTTTAATGGAGTAATAATTACATTTTTATGTAAACTCCCTTCTGTCTCGCAAGGGAAAGATTTTTAGTGAAAATAAACAAGTTCAGCTGCGTTCATAATACCAACTTTTATTCCCGGGGAATTTTTCTCTTCCCGCATTTGGTTAAACAAAGGGAAAATCAAATTGATAATTGGAGAAAAGGGAAAACTGTAATTGTGCTGAAAGTTAACGAAACCCAGAAAAAAGTAAAAAAAACCCCGCGAAAAATATTCATCATAAGGGGAATCAAACAAGGGGCAACATGTCTAGGGAAAAATTATTCACGATTGCAATTTGTGAAAAAGGGAAAATATTTGAAGGTAAAAAATATTCATGATTGGGGTGTATAATTTTTCTGAAACACTTTCTATTTATTTATTTATATGTATATACATACATACATACTTATTTACACCCTTATTTATAAAAAATTTTAAGGCTTTCTAAAGGGTGTTTAAAAAAAATTTATAAAATATTTTTCTTATTAAGCCTTTATAAGGCCTTAATATTTTTTATAAATAACGCTGTTATTTTATTATAGTTTAAATTTTAGTTTTAACTAATTTTTATTATAAAAAATAACATTTGGCTAAAGAAAAACTTTGTAAAACTATAAATTCTATTTTCAGAAAATCGACTTTTCCAGATGTTTTTCCTAAATCTTAAGAACAATACAAAATATAAATAGGTATGTATGTATGTATATAAATATGTACGAGTATATAATATTAAGAAATTGCTATAAATATAAATAAATAAGCAGCCTTAAATTTAAGCATGATACTTCGAGGTTGTTTGAAGCTCTCTAGTAATTATATAATTATTTATATACATAGATATGTATGTATATATGTACATATGCGCGTATATACAAAGTATGGACATAAATATGTATGTATGTATGTACATATATAAGAGTAGAGTGAAAAATTAAAGACACAATTGAAAAATGTTTGACAACAATTTTCAATTAAATAATTTTTTAAATAAAGAATATTATGGAACGGAAAATATCTCCACCAGCAGGAAATGTCAATTTAGACAGAAAGATATACATAAATAATGATTCACTAATTTTAAACAGTTTTTGAACATGAAAAAATCAACTCTCGTTGACTTTTATCAGCACTATCACGTATTGCTTTAATATTATCATTGTTAAGGCTCAGTTAGCCGACTGTAATGCAATGTAAATGTAATGTAGGAAACAGCAGAAAAAAAATGTTGAGCAACATTGATTATTTCATACGAAAAATTAGACATGTAAACAATATTAACTAGCCCTGAAACTATGCTACAATTTCTTATGTTTTTAAAAACGCCCCATGTGTTTGTTGTAAATTCCATGCGAAATAAGTGCCACCCGTCTTATTTCGCATGAAAGCTTAAAATGTTGAAGATACATTTCATACGTTTTTCCCAAGATAAACACAGTACTATTTCTGCAACATTTTTCCATGAACAATTCGTGCCAATTTTTTTATATGTATTTTGATAGCATTTCATGTGAAATGTTGAACAGAGTATCAGGCTTTAACCGTAAATTTTCTATACGTAATGGTAGGTACACACTTTGCAAAGTGTTTACGCAACATGTTTATTATTCATAATAAAATATCAAAATATTTTGATATTTCTGATAGATACATCGAATGCAACACGAAATGAAACCATAAACAAGACTGGTTGCGCAAACATGTTGCAAGGTGTGTACCTACCATTACGTATAAAATATTTCCGTTTACAGGGCCACTAGTAGATGGAAAGACCTCATATCGATGACTGTTTTACAGAAACAGCCTTTAATAAAGTTTTGTAATCCTAAAGGTAGAATTAGCCGAATGCACACGTAACTTAAAAGTGCGTGGCGTGGGCTGAAGTTGTTAGCACGTTGACTACAAAACCGAAGGTTCAGGTTGCGAGCCCGGTCTCAGACAGTCATTAAATAGCAACACGACGCAATTTTCTGATGTGCATAAGTGTTCCTTTGTATCAGTTGTTGTAGGAAAGTTCAAGTGATGAAGGCATAGACAGTTATTGAGCTACACCGGCTTCGACGGATACTAATCCTAATGTAACATCACAGCGCTCTCCTTCGTCTTCGGTATTCACCCTTATCGGGAATAAAAGTTCACATGAAATGTGTTCTCTTTCCCTAAAATTGTGATCGCCGATGCTTGCGTTGTTGTTGTGTCAGTATACAAAATTACTAATTCTGTTCATCATTTCATGTTCATGGGAAATATTTCACGTGAACAAAATGTTCGCCTTTTATTCCCGACAAGGGTGATTGTGTAGCAAAATTATCGGCGAAGTAAAATAACCAATAAAATAGCTACTAGACTAAACACTTTAATACGCCTCATTTAACACCAGAGGCGCTGCAACACTTCATTATTAGAAACGTGCAAAAAAGAAGAGCTGTAAAAGAATGTAGCTGTCCCCTATCTCTTGCTTCACCACCTGTCTTCTCTACCACTATCCCTTTCTTTAAAAGAAAGTAAAAATATATAATTTTGCTGGTGCGGGCCAATAAACCTTGTATAGGCTACAAATTTGTTCATTTGAGGTGCGGCACGTTTTTAAACGTTCAAATGACGGGACGCTTAGAGCAACTTTCGTCTAACGAGACCTTAATATTCCCTAATGAAGAAAAAGTCCAATGAGATTGTGGTGTAGAGTTGTCAATGATACAGATTCGTATGAAATGCAGTCATAATTTCATCCTCTAAACTTTGTGTCGACTGCACTAGGAAGAAAATGAAACAAAGACATCACGTGGTGCATGAATGTATTGTTTTGCGAAATAATATTATAGATGGTTGTCTTTCATTCTAAACTTTTGTATTTGGATGATATTTAACAATTTGAATTTTCGAGCAGATCTTTCCTTTAAAAGTAAGTAAAGGTTGCTACTCTCTTATCTATGATTTCCACATAGTCTTCAATTAAAAGTTTAAGTGATATTTTTAGCAGGTGCTAAAAATATTTGGGTACAATTCAAAAGATGATCTTTCACAAAGCTTTTCTTTCAGTTTAAAAAAATGGAACATTTTCAAGAAGTTGATGAATTTGTATTTAGATTTAATTAGTTCCGAACTTATTTTTATTCTGTTCAAATGGAAATAAAAATATTTTTTGCTTGACGGCGGATGTATTCTCATTGCGTTGTATGTTTTAAAATTAAATGCAAATATCTGTGCAGTCTCCGGAAAAAGAAATTTCTAAAATACCAAAAAGGTCATATTTGTATATTTGTTAAACAGCGTCAGGGCATAATAAATAATTTGTATTTAAATAAATTCAAATACTTCACATATACATATCAGAGCTGTAAATGAATCATTAATTTTTGAATTAATTCTCGAATCATTCATGCACTGAATTACATAGCAAATTTTGAATAAATAAAAATGCATTGCAATTCATTGCAAACGAATTGAAACTCATTTATGCCTAATTCGTTTGAATTGATTCAAATTTCATTCAATTCTTTTTTGTTGTGAAAAGAATTAATTCAAAATTTAGCTAATTCGTAACGAATTAAAATCAAAAAAGAATGTTTCATTTACAGCTCTGATACATACATATGTACATGTGCATACAAATATATTTAACTATTAAAATGCATACCGAGAAATTATGGATTTGTGTGTACTGCACATACAGTAATTTAAAAAATTCCTCTACCAATAGATTTTTTTAAACATACATACATAAAATCATTTTCAAATGCTTTTTCAATCATTATGTTGCCTGGGATGAGAGAGAGAGAGAGAGATAATAAAAACTTTTCTATGTGTCTTGGTTCTGCTCAAAACTAGATTGTACACGGGCTGTGCTATCGTACAATGACGGAAAGGCTCAGTTAGCCGACTGTAACGCAATGTAACTGTAATGTAGGAAACAGCTGATCGATATTTTTATATGAAAATTAGGTTTCGTTACATTACATCTCTATAAACATTTTCATTAATTTTCAAATAACAATATCGATCAGCTGTTTCCTATCGTTGCAGTTACATTACATTACAGTCGGCTAACTGAGCCTAAAGTCTCCTGTTCCTCATGAATACAGTTTATGCAGAAATGTTTCAACGGCAAATTTAGTCTCATAGTATGCACACTTCTATAACACAGCCTTGCTAATTATCATATCATGTTTAAATCACCCAAAAGGTATTGCAAGTTTTAGTAAATGATCAATTAGAATTTGCTGCTCCGCACAGCTCCGAAGAACTTAAAGATCATATCGCCTTACAATTGAGTAATACTTTTAATATATTATCTACACACTTATTATGCATTTCAAAGAAACAACCCAATAAAAAAGTAGAAGTTATTCTAGAGGAATTACATGTTCAAAGTGCATGTCTTCCACTTCGTAAGAAGTTAGTACATTATAAACTTCCTCATGGGCATGGCAAAGATCATGTTTGCTGCCGTGTACTGCACTGATTTTATGTAATAATGTGTAATGGAATTCTCATTTGGTTTATATTGAAATTAGTATAAGTATTTCAAGTGACGCATGGCTTTGGCCAATTTCATTATGAAAATTAACAATAATAATTAATTTATTTTCACTGATTAAACAGAATTAGCTTGTCATGACTTCCACTCCAATGTATAATTATCAAAAAAGAAAATTTCCTGCAAGGAAAAATCCACGCTTGCGCACTACTTCTGCACCAAAAAGAAATTAGGATATTATATTTGGAAGATGTTTGAGGTTTCATTTGACGAACCGAAAGACAAAACTGAGCGAAACGTTTCCAAGATTCGGTTCAAATTTTGTAAACAGAATTGTAAATTCGAAATTATATTCAATTATAGTAAAGCTCATCGTGTGTATACACGATAACTCCGATAGGCTACTGAAGGATAATCTGGCAAGGAAGTGCAGAGGAAGATCTTCCACAGCAGGACAGAAGCAGAGGAGATGCAAGATGCTTTCCTCCTTCTCTTCTGAAGCAGCAATCACTGTCCGGGAGAGCCATATTTTTCGCATGGGTTCCAAAAGTGCAGTGGCCGGTCAGTGTGTCCAAGAGATTCCTCAAGTGCTTTCTAGTGAAGTTCGAGCTTTGTAGTTCTGTTGTTGTTTAGGCGAGGCCAAAGCGTTCTTGCTATTGCACAGGTGGGCTCATTGCGCCATCTGTCCTAAGCTGATTTGAGAAAGGCAACATCTAAGCGTCTCCAGCAGGATAAGAGTGGGAGCCCACTCTTTTCTAGGTCATTCGCAACTATGTTGCCTGAACTAGTCCCATGCGCATGCACCCAATTTAATATGATACATGCGTGCTGCGCAAGCCTATCGAGGACTTTGCTACATTATTGGACAAGAAAAGATGTGGTATAAACACCTGTGAGGGACTTAATTGCAGACTGGCTGTCAGTTATGATATGGATATCCCTATTTGATATCCGATAGAACCTTAGCGAGTGTGTTGCTCTCTGCCTGAATTAAATATTGTAAAATTTTTTTAATAAAGAGCTTGTTTGTGAGTGTATAATATACATTTACATACATGCATACATATATACTCACATGTATACAAACATACAATATATCAAATTATGCAAAGGAAATATGAGAATTTGTAATAAATAATCATGGGGGACAGCTTTAGCCTTAAATGTACATAAAAAAATCAACATAAAGCTATTTTTATGATACAACCATAATAGAGAAAATTTTAAAAATACTTACTCACATGCATATGCATGTATAGTAAGTATGAGTATGAGTGTACATAGATACATATGTATGCCTGGGTACTTACTTGACAGAATTTAATAAAGTTTTCCACAATTATCGATTTATCGTCGAGTGTCATTTGACCGGTGAAACGTACACCCAATTGTTTGAGATTATCTTTCTTTTTGGGTGGCAGTTTGTTCATATGTTGGAAAATGCCTTCTTCAACCTTGTGCGACGGATGGGCCTCAAAATTATCATTGATGGTGAATGTAGCTAAAGGCTTGGGAGCAGCTGGTGAGGCTGCTGCTGCCGCCGTCGCCGTCGCCGTCGCAGCACCGGTCGTTGAGGCAGCATTAGATGAGGAAGTGTTTTGTGAGTTTGCCACACCACTCAACATGGAGAAGTCACTGTGATTTTGATTATTACCACCCTCGGAAGATGTATTCGAGTTAGAGGCATTCAGATGAGAGTTGGGATAAGTCATAGATGATAGTTCCATGGATGATTCATTTGAATTGGAGCTATGCACCGAATTCATGTGATGCAAATCATATATGTTGTGCTTCGAATCATGATCATAGATATCCATTGGTGTGGGATGAGAGGTGTTGCTCACCGTTGGGTTATGATGGTTGTTGTTGGCGGAAGACAAGACAGGAGCTTTACGTGCGGTAGCACGTTTGTGTGTACTATCTAAATCCATAAGACCATTATTTAAGGAAGCTTCTGGTTTTGTACCCACAGCTGTGGCGTGGGAAGATTGCGTTTGATTCTGTTGGCCAGGTGCAGCATCGTGCGAGTTGTCATTGTAGTCATTTGAATGACGTAAATATTTCATAAACTCAAAGGAGCCGTCAAAGTGTTGCGTGCCGCTCGTTGCACCACCGGTGGCATTGGCCGCAGATGCTGGTGCACCTGCTGAATTTTGTGGATGATTCTGTTGATGGTTGGCCTGTTGATGATGTGGCAATGCCCATCTTGTTTGCTGCTGCTGCTGATGATGATGATGCCCATGGTGTTGTTGCATTTGTTGGTGGTGTTGTTGTTGTTGTTGTTGTGCTTGATAGCTGCCATAATGTTGTACAGATGCAACTGTAGGTTGAGTATTTTCGATATTTGAATTTCCCTCCTCGCCGTTACTGCTGATAAGTTCACCATTTGCATTTACTAGCACACCGTTGAAATGTTGTTGCTGCTGCTGTTGTTGTTGTTGTCCATAGACCGGAAAGTCTTCGAATGTTGAGGAGAATCTTAATTCTCCATTGCTTAAGTATTTCGAAAATTCCGAAGGGTCATTGAGGGAATTTAAGAAGAATGAACTAAAATTCGAGGATATGCAGGACATTTTGTTTGTTGATCGATTATGTTTTACTGACTGGATAAGTGATACTAAATCACAATTTTTTTTTTTCTTATTGCTATTCTTGTAGTGGTTACAGGTGGTAGTTTGTCGGTTGTGGCTAATAAACAAAAGCAATTCAACCGCGTGTAGTTTGTTTTGATTTTTTTCTTGTTATTGTTTTATTTAAACTGTGTGTGTGTGTTTCTTTTTTTGCCCTTGTTGTTATTATTTGTTTTGCAATTGCTATCCGTGTTGTTGTTGTGTTCTTTTTTTCCTTATTTTGTCCTCCTCTTTTTTTTACCAATGTTTGGCTATATCTGTCGGTCTCTGTGTGTGCTGCTTCTATTTGTCTATATGTTGATTACTGAATGGTGTTGTTTTATTTTTTATATTATTTTTTGCAGCCAAACTGTCAGGCGGCAGTTTTAGTCAGATTCCTGGTGAACAACACAAGCACACATACACACATACATACGAGTACATGCGATATGCACGAAGTGTTTGTTGATGGCTGGTTGGTTTTTAAACATTCATTCTCCCAAACACTTGCACTGTAGCGATGATGATATTCATTTGTTGTTTTTACAACTTGTAATCGAGAAGAACAAGCAGCCAGCAGTTGTAGCAGAAGAAGAAAAGTGTATGTTCACAAGAATCAAAAGAGAATTATGAAGTAAGACAAACAACAACAATGAAATCACATACACAACAATGAGGGGGCAACTTAATGTGTTGCATATAAATGTACACACAGGCAGAAAATTGAACACAACAAAAATAAAAAAATAATACAACACCAACAAAGAACAAGTAGATATAAAGACGTTAAGGCAAAAAAAAAATTAAAAACAAACAAAAACCGTCAAGTAGGGGATTGAGTATAAATTTAGTTCACAAGAATAAAAGTGGGGGGTCTACGGCTGTTACGTCGTAATGTGTTGCTATTTGAGGTTGTAAAGTTATTCCTGGTGTTTATTGCTGTTGTTGCCTGCTGCTATTGATGTAGTTGTTCTTTTGTTTTTTTTTGTTTGTTTTTGTAGCCCTTAATGTTGCTGATGATGATGATAGTTGTTGGTTGGTTGGTGGTAAAAATACTCTCGTTTTTTTCTCTTCTCTGTTTTATGTTCGTTTACAAACACTGAAGATGTCTGCCGTTGCTGCTGTTATTTTTTCGGCGTGTGTGTTTGTTTGTTTGTTTGTTTGTTGCTGCTGCTGTTGTTGTTGGCGATGATGTTGATGTTGATGATGATGATGAGGATGAAGATGTGACGTAGGTTACGTGTTAATAATACTGTTATGAATACAATGTTTACACTTTGTCAAATTTGTATGTTTTTCACATGTGTGTTGTTGTTGTTGATACTGTTTTTCTCACTTGTTTGTTGTTGTTTTTTATGTTATCCTTATTATTGCTTTTATTTTTTTATGGGTATTATTGTTTTCAACACGTTGGTTAGATAGAAATGTATCGACAAAGTGAGGAAGGTATTTATTTTCTTTATATTTTTTTGTTATTAGTTACTTTAAAGCTTTCAGTTATTTATAATTTTTATAATATTAATTGATAGGATGCAATTAAACTTTGCATGAATAATTTATATACCTATACGTACATAAGTAGGTTGCATGTATGTATTTATTTTATAATTAGGAATTATTTTTTTTAATTTAGGTAGGTAGGTAGGTATAAATTTTAAATTATTTAAGTTTTTGTAATTATGGCACATAAATATTTTTCTTTGCAGAAATACTTGAGTATTTTTTGTTGTTAGAAATGTTTTCTTTAATACTTTAAACTTTTCATTTACATATTAATAATTAAATGTAAGTAGGTAATATTTTATTATACTTATTTTTTTACTTTATGCCTATACACAAAATACTTTTTTTTATTTTAATTAAATTTAAAAATTTCTCTCAATGCCTTCGTGTGTGTACATGTATAAAATTGCACTTTGTTGTAGCTGTTTCTTTCAATTTATTCATTTTTTAAATTTCACCATATTTTTTTACTTTCTTTTTATTTTCTTTCATATAAAATGCGTATAATTTTTATTTGTACATACGTGTAGTAGCGTCTATATTCATTAATTTAAAAAATCTGCAAAATGAAAAGAAATATTTATTTTAATTTAATTTTATTTATTTAATTTAAATCAATGACAAAACAATAATAAAAATACATACATATGTATGTATGTACTTAAATTTGTTTAAGGTTATAGAGGTTAAATTAATAAACAAAACAGCAAGCAACGTTTCATTTTTTAAATGACATGAGAATTTTTATTTTATTTTTTAAATTCCCCTGTTGTCAAGATAAAAGTACATATATACATATATATGTATGTACATATAAAGCAAGTGATTAAAAATATCTAGCTATCTTTAATATTTATCAGTGTTCTAGAAGCTTTAAAAACATACCAACACATTTGCTACCTATTACAAGTGTGAGTATTTCAGTAAATTTTAAGACGGAAAATAATAATTTTTAATTCTTGCTTTAGTTGCCAAACGTAATATCTAACATTTTGGCAAGTGGCAACGCAACTAAAGTTTGATTGCCATACATATAGAAACTATATGTAGGTATCAAATCAGAAATAACTTGGAGCGCTGAACTAATAAAAAGTACACATGATGACTGTGGTTGCAGTCGAAATTGCAACGTGGCTATGCAACAGAAAGCTGCTTGCTTGTCAGTATGACTTTTACATTAGTAAGATAGGTATACATATGTATGTACATATGTACATATGCCATATACCACAATTACCACTTGTGCTTTTATGCCGTCATACCAGATGTTCGGGTTCACAGTCTGTGCCTACTACTTGATTCGCATTTGTAAACCTTATTTCTTTAGAACTATTGAAACTGGGTCAGGAACGTGCCTAATAATATGTAAACTTACTTCCATATTTACATATGTATGCAAATGTCGCACGGCTGTACGGAAGTGACAGAATGTAAAGAAGAGTCCAGGAAATATTGTTTCGCCTTTTGTAGAGCCCTGACTTAAAAGTAAGTAAAAAAAAGTTAAAGAAACTATTACTTTGATGTGTATTGTTTTTATGAATTAATTAGCGGAAATGAATGTAAATTTTCTTTATAAATAAAATGTGATTCGAAATTAGCCGTTTTCTTTACTTGCTTTTGCTGTGTGCATTCTATTTGTTAGAATTTCTTTTTTAAACGTGATATTAGTTAACTTTTTTTAAATTTAAATATATATCTACATCGTATTCATTTATAACCAGGGCAAGTTTTTTGTGCCCTATGCCATATTTGCAAATTTATTAATTTCTTCAATTATTGACATAAAAAGCCATTTTTAGTCCACCTTGCCATAAAATACCTTTTTTACAACTTAGAAAAAAAATTTGTGTCAGAGTTTTTTGCCAGCCATTTTGAACCATTTTTCGTGCCACAAAAAACTTGCCCTGCTTATAACTGAACTCTCAATAGGTATTTGATTTCAAGTAAGACATACCAAAAAGAAACTACTAAAATGTGGCTTCACATTTTCTGCCACAAATACCGATGCTTCGGGTCAAAATGTGTAAAAAAAAAAACTATGAAAATGCAATCAAGGTTGTAAAATAATTCAACATTTTCTACAGCGAGAGTCCTGTGGCCTCGCATCGATACAAATACAATAATGCAATTTCCTAAGTTTTCACGAACGCAAATTACGGCGCCTCCTGCACCCATACTAAAAAAACTGAGTCATCTCCTCTACATATAACTGCTGCGGCTTCAGTTACCTGGATAAAGAGGAACTAATAAAAGATTTTGTGCTTCTGTTCAGACGAATTCGCTTTCTGGGCAATAAGTACTTCTAATGCATATCGGAATTATTAACGATAGATGAAGAAATCTGCACTCCTTTATCGAGAGCTGCGGTTGTTTCTTATCTCTGTGTAATTTTTCCTTTACCGGTAAAACTTCTCTTCCTTCTTCACCAGCACCTGCAAGTCTTTCCCTACGAACTTTCAGATAATACAAAGGGACCATCATTAGTCTTTTCTCAGCGGCCTGTTAACCCAACATAATTTACGAAACGTAACTCAATTCAAATATGATAGATTTAAGAATTCGAAAAATGTGTCCAGAGTATTCAGTAGAAAGCATATATGTATAAACTTTAAGCTTCCCATTCAAGTCAGTTTGAAGTGCTTACTGATCTTGCAGTTATACTTTTTGTCCAAGCTCCTATTTGTTTTCTAACTTTAGAGAAGGGCAATGACTCAGCTACACATTATAGATCCGGTATAACCCTTTAGTTGGTGCTACGCCTTGCAAGCTCATCATTCCTGAGTTTCTCCGAATGTCTTTGTGCCCGGGATTCAAGTGATCTAGCATCTCGTAGAAATGATCTCTGAAGTGGAATTCTAGGGTAATAATAGCGGATCTGCCAGCAGTGTATCTGTTAATGGCGGTCGTTGAAGTAATATTCACTCTCCAAAAGGAAAATGTCTTCCATTTTTCATTTTTAAGCGCATAGGTTACGTTAGGTTAGCAGGTTGCTGGTGGAAAATAAAAATTAAGGGTCCAGCCCACTTGGGTCCAGTATAATGATCCCTTTATGCTACCTGTAAGTTGGACAGTATATCAAAATATAGAAAGGGAAGATAAAGATGAAAGAGTTAGATTTAGGTGATAGTTACTAGAGGAGAGGAGAGACTGGGTATGGAAAAGGGTCGTGTGTGTATGTATACACGCCGTAAAAGGGGGTCAACGGCGATACCACCCGCTGCTCCTAATATAAAGACTCAGATTTTTGAGTTTTATTTCCGATAACTCGTATAGGATACTGAAGTATAATCTGCCAAGCAAGTGCAGACGGAGATCTTCCAGAGCGAGAAAGAAGCAGAGGAGATGCGAGATACCTTCCTCCTCTTCTTCATCATTGCAACTGGACCTGTAATCACAGTACGGGAGACCCATACGTTTATCATGGGTTCCGAAAGTGCAGTTGCCGGCCAGTGTGGCCAAGAGATTCCTCAAGAGCTTCTAGTGCAGTTCATGAGGTTTTTAGTTCTGTGGGGGTTTACGCGAAGCCAGATGGTTCTCGCTATCACGCAGGTGGGCTGATTGCGTCATCTGTCTTGAGCTGATTTGAGAAAGGCAACACCGAAGCGTCTTCAGGAGGATGAGAGTGGGAGCCCACAGAGATTTACGATATCGACCACTCTGAGTAGGGTTCCCCTCTTTGCCAGTTCATCCGCAACTATGTTGCCTGAATTAGTCCCATGTCCACCCACCCAATTTAATATGATACATGCGTGCTGCGCAAAGCTTATCGAGGCCTTTGGGATATTCTTGCCAAAGGAAAGATGTGGAGTAAACACCTGTGAGGGACTTAATTGCAGACTGGATGTCAGTTATGATATGGATATCTCTGTTTGATATCCGATAAAATCTTAGCGAGTGTATTGCTCTTTTAATGGCAGATATCTCTGCCTATATGCTACATTCGTCCGCTAGTCTGAATGACATTTCAACTACGAATTCTGGAATATACACGCCCCCACC
Source organism: Nowickia ferox (assembly GCA_936439885.1). Classification (NCBI taxonomy): domain Eukaryota; kingdom Metazoa; phylum Arthropoda; class Insecta; order Diptera; family Tachinidae; genus Nowickia; species Nowickia ferox. Next base: position 82,165,854 of record OW387024.1, read on the forward strand.
ACCCGTTTTGAGCCGTCCGTGAAGACCGTTACGGTCCCATCCAGTGGGGCGAACCATTCTGTCAATGAAATACGAAAACTCCCATTGAAGTAGGGGTCGGGAATGCAGAAGCCAATGAGATAAGGTATGTTGCTTATTGTATTTAGAATGCTACTCATCCATATTTCATCGGATCATAGACGTTGGGTGTGGTAAATCTTCGATCTCCAAACCTTTGGTATAAAATTTTGGAGTGGCCGAAGAGAGGTGTAACCAAGACTTACTATCTCCCTAACCAGCAAGTTAAGTGGTGGCAGGAATAGTACAAGTCTTATGCATTGTTGGTAGTACCTCATGAGAGATACATTATTTTCTCCAAAGCAAACAATAATAATTAAGTTAGTCCATATTTACACTATGCAAGTCTTATTGCTAAGCTGATTAGTTTGATGGAGAGAGAGACGAGGGGAAGAGTAACGTTTATTTTCCCCTCGTCTCTCTTTCCTAACAAACTAATCAGCTTAGCAATAAGACTTGTATAGTGTAAACTAGGACTTACTATAGCCGTATAGATCCAGTTAATGGTTCTTGTTGTCAAAACTGGACTATTTCGAATGGATCTCTTGCTATAGTTGCTTTCTTTACTCTCTCGTAATCTCTCTCTCTCTCTCTCTGAAACTTTCATCTTAAGACTCAACTTGGAGGCCAGAACGGCACCCATACACTTTGGGGTGTTATGTTAGGTTAGGTTAGGTTATTAAGGGTAATGGAGCAGCAATCAGTTGTATTAGTTATACTTCTGCGACAAGAAACCCAGTTCCGTTTTGCTATGTTCTCGCTTTTCAGTAGATAAAATCTTCATATTTTATTATCGCAAACTTATGACATAATACACATTCATTTAACATTCATAACAAAAGGCAGCAGGCAGTTCAAAAACTTCTGAACAAACGACTTAGAAAACTATTTACTGTAAAATGAAACGAAACGCTCAAATTATACATACATAACGAATAAAATTCATTAAAAATCCCTCTTCCAAAACATTGGGTGTGGTTTAAATACTTAATTATTTCCTCTTATTTTTTAATTAATAAAAAAAATGAAATAAACCATTATTTAAAATTCCTTTTATCTTACGTTGCCAGTGCTTTTTAAATCATAAATTACAATATTAAAATAAAAAATTATATATAAATCCTCATTATTGTATATAGTATCTCAATATGTGTATTTAATAATATAATATATGGACTTGTAGTAGGTACGTACGTATTCATAAATACATACATATGTATGTATGAGGTACATACATACTCGTATATTAAGTGTACAAGTATCTAGATACGTTATGAATGTACTCGTACATGTGGCATGAATGTGGTTGTACAATGTACATGTTCCCAATACTCAGATATTTTATCAACATTTCTCTTTTACTTAACGTTTGTGTTAAAGTTTAAATTTCCACTATTTTATCTTGATTTATTAATATGAAAATATATAAAATAAAAAATAAAAAAAGCAACGAAAAACTGAATTTTCTCTAGAAATAAAATTTAACCGAAAAATGCTGGCGGCTGCTCCCTTTTTTTCAACTGCGCTTTTTTTTGTTTTTTTTTTTTTTTGTTAATTGATCTGGTTTTTCGCCACCACTAGTTTCGAAAAATATATATACAATAAAACGATGAAAATTTTTCACTGCAAGAAATTAAATTTCTTGTTTCTTTTTTTTTTTTTTGAGGGTATTTTTTATTACTTTTTATAAACGAATTAAAAAAAAAACTTTTTATTTTAGCAAAAATCTTCAGAGGAGATGTGAAGAGAAGATGCAGGAAGAAAAAAAAAGTAATTTATTATTCCTTTATTTTTTACTTATTGCCTGAATATATGTATGAATGTATGTATTTAGCGTTGCCAGTAAGTTAGCAGATCTTATATGTCCACAAATGACAGAAATAATACCTAAAAGTAATATGTACATACGCAATGTGGCATTATTAAAACAAATCTATTTTTGCAACAAAATTGCTCTATAGAAACTAGTTGAAATTGTAATTCAATGAAATAGGTATAAATTTGCAAATATTTGTAAGCTAGAAAAACAATTGGCAGTGTGAGTAAAAGACATTTAAAGAAAATGAGGAATATTAAGTAAGTTCAAGTTCACACAAAATCATCATGCACTGATGGAACACATTCTTTCAGCAGTCTCATTAAAATCTAAAAATGCTCTAGAGGAAAAATTTTAAGACATTACCAAATTTAGCAATAGCCGTTACATAATTTCGTTCGTAGCCAAAAATTGCCAAATCTACCTCACAGATTTTTAGCGATAAGGATTTAGCTTTAGAGAATTACAAAATAAGGCCGCAGCAGGCATCATTATACAATGCAGTCAAGACGACGTATTCTCACTTCTAATTTAGAAATTATAACTTCAGTTCTATTGGCAATCTGCAACATGAAACTCTTGCACCTAGTTTTTAACTAAATATTTAAGTACGTAATTAGCAAATTTTTATTTAAATTGTATTTAAATACGATTTAATTTTTTCCAATGGTTAATTAAAGTTCTTATTAAATTACATTGAAAGTGCGGCAGCACTACAAAATTTGGGTTATCACATACAACCACAATAACATATGGTAGGCTCGTCAAACTTAAGTAGAATTTAATACACAATGTATTTAAATATGCAGTGAAAAACACAATATCATATTTAAGTAGAACTTAAAAATAATTACAATTTGATTATCAAGTCAAAAATTCGCCCTTTCTTGGCAGAAGGCAATAATTACCAGAATTTCTTAGTTTGTAGAAAGAACTAATCTATTATCTGTCATTTGCAACTAAAGTCTGGATGCTGACTATAAGTGGTTTTTTAAAATCACAACTGATTTCTATATGTGTGATATTTTTTAATTTAATTTGATCTACTTTTTAAATGATCAATCAATTATATGGTGGCCTTTATTGGCCACATCAAAATATACCCTTTTTGTTGCATTTTCCATAACTTTGCCCAACATTTCAAGTGATATAGCCATGGTTGAAGTACATTTTTCATATCAAATAATATTCGTATTAAAAAACTGATTAAGATTTGCTTTTAAATGATTCCTGATTTAACTTTAAGCATTTTCATTCAAAATATAAGCTTTTATCTTTTACGTACAAAAATCACACGGCGAATGACCACTAAGTATAAAACGAAAATACGTTTGAACAAGTGAATATTTTTACAAAATTAATTGAAAGAATTTGTTGTGTTGAATTAAAAAATGGAATGTGAAAAAGGTTATTAGTATTCAAAAAGTGATTAAGATTTGCTTTTAAATGATTCCTGATATTAATTTTTATCTTTTATTTACAAAAAGCACACGACGAAAGAGGTTACAAAGTATAAAATGACAATAAGCTAAAAATGCCACAGCGAAAGAAAATTTAAAGAGGACGCAGTGACTGAGTGAGCAAGACCATCCGAATACACAAATTATCTTCTGTCTCGTGTCACCTCTGGTATCCTCTGTGGTAAAGAGATGCATTGCAAAAATTGTACAATTTAAATATGTTAAAGTTGTTAAATGTCACCTTATCGACGTAATAAGTTATGCATGTTGCACACAAAATTAAAAATAATGACATCTAAAAAATGTAAACCTTCAAAAGAATAAATAGTTTATTGATGGCGTATGAGCGATGAAAGTAACATAAAAACAATCATAACGATATTTTTCCCAGTTAGAAGAGGCCCCATATTAAAAAGCTAATTCCAACAAAAATAGAACTGAGTCCAAAAATTTGTCCTACAATGACTTTTTCTAATTGTCTGCTAACTATTACGATTTTAAGATTGAGGCATCCTTTGACATTAGTTCTATTAGTGTAAATTTAGTCTTGGGGGTTTACTCTGTAATTCGAAACGAAAGAAGATGCTTTGGAATTTACATGTTATAAATATACAGATATAATAAAGGAAAATTGATCGAAAAAAACGAATTGGCAGGCAAAAAAAAACAAAACATCAGAGTATCAAAAAAAAAACTGTTAACTGGCACGCAATCTTTTGTTTTCTAACATTCATTGCTTAAGCCAGAAAATACTGCTGGCAAACACGAATTAATCGGAAGAGTAGTGACAAGTATTCACTCAAGTGAGCTAAACCTATCCTTCATTTAGTTGTAAGAGAAGTACGTTACCTGGCCAAGATGTTTGGGCTAATGGTCACTTTGGATCACTTCATAAAGACAGGTGTATCAATCAATTGGTTATTAGATGCATGCAACAAACAAATGTGTACTTCAAAATTGTACAAGAATGTGCTGTTAAGTTAATAAACGTCGTGAAACTATGCTAAACCGAAGATGAAAAACAGCAATATACTGCATTTTGTGTAGCATAACCCAGAATTCCACTGGAGAACGGGATGATAAAAGTCAAAATCCTATCGCGATTGGTTTCCATAATTCTGAGAACGTGACAGAATACTGCACCAAAATGCATGCACGCTAGCATAGTAAACGCATAGTCCGAGGACAGCTGCCTTATCGGCTTCCAGCTGAGCTGAATAAAGCGGGCTTTGCTAAAGGAGAGCTAGTCAGCAGCCACTATATTCGACATACAAGAGCAAAAAACTTTTTATACCGGCCAAATGCCAGCCAGCAAGATGGCAAATTAACGATATTTCATAATTTTTGATAGACATTCGGGTATGTTCTGTATTCCACGTGAAATTAAAACGTGCGGATTTGCCATAGAATTGTTGTTGGAAATAAATACATACCTATGTATGTATTTACTTATAACAATTCTATGGCAGTTGCCAGCGATTTAATTTCACGTGGAATACAGAATATACCCGATTATTTTCTTAGACGTTTTTGCCTGCACCCTTTTTTTTATAAGTTTAATTAAAATTTATTTAAAATCTTATGAAAAAGTGTGTCTATTGACGATCATAGAGAATGTCTACAAACATATTAAACTAATTTTTAATGAAACGTTCTTTTGTTTTTCGCACAAACATTTATAAATTAGAGCTCTCGTACACCATGAGAGAATAACCGGATACGTGTGTATCTGCATATGTAGTCAAGTATGTATATATGTATCTATGTATGTACATATGTATACCTATGCCTACTAATATTTTTTACATAACCATGTGCTTTCATAAATTCTTTTATGAGTTTCACACTAATTGGCGATTTTTTAATTTTTCATAAAGCTAATAATACCTATTTAGTTAAATGACGCTCCGAATGTGTTATGAAATTGAATTATATTTTATTAGAGCAAGAGTCAATCTTAAACCGGCTTTATATAATTTAATTCAAATTTTATTTTAACATAAAAAAGCCTCTTGGAATGATTAGAGAAATATGTACATATTTAAATTTCTAACTAATCTTGTGAAAAAGCCGCTCTTTTCTTTCTATTTTGATTTTTTTCAAATGTGTACTCCTTATGTCGTGAATACATTGAAGCAAAAAATTTAGAGAAAAATATGTTTTGCTTTACTCTCCTTATGAAGTATTAAAATCCTTTAATATGGCAACACTTAACAACAACTACTACCACTATTGAAATTAATAATAGTTGTTGGTGTACTGTTGTTTTGTATGTCTTCCTTTTGGCTTTTTCCTTAAGTTGGATGTTGTATCGTATAGTTTGTGTGCATGTGTTTTTATGGTTGTATGCACTGCAATACGTTCGTAAAAGGTCTTGAAAATTACACATCCATACATACACATCCATGGGTATGTATGTATATGTATATATATGTAGATATCTATGTAGTAGATACCCTGCAGGCGGCGTAGCTAGCGAATGTATAGCTATTTCTTTAACTACCAATCGTTACCATTAACTAGCAGCCTAACTACTAGTCATGCACACAACTGACGATTTTAACAAGGGGATGACATTGATGGTAGTCAATTGCCACCATCTGCATAACCCTTCGTCAGTGATTTTGCTAATCAATACAACTAATTTTTCTATTGATAAAATAAATAATTATTCACCCTTATCGGGAATAAAAGGCGAACATATTGCTCACGTGAAATATTTTCCGTGAACAAAAAATGGCGAACAAAATTAAAGAATAATAACGCAAACATTGGCGATCACAATTTTTGGGAAAGGGAACACATTTTACATGAACTTTTATTCCTGATAAGGGTGATTAATACATTTTTCAATGAATTGTTATTTTTTATGCAACGTTTTAATTGACTTCTGCTTCTGCTGCTCATTTTAACTTTCTGAAAGAAAAACAATTTTTTCACTAAAAATCACACGTTCACTGACCACGAACTTCCAACTGTAACTGACGCCAACACAAAATCAAAATAATTATATACTTAAAATAATTTTTTTCTTGTTGATTTTATTTGCAATAACAGCACAGTTTTTTCCACTCGCAAAAAAAATTTTTTGAGGTTAAAGGCATTAACATATCCATGATTGAGAGAGAAGGCGAACTCTTGCATTACTTGTGGCTACTGTAGTAGGTAGTCGATTTTTCGTTAGGGAAGTACCTAACGATTTTGAGTGAATTTCTACTTTTAAAACTGAAGGGTACATATGGATGCATGTGCATGCATGTATGTACATGCTTCAATATCGTGTTTTGCGTGCCTGCCTGCTTGCCTGGTTGCTTTGCTTAACTTCTTGGCTGACTTTAGTTTGCTTATTTTTTTTTTGTTGGCTGCTTGCTAAATTTTTATTGTGGATTTTGTTGTAGTTATTTTATATGCAGTCGCCTCTGTAAGGCCTAATATTGTCTGGTTTTCTTATTTCTTTTCTTTTATTAGTTTCTTGCAATAAATAAATATTGATGTGATGTTGTTGTTTTATGCATGTAGGTAGGTTTGTTCTTTAATTTTTAATTATGAACAGCAAAAATCTACCGTTTAATATTCAATACCCATGTAGGTACATATGTATGTACATACATATGCACTAAGTGTACTTAAGTACCTCTATGTACATACAATGCATGTAGCTATGTGTTTTATATGTAATTCTACAGTGTAGAATCTACACATCATACCTACATAAATCCATATGTATGTACATATGTACATGCTACCTATAAACATATATACACATATATCCATATGTACAGATGTACATGTGCATGTATGTGTGATGAATGCAGATACATATTCATATGGATGTGTGTATCTAATTGTCATTCTATGCTTTGGTCTTATTTATGTAAGTCTATTTTTTATTTTACTTGCACACACTAGTAGGTATGTATGTATATTCATTTATTTTTGGAGGTTTTCTTAAAAAATTACCATAAAGTTTTTAGGTACTTAAAATATGTGTATGTAAATACATATGTAGGCAGTTTCGTTTTTATGAAATTATGGATACCTGCACATACTAACGTACATTCATAGATACTTATACAGTCTACATATTTAATTTTTTTTTGTAGTCAAGTTTAATACCTATTATTTTTAATTTTGAAAATAACACCACATATCAAAAACTATCCAGCAGATATGAAATAAATTAACAAATAAAAATACACTACATCACATTCAACAAACACACTAATGCAATCGATATGAACAAAAAAATGAAAACATACTACTACAATGTTGCTTGCTTCATTTAGCAAATAAAAAGCACAATATGATACAGATACACAATGTACATATAGTTAAATTCACTCTACACTAAGCCGCAACTAACCGCACACTAACTTGACAGTTGTATTTAATTTTATACTGAGGTGCAGAAAAACAAACCGATCTAAAGGAAACTCAGCGACAGACTCGGCAGCAGCGGCAGCGCTTGTAGCAGTTCAAAAATCTTTTCATCTGCAGCTCAGTTGACTTTGGTAGGATTTCAAATGTGTGCGATTGTTCTTTTTTCTTTTTTCCTTAGTGCACGTATCCGCACATGCATGTGTGTGAGAGTGATTTTTGTTGATTTCTTTTGTGAAATTTCTTTATGGAAGATTTACTTTACTTTCCCAAACACACATGTTTTACTAATTTAAAAAGCATAGGAAAAACAACAAAACTTATTCAAAGAGAATAACTGTGATAAAATGAGAGTAAATTAACAAAACAGAATACCAGACAAAATACTTGAAAGAGTTGCCAGTTAGATTTTTCGAAATATCATTAATAAAAAAATATTTTCTCCTCGGTTTTTATTGCACTGACAATGTTACAAAAAATTACGAAAAAATTCAATTTTATTTCAGTTCGAATTATTTTAATGGAAAATTTTTAATTCGGGATCAATGCATTCTAAATATGCATAATAAAAAGAAAACAAAATTTGAGATGAGGACTTTCGATAAGTCCTAATTTACACTATGCAAGTCTTATTGCTAAGCTGATTAGTTTGTTAGGAAAGAGGGACGAGGGGAAAAGAAACGTTACTGTCTTGCATAGTGTAAATATGGACTAACGAGTCATCATCCATCGAGTATAATATTTGTAAGCATTACCCGATACCTAAATGCATATCAGAACAAGCAACAATTTAGTGTAGTTTTATAGATATTGTATCTATTCAGGCTTTCAAGGTCATTCAATTTCTTTAAAATATAAATAAAAGACGTTTTCAAATTCATTTTTAGTGTATCCGACGTTTCGTTGGGATTTTCCAACATCTTCAGGGATAATTATTTTTATTAAAATCTATTTTATCCTTTATTCCAATTTACTTTTAAATTTCTGAAATGTATTTTAATAAGACATAAAATGTACGACATAAAACATAACGTAAAAAATAATTGCAAATATAAATAAAATGTCACAGCTTTTCCTTCTAATATCACAGTTGGAATTTCAACAATTTAAGTTTTGTATGTTGGAGAATAAATTGTTCAAATGCATAATTTAAGGCTGACTTTCAAAGCGTCAATTGCTTTGTATTCGAACAAAGTGTAGTGTTTCATAACGCCTCAGTACAAAACGTTGACAATACACACCCTTTCAAAACGTCATCGACAAGTATTAAGCACGCCACAAAGAAGCACTCAGCACATCGGTTGCAAAGTTGATGCTCAGGTTAGAATGTTTCGCAACGTTGTATGTATGTACATATATGTATACAATCTGTGTATTGATACGTTTTGGAAGTCAGCAATTTATACAAGTACATATACATATGTATACATACATATTTATTTATGTAGTTGATTAATGTTTACAATTATTATAGGTGTCTTTACATGTAATACAATGTATTACGACATATCAAAAAGTGCTGTGCAATGTACAAAATCTTATCATGTAGAAGCAAAATGTATCGAGTAGGAGAGAATACTACGGATAGAGTATTGCACAAGCTTTATTTGAACACATTTTTGTTTGCAATTTTCCAATTTTTTGTTATTAACTCATCATTTTGATATCTTTGCTTGCATTTTACTTGTAGTATCCGTGTAAACATGAAAAACACCTACAACAGACTTTTGTTCTCTTTTTTTTAATACGGAGAGAATTTCATAATATTTTGATTCTACAAAGTAGTATATATGTACTTTGTATTACCATGTAAAGACACCTTATGTGTTATTGTTAATTATTATTAGATAGAATTCGCTACCTGACTATAGGTTTTACACGTTTAAGTTGCTTAAGTTTAAATTTTGTATTTTTGTACATCTTTATTTTTCTTTCTCATTATAAAATCCAATCTTGATTAACAAATTGTGTTGCGTGCAAAACCTGAAATAACATTATTACATATTACTATTTTTAGCAAATCCTTCTAATAAAAGCGAATATATCAGCATTGGCAACTCTGCTTTAATGTGCCAAACATCAACCAAGCACAAATAACTTAACGAGAGAATGTTTGTTGTTGTTGATGTTGTTGGCTGGTTTGTTTGACTGGTGGTCTGGTGCATTTAAGTACGTATTTTGTACGGACTTCGTACCAGGCCAGACTAGACAGACATCGTAACAGACATCAAGTATGTTGTATCATGTAAAAACTACAAATAAACAAAACAAAAAACCTTAGAAACAGACATCAATGCGTTTGCAAAAAATAAATCCGACACACACACACCTAGCCACTAAAAAATAAAAAACAGTCAGGAAAAACGTGCTGTTGCGGTTAATGTGCAAGCCGTAGATTTGTTTCTGTTGTTGCATACATTGTACGTACAATTTTCCAGATGTGTGTGTACGAGTATGTGTGAAAAGTTTTCTTTTTTAGCTTTGTTTTTAATGTATTTTCTAAACCCGTTCACCGCTATTTCCTTTTTTATAGCTTAACAAAAAAATAAAACAAAATTATTACAATTTATTTCATTATTTAGCATTGATGAGTAAGAGTGTGAGAAAGAGAGAGAGAGAGAGAGAGGGAGACATCCAAAGTTTTCCTTACAGTTGTTCTCTTTTAATTTCCGTTCAATGTAAAAATAAAAATTTAGTTTTATGAAAATATTAAGTGAATTAAAAAATATGATTTCAACATTTATTAAAATTTTATACATATGTAAGTAGGTACATACACACATACAGTGCCGGACTTAAGTATACGTACAAACTGCACATTGAAATCAAATGTAATTTTTTATGTACCTATTGCGAAACACAAAATATTTATTTTATGAACATACATATGTAGGTATAATGGCTATAAAACAATTAAATTAAACAGATTTTTTTCACAGATAAGACAATAACGAAAAATATTGAAAAAAAGCTCAGTTTTCAGCGGGACAAAAGTGCCCTATGCACAGTTGTTTGGTCCTCTTTTTCTCAAATGAAATTTTGCACATCTGGCAGCACTTTACTTTCCACACAGTCTGGGCTGTCCCGTTACAGTTTTTAATTAAAAGAACAAAGTCAACAAAAAAGTTTTCTTCATAATTTTTCTAATAATGGGTCCAAAATAAAGTGAAACTACAGAAGCTCAGCGAAACACTTTTATAAATTTACAAAATCATGATAAAACTTTTGCCGAGATTGGCGAATTACACTATGCAACACATTTTTGCCTTTTTGCCATAACCTCAAAAATGAGATGGTTTCTTAGCTAATTTAGGGTCGCTGAACACGAATATGGCATTTATTTATTTTTCTTAAGAAGCTTTTTTGGGATATTCGCGGAAAACGTGTTTTTTTTTTGTAGTTTACAAAGATATTTCCAAAAATCTTGAGGACTGTTCTTTTAAATTGAGCAAATTTTACACCGTGGAAAAGATATGTTTTTCTTTTATCACCCCATATTTATTGTGTGTTGATCGGGTAAAAAATTCACTGAGTTACGGCCCTTAAGACTTAAAAAAATTTTAAATTTTTGAAGTTGCGCCCTTAAGCCAAATAAAAATTCAAAAATTTTTTAAGCATGTATCTTAAATAAAATGTTGTACCAAACAAACAATTTAACGCTTAATGTTAAATTGTTATCATTGGTCCAAAAGTTGAAAAGTTTCGACACATTTAGTGAAAATATCCATGCTGGATGTCACAAAAAAATTAACCTCTAAAATTAAATGTTTTTTTTAAACTAAATTGGGGCTGCAGAAAATGAATATGGCCTTCACTTATTTTTCTTGAGAAGCGTTTTCGAGATACAAAGATATTTCCAAAAATCTTGGGAACTATTTATTTAAATTATGCAAATTTTACACAGCTGAAAATATATGTTTTTCGGATGAACAAACATCAAAAACATGAAAATAATTTCAAGCCAGCATGAACAAGATGCACACACATACTTAAAAGTAAGAATTCTAAGCAAAGCTTTAAAATTTTTGCTGAAAAACTCTTCTTCTTGAAAATGAAACCAAAATCCAACGGTGTTTGGAAATATTTTTCAGTTCTTGAACAAGAAAAGGTGAAGTGTTTGATTTGGCGAAAATATTTTGTACTCATCGCCAAAGCACACACATTTTTAATTATTATTTATATTTATTTGAATCACCCTTATCGGAATAAAAGTTCCCTAAAATTGTGATCGTTAATGTTTTCGTTGTTGTTGTGTCAGTATACTATTTTTTTATTTTTTCACAATTTTGTTTTGTTCACGGGAACAAAATGTTCGCCTTTTATTTTCGATAAAGCCTAGCACTCTGTTCAAATTTGTGGAAAATGTTGAGCAACATTGATTATTTCATACAAAAAATATGACATGTAAACAATATTAACTAGCCGTGAAACTATGCTACAATTTCTTATGTTTTTAAAAACGCCCCATGTGTTTGTTGTAAATTCCATGCGAAATAAGTGCCACCCGTCTTATTTCGCATGAAAACTTAAAATGTTGAAGATACATTTCATACGTTTTTCCCAAGATAAACAGAGTACTATTTCTGCAACATTTTTACATGAACAATTCGTGCCAATTTTATTTACATTAATTTTGGTTTGGTTTTTTGGTTCATTTGGTTGTTCTCGCATCAATTTAAGATGCGAGTTGTTTTGACAGTTCTTGCAAGAAACTTTTCACAAAATATTGTTACAGAAACACTTTTTCTCACATCCTTCCAATAATTGCTGGAAATATTTAAATGAGAGATAGTTCTCGAGATACAGAAACACTTACATATGTGTAAAAAGCCATTTTGTGTTTGATTTAACACTGGGTTTGTTACGATTCCCTCGTTTCATGCGGAAAATTTTAAGATGCTAGAAATACAGAAACGAGCTACAGAAAAATTCGTTATACCTATCATATTTAATCTTGTGTACAAATTTCATACAAAAGGCTTTTACACTCACGTCTTGAGAAAAGAAAATATTTTTACATTTTCATTGAAGTGTATGTAAATTGAAAACTAAATTTTTATTTTCTGCAAAACTAGCTTTTTTGAGTTATGACTATGTTGCAATAAAGGAGCGATATATATACAAATATGTATATTGCCGCTTTATAAACAAATTGTATAGAAATCTGCTTAATAACCCTTTTATAAATCAAAATTTGTTTTGTGTAAATAAGGCATCTATTATGTATTACCTATTTATATATGTATATATACATACTATGTACATATATATGTATATACACAAATGTATTTTTGTGTGCATGTTGCATGTATGTATGTACATATGTATATCAAGGTTTAAATTTTAAAAGTATATCAAGGTCATTTTTATATTGAATAAACATTTACAAATACGAGTGCATACATATGTACATGATACATATGTACATATGCACGTAGATATGTATGAGTATGCTCTATATATACATATCGCTGTTAACAAGTAGAAAGGACCTAACTCGTATTTTCAGGAAATTGAGGTTTTCAGTGATTCCAATACATTTCACCCAAATACACCTCTTCACAAAAAATTATTGCAATAGTTCAAAAAATAACGCTTTTACAAGCAGTTATACAAGCACTTGTACTTTTTATTATTATGTTTTTACCTTCTCCTTTAAATTTACAGTTATTTGAGTTAGGGCCTTTCTACTTGTTAACAGCGATATGTAAATATGTATGTGAGTGTACAAATTTGTATTGTACATACATATATGTATATGTACATACATTTTATATTTTAATTAACCAAAGAACGCTATTTTTTGTTGAAACTGAACATGATTAGTCACACAAGTATATCTCAGCTGTTTCCTGCCGTTGCAGTTACATTCCATTGCAGTCGGCTAACTTAACCTTAAGGGTGATTAGTTTATTGAACATTAACCCCCCAAAAGTGTCAAATGCCACACGCAAGTCCAGTTTTCAGTTAGTATATACATTTATTGCGTTGACAGTAGGCGTTTGGGCTGCGGCGTTTTTGAAACAATTATTCCCACTACTAGCTTTATATGCGGATTTTCGGTGATCTAGAAGTGATAATTCTGCTTATTCACGTATCCCACAGATATAAAAATGGGAATCGTCGTCGCTCTTGATCATTTTCGATGAAAAGTCGCAAAAAAGGAATGAATTATTTATTCCGTTCTTTAGGAGTATAGCGATTCATGTCTTATTGACATATAGTTTGTGTCTGTTTACTCCAAAAATATCAAAGCGGGACTGGTGCACATCTTCAAGTTTTTAATACATATTGAATGCGCATAAAACACTTTTTAGAGCATATTTCTGGTTTCCCTGGTTACAACAAAAACGAGAGGAAAAAGTTTTTGAGCACATAATGTATGTAATGTAAGAAATCAAATTGTCACAATTTATCCCCAACCCAAAATTTAAGCTAAAAGAAGAAGCGATAAAGCGATAATAAAAATTTAAAAAATAGGTATAAATTGGATAATTTCACATTTAATATTTTTTTTAGTTTTTAATCAAAATGTGTAGATACATACGTATGTATGTGTGTATATGCACATACATACTTACATACCCAACAAATGAATATGTATATCTACTTACATACATACATATATGTATACATACATATGTAAGTATGTATGTACATACATACATATTTATTTATGTGTTCATAAATTAATCGAAATTTTGCTCTCATGCTCACATACTTGTTCATGAACTTTCACCAGGAATGATTAATTTATAAAAAAAAATAAAGCGACTTCACATATCACCACAGAAAATATTCTAGCAGCGTTAAATCGCACGATCTTGGAGGCCAATTCACGAGTCCGAAACGTGAAACTATGCGGTTACGTTTCCTTCAATAAATCAATTGTGGCACGAACTGTGTGACATGTTGCCGTCTTGTTGAAACCGCAGCTCCTGCACTCCATGACATATCAAATTCCTATGCACGATGGTGGATAGACTGATTTGGGTCTTCCTCTACGCTACGCTCTGCAGCAGCAATGACTTCTTCTGTATGCGCTTTACGACGTATTTGTGCATGCGCATTATCATTTAGAGTAAATGTGATGCGAAAACGTAACATAGTTAATCGAATTAATTGCTCTGATGGACGATTATATTGACCGTAAAATGTGCGCAAAAAGAATCATGATTTTCAAAGTAAATTTGCACAATTTGGAACGCTGCTTAGGCGCCAGTCTATTCATGTTGAAGTTCCAAACAAATCTAAACATAAATCATAATTGACAGTTGACAGAATGGCCGTCAGTTAGAAATTTCCCCCTATCTCCCCTCGTGGTCCTAGTTTTTAAAAAGCATATAATCTATGTATCCTTCTAGAGTTAGATATATCAATGTTCTAAATTTCTTCAAAATCGGTTCCGTGCTTTAGCCGTTAAAACGCAACAAATAAACAATAAATTTACTTTCGCATTTATATTAGTTAGCAGAGACACCTTCAGCTATCACTGCCACGACATATTCCCAAAACCTAAGCTAAAATCCCCAAAATACCAGAATTTCCCCTGCGCATCCCCGGAAAATTGCGGCAACACTGAAAATCTAAAACATACGCCATCTTAAACAACATCAACATGTTATGTAATTATTACCAGAATTTGTAACCAGGTGGTATTTGGAGTGTTTGTTACGAACCAGAAGTGTTCGCGACATCACTTGTAAACACTCATACACATGAACATCACTACATATCGTACATCCATCGTGCTTCACTTCCCTGCAGTTTTAAAAGTAGATATTTACTCAAAATCGTTAGGTATTTCCCTAACGAAAATTCTATTAACCTTTAAAAATTTTTTTTGCGAGCGGAAAAAACTGTGCTGTTATTCCAAAGAAAATTAACAAGAAAAAAATTATTTTAAGTAATTATTTTGATTTTGTGTTGGCGTCAGTTACCGGTTTTTGACTAATGTGTTTATATTTCATACATCTCATGAATTGTTTTTATAAATTAAATAATACCTACATACATACATATATTGCATCGTTATGTATTGGGCGGGAATTCTCGTTAATTTCCGGGAAATTGAAAAACCATTCCCGATTTCCCAGGAAATGAAAAAGTCCGGGAAAAGAAAGTGAGTACGTGAGTAAGCGATTATTCCATATTGCCACAGATACATACATACATATGTATGTAAATACATATGCACATATACTATACATGCCATCATACATATGTACATGCATATGTATGTAGATACCTAACTCTATTAATATTTTTTAATTTATCGACTCGCTTCGTGTACAATAAATGACAAAAATTTTAATTTTTCAATTAATTTTAATTATAAACTTAATTAGGAAAGATAAATCCATACATATCCATATGTGCATAATATATACACATGCATGCATATATGTATGTATCTCTATATACATACGAGTATGCATTCATTCACACATTTAAAATATCACACACAGATGCTACTGTATAATAATTTGTTGTATTTGAGTACAAATAAAAAAAGCAACAAATGCACTCACTGGCAACGTTGTCCACTTTAAAATTAAGAAAAAATGCATACTTTCTCAAAAAAGCACGAAACTTGAAATTTTTGTTGAACGAATTTTTAATATGGAATGATTATCACATTTTCTCTGAAACTCATATAAAAGGTGTGATCTGAAATCCGAAGACCCTTTTTCCACGCCCAAAAGTTTACTTTGGAAAAGACTTTAGTTTGTTGGAGAGAAGGGAAAGATGAATGCGGTTGAGTACAGACTTTGTTGTACTCGAAAAGTTGCTTTGATCTTCGTTCGTTTCTTTCGTTTTTCCTTAGTTACTTCGTGGTATAGTTAAAATTTGTCAAATTTAACTTTCCGTGTGCAGAAGTGAAACAAATCTTAAAAGAAAATTTAAAAGACTTTGTCAAAGTAAACTTTGCGTGTGGAAAAGAGGTCTAAACGATGCAGGGAATGATGTATGCAACAAAAATTCTCAAAGATTTTAAAAGTTGTGGTAATTTTCAAGACACATTTTCTCCTACTTTTCGGCGGTTATCGCAAACTTTGAAAATAATATTTGATTTGCTCGTCTTCTATAAACCGGCAGTTAGATTTTCGTTAGAGCCTGAAAATTTCAACTATCCCTCAAACTAATCAGCTTAGCAATAAGACTTGCATAGTGAAAACTAGGACTTATTTTATATATTTTATATTTTTTAAGTAAAATGTTCTATTACAATATTACAATATTTAATTGTTTAAAATTAAATTTTTTTCATCCATTCATATTTCACACTGCGTCACCAAAAAACGATAATGCTGTCGCTGCGAAAATTAAACAAAAATGACATTTGAAGTAATCTAAATTGTTTTGATTTTCGTTAAACTATCGAAGAAAAGCATACATAGTTTGACGCGTCAGTTTGATGTGTGGCCATGCCGCTTTACATTTTTTTTTGTAGCATCATATGAAATACTTATGCCTATTTTTTGAGTTGGTAATCAAATTGTATGTATTTATTTTTAAGTTCTATTTAAATACGAAACTGTGTTTTTGAGTGCATATTTAAATAATACTTAAATGCCCAATCGTATTAAAAAAAATCGAAAAACACGTAAAATCTATCTGGCAGCATGTATTTTCATGCAAACTGACTCTGGCATTATTTTAGTTTCGCTGCGAAACAACATGAGCAGTACTTTTTTTCGCACGGAATTTCGACAATGTTGCATACTTTCAAGCAACAAAAGCGAGAAATGTATAAAAAAAACCGCTAGCTGGGCTACATTTTCATGTCATTTTTTTCATGCGAAATAATCAATGTTGCTGAAAATTTTTCACAACTTCGAACAGAGCACCAGCCTTTAGTGATGTACGATTGATGCGAATATCAAAATTTGACATTCGTTACATCACTAGTATGTATATACTGCACATTTCACATCCCAAAGTACTGAAAATTACTGCTAAACTTGAATTAATTGCAAGATGTTGTTCATTCATCATTTTCAAAAACCACTCAATTGGAAAATGTGTTCTTGCTTGAAAGATAAACAATAAAGATATCAAAATGTGACAACAAGCATGCCAAAATGAATTTTTTCTATTTTTTTATCCAGTATTGTCGGTGTAACACATGCACTCACATTATCAAATACATATGTATATATATCCCATAATTCGTGATATGCACGATTATTGTCAAAATCCATATTTAAAAAAAATTTGCATGAAAATTATATTTGGTTGGTATGTATTTCATATTGAATTTCACATTTATAATACATAATATAAATTTTCAGATTTAGCAAAAGAAAAAAACGAAAATGGCAACACTGCAATTGAGTGATGAGACGCACATACTAAATTAGGCGTGCAATAAATGTACAAATTATATTTATCTTTTTTTATTATCAGCGTTGTCAACTTGGTGCTTTTCGCACCGATTTTAGTGCTTTTTTAAATTTAATTTAAACCAAAAATTCAAAAAAATTTCCCTTACCTACTTTTTTTCGAGAAAGTCTTTCGTTTACAAAGCATAAGCTCTGAAGTTAAATGGATCACTTCAAAAAATTCTACTAAGATTTTACAAGGCTTGGTTGAAGAAATACGCTCCATATTACCCTCAAACTTTAACATTTTAAGCATAATTAATGTAAACAGTGGCATAGCGAAATTTTGTCTGGTCTGGGGAAATTTTGTCTAGTATAGACAATGGATAGAGAACGATTCACTTAATGCAACGGAAAAATATTGAGTCCACTATCAAGTTTTGGGCAGATGTAAGATCTAATAGCGATTCAGTTGATATGAACTGTTTTGAGGCATTATCAAATATTGCAATCCCATCAAACTTCTGTCACTTCCATATTTAAATGCAGAACTTGGTCTTCTTTTTACCTCTATGACTGTTATTTAAGTCTAAAATACGTAACGAAATTTCCTTAAACTTGGTTAACGCTTTGCTTTATATAAAAAACGGCCTTAAACGAGAAAATTGTGTTGTGATAAGAGCTGCCGTTTTTCGTTATTTATAATCAAAATTGGTAACTTCCTTCCCTATGTCGAATATTTTTTCATTTTGGTTAATTTTTTTCTAAAATAATAAATATGTACATACATATGAATTTTTTTTTCGTGCTTTTTGAAATTTAAAAGTTGACACCGCTGTTTATTATAATAAAAAAGATGAAAAGAATTAGGGAAAAGTTGGCTCATAGCGCCATCTCTTGTTTACTCAATGTTAAAAGAAATAAGAGTAAGCGAGAAAGAGTTCATTCGGTCATTAGCTCAGTTTGCATTGAGTTCAAACTGAAATCGAGCAATAATGAAGAAAACCGAAGCAACTAAAATAAAGAAGAAAAAATAACACACACACAAGCACTCACATTTTTTTAATTTCTTTGACACACGAGTATGTACTTAAATTTTAAAGGAAACAAAAATTAAAGAGAAATTAAATTCTCCAGGAAAAAGTATTTTTTTTTACATACACATGTTTTTGAAATATACATAGAATACGGTTCCGCGTGTCAAAACATGTTTTTCAGATTGAATTTAATTTTAAGACAAGTAAACGAACCCGTAAAAAATTAAACACGGTGACATGCACATATGTATGTATGTATATTTTTATTAATTTCTTTAGAAGTATAATTACTTTGTTACACTTTATTTCTCAACGGCAAATGATAGCCGACCGACACCGCACAACAGCGTTTCATTTCACACTGGTTTTATGCAAGAATACGGCAAACTAAAGAAATTTCGGCACATTTTTTGGCTTTACTTTATTTTTCTTCCCGTTTTGTTTTGCTTTTATTCTACTCTGCCGTGTGTTTAGTGATAGCTTTTCTTTGTATATCTTTTTATGTACTTGCAGATTTTCATACATCAATACATATGTACATATGTGTATAATATATATGTATGTATGTGCACAAATTAGAGCATTTGCAGATACATTTGTCTACATACATAGATATGTATTACATTGTAAATAGTTTGTGTTAGAATAAAAACAAAACAGCTGTAAAAAATATCTAAGCCCATAAAGAAATTTAAATTAGTATTTAGCTTACATTTGAGTTTTTTAGTTTAGACATAAATACATACACCAACTTGTATGTATGTATTTATGTACATAATAAATATAGCCGCTTTTAACCATAATTACATACAGTTGGCTCAGAAAGTGAGTGCTCAGACCCACATAAAATAAACAAGATGTTGCTTAAATTAATTTTATTATATACAAAAGAAATTTTTATCACATTTTGACTCCTTCTTAGCTAATAATTAATATTATTAAAAAACATAAATAAAAATATTAAAAGCTTCTGAATTATAAGGCGTAAATAAAAATAAATTCAATTTTTGTACTTCAAAAAGTGAGTGCTCACTTTGAAATTTCTCAAAAAATTTACGGTGAACATCAATTTTAATATTTTGTATGGGAACCCTTGTTCTTAACTATGGCTTCTAATCTTCTGGGAAGAGAATCGACTAAGTTTTGGGTAACCTGGGACGGAATTTTTTCCCATTCTTCCTTCAAAGCAGTTTCAAGTTCAGCCTTGGATCTTATCTCCCTCTCTCTAATTTTTCTCTCTAAATGGTCCCACAAATTTTCAATGGGGTTGATATCCGGTAATTGGGGAGGAGTTACCATCCATTTTGGAGTGTTATATAATAGCCATAACTTGGTATTATGTGCCGTTTGTTTGGGGTCATTGTCTTGGGTAAATATGAAGTTTTCGGCAATACCCATTTTTTGAACACTAAGCTGGAGATGCGTCTTTAAGATGTCAATATACTTCTTGTGATCCATTATTCCATCAATTATCTGCAAATTCCCAACTCCAGCAGCGCTCATACATCCCCAAACTAATACAGATCCTCCCCCGTGTTTAAATGTTGGACACATATTTTTTTCCTTAAATTCTTCATTGGGCTTTCTCCACACTCGACATCTGCCATCGTTTCCATATATATTAAATTTGCTTTCATCTGTAAAAACCACTCTGTTCCAAAAGTCGTTAGACTTATTTCGGTGTTCTTCGGCATATTTTAATCGCTTTGCTTTGTTCGATTTGCTAATATATGGTTTTTTACGTGGAACACAACTGCTGTACCCACCCTCATGAAGTACTTTTCGTACTGTATTTGGACAAACGCTTTTTTTAAAGTTGCTATTGATAGTTTTTGTTATTTCTGTTGCCGGCAACTTGGGATTTTTCTTTATTTCCCGCACAATATACCTCTTTTCAGCATCAGAAAGTGCCTGAGGACGTCCGCATCTTGGATCATTGGCAATTTTTCTCGTTTTATTATATTTATCAATTATTTTTTTGATAGTAGAATAAGGCCTTTTGACTATCTCACCAATTTTGCGTAGCGTATTATTTGATTTTCGCAAATTTATTATTATTTTCCGTTCCGCTTACGTGGTTTCTTTACGTTTTGGTGACATTTTTATGTTTTTACAAAATATTAACTACTTTTTGCAAGAACTCTTCTTTAAATGATTTTATTGTCGTTCACTGAAGCTTCTATGACATTTCTGATTTATTTGTTTGCAAAATTTACCGTTATTTGCTTTGAAATTGAAGCTGATCAGTGATGAGCACTCACTTTTTGAACTAAAAAAATGGTACTTAATTTGTTTTTGCGTTCTAATTTTGCGGGTAAAAGGCATTTGAAATTTCCAACTTAGGGATTGGAATAAGAGTATTAAACGTATTAATATAATACTTATTTTGAAAAAAAAACGTGAAGTCTTTTAATGAAAACATAGTGTATTTTAAAAAAATGTTCGGATGAGCACTCACTTTCTGAGTCAACTGTACATATTTGCGTACAGAATGTTAAAACCATGGTCACAAAGTAGTGCCATGGTGTAGAAAAAGTGTGAGGTGAAATGGCAACAAAAGGAAAGTGTGTAAATATACATATTAACACAAAGTGCTCGCGTTTCGTCATTAATGTCATTTCAGAATTTTTTCTCTTCGAATTTTCATATAAAAATAGGTTACATTACATTACATCTCTATAACCATTTTCATTACTTTTCACATAACAATATCGATCAGCTGTTTCCTACTGTTGCAGTTACATTCCATTACAGTCGGCTAACTGAGCTTTAAAGCAATCAATGCAAATAAACTTGTAAGCTCATTTGTTCACTTTTGTATTTTGTTTTTAAATCAGCTGACTCTTTTTGTTAACATAAATCTTATATGTATGTGACGTTCTGTTTCGGTTCAACCTGTGAAAATAAAAAAAATTTAAGTAATTGTAAGGGGCTATTCACATATTAACGCTAGTAACGCTATTTTCGGAGTTTTTATGTCCCTGCTTTTGACAAAATCTTCAGTATACATTTTCTAAGCCGCAACAAATTCTTTGTATGAAATATTTGAAGTAAAATACATTTCACTAATTATAAATTTTATGAATATGGGGTTATTATATAAATAATTAAATTTTTTACAATTAAATTTTCAAACAATAAGCTCATCATGTTATTTTTTTTTTATCAGACACAGCTGCAAAAGTAAGTATTAAACTTTAGCAATAGAAAGGCATAGCAATGCCCATCAACAGAAAAGTAAAGACTAATGACTAATGACTAATAGTGTGAACCGTGACTAATTGATACAATTCTGAAGATCCGAACATGTCCAGACACACATATCATTTGATGAAAGTGAAGATGGCAACTCTTGGTCTGTTGTTCAATAGCATCCCTGCTTTAATTAGCAATGCTAGATTACCGTCTGGCAACTGTAATATTAAAAGTGTGTTTCTTGCTATTGTAAACATTGCGGTCGTATTGAATTGGGAAAAAACTTGTTTTGCATTTATTAAAAAAAAATAATGAAATTCGTAATAGAACATATAAGTAAGAATTCTGGTCGGTTGGGTCAATTAGTGCAACAGGAAAGTGGAAATCAATTCAATACTCCTCTTTTAATACAAGTTACAAAGGTGAGCAAACGCATGTACATTCATGATACGAAACCGTTAATATGTAATTAATTTTTGTGATGTGAAGAGCGGCAGCATACCGTATTTGAGCCGGGAGGTATTTAATCATGTCACCAAAGAAACGCATGTGCTACAAATGTCTTTAGGCACAATGGAACATATGAAAGAAGCCTTAAGCCAATTTAAATGCGGTGGCTTGGCTGGTTTTGTGGGCTATAAAGATTATCCGACACTTCTTACCATAAGAGATCCCTGTGAACTGATGCCAAGTGGTTTTAATGATAAACATGTTGTGCCACTTTTTACACGACGCGGCAAGGAAGTTGTATCTGCTCGAGAGTTTATAGCTTTGGTCGAGACGTTTAAACCCGATATTTACCAAGGTCTTTGCGATGCCGACACCAATTACGACAGTGCTAAGAAGCGAATACAAAAGTCAGTAGATCGTACAGAATCTTTTATGGACTATTGTTATGAAAAGCAATCAAGTTCAGAGACATTGAAAAAATCCTGTTTGTTTGCTCCCATTGTTGGCGGTTATAACACCTTCAATCGTTCGCAATCAATTAAGCATGTGAATGCTAAAGGTGCCAACTTAAATGGAGGTTTCATATTTGAGGGATTTCACAGCTATGGCTTGACAGCAAGTGAGGTAAAGAGCGAACAGTTAATGCCAGTTATGACTCATTGCATGAAAGAATTGAATAAGGATAAACCATTTATGATGCCTGGAGCCTTAACGCCGTTGTTAGTCCTGAAATTGATTCAGATTGGAGTTGATATATTTGATTCGTCTTACGCCTATTGTGCAGCCGCTAATTTTAAGGCCTTGTCATTTAATTTTGATGTCATATCGAAGGAAAGAACTACAATAATGGAAACACCATTTATTGATGTGACGGACGAATGGTAAGTCAATTTTATTTTTAATAACTCATCATCATCTTGTTTCTCGCAAAACGAATATTTTTTTTTATAAATCTGTGAATGCCAAAGCAAAGTACAAAATATACTATTTTTATTGATAGGCCTTGTCCTAAATTAATTACCTGAAAAATATGTATTGTAGATGAACAAAAATTGTAAAACATTCGTATTTGCGAACCTATTTGAATTTTTAAGAAAATAACGATTTTTCTGAATGTGGCTATATTTTTTGCTTAAATTTTGTTATTTTGAATTTATTTATTTATTTAAGAAATACTTTACAAAGTAAACTTGCAAAGTATTGTTGCACAAATATGGGCGGGGTAGCTAGACCATATGCCCAAGATGTTATCAACAGTTTTTTAAAAAGGCTTTGTGACTGACTGTACACGACCTATGCCATCACATAGGAAGTAGCAACGTGGTTGTTAAAGAAATTCCACAAAAGAACCGCAAAAATATACGGTTATCCGTAGCAGATCAGTCAACCAGTGCGAGTGAGACGCAAAACTCTCGAAGGCCAATAAACAACAGTGGCCTGATGTTGACTCGCCCAGGGCAGCTTTACGACTGATTTTGAATTTATATCTATCAATTTGTATAAATTATAATTTTTCTAAATTATTGTTGAAACAAATCTAGTTTAGTAAAGCTCTCCAAAAAAAAAAACCTTAAGTGAGAAAGATCCACGGAAATGCATATTTATGGACTTAACGACCTCCCAAAGTTTTCTAAATATGTTGACAAAAATTTCGTTTCATTATAAAAGTATGGGTATCGTACGAAAGCTTATCATAACAACCAAGAATGATAAAAATATTTTCAAAGAATATCTAATATGTATATCTTTTTTTATTTTTTATTTGGAAAGTATTGTTTCCGTAGCAGCGGACATGGAATTAGAATAATAGTTAGGGAGTGAATCTGATTTGTTTTATGTTAATGTTCATAATTCGTAATAAATAAGGAAAAAAGTTAAATAAACAATGTTTTTATGCTTACTAAAGATTTCTTTCAAAGCCGGCCTTTGGGCAGGCTCAAAGATTATCTCCTCTTATGATATTTCCCGACACGGCTCGTATAGTAAATATTTATTTCATTGACGGCCTTTGGCCGGATGCAAAGATTTAGGATTCTCTGCATATGCATTAAAGAATATCATTGGTTCTTAAGAAAAACTTTTTCGAAAGCTTATAGATGATACCAATATAATATTGATCTGATACATTCAGATACTTAATGCCGAGTCCCATTACTCGGAAAATATGGAATTTTGTACGTAACTGTTATTTAGTACAATTCAATTTTCTATCATCTAAGATAGATATTTTTATTTCGGATGTGCTTCACTGCACTAGATTTAAGCCTTATTGTTATTGTATCTTGGGAAAAATATTGCGGGTATGTTTAAACTGTTTAGGTTGAAGCAGAAATGTTGCACTTAAAATTAGAATGATTTTTTCCCAATGATCGCACTTTGACTTAGCAGCTTGTTGGCACAATTTATTCACTTAAAGATCTGCTAAATCTTATAGACCTCTTTTGTATTTTCCCAGTTATTGTGTAGAACAGAACAGTTAAAAAGTTAATTTTTATTCATGAAATCGTTTGCAAAGATTGCGATTGCAAATTATAATTAAAAAAGTGCTGCTAAACTTCCAAAATGTGTTAGTTAATCATGGTAAAATAAAATATCAGAAAGTTAATCACATATAACAATCATTAAATACCGCACGTAAATCATTATAACAAAAATTAAGAAAACTAAAAACAAATTTTAGCTTAAAAGAAGATTTTGCACCTCTATTTAAGGACTGCTCTTGTTTGGCTTGCCAGAAACATACAAGAGCTTACATCCATCATCTGTACGTGACATCAGAACTTTTGGGTCCAATTTTATTAATGATGTAAGTTTTCATTGTAAACAAATTATTTTTTTTAACATATTTTTAACGATTTATTTCTGTTACATTCATACAGCCATAATCTACATCACTTAATTAGTTTCTTTGCAACTATACGCTCCTGCATAAAGAACGACAATCTTGACGAGCTCATTGAACTTGTTGAAAAGCAGCGTGGAGATAAGCCCATCGAATATTGCATTAAACCCAATACTAAAGTTATAAGTAGAGATGGTTTGGGCAAAGGTTTTGCGAATTCCAAAGACAAGAATGACAAAGAAGTTTATGGCATATAAATACTATGATTTCTAATGTGTATTAAACGTATTTGGTATACTTTTATATAAGTAATTTTCCTAATAAATTTAGTATATTATCTTAAAAATTATTTAAAGTATTTATAAATTCTATCGTAAATTCGTCCACTTTCCGAGTTTATTTGCGCAATAACATCTTGGTCCGTTAAACTGTCGTAAAGTTCCTTAGCTAAATGAATGGAAAATAAATAGATTTTTAAAATCTTTTTTCTTAGAAATACTTACATCCCAATGGTGTTAATCCTGACAATTCGCAGAATCCTAAATTACATTTATATGGATCTTTTACTATGCATATACTTTCTCTTGCGTACACAAAGATTTTTAATGCATGTGAATTGTCCTCTACCTGCCTTGTCGATGTCATAAATATATTGTGCGGTATATTGTTGTTGCACAGCCATATTAAAAATTCATAAAGCTGGATTAATTTATTTTCAATTCTTGTTTTTGAATCAGTGCTATTTATCATAAAGCAAATAGCTTCCGTGGGCATGCTTGTGTCCAGACGATAAACATCGGTTTCGGAGAGACATTGTAATTTCTGTAAAAATCCAAATATGATACAATCGTAAGATTAAATTTAACTATAAAACTAGGATTGTCTAGCATTTAGTGTAGTAGATTACCAAGAGAGAGAAAAAAGTATGCGCATGTATATATGTACATATGTGCTTTCTATTTGACTTACCGCACGATCTATATACAATTCCTTCTCAATTAATATCAAATGCAGATGTAAATGGTTTACAGAAGCCAAGGCCCCTGGACTATTGTATCCAATGCGAAAGTAAGATTTTCCTTCCAAAGACATCATAAAAGCCACACAAAATCTCAACGCATCTAAAGTAATACGTTGTGGCAAACCCTTCTCAACATTGGGACATATTAAACTGTGATATTCTGATACCGGACTATTATTTATAATAATCGATACTTCAGTGTCTTCTTCAAATTTTATTTTCATTAGCACTTCCTCGGCTGCAACCTTTTTGAAATTAAACATTCTGTCATCGAATTGAGGATTCAAAGATGTTATAGTTTGTGGCGCTCTCCTCAATGTCGTACGTTTTGGATTATACTAGAAACATGGTAATAATACAAATTAAATGTTGCTAATTCTTTGAAGTGTTCCCAAATTTTACCTCTGCATGAAAGTTATATTTACCGGGCAAGAGCTTCGTTTCAGTTACTTCAAATTGATATGAAAATACGTTAGGAACTGTTTTGAGATTTTGCCATTTTTGCATTAACTCAATTAAAAACATATTTGCTGGTTTTTTTGCAAACATTATGCTGTTAGGAAGTGCTGAGGGACTTATTATGGACAGTAAAAGATGATGAATAAATATTAAATCAGCTGGCTTTTGTTTATATTAATACAACTGTGTTGTCTAACATATGGCACTGATGTTGACTTGACATACATATGTACATACTAGTACATATGACACCCTAACGTTGACAAATTTATATTTATACAAAATTTATGTATATGCATTGCAGATTGTAGAGATATATATTGTGCCTAACAAGAACTTGGTCAAAATTTTTATCTTACTACTTTTGATGGCCTATCTAAAATAGGAACTTCGCCTATTTTCACATTACATTTTTGTGAGGATCTGATTCCTTTATGCAAATTTTCTTTAATAAAACTTTTTCAACTTAAAATTTCTATGTAGTTTGCTATATTTCTATTTTAATGACTGCCCCAGTTAAAAAGGGCAGAGTTACATAAAATAATGGGTTACAGCGTAATGGGTGTAGGATTGTATACTTTGAAAATGCACTATTAAGTCATAACAAGAGCCCCAAGTATGTACGAAATTAGTCTATGATAGATATCATAAATATTAATAAAGGGAAATTATGAAATTATGAAGGTAAATGGAGGCGAATGTAAGAAATATTTCTACCATTCCGTTTCTCGTATATTTTCCTGGCTAAAAATTATTTTTAGCAAAGCCCCTTTAAAAATATATTTGTTTAAGAATTATATCGGCATGACCCACGATGTCGACAAAAAACTTTCTGTCGCTTATATTCAAAACAAAAACAAATTTTTTTTATTTTCTTTTCAATATAAGTGAGAGAATGTTTCTTGTCGACATCGTGGGATAGGCCGTAGGCATGTAGTACTTTTTCCAAAAAGGAATTAATTTTTTTGAAAATATGTACCTTTTCAAAAATGTACCTTCGCGCAAAATGCCTTTTTGAAAAAAAGTACATTTACAAAAACATTTCAAAAAATAACAATGGTTGCTCCACTAGCCAGTGAGTATTGTTGTATGTATGTATGATTATAAAGGGTGTTTTTTATTGAGGTATAGAACTTTAAGTTGGCATCACTGTCATCAAGTGATTAATATTTAGTTTGGTTTGCCATTTCATCATGAACAGGTTGACAAAAGAACAACGCTTGCAAATCGTGCAAATTTATTTCGAAAATAATGGTTCAGTTATGGTCGACCATGGATCGTTTTCGCACTACGTTTACTCTATGTGATAATACGCATCCGCTGAAGTCGCTCGTCTACGCCAACAAACCAGAAACGTTAGGGGACTTGGAAGCCAACATTCGTGGCGTTATTGCCAACATACGGCCCCATATGCTCGAAAAAGTGGTTGAAAATTGGACCTGTAGAATTGGCTTTATTCGAGCCAGCCGCGGCGGCCACATGCCCGAAATCATATTTAAACGTTAATGGCATAAAATTATCCTTCCAATAAAGCCAAATTGATGGACATTAAAACGATTTTCTTGTGTTTTATTTCAATTCGAAGTTCTATACCTCTAAAAAACACCCTATATGTATTCATAAAAAATAAAAATACTAATTTTACACTATATAGGTGAAATAATTTTGGAAATTCCAAATTTGACCAAAATCAAGAAATTTCACTAAAATCGATTATTTAAATTTCTAAAATTATTTCAGAAACGTGACCAATTGGGTCACATTTAGGAACCTTAATACTACCACACCTGTCTAGTGTAGTACGTGTGATATTCCACATTTTACCAAAATGACCAGTAATCTTCCCAAGGAAATTACGTTTTCCATGTTTCCATCATCCTATTTTTATAATTTAATCAAATACCCTCTAGAGTAATTTTCCAAATTTTTTATCCATCTTGTTCCAGTTCCAATTATTTGGAATCCTAATGCATTTAGCGGCTACTGTTAAATCTGTTAAATAGCTAACAGTGCTCTGTTATGTGCTTAAAACGCTGTGCTAGAAATTTTGGTTTCTGTCTCTGCTACTTATTATTTTGACCTCTCATTTTTATCCATATTTTCTGTTTGATACCGTAAAAATGTCAATTTATGTTTTTATCTTGTAAACACTGCTTTGTTATATTTGATTTGGGTTAAAAAAAAACGAAGTTTAAAATTTTTTCTGTTGCTAAAATAAAAAACTTATTTACTTACATTGAAGAGTAAAACTTACTTATTCAGCCTTATCGTGGTTGGCGTATTTCAAATACGACTACGACTGTTTGGTAATAGATTAAAGATTAATAAGTATTGATAACTTTCTCCATCTAGTCTGCTACTTTGTGCGTTAGAACTATTGTTGCTTTTGAAATAACCAAATATGTTGTACATTTTGAGCTACCGCTAATTATTAATATACATATATTATGTATTAATAAATTAAAGTTGTCAAGAATATAAGGCAGATTATTTTGACCACATGTGTACATATTTACATACTAGCTGAGCCCCGCAAACGTGGTCTTACACTCAATAATTTTTTTTAAACTTTTAATTACACAGTTGTCACTTGTTGGGTCAGAAAAAAAAACTAAAACCTATAGTGTATTGACCCGAACCTGTGTTGAAAATTTCAGCTCCACAGCTCTTATACAGGGTGTTTTTTAGAGGTATAGAACTTCGAATTGAAATAAAACACAAGAAAATCGTTTTAATGTCCATCAATTTGGCTTTATTGGAAGGATAATTTTATGCCATTAACGTTTAAATATGATTTCGGGCATGTGACCGCCGCGGCTGGCTCGAATAAAGCCAATTCTACAGGTCCAATTTTCAACCACTTTTTCGAGCATATGGGGCCGTATGTTGGCAATAACGCCACGAATGTTGGCTTCCAAGTCCCCTAACGTTTCTGGTTTGTTGGCGTAGACGAGCGACTTCAGCGGATGCGTATTATCACATAGGTTAACCGAATTAATTGCTCTGTCGACCATAAAATGGACGGAGCTTGCGGTAAACTTCGCGAACTGAACCATTATTTTCGAAATAAATTTGCACGATTTGCAAGCGTTGTTCTTTTGTCAACCTGTTCATGATGAAATGGCAAACCAAACTAAATATTAATCACTTGACAGCTGACAAAATGGCCGCCAGTTAAAAAAGTGATGCCAACTTAAAGTTCTATACCTCAGTAAAAACACCCTGTAGTTCCAGGGATTATGCTTTACGAACAAACACACACTACAATTTTATATACATATGTGTCGTTCATTGTAACAGTGAATTATCTCCTTGTAATTAAATTACGAGAAAACGAGCCTTTTAAAAACCATTGTGTATGCAAAAAGTAAAAAAGCAAACAAGTCACGCCATCTATGGAGTTTTGGTGCAAATATTGCAGTTCACTTCACTGTTACTACGAAAGATGTGACTAAATGTGATACTATTCTACAAAAATATGGAGTTACACCACTTTTATAATAAACGACACACATGAAATATATGTATGTATATAGATGAATACATATATATGTATGTACATACATGCAAATATATACATATCGAGGGCTTATATTCAATACCCGCCATACACCAATTTTTGGAAAATGACTTTGATCGCAAATTGTTCACTGATGCCAGCTTAATCTCTGACAAAAATTTCCGAAAAAAAAATTAATATAAGTCCTTTTTTTTAAATATTTGTGATATCGCTATCAACCGCACGATTTTTTTTAATGCAATACCCGCCATACGCCATACATTGAGAATACGGAACGAATAAATTTCCAATTTGAATTACCTTTTTTTAATTATGTTTATTTTTTTGTTATTGTTTTGTTATTGAATTCTTTTATGTTAGAAAAACGTTAAACAAATGCTTAATTTAATAAAATTACATATTAGAACAAAAAAATATTTTTATTACTGTGCAATAACCGCTATACGCCATAAAAATATTTGAAGATTTCAGTTGCAATACCCGACATCAACCATATCGCTACGAATAGAGTAAAAAGTTCTATTTTCTTTTATAAGGGTGACTCGGTAGTCATATTAAAAAAATATTATAGAAGAAAGATTAATTCATACCTTAAGAATTTTGGCATGAAACAGTTTTTTCTCTCTCCTGAAAAATTGTGTTTTGGCGTATGGCGGGTATTGAATATAAGCCGTCAATATGTATTTTTTGAAGCAGTGCTTAGTCTTCGGTCGGAGCACTGCATGTACATACATGCAAATGTATATGTATAGAACCCTTTTTGCCCGACTGCGCGACGCAAAGAAGGGTATTGTGTTTATCAGCCTGTGTATGTATGAGTGTATGTGTGTTCCTTTGTGGCCTTATATGTATAAACCGAACGCGTGGACCGGTTTTAATGATTCTTACGTCAATCGATTTGTCTTAATACCGGGAGTGTCACTAAAGATATGAAAGTAGGGAAAATTCAACGAAATACGAAACAAATAAAAAGTCGGCGAACTATATCAAAATGAGTATCATTCGACAGGTATTTTTAAATCATCTTTACGTTTCTCTTATGATTTTTCATTTTGAATGACCGTTTAGGATATTGAACGGTTCAAAGTTGGTCGCAATCAAGTTTTTTTATTTTTTATTTTTTTTAATTACTACTTGTTTCAGATTACAATTTGTTTAAAATATGCGACGTAATTTTTTTGTTTCGGGGATTTTTCCGTGCCGGCGATATTTTTCGTTTTAGTGATTTTCCTGTATGATGATTATTTTTGTCTCTGGCGATTGAAAAAATAATTTGTTGTGTAGGCCCACGCTTTTTCACATTGCTGTGGTGAATTTTCAAGCAAGAAGTAAATAAACTACAGTTTCTCACAACTTATTTCAACCAGCATCTTAAAAAAAAAAAAAAAATAAATCCCATATAATATCGAAAGGCATCAAAATATTGAAAATATGTATGGGATAGAGTGGTGTAAAAAATCAGGTTTTCATGGATCGAACAATGAACAAAATGGATTATTTAAAAATATTAAAAGATAATTTAGCACAGTTATCTATCAAATTATATTTAATTTCGACTCGAGATGATTGATTAGTTCCAGATAAACACCCGAAGCATTCGTCTTCAATAACAAGAGAATGGCTTCCATCCAATGTAAACAAATTGCAGGCACATTCTCCCTAGAGCTTTGGCCTTAGTATTAACGAGATTCTGTGGACCACTATTTTTACATATTTACAAAAAATTAAATGGAATGATTTAAATATTAATGAACCAATTACTATATGAATATAAAAAAAAAATTAAGCTAATCAACGTAATTTATGTATGTGGAGGAAAAATTGCTCGAGCTGTAGATTAAGTGCAAAAATTAGCTCAAAAGTTTTCTCCAGGTTATATGGGAGCATATACATTCCAATATTACAAAAAAAAAAACCACTTCATTCTATGAGAATAATGTATTAGATGCTAGACGTGACCACATTTAGTACTAATTTTTAATGTATTATTTATTTCATAGCTCCTTCCTGAAGGAAAAGTTAGTGTAAAAGTTTTTTTTGCTCTTGAAAATAGTGTTATTTTATTTTACGTTATTTTTTTAGTATTAAAATAAATTTGTATTAGATAACTTCTCGATACGCCCGTTGTCATCTATTGAACGAGTATTTGACACAACAATCAACGATAACCATATCGACAAGGTACTATTTGTAGAATTATTTCATAGCATACTGAGGCGGGATTTTTCTCATATGAACATACTATGTATGTAAAGTAGGTTTATAACAAGTAGTATAATTTACAATCTTACATTTGCTAAAATCTTACAAAGCAACAGAGATACTTTGATCTAATCAAAGCAGAGCGTTTGCTGTACAAGTTTTTTCCTTGCTTACTGTATGTACATATAGGGTGTTATTTTTAGAGGTATAGAACTTCGAATTGAAATAAAACACAAGAAAATCGTTTTAATGTCCATCAATTTGGCTTTATTGGAAGGATAATTTTATGCCATTAACGTTTAAATATGATTTCGGGCATGTGGCCGCCGCGGCTGGCTCGAATAAAGCCAATTCTACAGGTCCAATTTTCAACCACTTTTTCGAGCATATGGGGCCGTATGTTGGCAATAACGCCACGAATGTTGGCTTCCAAGTCCCCTAACGTTTCTGGTTTGTTGGCGTAGACGAGCGACTTCACATATCCCCAAAGAAAATAATCCAATGGTGTCAAATCACACGATCTTGGTGGCCAATTGACCGGTTAACCGAATTAATTGCTCTGATGGACGATTATGTCGACCATAAAATGGACGGAGCTTGCGGTATACTTCGCGAACTGAACCATTATTTTCGAAATAAATTTGCACGATTTGCAAGCGTTGTTCTTTTGTCAACCTGTTCATGATGAAATGGCAAACCAAACTAAATATTAATCACTTGACAGCTGACAAAATGGCCGCCAGTTAAAAAAGTGATGCCAACTTAAAGTTCTATACCTCAATAAAAAACACCCTTTATTTTAACCTCTTCTCCGTATTGATATTTTTCCCTTTCAAAGAAGGCATAAAAAGTTATTTTAAAACGAGCATATACGAGTAAATTTTTTTAGAAATTGAACTGTAATTCGAATCGAAAAAATGTTAATAGCATAAAAAATTTTTTTTCGATCTTTTCATAATTTTTCGAACATATTTATATGTACATATGTATGTATTTGTATGTACATATATATATATATATATATATATATATATATTCACCACTATTTTTACATATTTACAAAAAATTAAATGGAATGATGAAATGATTTGAATATTAATGAACCAATTACTATATGAATAAAAAAAAAAATGAAGCTAATCAACGTAATTTTGAGTCGCATTTCTAAGAAATTAAAAGTGCGCCACTCTTAACAAGGCTGATTGATTAACTAATTAATATATGAAAAATGTTCATCTGATAATTGATTTTTAGGCATGAATCAAAAATCCATGGGCATCTGCATGTTGCTCTAAATGCTGTACATCATCCTCGATCTTTTTCTTAGGAGTATAGGGATTGTGTTCAGGATCGGCATTCAAACTAAATTCAAAGTTTTCATTATAATTAAATAAAATTGGGATTTATCTTAAATTTGGTTTTTTTTTGAACTCACTGATAATAATTGACAGCTTCTTCACATTTGACATTGTACCACCAATCGCAGGCGAATTCCTTTTGATTAAAAATTGTACCATTGGTACATAAGAATGAGGCACCTTGATGACCTTCACGGCCATCGTGACAGACATGGTAGGCTTGACATCCGGTTTCTACATTTGCATACATTCCCGGTGTGGCCGGTACGTGAGCGCATGAGAACGAAGTGTGTGGTACTTCGTGATAGACTGGATAATCTACGCCAGGAACACCGGGCACTTTACTCAAATCCTGTTTTTCTTCTTTGTGATGATGTTCTTCTGTGGGTGGGTGGAAGAGATGGCCAAAAGTCTGCAATAAATATATATTTTTTTTATTTGTAAAAATTTACTACAACTGCGCTGATCATCGACTTGTGGACGGACATTTCCACTGAAAATTCATACCACTTTTATTATTTTACCCAATAAAGAAGCAAAACCAATAAAATATCAAAATTATTCCTCATTATATTTGTAACATGGAGTATCCTTGTGCACGTAGCACTTCCCTATTATTGTGATTTTTTCAGTTTAAATTTGGAAAATAATCGCTATTTGCGATCCCTGTTTTAAAGTCATCTTTAGGTTTCTCATATGATTTTTTTTATTTCGAATGACCATTTAGGATATTTAAAGGTTCAAAGTTGCTCGCAGTCGGCTTTTTGATTTTTTTAATTACTACTTGTTTATGCATAGTTTTGTGTATGAATGTGTGCTTTTTAAACATTACGAATGAGAAAGCAAAACGTATTGACAGTACATGAAGCAGAGTACTCGTTTCTTTCTCCCTCGTCTCTCTCTCTCTCTCCTACAAACTAATCAGCTCAGGGATGCGAAATCAGATTTACAAATTGTACTAACTTTTAAGAAAAAATGTGCTTTTTCCAGTACGATTGTACCAAATTCTTCATTTTTATCAATTAACTCAAAACGTACGTAAAATTCATTTGTATATGTATGCATGTGTGTGTGTAAAAACTTAGCAATTAACAAAAAGGCACTTTGAAGTTAATTTATTATAATATCAGTAATTATTATTATTAATTAATATTAATTTTTAAACAATATTAATGTCTAATTTCAGTAGGTATACAAAAGACTATTAGTTGTTGAGATCTGAATATTAAATTAACATTTAGGAGATACTACTTTTTCATCCTTGATTCGATTGGTGACAGTCCAAGCAAACATTCTTTATTACTTTGGTTTTTATTACATAGGTATATGTTGGTACGAATACCCTTTCCACATTTTCATTCGCATGTAGAATAGATAATATTCCTCTAGCATTTCTGGAAATATCGGAAAACATCGGTTTGTTTAATTCATTTTTCATTTCTAATACCCTCGAGCAAAATGTACGAATGTTGTCGTTTCTTAAAAGCTTAATAATTCCTACATCAACCAGCTCTTGAAACTGGTTATTTATTGATTAATTTTTTCATGTTGTATAGTAGGAAAAAAGTTTCAATGGTGCTAAATTGGTCATTGGGGTGCGCTATGGTACTTTTGAATTTCAAATAGTGCTGGAAAAAGTACAATTGTACCAACTTTTCCATCCCTGAATCAGCTTAGCAATAAGACTTGCATAGTGTAAATTAGGACCTTACTGTGGAAATTTATGAGAAACGTCTAGTGTGTTGGCTGTAGTATACTATCAACCTTATTCACACAAAATATTTCAGGTTTATTAAGCGCTTATTTGACATATGTATTTCTATGGGAAATTTGTCAAATAAACCTGTAATAAACCTAAAATATTTTTTATGAATTAGACCGTATGTGACAGAGGGTTAAATTATGTATATTCGTTTATTTTGCTATTTTTCAATAGCTCTTAATTTTAGTTAATTTCTGTTGGAACACATTTTTGTTTCTTTGTTTGGTTTCATTAGGCTAATAGTTTTCCTACTGGGCCAAGTAACACATACATTCTCTTAGTAAACCCATTATCAAGTCATACGAATTTGAACATGTTGAAAAAATAAGACAGTTTTCGTTTGGCAAAAAAAAAAAATTATTGAAAATAAAGCGTTTGGCAACTTTTTAGCCCAGTTAGTTATTCATTCAAAAGTTATTATTCTTATTATTATTTATTTTTAATATGTAACAAAAAAACCGGTTCGTAAAGTTGAAGCGAATAACTTAGACACAAGCTGTCTTCAAGCTTGAATCTAAAAGCTTTTCAAATTGGAGTTTTTTTCTTATGGCTTCAAAACAATTACCAAAATTCATTTAAAAAAACTAGACAACATCAATTATAAAAAAGTCATATACGAGTACAAAGGTACAAACATACAATATGTATGTACATATGTATGTATGTATATAAGCAAAAAATATCGAATCAATTATTTATGGGTCAAAAGTGAATGTTAAATTGCATATGAAAAATTAAGAAAAAAAAAGGACTGATGAAGTTAAAGTGATTAGTTTTGTTATAATGAGAATAATTGTGTCTCTGTATGCGATTAAAATATAAACTATAAATAAAAATTATTTATTAAACATAAACCTCCTTATGGAAACGTACACTTCAAACTCAAATTGTTTAAGTGTTAAATTAGACACTTCAGTTTAGTTTAAATACATACATATGTAATGTACATATGTACGAGTACATACATATGTAAGTATATAAACAATTAAATGAAGATAACTAATTGATTGATGGACGCTCGCAAGCCTCAACTCACCTGAACTTCTACGGCAAATGCGGCATAATATGCCATCAAACAACTGCAAAGACAAAAAGTCATCAGGAAACGTGGTTGCGACAAATGTTTCATCATTATTTTCTCGCTTATTGATGATGATGAAGCTATTGATGGATGACTCTTTTTTTTAACACTTCAAATAAGAAAATATTGAAATTTTTTTGAAATTTTTTGTTTTTGACATTTGTTATAAATGGACTTCATCTCATCTAAATGCATACTTAGTTTTGAATAGATAGTCAAGGTTTGAAAATCTTGAAAAAATACCTTGTTAATTGTAGAAAAAAGTTTCTTTTGAGAAAAAAAGTTATTGTCTTTAAGTTGGCAGACGGTGCGGCCTTCTGTGTTACGAGTATGTTGTTGGCTACTTTTGGCTTCTTTCCTGTTAGACTTGAAAATATCAACTGATATGCAGTTGATTTAACCATACACTCATTACATGGCCAAATTCAATTGGGCGAGCTGCTGTTGTTTCAAAGAAATCTCCATAAAAATAAAGCTTTTGCTTTTAGCTTAATTTTTATGACGTTGTTAGTGTTTTTGTTGTTGTTGTTGCTCTTGATGCGAGTACATGTTGTATGCTGCAATTGTAGCACAATCTACTTTTTAAATTGGTGTAATCAAACTATTTATGCTACATTTTTGTGTGTATGTACTTATTTATGGACTGGCGGCTACTGGGTTGGGTTAGTGGCCACATGCCATTACTAACCATCATTATTATTTCATTCACTTTACTTCTTAGTGGGTAAATAATAATAAAAAAAAAAATCAGTTTTTCTGCTATTTTTTGGAAATGCATATCTATGTATGTGTTATAAAGCTTTTGTGTTTTTATTGCTTCTTTTTCCACAATCTTTAGGCCAGACCGTCTCATGTTATGTATCTATGGAATAAGTCAGAGACTTTTAAGTACGAAATGTTAAAAGAAATTGCAATTTGAGATCTTTCTATTTAAGTAAATGATATAAGCTGATTTATTTTGCAGGGGTTTGTTAATTGGTATTGAAAGAAATGATAAATTTTGTATAGATATCTGGCAACAAATATCATTACGAGCTAATTTTGTTCATTCAGATAACCCCAGACCCACAAAGATAAACAAAATCAGCGCAAAATGAAAGATTTTCTTTGTTTCCAAACTGCCAATACTAGGTCCAATTATTCATTCCGTTCAGCAATTGCGGAAAGTACCTATTGTTTGCGGAAGCAAAATTAAAAATTATTCATTCCGTTGCTGCGGTATTTTTCCGCAGTTGCGGTATCATCTGTACAGTAATGGACGGTATTACCATATTATTGATTCCGCACTATAGATATGGACGGTATTACCATATTATTGATTCCGCACTATAGATATTTTCTCTACTTTGATTGATTGATTGATAAATTTTATTGAGACTTAAAAAATTCATTACAGTTTTTTTTTAGCAATGAATGAGAGAACTTAAAACTAAGAAGTATTATTTTAATGTTACTATAGATTAATGCAACGTGCATAAGCAGCAAAAAGAAATATTATTAAAGAAATGAAGTTTAAAAAAAAGAATTCACAATGCTTGCTCCCGACATTTACAATTTCTAATAGAGTGATCTATTCAGAATAAACTTAGAACTAAAACTAAAAAAAAAAAAACAAATAAACTTATAACTAAACTTAAAATTAAATTAAAAAAAAAACTACATGTTAACCTCTGTGGGTACCAGAAGTAACTACCTTGTAAAAGTTTTGTCCAGAAATATTTTCCAGGGGTTCCCGCAAAATACCTATTGCAGAAAGATAATTTGTATTTGACCAACTAAATTCAGATTCGTTAGAACGGTAATCACTTTCTCTACTTTGAAATCCTACGGAAAGAACAAAATTGTAAGGAAAATATAAAAATTTGCAAAATAAAGTTTATTTTAATTTATTTTGTTTGCTTTATTTTTATAAGTATAAAAAAAATCAAATAGAAGCAATCGTTAATTTAATTAAACATACATATATTTAAATTTTTGGGCACACATCGTCGCTGTTTTAACTAACAGACTGACCTAACTAAAATTTTAAAAATTTAACAGGAGAGCAGCTTTTATGGTTGTTTTACACACACATACATACATTCATTCTTATGGCTGCGTCTGAAATCTTTTTACTTATATAGGCACAACCAGTAATGCTTACGGTCATGAAAATTATATAAGTCATAATACACCTTTATGACTTACAAGGTCTAGTAAAGGACTTAACTCATTTTTCCAAAAAATGTCAGTTAGGTCGGTTAGTTAAAACAGCGACGACATGTGCCCAACAAAGCCTAACCACTAATTACGTCTGTTGGCCGCCATATTGAATTTTTACTACTGTCATATGTTTAGTGACACTCCCAGGATTAAGACAAATCGATTGACGTAAGAATCATTAAAATCGGTCCACGCGTTCGGTTTATATAAGACCGCAAAGGAACACACATACATACATACATACATACATAGGCTGATAAACACAATAAATACCCTTAAAACTGTGCAATTTTCAAAAAAAAAAAAAAAAAAAATCACAAAAAAATGGCACAAACTTAAGCGAACTTTTTTCTTGCGTCTAGAATTAGAGATCTTAAATTTTATTGTGGTATAAAATATAATTCTAAATTCACTTTTAAAAACCTTCAGTTATTTAATTTTTAAACGAATTATTTCAACATTAATATTCAAGATAATTTTTTTGTTTTAATACTAAAAATAGCTATTGATCAAATCTTTCAGCGAAAGAAAAAATTAATGCAATTAAAAGCTTATTTAATGTTCTTCACTTTCCTGACTTCAGCAGCATCTCAGAGCTACAAATCACAACTTAAAGTCTTCAAAACTTACAATATGATGTAAAATTTTGTTGTGTATCGAGTTGTGTACTTAGTTCTTAAATTCATTTTTGCCTTTTTGACCAGCTTCTTGGCTCAAATACTCCTCTGTGCAACGTTCTATTTACTATGAATGCATTTTTTAAATGCTCTGTTTTTGTTTCAGTTTAACATCGCCCATAGTTATTTATTTCTACAGATACGAGAGTGCATGATTTATACTATTCCATGAATAAATATATATAAATATATTGCATCTAAACCCAACGCTACAAATAAAATGTTTGACTGTTTGCTTTACTTTTACTTTCATTGAATTTTTAATAATTTTGACTGAAAACTATTATTATCATTGCTATAACAATAATATAAATATATTTATTTTCAAATTTTGTTTTATTATTTCAACTACAAACCAAGTCAAATTGAATCTAATGCAACATAAAAAATTACGTGATACTAGTGTTTGTTGTTAAAAAAAAAACTTTTTGTTTTGCTTAAGGAAAATTGACTTGTGCTTGATTTTTGTTGCAACTTCAGTTCTGAAAGGTTTTTACTTATTTTTACATGTGTGCATGCATGTATGTATGTGTAAATAAAATATTTACATACATATTTCATGTTTATTAAATATTTTTGCTCGTTTTTTGTTTAAATTAATTTAATTGATTTTAGTATGAATAAATTTAAATGCCACATATGTAAATATCTACAAATGTACATAAACGGAAAAGTATGATTTTTATGATTACTTACAGATATATATACATATGTATATATATGTGACAGCGCATAGAGAAAGGGACCTAAGTAAAAAAAAATAAATTTTAATTTTTTTTTGATGTGGTCAACATCTGAGCATTGAATGAGACCGATCCCATGCCCCAAAAGTGTTCCCTCCCAGAGATATGCGCGTTTTATGAAATCGAAGTACAGTAGTTTTCCTGTTTAACGAACCTTCGATTCTGCGAACATCGCATTTAGCGAACACACAAGTGCGCTCCATAGAGTACCTTATATAGCGAATAAAAAATATTTTTTGTGCTCAATTTAGCGAACAAATAAGATTCATAATTTTAGTTTAAAAAGCATAATGTGAATTAATTTTTAACTAAAAACAAAGTGAATAGCAAAAAGTACCACTATTTTAGGTTCTGTTTATGTAGCATTTTTGTTTGATTATGCTGCAATGATCAGTTACGCATATTCTTTCGTGGTGTAAACATAAAAATGAGTACAAGAAAGATACTTTTTTTAAAAGAAAAACTAAAAATTGTGCATGATTACCAAAATGGATTGCGAGTTGTAGATTTGTGCAAAAAATATGGCTTAAGAAAATCGACCGTATGTACAATTTAAAATCAGAACAGTCTTATAAAAAATGCAGGAAGTGCAAACTTTAAAAATATGAAAGCCGTGAAACAAGGTGAATTTCCAAGAATAGAGAAACAACTTTTTTCTTGGTTTCTACGACATCAAAATAATGTTAATTTGTCAACTTAATTGCTTTTAAAAGAACTTCGGGAAGATGTCACAGAACAAATTTTATTTGTTCCAAAAAAAAGAACCAACATTACTCAACAAAACTTTTATGTAAAATTTTCAAGGAAATTCAAGATGAATTTGAATCTTTTTTCATTAAAATTATTTTATGTTTTATGCTACCAGTGTAATGAATTGTACCTTGTTTAATTTTTTTAATATATTATACAGATCTCTAAACATATTTCAAAATAAACGACAAATAATACAGCTCTAGTTATTTATTTATTCATAACATGGGTACTAGATATAAGTATGGCATATAGCGAACTTTTCAGTTTAACGAAAAGGCCTGACAAAGTACTGGTTCGTTAAACCGGAAAACTACTGTACACCAAAGATACACGTATTTAAATCTTTAAAATGGCTCTCCTGAACAAAACCGGTTTTTACCCTTAGGTCCCTTTCTATTTTGCGCGTCACATATACTTATGTATGCACATATCAGTTAGGTGACCAGATCAAATTTATGCTTGAAAAAAATTGAGAATGTAGACGATAAAGAGTAGAACAGAATTAAAATCAGTGGTAAGCGCATGACTGCTACGCGATGAGTTCCGAGTTCAAATCTTAGCCAGAGAAGCCAATTGATATGCAAAAACATTTTTCTGATGCCTGTGGCGAAGACACGTAAGTTAAATAAATAATAAAATACAATTCCTACATTGTTTCAACTTGAAATAACTTTGATTCAACATGGTTCTTCATTAAATGTTAAATCAACGTGTAATAAAGTTATTTCATTGGCGTAATTTGGCGATATTCGACAAGCCATTTGGCGAGGAGGCTGAAAATAAATCTGCCAACACTGGTGCCACTTGTTGAAGGTTAAATTAAAATAGACTTTAATTTTTTAAAGCACAATTTACACATTTGAACGATTTTTTATTCCCATTTGACGATGAATGTGTGAAATGGTTGATGTGGCAATATATGGATATTTGTACCTTGTTTACGTAGATTTTAAGTTGAAATTTTTCTGTGTGTGTGCAAAATTTCAATAGAATCACTTTTGTTGAAAGAGCTTAAAATAAAAATAATAGATAAATTCTGCACATTAATGGGCATGGCTCCACGCCTTTAATTAAAAATGTTTGTTTTTTAGGTTTTTCTAGATCCTTACTCACCCAGACTTACGTAGAACACCAAATTTCAGCTCTCTAGCTGTAGCGGAAGTGCACCATAGTATTGATGAGTGAGTTTTGAGTCTTATGTTTTACAATATGCACATTTTAGACCACCCATATCTCAGGAAGCTTTCAATTTAAACCTCCAAACTTCTCATATGTGGTTATATTTTTACGGTCTAATTCATAAAAAATATTTTAGTTTTATTACAGGTTTATTTGACAAATTTCCCATAGAAATATGTCAAATAAGCGCTTAATAAACCGGAATTATTTTTTATGAATAAGGCAGTAAATATATATGGTAACAAATTATGTGGGCCCTAAAAATATGGTTTCGTGTAAATTCCCAGGAAAAAAATTTCAAAAAAGGTAATCGGCTTTGGAATTAAGCATTTTTGGTAGGAGAGAAACGAACATTTTTAAGATGCAAAGTGGTCTTAATGAGGTATTTATTAATTGGGATGCGTAGACACGTTAGGATTATATTGATATGTTCACAAAGTTTGTCCAGCTTTACCGTAGCTACAACTTTGCTAAATATTCCCCCTTATTGCGAATGGCGTCGTCGACGTCATATCAAGACGACACTGAATATTGTCACTTGTTTACTCTTTATCGGCAACAATTGGCTCTTATTGACAATCTCTTACTAATCTCTAAGGATTTGTAAATTAATGGAGGGAGGATGTTAATAGCAGTTAACTAAAAAAAATTAAAAATTTGTTTTCCTTAATTTTTGCAAAAAAAAAAAAAAAAAAAAAGTGCACGAATAAATTATTATTTTGGCATAAGATTTTAACAAGATTTGTTTGGTAGGCTCTTGTGGCCGTGATACACTATCATACACAGTCGTGCGATTTTTGAGAAAATACAACCCTGGTATGATGGAGTTTATGAAATTTTCAAAACACAATAACAGTTCA
The DNA here is from genome assembly GCA_936439885.1 of Nowickia ferox. Taxonomy (NCBI): domain Eukaryota; kingdom Metazoa; phylum Arthropoda; class Insecta; order Diptera; family Tachinidae; genus Nowickia; species Nowickia ferox. Next base: position 82,209,230 of record OW387024.1, read on the forward strand.
TCAGATCAGGGTTCTATTTTTTTTTCGTAGATCGTGCGATGGTGTAGGATAGTGAGTCATGGCCTTTAGCTACATTCTTGCGATATAAGGTTCAGACCTATCATCAAGTGTGAATTAACTGTTGGCCAAAAACTGATGACGCCATTTTTTGAGGCCGCACTGATTTTCGGAATATTTGGAGGCCCATAAAAAATTGGTCACCAAAATCGCCAATCTGAGCATAGGGTTTTACTACCGTTTGGTAGTACAGGTTCGTACTGTCAAGTCCGTGCGCTAAAAAAAATCACATAATTAAATTTTTTTAACTCGATAATGTTTGTAATCTTGCCAACTGGTCACCTTAATATTATTGGTATTCAATCGGTCTAATTGATAAAACAATTTTATAAATATACAACATATCGCTCCTTTACTGCAACATGGCTACAACTCAAGAGATATGATATTACCTAAAACAAGTTTAGAAAAGTTTTCAATGAAGATATAAAAAAAATTTCTCTCAGAAGACGAGTGGAGTGAGTGCACAAACATTTGTATGAAATTTTTACACAAGATAAAATACAAAAAATAATTTTTTGAAATATTACTATGTTGCAATAAAGGAGGGATATTTTTGAAATGATGATTGTACATACATACATAATCGTACATATGTACATATTTATTTTATGTATGATAACTTTTGATTGATGAATGGCTTTAAGGCTAAATATTGGCTAAATTGATGTTAATAAGTTACTGCTGCTACATGATCACTCGTAAATGCATTTGTTTTCCTAATTTCACCTTCGTAGATCTCAAACTGTTTAAGTAAATCGTCGAATTCGTTTAAAAGCTGCAAAATAATAAATTTACTTAAATCAAAATTAACATTAGTTAGTCATCATTATACAATCAAGAACAAAATGAAAATCAAGAACAAAAAAAATGTGTAACACTTACGTGTGATGAACTCGTCGTGCTGTAATAGGGCAAATAGTTTTTGCCATAGTTAGAGACTTTTGAGGTCAGCAAGGGAGCATTTAGCAGTTGCATATTTTGATAGGACTTGGGGTGACTAACTGCTTTACCGCCGCTTAAAACTGGATTGATATTTTGTAATTGCGCTACGTGCCAACGTAAAATAAAATATTAAAAATGAATAGGAATTAATATTTTAGCTTCATTCAAATACCTTTGTCTTTTGGTTGAAATTTAACTTGATTCAATAGTGGATTATGAATTTTAAATGGTTTGTAGACTGGCAAGTTAATGTTTTGTGGTGCTGAAGTATCTCTGTGACCATGAATTTGAGGAAACAAATATGTGGTCTCCACTGATGGCAATTCTTGATGATAGTAACGTCCTTCTGCCGGTATATAGCGGCCATCAGAACTCAACGCGATGCGATATACTTTTCGTGATGGTCGATTGAAAAAGGGGTAGACCTAGGAAGCTTAAACTAATTACATATTTCCATTATTTCGAATCCTTTAGCGTCAATTTATCGTAAGCAATATTATTTAAAGAAGTTGTATTATTAAGTAAACTGATATCGGGAAGTGTAAACTAAAGGACATCGGGGGCTTCGTCATGGCAATTCAGTGGCTTAATTACTTTTAATGGGCAATAGAAGGGAATCACAATGGACCCAATGGGTCTCCGAGTGGAGGTGCATTTTTGGCACCACCCCTCCTAACCTAACCTAACCTAAGTAAACATCTTATTTGGCAAAAACTTTGGGAATTTGGATAATGAATGAGTAGTAGTATTTCTTTGTAATGGGCTTAAATATAATGAGTTGTACTTATTTATCTCATTACTTTTGTAGGCATAAAATCTACTTGCTGTTAATGAATAATCATTATAAATCAGGAATGGCAAAGTTGGTACAATTGTACTTTTATTGGGTACTATTCAAACTCGGAGAGTACAATAATACATTCAAGGAATCTCCCCAGTTTCACTCCGCATTTCTTCTCAAACGATTGCATATGTCAAATTTTCACTTTTGAACAATGAAACTCGTACTCTTCTCCTCACTTGAAAGCAAAACGCAGCAAGAAAACCATTTCCGAATAACGAAAACGATTCGGTAGCCCTAACAAAGTCGATTATTTTAATAAAAACAAATAAAAATGTGTAATTTGAACTAAAAAAATCTTTTAGTACAATTAAGGTCGAAAAAGTACATTGTTGAAAATTGTTAGTACAATTTTAAAATTCCCAGTGCCGTCCCTGTTATGAATAATCAAATAGATAAACAACACATTTTGTATTAATATACATACGTTGGCCCCATCCAAACAATCAGCAATGCCTCAGTGAGTGCAGAGGTCTACTCTGTAATTCGAAACGAAAGAAAATGCTTTCGAAATTGTGTGTCTATAGCATGTAATATCGAAAGCATTTTCTTTCGTTTCGAATTACAAAGTAGACTCCCAGACATTATGGCTTCGATTTTAAGTTAAATTATAAAATAATGAGGTGTGAAAATACGTTAAACTACAGATTTTAGTCAAATTTGCAGCATCTGATAAACTTTTAAGTCTATAAAAATCAGAGAACATCTAAAATCTATTAGACGAATGCTTTTGAAGTTATTTGGGAAAAAACGACATTTATCCAAATTTTTCGCCAACGGTATCTCTCGAACGAATCACACGATTTTAGTCCAAGTGAAAAAGAGCTTCCAAGGAAAGTCGATAAGATACTGAACTTGTAATCCGGAAGTAGTGCAAATTTTGATAGTTTCATTGCAAGAAGTTCTCTTGTTTGATCCATATTCAGTGAATCCGAAGTCATGTTCATGATGTGTTGAGTTATTCTGATTTTTCGTATGTTCTTGTTTTCTTTCCCTAAATTTCTTTTCAATCAATATACTCGTATTTTTTATAAATAAAAATCTAATACTTCATTTCATTTTCCTAAAAAATTAGGACATATCGTAAGCATTTGCAAAAAAAAAAAACGACAAATGATCTCCAATATCAATTAATTATCTGGATATTGTTAGTAATCGGTTTTGAAAAGTCAAAAAAACACACACATTGATATTTTAGAAGTAGAGAAAAGGCTCAAATTGGCAGAAATCAGCGTTTCATTTTGACGTTAAAAGCTGATTAGACTTTGAACTTGATCGTCTATATATATTTTTTATTATTTTAAAAATAATTGACAAATAAATGCTTCACTTTCAAAGCCAAAACCTAAACTTTTCGATTAAATAATGCTTTTTTTGGTTCAGTGTAAGCATATTTGTAAGGAGTACCCCTTATTTTGAATATTCTTAAACAAAAATAAATAGCCCACTAATCACATTGTAAGCAGTTACGACTAAAGTGCTGCATATGTACTAGTAAGCAAAGCTTTTGCTGGAATTAAAATTTATTGTCATTATGCGGTTTACTTTGAACTCGGTAACTGTTCACTAGTTAAACTAAAAAATTCCTCATAATTTTGACATGTATGAAAAATTTTATGAATTTAGCCAGCAGCAAGTTTCCAAGCTCGTTGTGAAGTCCGCTTTTTAATATAGAAATTTTTTATTAAAGTTGTTATTTCTTAAATTAGAATATGTATTTGTATTTTTGCGCTTACGATAACTTGAAGCTAAGGTGTCGATTTGTTTATTCTTCGTAAAATTTTATTGCACCTGTGGATTCCGTTGTTCTGGCACTATTCCATCTGGTACAGCAATGCCGTCTTTTTGCAGTTGATTCAAAAATAAGCGATCTGTTTCGAAGGCCGTGTCAGGTATACGCCCTCCAGCATGTGGAACTACTTCTTCCCGATAGATTTGTCTTTTCTACAAAAATAGTTACATCATACATATCGCACATCCAGTTCAATACTGGCATAACTCAAAAAATTAGTTTTTTGACTTAGTAATGCAGATTAATTATGTATCTCGTATTTTATCTTGCGTAAAAATTACGTATAAATAACTTGTACTATCACCTCGTGAGAGAAGAATATTTGTTCATGCCTTCATTTAGTTGTATGTAAATTGAAAACTTTAAACGTGTTTTCTGCAAAACTGGTTTTTTTGAGTTATGACACTATTGAACTGAATGTGCGATATGTATGTATGTATGTATGTACATTAGACCACCCAATGTGCCGAAAGTTTGTGTTTTATTCGCTCCACCGACAGTTTCTGACAGACTGACCATAAAAAACTACATGTGCATAAAAATTGCACTGATAGCGTGCAAACCGGTCATGTGCATTGCGAACAAATCATTACGATTCTTTTTACAAAAAATAAAAAATAAAATAAATAAAAATAAATAAATACAGTGAAAAGCAATATGCCAATGTTTTTTAAACAATAAATTATTTTTTTTATATAAGAAGGATCCTAGTGATTTGATCGTGAAATTACATAATATATATTTTCCTCTATCGTCTACATTTTTTTCTAGTTTTGTTGAGATATATTCAATGGATCAGGAGCTGTAAGATAATTTCCAAATACATAACAAAGCTTGTAATAAACTGGTATGTGATGTTTTGATCCTTATATATTTTATTATATTAAATGATACATATTTGCACCAAATATAATATACAGATCTTACTTTATAAAATAATGAAAACGTATTATAATTACTAGAGATGTGCACGTGAGCGGTTTTTGACTCACGACACGCACGCTCACGCAGAAAAATATTTTACTCACGCACTTTCACGCACGAATGATTTTGAAAATTTTCACGATCACGCACGAGAGGTGTACAACTTATCACGATCACGCACGCTTACGAAAAATATATAATTAATTTTTTATGTTTGTTGGTTGAAAAATTGGTTCTTACACATATGTACATATGTTTGCAGGCTCATTCAACCTATATGTATGTATAATATACATTATATATATACATATGTGTGTGTACAGATCAGCACTGGCCATCGAGAGAAACACAAGAGTAATGTATTCGCGTATGTGTATTCATTTGTATAAGAAGCCGATTGATGTTCGGCACTCTGGTGCTACTTTGGGCAGCTCAGACATAGATTGTAGTATTTATTATAAGAAAATTTAAAATTTTGAATACAGTTATATACCCAGGCAGGAGTGTTATCTCGTGGGAGCGTGAGAATTCGTGCGTGATTCTTAAAAAAAAAACTCACGCACGAGTAATTTTTTTTAAGTCACGGTCACGCACTCACGCGTGATTAATTATAAATTTGTGACTCACGCGTGACACGATAAAATCACGACATTTTCACATCTCTAATAATTACCACCATCCAATTTTTAGCAAGAGCCGTTCCCAAAAAAACTTAGTTTCATCTCATGAAATGACCATGATAGGCCATAGTAAGGGTAAAATTATGTTGTGAATAAATATTCTGCACAAAATTTTCCGAAAGACGCCGCATTTGAAAGTTATGGGGCCAAAAGTGTTTATAGTTTTTTTTTTTTTTTTTTTTGGTGAAAAGTGCAATGCGCATGGCCGGTTTGCACGCTATCAGTTAAATTTTTGCGCACATGTCATTTTTGATGGCCGGTCTATCAGAAACTGCCGGTGGAGCGAATGTACATGTGTAAATATATTTGCATCTACAATATAAATAATTAAATTTTTCTAAATAAATAATAAATAATTCATTGAAAATCATTTGTTTGCCTGAAGCCAGCTGTATTTTCGTGGCCAAAAGAATTCATCCGATGTTGTTTGGCTCTCACTTTTTTTCTATGTAAATGAAAAACTTCGATTCTGTTTTTTGATTATGTTTATTTGATCTTTACAATTTTATTGGTCAAGTCGAGAAGATGATATCGGCCAAATGAGCGCCGTCACAATTGATTGCTCGTTTTATGGCATTTTTCATCACTTTGGCGAGAACTTCGGACGACAGATTCTCGCACTCGTGTCGAATGTTGTCCTGGAGGGCTTCCAGAGTCTCGGGCTTGTTCACTTAAACACGGAACTTCAAAAAACCCCACCAATGTAAATCGTCAAACCAAGAGATGAGGCGACCCGGGAACACCACGACACGATTATTCCGCGTCCCTGGGGAGAGTATCGCTCCATGGCTTGTTCACTTGTATTCTACATCTGTCTAGTTTACAAATGTCAAAACAGATTTGACATTGGCCGCCATTTGCAAAAATAAGAGCATCTTCCAATAGGGTGATTTCTTTTGGCCCACCGTGTATTACTGCAAGCAAATATTTGGCTCTAATCTAGTGCGTTTTGTATAAAGCGTGCTGAGACGAAAAAAATCGCGCTTGGCATAGTTGAAACGCGCTAAATTGGCATCGCTGTGTACAAAGTTGCTTAAGCGAAAATACATACGAGGTGTGTTCAAAAAGTATCGCGAATTTTGAATTTTCGCGGGTTACGTATATTCGAATTTTGATTTTTTTTGTGGCGTTATGTTGGTACTCATGTCACAATTTTGAATGTTCAGTTAATTGTTGACAGCTGCTTTGCTTGCACGTGTTTTGGCTCGTCTTCGATTTTTACCTATTAAAAAAATGGCACAAAGAACCTGTACCAAATTTTGTGTGAAAAACAAAATTAAGTTCGCGGATGCATTCCGAATGTTGACTGTGGCATACGGAGAAGCTACCTTGGACCGAAGCAATGTTTATCGGTGGTACAAAATGTTCTCAGAATGCCGAGAAGATGTGAACGTCGAAGAGCGTGCCGGACGCCCGAGCACTTCAACAACAGACTAAAAAATGTATGAAGTGAAGAAAATGGTATTGGCCAATCATTGAAGCACCATTAGAGAAGTTGCTGAGGACCTAGACATATCGATTGGCTTGTGCCATTAGATTTTTATCAATGATTTGGGCATGAGACGGTTCGCCGCGAAATTCGTACCAAAATTGCTCAATTTCGACCAAAAACTGCATCGCATGAATATTGCTAATGAGCTGTTGGACTCTGTCCACGACCACCCAAATTTGCTCCAGAGGTTCATAACTGGTGACGAATCGTGGGTTTATGGTTATGACGTGGAAACCAAAGCTCAATCATCTCAATGAAAACTGCCGCACGAACCAAGGTAAAAATCGAAGACGAGCCAAAACATGTGCAAGCAAAGCAGCAGTCAACAATTAGCTGAACATTCAAAATGGCCGAAATGGTCGGCATAAGTGACAGACATGAGTACCAACATTACGCCACAAAAAAATCAAAATTCAAATATACGTAACCCGCGTAAATCCAAAATTCGCGATACTTTACACTCTAAAGTAAATTACGAAGTGGTCTAAGTCCTATATGTACATATTTCTTTTGTCGAGATATTTAGTCGATTACAATTGAACAAATTAAAAAATATTTTTATATTATGAAACATTTTAATTTAGAGTTGTACTAGTTTCACAAAAAGAAAAATACATAATACCTATTACTTTAAATAATGGCTAAAAAAAAGGCTCAGCAAAAAAGTAGTTTTTTTTGCAATCGCATATTTCTGGCAAGAAACTAGAAAAATTAAAAATTCTTTAAAATTTATAAATTAAGCTTTATTATTGAAAAAAAAAATTGTGAGCACTTTCCATTTTTCACTCGAGATTGACCTTTTTCAACATAAAAAATTTTTTTTTCCTAAAAAATTTTGGTTTTGTTTTTAATAATAAAGCCGCAAATAAATATAAAATAATTTTTATTTTTTTAATTTTTTTGACCGAAATATGCGACTATAAAAAATATATTTTTTTCTGAGCCTTTTTTTAGCGATTATTTAAATTAATATGTATTATTTTTCTTTTCTTGTAATTTACAAATTTTCTACTAGCACAAAAGAGGGAGAACGAAATTCTAATAAGGGAAGTTTTTTGAGTTTGCTTTCACTTATACCTTAATGTCGCATCCGTCGCATAAAATCAATATTTATAAAGGGTATTTTTTATTGAGGTATAGAACTTTAAGTTGGCATCACTTTTTTAACTGGCGGCCATTTTGTCAGCTGCCAAGTGATTAATATTTAGTTTGGTTTGCCATTTCATCATGAACAGGTTGACAAAAGAACAACGCTTGCAAATCGTGCAAATTTATTTCGAAAATAATGGTTCAGTTCGCGAAGTTTACCGCAAGCTCCGTCCATTTTATGGTCGACATAATCGTCCATCAGAGCAATTATGGAATGGACCTGTCAATTGGCCACCAAGATCGTGTGATTTGACACCATTGGATTATTTTCTTTGGGGATATGTGAAGTCGCTCGTCTACGCCAACAAACCAGAAACGTTAGGGGACTTGGAAGCCAACATTCGTGGCGTTATTGCCAACATACGGCCCCATATGCTCGAAAAAGTGGTTGAAAATTGGACCTGTAGAATTGGCTTTATTCGAGCCAGCCGCGGCGGCCACATGCCCGAAATCATATTTAAACGTTAATGGCATAAAATTATCCTTCCAATAAAGCCAAATTGATGGACATTAAAACGATTTTCTTGTGTTTTATTTCAATTCGAAGTTCTATACCTCTAAAAAAACACCCTATATTTAATGAATTGAACAGGCTAATGTTCGTATCGCCTTTAAGCCAAATTACATGTGATAATTATTAATGAACAAATAACATCAAAGTTAGTTGTAAATATTCTGACAACACATAGTTGAACGGAACAGCCAGCCGTTTTCGAAGGCCAGTAAACCTTCATCATCAGCGTTCTTCTGTGTTTGGTCCACTGTGTGTGGTGTCAGTTGATGTAGATTTATGCCTTATATACGAAACTTTCTTGCAAATGGTTTGATTCATCGTATTTCAATTTGCTGAAATGTGTTTTGTAATGAAGGCCCAAATTTGCCATCTCTAAATTTTACAACAGTCTTACCATTGTCGTTTTTTCATTACTAATTATGCACATATTTATTAATTTTTTTCAGCAGTAAATAAGCATTTGTTATTGTTTAATTTCTTTTCAATTAAAGTTCAATCAATCAATATTAGCAAAGTTATTGCGTTTAGTTCTCTTGGAAAGAAATTATCGCGACCGTCTTGTCGCGTCCGTATTTGTACATTATCCATGTGAAAAAAAAATTAAAACACAATTTTCATATATCACAAATTTACAAATAAACGAGCTAATTTCACCTTCATTTCCACATTCACAAAAAGAATTCTTCATAAAATTTCGCGGAATTATGTCTATTTCTATAAGTTTACAAAAATAACTTCCATTTTGATCGCGTCCGTTACTCGCTGACATTTGCTTATATCTTTTTACTATATTAGTGATATCGCCCAACATTTTTTCTTAAATATACTACTTCTTCATTGCTTTAAAACACTTAAGGTATACTCCTTTCTTCTTTTTTTGCTCAACTAAGTCCATATTTACACTATGCAAGTCTTATTGCTAAGCTGATTAGTTTGTTAGGAAAGAGAGACGAGGGGAAAAGAAACTTTACTGTTCTCGTCGTCTCTCTCTCCATCAAACTAATCAGCTTAGCAATAAGACTTGCATAGTGTAAATATGGACTAAAAGTGTACGAATGTCGCGTCCGTCGCTTGGGAATTGCCCATTTGTATGTATGTATGTGTTTATATGTATCAGATACATTTAACCAAATTGTAGCAGTTTGCCTTAACACAAGTTCTTACTACATACTAAGGCTTGCATTGCATATAATTTTCTCAGAAACCTTACGTTATATGTAGTTCTGCACTAATTCATAACTACGAGTATACTATAATGTATAAATATTACTTTGAATTGGAATTGCAAATGAAACTTACTTTTGGATTACGATCAGTGGCAGAACAATAAGCTGCTGCAGTTAAAGAAGCCATTAAAATTATGTTTATAATTAAAGCAGACATTATTTTTAATTAAGATTTTGTTATACGAGTATACAGTTTTATTTATGTATGTATGTCTTTTTTATATAACACAGTAAGTTTAATTTAAAGTGCACTTTGCCAACTTTGTAAGATTTGTGGCAAAATGAAAATGATTTAATTACGACAGCAACTTAATTTTGTAACGAACGAAAAACGCACAACGTTTCTTAACACATTCAATTTGAAATGATCTATACCTTCGGTTAGAGCATCAACTCATCACACAAATAATTATTCTGAAGTTCAAACGTTTAAAATTTGTTTACTGCTGCAATAAATCTATTTAGAAAAAAGAAACATTAAAACTTTTAGTGTTAGTAAAAAAAATAATAATAATACGAGTTGCAAATTATAAAAAACAAGCACTTGTACAGTTGTCTGTTTATATTTCTATAGAATTTTTTTCTTAATTTTTTTTTTTCAAATAAATTCGATCTTTAACAAATACAAGGGGGACGTATAACGATCGCAATAAAACAACGATACTCGTACACTTGATGGATATCGTTGAGTTTGTTTGCCCGCAATGGAGTTGAGATGAGTTATCGCAGCAACTAATAAGCATTTGTTGGCTGCAACTTATAACGACGACAAGACACAATTTGTTAAAAATTCAAATATGCAAATGTGCATTATAACTATTTTTTATGCTGATGCAAAAAAAAAAAAAAATAATAACAATAAAATACAAAAATTGATTAAAATTGCGAACATTTGTGAACAAATAAAAATACCAACAATTTGTAATACTTGTTGGTTTTATGACAAAAAAAAAAAATTAAAAGAAAAGAACTAACTTCACCAGCTTTACATTTAATTCCGTATTAAAAGCCTTTAGTAAAAATAATAAAAAAAAAATTCTAAGAAGCAGTTTGCATCTTAAAACTTTAAGAGTCTGAAGTATTGCAAAATGCTAATTCTTTGTCAGCACGTTTTTTTAACTTCATATTTGGCTAAACTGATTGTCTTATTTGAATGACTTTAATAACTGCTTGCTTTTTTTTCATTATTTCTTACAATTAATCTGCAACAAGCTTTAAATAAATATTTGTAGTTTGTTTTTATTAATATTTTGTGATTTTTCCGTGTTTCTTTGTATGCCTTTAAGCCTTCTTGTTGGGATTCATTTGTTTGTTTTTCTGTTACAACTTTTGAATTTGTTTAGAGCATTGTTTTTGTTTTTTTTTGTTTTTGAAATTTGCGCGCGCGATTTTTGTTGATGCGATCGCGATGTGATCTCTGCAACGGAAGCCAATACAGTAAAACAATTCATACGATGCTGATGAGCTGTTCGGTCTTAACATCATCACCAGCTAAGCAAGCGCTGTTGTTCGTTTGTCTATGTACATATTTACTTTTTTTGCATTAACTTGCAACCCCCAGTCAGAATATCATTTGTTGGCGGCGATCACTACTACGCGAAGAGACCGTTAAGATAATCATCTTATCCAAATTGATCGTTATGTTATGTCTGGTTGTGGCAGAAAATTGTTGTAGTGTATATTAGTGTTTGCTAACAGCAATCCATTGTTTACATTCACACTCTGTTTGAATACGAGCAACAGAAATAAAATATGCTTTTCCCTCACTATAACAGAGTGACACAAAATTATACGCACACAAAATTAATGCGAAGTAAATTTATATATTTTAATGTTTTATATATTTATAATATAAAATCGCAGTGTGTGTTTGTTCGTAACGCATGATCCCTGGATGTTTTTTTAGAGGTATAGAACTTCGAATTGAAATAAAACACAAGAAAATCGTTTTAATGTCCATCAATTTGGCTTTATTGGAAGGATAATTTTATGCCATTAACGTTTAAATATGATTTCGGGCATGTGGCCGCCGCGGCTGGCTCGAATAAAGCCAATTCTACAGGTCCAATTTTCAACCACTTTTTCGAGCATATGGGGCCGTATGTTGGCAATAACGCCACGAATGTTGGCTTCCAAGTCCCCTAACGTTTCTGGTTTGTTGGCGTAGACGAGCGACTTCACATATCCCCAAAGAAAATAATCCAATGGTGTCAAATCACACGATCTTGGTGGCCAATTGACAGGTTAACCGAATTAATTGCTCTGATGGACGATTATGTCGACCATAAAATGGACGGAGCTTGCGGTAAACTTCGCGAACTGAACCATTATTTTCGAAATAAATTTGCACGATTTGCAAGCGTTGTTCTTTTGTCAACCTGTTCATGATGAAATGGCAAACCAAACTAAATTTTAATCACTTGACAGCTGACAAAATGGCCGCCAGTTAAAAAAGTGATGCCAACTTAAAGTTCTATACCTCAATAAAAAAACACCCTATATAAGAGCTGTGGAGCTGAAATTTTCAACACAGGTTCCGGTCGTTTTGTTTTTGACCCAACAAGTGACCACTGTGTGGAGTAATTTGTAGTTAAAAAAAAAAAAAAAATAATTGAGGCAACGTTTGCCGGGCTCATCTAGTATATTTATAATTTATTTAACTTTAATTTAATTAATTAATATTTAATATAGTTTTATTAAAGATAAAATATAAAATCTTCTAAACTTAAGCTAAAAGTGGTATAATAATATCGCTATGATTTCCCAATCCAAAAGTATGCATTCCTGAAGCTATGTACAGACGATTGTCAGCTCATACAATATTGTCAGATCTGGCAATGTGCTCACAATGTACTGTCATGGTTGTATCAAATTTGTCAGAAAATCTTACAATTTATTGCCAGACGGTTGTATGCCAATAAATATATCTGACAAAATTGTCAGTAAAAAAATTGTCAGATCACACGGTTTTCATATGGAAAAATTGTCAGATCTGTCGTTATGTGTTGCCAGAATCAAAGGATTTGTTACAAATTGTTAAATATAAATTGATTGTGGTTGTGTTAAATATAAAAAGTGAAAATATAAATTATTATTATGAATGAATCATATAGAAGCAATAGCAATGATTTTGGCTGCATATATTTTATTAAATTTTTGCACTTTCCTTTTTCTTTAAAATCAAGCGCCCATAGAAAGAGTTTTCTTACAATGACGACATTGTCAGATGCATAAACTGTGCACATCTGACAATCACCCTGCTACTGAGAATTTATTTCCGTTCCCTAAGGTCTGGAAAATAGCATAAACCTACCAACAGGAGTCAGTTGTTTTCGACAACGGCTACACAAGCCCCAATTTTTTGGTATTCAGTCAAAGTGACGTCGATGTCGATGTCTGGAATAAGGGTGAATATTGAAATGTCTGATATCTGGCCATAATTTTACAATGTGTTCACACGATTGTTAGATGTCTGACAATTTGTTGTCAACTGCTAGTCTTGCGAGGGACTAACAATGCTTTTTCTGGTAAGTACGTCAGACAAAAATTGCCAGCTCACACGGTTGTAAGAAATTTGTAGCACATTTTACGGACAATATTGCAAGATCTGACAACCGTCTGTACATAGCGAAATTTCTGTTTTTTAATATCTACAATATTTCAGTAAGGTATAACACAATTTCTTTCTGTTTGTCTTATATCATGTATTCCAACTCATATTGATAGTTGTTTTTTTTTTGCAATACAACCTACTTTAGTCACCCAGGAAAGTGTTTTTTACTATTTTTGAAATCAGCTCCGCAAGGTTTAAATTAATCAAAATCTGTTCTTTATAGTGAGATACCAGTAAACATGGCCACCTTTCCATAATAATCTCCAATTATATTATCTCGTAATATCCTGTTAAAACGAATCAGTTGCAGTCTTTACCTATCACCCGTAATGGAATTATAAGATTTCAGCAGTTCATAGTAACTATACAGCTCCCTTTAAGTCCAACAGGTTGTACAAAACCTGATCTTCGAATAATGAATATTTACTTTTGTTTTTTTGAAGTTCCAGTTACAATCAGATGCAAACAAATTTTTTTGTGAAGCAGCTGTTAAAGTTTTTGTAGAAATCAAGGCAAATCCATTTAAGTTATACTCGGCTCCATTCGCTTCGAAAAATTCATACCTTTGATGTCAAAAATATGTTCTGAAAATGTGTGTTAACATCTAAGATACATATGTATGTATGTATGTATATTCAAATTACAAGCGGCGAAAATAGTCACCTGATCGGTTGCGACCACCTAATATGAATTCGCCTTGGTACAAATATTTAAATATTTTCCGGCGAATGTTAAACTGGTTTTTCTAACCAAGAAAAATAAGTGGTTGGAAATTTCATTATTTGTTTTTTTAACTAAAACTTTGCCATTTAATTTATTTATCACTCTATCAACTTGAAATGAATGCTATAGTGTTTATGTTTAAAATTGTGTTCTGTCATGGAATGATAAACCAATGCCAGACAAGAAGACAAAAAAAAAACAGAAAATGAGCTTGTGGGTTATAAGTACATATGCGCTGTAGAATTATAAATTGATTTAATTAAAACTTGCTAAAAATATAAAATATTAAAAGGTCGATCTATATAATTTACAAACGTTTGAAAACTTAAACGAAAACATGCAGTTTAAATTAATACCCTATAAATTGGAAGGGAATTTTCAAAAGATTAAATGAAGACAAGGAAATTGCTAAATAAAGTAATTTACAGTAAATTATTATAAGAACTGTCAATTCATTTTATTTTGAAAACTTCACTAACAGGATTCTTACTCTACAGCTTAAAGCGGGCTATATGGCTTCGGAGTTGTCAAAGAAGTCAATAACATCCAGATCTTGCGGTCCGGATATAGTAGCAGTTGAATATTAAAAATTTTCGTTGTCTATTAGGCATTTACTTACTGAGGTTCTTACTTTACGGATAGTAGAAACGTCATAGAAGCCTTACGAAATCACAAAGTTCAATCTCGAAGCGTGCTTCAATGCAAAAATGCGATAAACTCGTACAGGTATTGTAGCGAAATCGAGATAATATGGATTCCAGGACACCAGGGTGTCTCTCGAAACGAAGAGGCCGATAGGTTTGCAAAGATGGATACATTACTGAATAACATCACAGTAGAAAACGCCAAAACTTTTCAAGAACTTAAATATGAATTGAAGCAATGGACTACAGAACAACACACCAGGGATTGGCAGAATTCTACTATTGGAAGAGTGGCTGATATTCTCTGGGGAAACCGAAATAGTAAAGATATATATAAACGAGATTCTAAGTTTAAAAAGGCCAACACATCGGAATTTTTAGCACAATAACAGGACATGCAGAGTTAAAAAGTCACCTGACTCGCGATTTTGTTAGTAAAACAATTTTATTGTACAGGGCTGCTGTTTGGTGTTCAGCATTCGAGAAGAAAAATGATCAACGCCAGTATGAAGGTGTTAAGAGAATGGTTGCTATCATCATAACAGGCGCACTTGGAACTATGAATTCCCTCTAATGCTCTGTTTACTATAATTATCTGGTGACCAGCAGATATTTTGCCGAAATAAGTATGCAGTAGCGAAGATCGCAATACATTTAAAAGCAATACATACCATAAAAGCATAGAAAAGTAATAATGTGTAATAATATCTGAAGCTATCTTCGGTCCAGGCCTTGTGACTAGCATACCTGATTTCACGAATGGCAATTGACTGGAACCTGCAAGGAAGTAGATGACAACGCACACCAGCTCATACTTGGAGAAAGATGTTTGAAATCGAAATAAACTCATCATTCAGAAGCTGGCATGAGTTAAAGAAGATGTCAGAAGACAGATCAGATTGGAAAACAATTGTTGTATCCCTATGTTCTTCCATGGATCCAGATATTCACCGACGGATCTAAATCATTTCATAGCGTTAGGGGCAATGTATACACAGATCAGTTAAATTTAAAATTGTCCTTAAAAAACGAAACTACAGTAATGCTACCCAAGCCGAAATTACGGATGTTAAGCTAGGCTGTTCGTGACAGCAAAGCGGACATGAGATCCTTATAAACATGAATGCCGGGTGACTTGAGAAGAAAAAACGAGTCAAGAAACAATTGAGACAATCTGGGATATTGGAAGAAAATAATATTACGCAAATTTCAACAAATTATTAATAAACGATAATGGAAAAAGTTCACCTGTAATGAGAGCAGAAGAATCTGTCCCGAAGGAAATCCAAAAATTCATAGGTTCCAACTATGAGCCCTCATAGCCATAACTGGCGGTCATCACACATTCGGAGTGCACGCCCCAAGGCTTCGACTGCCTTATAATGACTTTTGCAAAATTTATCAGGTTGAAGAAGAGGGATAAACCACCGAACATATCCTCTGCCACATAAAATGTTTGATCAAAGAACACTCACAGATAAAACCTGTCTCACTCAGATTGATTTACGCAGAATTCATAATTTTGTTAAACAAACTTGATGGCTAAAGAATAAAGACAACCCAGATATTTGGGGCAAATTTGTAATCACCCTTATTCCAGTTGTCAACATCGACGTCACGCCAATACAATACCAAAAATTTGAGGCTTGCCTAGCCGTTGTCGAAAATAACTGGTTGCTATTGGCAGACTCATGCTATTTTCTAGACCTTAGCGAGTAGACAAGTCCCATTTTTTACTATTGTATTGCCGTGACGTCGATGCTGACAACTGGAACAAGGGTGAATATAAATGCTGGTATCACAATGGCAGCTACGGATGGACCCAAGTGAGCTATGTTTAAGGCGACTGCCCATTCAACCTGACCTAACCTAAGTTTAAAATGTGTGTTCCAATAAGACATTTCATTTTGATAATCCCGCCATTTTAACAGTTGTCACTACTTGACAGATGACAAGTAAAAACTACTCCATTAATAAAACTTAATTACAACGCATTGAAATTACAAAAATTTTTAAAATTTTGTGGTCACAGTACGCAGCATTTTCACCATTTTCGCCTCGGAGGCTACATTAAGAAACAGAACAGTTGAGCCCCAAGGCTCGGAAAACCCAAGAATTATTGTTTAAAAGCCCCTCTCCATCCTGAACGTGTGACTCTTTGTTGCGCTTTTTGGTCTGGCAGAGTCATTGCATTTTAATTTATAGAAAATAAGGCTTTAGCAAATGGTACGGTGAACTAATTGCCCTATCGAACGATTATTAATGATTTTGAATGGTGGGAAACGGATGATATTGATGTGTACGATGTCTATTTTTTTTTTAACAAGACGGCACTTTGTGCCACACAAATAATTATACCATCGCTATTTTTCGTGAAAAGTTTTTTGATCGTGTGGTTTCGCGAAGAGGCGATCATCATTCACCCTTATCGGGAATAAAAGGCGAACATATTGTTCAAATGGTGAACAAAATTAAAGAATAGTATACTGGCACAACAACAACGCAAACATTGGCGAACACAATTTTAGGGAAAAGGAACACATTTCACGTAAACTTTTATTCCCGATAAGGGTGATTACGGTTCAGTACACTTAAGATTTTTTCTTTAAAGCTATGTGAAAGATAAGGTAGGTCTATGCTAATGGCCCATAATCGACCCAAGACCTAAAATTCGTAAAGTTAACGAAGACATACAGCTGCAAATGTGCGAATTGGTGATGTAAAATTTCATGAAAAGAATAAGGTCCTTCAAGTGTAGTATGGGCGGCCATTTTGCCAATATTCACCCTTATCGTGTTTGGCGTACTTCGACTTCGACTATAACGTTTTTGTAATAGATTGAAGAACACCGCATCATTTCTTTCATCTAGGACCAACATGTCGTAGTCGCAATCGAAATAAGTCAACACTGATCAATGCTCTTGAACGATTTGAGTTTGTGATTATCTTAAACAGATATTGGCAAAGCGGCAATATGACGATAGTTTTCGCAAATCCCAGGTTTATGCGTGTTCAACAAGAGTTAATAAACATGGAGCACGTAATAGAAAAAGGAAACTATTGAATTCACTTCTAGATTTGAAATGCTCTCTCTCAATATCCAACTACATTTGAGATATGTAAATATTTTGTCTTTTCTTTAGTTTCACTAATAGGGTCTCAATTATTCGTCTTTATTAAATATTGAAACGTTATTGCATTCAAATTGATTGAACGTGGGTATATACAAGACGTAGTAAAAATAAAACTGCCCTACATACACACAT
Source organism: Nowickia ferox (assembly GCA_936439885.1). Taxonomy (NCBI): domain Eukaryota; kingdom Metazoa; phylum Arthropoda; class Insecta; order Diptera; family Tachinidae; genus Nowickia; species Nowickia ferox. Next base: position 82,227,096 of record OW387024.1, read on the forward strand.
ACATACATACATATACATATGTATGCATGTACATCAGCCAGTCAGTCAAACGTCGGTTATACCATCTTGCAACTCAGTCAATGAGAAAAATGTCTACAAACAAAAAAAAAACGGTCATGAGTTAAAGTTAACATAGGAAATATAAAAAAAGTTGTTCCAACAAGATTTTTTTTGTCTATCGACTCTGTAAAATAAACATCTGTACCTACATCCGTGTAAGCATCAATGAAGATAATCTGCTTGTTGCCGATCACTTCAAAAAATCTTCAGTGAAGTGTTGGCGATATTTTTGGCTTGTGGTTGAACTCTTTGTTTGTGCTCATACTTTTTCGCACAGTGAGGCAGCCTTGACCAAAATATGCTTTGATACAAAAACAAAGTCAACAGTTTTACAAGTAAAATAATGGCCGTAATGATCTCAATATAAGAAAGAAATAATTGTCATGCAAACATAAGCGAATATACAAAGGTCAAAATTAGCCTAATTTTATTTTCCAAATCACTTTAGATCTTACAGCAAAGCTAGAAAAGATCAATAAATTTCAGACTAAAAAAAAAAATAGTGGCATCTGCTTGGTGGAAATCAAGATCTTATAGTCATGCCAGAATCCTGGATCAACTACCCCCTACTCTGAAAAAATCTACTGATTACGTGGTGTCTCATCTGGACTGATGGATCTTGGTATTTAAGGTCGACCTTTTGACTGTAAGGAAAGCGGTATTTTTGTCGACAACCAAGCAGCGCTTCTATCCCTAAGATTATATACCAATTCCTCTATTCTAGTTGGGCAGTGTAAGAGTGTGCTATCTAAACTGGGTGCTGGAACGCTGATCTCACCGTCATCTGGAGATCAGCGTTCCAGCGCATATCACTTTTTCAGGTAACAAACGTGCAGACGAGCTGGCTAGAACTGGCTCTTCTATGAATGCCTCCAACGCCGAATCGGTACTATTAGAAACTGCATCTTTAAGCACTATCTCTATAAGGCTGAATGCAGATGGCGCAATATAGACACGAGCAAGGTTGTTAGGAAAATGTGGCCTTGCTACAATGATAGGCGCTCAATACAATTAACAAGTAGAAACATGACGGGGCACTGGACGGTCGGCAGACATGCTAGTAGGATAGGCCGGAGGTCTACTCTGTATTTCGAAACGAAAGAAAATTCTTTCGAATTGTTACATTTCGAACGCATTTGCTTTCGTTTCTAATTACAGAGTAGACCCCCCGTCCTATAATGAGTTCTGCCGAAGTGGTCAACAAGAAAGCAAAGAAGAAACAATCTTCCACTTTCTTTGCGAATGTGCAGCTTTGCATCTCTCGAGACACAAATATTTAGACAGTCATATACTAGACGACCTTTCAGATTTGTCAGAGATTGTGTTGATTGTGTCCTTATCTCCATGCAATGAGTTGGATCTAGTACCAATCCGAATACTTAGATACGGTTCTGCATAGCTTGCCACCGAGGAGTGGAGTGGCCCCATCTAGATTCTACTGGACCCGCGTGAAGCGGGCACCCACGTAAACCAACCAACACAAAAAAGAAAGGACAAAAAGACAAGTCTGCTGAAATGTGTGAGTGCATTGAATTCATATGTTGTAAAAGTAAAGTCTGCAAACTGTTTTAAAAATATTAGTTAAATTTTTTTCAACTTGTTTAATAAAAATATCAATAATCTCGTTTTATTGAACGGTTCAATTTCGAGGAAGGCATTTAAATATTACCTAACCCAGTAGAAAATAAAAAGTCCATTTTTAAATATGTGTAGAATATTGGACGTCCCGTGCTGTTCTTTGAGCTATTTGCGCAAATTAATGATAATGAATTATACGAAAATGAAGAAAAGCTAATTCATGGGCATCTGTTGTTCAACAGACATAAATGTGTAATTTAAGGAAACTCTTCCATCCACTTTAAATCTATGAATCAGAGAAGTTCTGTATAAGATAACCAAGGCCTCAAATCATTCATCTAAATGATCATGAAAAACCTAAATTCTATTTAACATAAAACATTTTCTACTCTTCACGCATGGGTTGTGCTTTTCTACATTTCAAGTTAAGTTTTAACTTAATAAACAAGTGTCTGAATTAAAAGGGTTTTCATTAGTATTTAGCAAGAGTGAACGTACCTTAAGTCTTTCAATTAGAAAGCGCGCAAGTGCTTGAATGTGCAATATTCAAATACTACTCGTAATATCGCATTTGGGTTGGTTTTCCATCCAACAGATAATTTTGGAATTGTTCATTTGTTAGCATTGATTTTCCGAGAAATCCCACTGTGCCATAGTAAATTTCATGCTGTGTACTTGTGAATGCAATTAAGTTCAAATGTTTGAAAGTCTTTGTTGTGGTTTATGGTTATTGTACGATATTGTATTGCAATGAATATACTTTTTATAAATTATGCCGGCGGTTGTTTGAATAGTTAAAACATGAGCAAATTTTTACTTAGATTTGAAGTAAGATATTCCTAATGGATCTGATCCAATGAAATTTTTTCATTTAACGATTTTAACAATTTCTATTATTCTGAAACTTTTGCAGTTATCATAAAACAACTCTCGCATAACAAAATTAACGATTTTTCTCTTCAGCTATTAAAGATTTGGCATTATTTTTAACAATGTTATTTTACTTTAAGATTTATTGCCATAAATAATTTTTATTTTTATTTTTGCAAAACTTTAATTTTTTAATGCTCATTATTTATCACCCAAATTACAATTATTTCGTGGAATACTTTTTTTCCTTTAATTAATGTATTTCATTTTGCAGTTGCAACAATATTTATTAATAACTGAATTTTTGCACAAGCTAATTAATTTATATTTTAAAATCAAAATATTTCAAAATTATAATTAATGACATCTGTCGCAATTTTTCTTTTATAGAATTGGATTCTATCTTCAGAATAATAAGTTCGTTTGGTTATTTACTAACAATGGAAAAGAAAAACACAAAAACACATAAAATTTCTTTTGAATGAGATGAGAAATAAAAAAAGTAACAAGCGTTAAAAGTTTTGTATATCCCAAGTATCACAATTTGAGCCTTCATGCCTTCAATTTGAGACCTGTGCCCCCGTTTCTTTAACTTGTGAGAAGTTCTCGCATCGAGAAAAATTAAATAATTATATTGGTTGTCATATTTTACACAGGGTTACTCACATAAAAACTTATATAAACTTACAAAAAATATCAACAAGTACAGTTTTTTTTCTTACTCATCCTTCACGTAATGATAAAAAATTTTTGGACTCGTAAAGTTCTCACATTCCTTACAGAAACGCGGCACTAGTTTGTTGCACGGGAGGGGGGAGGGGGTAGGGTATTCCGCTTAAACACAGTCTCTGTGGCAGCCCAATGGACCAGACGAGTCTAAGGGAGTCCGGTACTTCAAATCTTCAATACTTGTTTCAACTCTTATAAATGCCTGATTTAGTTCCAAAAGATTTAAATTCAGTACCACTGTGCACACACATGTCGATGTAATGTGTTTAAATTTAATTTCAAGCTTTGCTGTATTCAGAGAACCGTTTATATTCCCGCTGGAGGGTATTATTCTGCCCTGTTTTTCGAAAGGGCCCAGAAGGACCTATAACGAGAGGTGCTAGGAGGTTAAGTTTTTCCACAAAGATGGCTCATGATGAACATATCCCATACTTAAAATGCACATGTCAATAAGTACGAAATTAATCCTTAAATGCATTTCAAGTTTTGACTGACTTCTAAATCACGCTTATTGGCAATAATTTGCGAACATTTTGACCCATGAACAAAAAAAAATGGTGAACAAAATTAGAAAAAAGTGCACTCACATAACAACAACACAAAAATTGACGATTACAATTTTAGGGAAAAGGGAACACATTTCACGTGAACTTTTATTCCCGATAAGGGAGAATATTTTTGTGTAACATTTAAAATCATTATAGATATCCCCGTTGTGGGTACTTATTTGAAAAATTTTTATGAAAGGAACAAACAAGAACCATGCTCGTCTCCATTACGTTGAGGCGTAAGTACGAAATCAAGCATTGAATGGACTTCAAGTTGGACTAATTTCTAACATTCAATTTCGAGCTTTGGTATATTAGTCATTAATTTTTTTTAATGTTGTGAAACTGTACAATTTCTTTTGACGCGTTAAAAAGGGAGTATTTTGGGGTTTGTTTCAACTGTTGTTATTGGTGTTAATGTATTTAAAATTTTTATGATTTAGCTTAAGATCATTGTGTAATCTCTTTTAAATGACAATAAACTTGAAAAATTTTTAACCTTTTAATACTGAAATAAAAATTTTTATATAATAGAACCAGGTGTACAGTTTCTTTTGATGCTCACAGTACATATACAAAACTAACTCTGATCTAGATTAAGAAGAATACATGAACAAAAGAATAAGATGAAGTGTCATATGAGTTAGTGTTGCCAGATGGTAGGTCCTATAATAAACAATAAGGGTGGCCTTAACACAATGATTCCATGGTTTCCAATGCCGATCGAACTTCAACACGAATTTAAGTAACTCTTAAACACCAACATTTAAAACGCCCGTACATGACACATTAGATATTCTGACTATCGCTCATTTACTAAAATAACGTCATATCTCAAAAAAGCTATTTAAAAGTTTTCAATTTGGACACAACTTAATTGAAAAAAAATTGTATTTATACGAGTATAAGATATTTGTATGAAATTTTTACACAATATGAGTAACAATTTGTGGATTAATTTGCATCATTAACTCGAAAACTCCATTTTTTTACTTATGACGTTGTTTTAGTAAATGACCGATATGTACATATGTACTCGTAGATGATCTTGAAATACAGACAACAAAATCAGTTCTTTTTTATTTTATTTTCTTTTACGTACACATTTTAGTAGCAATTTAAACGCCTTTTCACAGAAACGATGACGAAGGCAATGTTTATTTTATAATTAATTCAATGTTACTTTTTGTTCTTCTAATGGTTTGGTCACACTTGGGCAAATATTTGCCCAAAAACCGTAACCCCTAAATATTAATGAAGAAGCTTTCAATTCAGAGACGCGTTTACTAAGTCAAATAGTTTCCAATAATGTTGGATTCAATGACATTCTCTATTAGTTGTTTATGAAACTGTTTAAGTTAAGAAAGACGTGTCTGAATCAAAATGTTTTTCACTAATATTTATTGGTTACGTTTTTTTGGGCAAATGTTTGCCCAAGTGTGACCATACCTTAAGCCAGCTACGTCCATATGTCTTGGACGTCCAAGCCATGTGGACGTATGTAGCTGTTCTAAGCGATTGTGCACTTATGGTTGTTTGTTCAATAATGCACATTTAAATTGTTTCTTCTTTTTTTAGTGCTGTGCTGACTGTTTTGATTTCTTAAAAGGTGAAAAACAATTTCGCATGCATGAAACCAAAAGCAAACTTGACACTATAACAAATTTTTCTTCTTCTTTTTTAAAGAATACCATCTCAAACAACCTTGTTTTATTTGACATTCTTGGCAAAATAATAAAATTTTTATTTACAATAATTTAATCGGTAAACTATACAATTGGCTATTTCGTTGAGATTAAACGTTTTTGTATTGCAAATTTTAATTATTGCGAAGGCCATTCGATTTATTTTAGTAAATTTTTTCTATGAAAAATAATTTGTTTTCTATTAATGGTTGATAGACGTCTGGGAATCCCCGATGGAGGAACTAATTTTAAGTTTTATTATCAAATTATTTTGTATTTTGAACAAAGAAACAAATACCTAATTTACATTTCTTTCATGAAATTAGTTGCATGAAATTTTTTTGTGTTGTTTTGTGTTGTGCATTTATTTGATTTTACAGGGTGTTTTTTTAGAGGTATAGAACTTCGAATTGAAATAAAACACAAGAAAATCGTTTTAATGTCCATCAATTTGGCTTTATTGGAAGGATAATTTTATACCATTAACGTTTAAATATGATTTCGGGCATGTGGCCGCCGCGGCTGGCTCGAATAAAGCCAATTCTACAGGTCCAATTTTCAACCACTTTTTCGAGCATATGGGGCCGTATGTTGGCAATAACGCCACGAATGTTGGCTTCCAAGTCCCCTAACGTTTCTGGTTTGTTGGCGTAGACGAGCGACTTCACATATCCCCAAAGAAAATAATCCAATGGTGTCAAATCACACGATCTTGGTGGCCAATTGACAGGTCCATTCCGCGAAATTATGCGCTCATCGAATGTTTCCTTCAATAAATCGATTGTGACGTGCGCTGTGTGGCATGTAGCGCCGTCTTGTTGGAACCACAAGTCATCCACATTCATGCCATCCAATTCGGGAACAAAATAGTCGGTTATCATGGCTCTATACCGGTCTCCATTAACGGTAACTGACTCTCCAGCATTATTTCGGAAGAAGTATGGCCCAATGACTCCACCAGCCCATAGAGCACACCAAACAGTCAGTTTTTGTGGATGTAATGGCGTCTCAAGGGTCTCATGTGGATTCTCTTCACTCCAAATGCGGCAATTTTGCTTGTTGACGTAGCCATTCAACCAAAAATGAGCCTCATCACTGAACAAAATTTTGCGATGAAAATCAGCATCGAGATCAATCTCATTTTCGGCCCATACACCAAAATCACGACGCATTGTATGGTCTCGCGGCTTTAATTCTTGCACAAGCTGGATCTTGTAAGGTCGCAAGCCAAGATCTTTGCGCAAAATCTTCCATAAAGTTGATGGACAAAGCTCCAATTGCTGTGCACGGTGGCGAATCGATTCATTCGGGTCCTCTTCAACACTTTGCTCTACAGCGGCAATTGTTTCTTCGGTGCGCACTGTTCGACGCCTCTGCGGATGCGTATTATCACATAGAGTAAACGTAGTGCGAAAACGATCCATGGTTAACCGAATTAATTGCTCTGATGGACGATTATGTCGACCATAAAATGGACGGAGCTTGCGGTAAACTTCGCGAACTGAACCATTATTTTCGAAATAAATTTGCACGATTTGCAAGCGTTGTTCTTTTGTCAACCTGTTCATGATGAAATGGCAAACCAAACTAAATATTAATCACTTGACAGCTGACAAAATGGCCGCCACTTAAAAAAGTGATGCCAACTTAAAGTTCTATACCTCAATAAAAAACACCCAATATAAAATCAAATTTTTTGAGAAACTGTAACAATTTTCAATTTTCATTCGCTATTTGTTATTATGATTTAATTTTTTTCGTCCTACTTTTATATGGAACATTCCGGGTTTTTTTTCAGTGGCTGTCCTCTTTTTTCAAATAAGAAGATAAAAACCCTGATTAATATGTAAACTCTCAAAGTAGAGATATAATTTTATTTGTATGCAGCTTTCCTCTTTCACAATAAATCTTTAAAACCTCGTTATATTTCTTTGTGTGTGCTATACTGTGTAAGTTAAATAAATATCTATTCCCAAGCCATTTGTTACCTTGAAAACTAAAATTCAATACTCTTGTCTTGTATTCTTTTTACAAACGGCTTCAAGGGTTTCTTTTTTTAATATTGATTTCAATTGAGAAGTCATATTTGGTTTGTTTTTCAAATAAATAAATTCTGCGGTATTTATTTTGAACAACATCTTTCTTATTAAATCAAAAAACACTTCTTCGCAAAAAAGTATACAGTAACCTCGCGCAGACACAGACACATAAAGATGCAATGATACTACCTCCTCACATGTGTTTAGACCAAAAATAGTATTTTTTTTTAAACAAATTTGGTTTTTTGTTGTATTGAAAGAAGTTGTAAAGTAGAGCTGGGTCCAAATCGTTTATTGGTTCATTTTTGCCACAAACCTATGATCAAACGCATGTAATTTAAATGGGTTTGATCATGCGTTTGTAGCAAAAATGAACGAATTAACGTGGACCCAGCTCTATTGTAAAGCTAACAAAAAATTTCACACGAACATCGTTTATCAATTTGGTTGATATTGCAGACAAAACGAATTGTGTATTTGCAGATACTCGTATGTCGCTTCACAATTAACTTTGTCAGTTTATGCTAAACTAATCAATTTATTTCGCTAATTGATCGTCATCATTGCCGTAGAAGAATATACGAGTAGCGTCTTTGTTTTTAAAATTTGTTCTTCAGTAAATAACAGTCGTCTACAATGTTTCTGTCACACCTAGCGAACGAAATGAATTCCGAGTGGGCAGCACCGCGTTGGCTGTTAGTTATATATATTGCAAATATACCCTGTGGTAGTGGGATCGATAATCAAGTATTAAACACATTCACCTCAACAAGCTACCGACCACAACCTGTCAAAAATAGAATACATGTTTGTATATGATTATTTCCACGACTGCACGACCACTTTTGTGGCTGTAGCCAACTTACACTAATTTCTATTTTTGTTGGCGACAATGCGCAAATACTTATTGGATATTATTTAACAGAAAGAAAATCTCAAAACTCATATAAAGCTAAAGGTATACACTGATTATGTGTATATGTATATTTCAATATCAGACGCTTATGATGCCGCTGCCGCTTTCAAAATACATTTCTACAATTGTTTTGCTAGCGGCATTTGTAGTCGTGTAGTCGGTAGCCTGGTTTAGTGAATGTGTTTAATGCATCAATCGCTTGCAACCACAAAATTTAAGTTATTTAAATCGTGATCTAAAGTATCTTCTTTAATGGTTTTAAAATTCGTACGCCTTTCTAAACACCTTGAATGTTTTTTTAAGATACTTTTTACATTGAATTAAATGGAAGTATGTATAACATTAAATCAAATGAAAAAAATGCTTTTATTTTCAAGATGACTTTAATGTATTTATGTATGTATGTATGTATGTACATTTACTTTTCAGTCTTTCAGTTTCAGTTTTATTAAATATTCAAATTCATCATTGACTAGCCAAAATAAATCTCATCTCAAAACATATTTACGTACAAACATACATGCATACATACATACACATATGGACAAAAAAATAAGTACACGGCGCGGCGATGTTTTACTCTTTAATATAAGTTAAGAAATTTTTTTTATTTTAGCAACAGAAAAAATTTTAGAATTAATTTTTGTAACCCCAATCAAATGTAACAAAGCAGTATTTATAATATAAAAACATAAGTTGACTGACATCTTTGTGGTATCAAAGAAAAAATGTGGATAAAAATGGCTGGTCAAAATAATAAGTACATTTTGAATATAATAATAATAAGTTTAAATTCTAGTTATATTGCTCTATTTTGAATATTTGCTTAATATTCATGCAAGGCAATCCTCCCTTATTTTGAAAAAGTTTTTGCATTCGGCTTGGCCTACTGTTAATAAGTTTGCGACAGGTGTCTAATAGAATTTCATACCAAGTTTTTTGAACAAAATTTATTTTGAAAATTATGCTTTTATATCCTTTGCTTTAGCTCTCCCCAAAGGTTTTCAGTAAGTTTTATGTGCGGGGATTGACTTGGCCAGTCCATAAGGTTGACACAATTGGCTTGAAACCAATCTTTCACATAGCGTGAAATGTGCTTTGGGGCCGTTATCTTCCTGAAACCCCGTCCAAGTGGTATATTTTCTTCAGCATATGGTCAAGTTACGCGGCCCTATAGCTGGAAAGGACCCATTACACAGGAAAAGAAATTACAAAGCGAGGCAGATTTTCGCAAAAAGACATTTGAGTTGGTCGCAACAATTACTTATAAACAAATGGGATAACATTCTTTTTAGTAACGAAACCAAAAGAAATTTGGTTGGGAATGGCAACTGCCGAAATGTACGTCGCCCTGCAAGCAAACAATTTCATATACGGTTCACAAAAAAAAACCGTCAAGCACGGAGGAAGCAACATCATTGTATGGGGCTGCTTTTTGTAGTATGGCGTTGGTCCAAGTTTTCGTATTACCGATACTATAACACGATTTGAGTACAAAAACATCTTGCAGAATATAATTCTGCTATATGCTGAAGAAAATATACCGCTTCGATGGGTGTTTCAGCGGGATAACGCCTCGAAGCACACGTCACGTGAAGGATTGGTTTCAAGCCAATTGTGTTAACATTCTGGACTGGTCAAGTCAATCCCCGGACATAAACCCTATTGAAAACCTTTGGGGAGAGCTAAATCAAAGGATATCAAAGCATACTTTTCAAAATAAAGAAAATCTTTGGAATTTTTTTCAAAAAACTTGGTATGCAATCGCATTAGACACCTGTCGCAAACATATTAACAGTATGTCAAGACGAATGCAAAATTTTTTTTTTTTTAAATAAGAGAGGGTGTACGGTATACGAGTATTAAGCAAATATTCAAAATAGAGCAATATAAGTCCTAATTTACACTATGCAAGTCTTATTGCTAAGCTGATTAGTTTGTTAGAAAAGAGGGACGAGGGGAAAAGAAACGTTACTGTTCCCCTCGTCTCACTAGAATTTAAACTTATTATTTAATAATATTCAAAATGTACTTATTATTTTGGCCACTCATTTTTATCCATATTTTCTCTTTGATAGCGTAAAAATGTCAACTTTTGTTTATATCTTGTAAATACAGCTTTCTTACATTTGATTTGGGTTACAAAAACGAAGTTTAAAATTTTTTCTGTTGCTAAAATAAAAAACTTTTCTTAATTTATATTAAGGACTAAAACATGGTCGTGTACTTATTATTTTGACCATATGTGTATGTGCGTATACATATGGGTAATTCCAGAAAAAGGTCAACCAAAAAAAATTTATTTTGTTTTTAATAATAAGACTGACAGGTCTGTACTTCATAAATATAAAAGCATTTTTAATTTTTGAAATATTTTGACCGAAATATGCGACTGTAAAAAACAAAAAATTTAATTTAATTATCACATCTAATAATAATTTGGCTTACAAAGCGATACGAACTTTAGCCTGATTAAATCATAAATATATAAATAAAATGAAAGTTCCAACAATAATAATTAAAATTAACTAAAAAATTTTTTTGCTAAACCTTTTTTTAGCGATTATTTAAAGTAGTAGGTTTTATTTTTTCTAATATACAAATTTTCTACCAACAATAGCTTTACGCATTAGCACAAAAGAAGGAAAACGGAGTTCTTATTACTGAAGTTTTTTGAGTTTGCTTTCACTTATACCTTAATGTCGCATCCGTCGCCTAAAATCAATATTTATTACAGTCAAATCCCGATAATTCGTACCCCGATAAATCGTAATTCCCGATAATTCGTAATAAACTGTCGGTCCCTTGAAAAAATCTCGTTAATTCGTAAAATATCCATACATTTTGGTCCCCTCACTAATTCGTATTTTTTTTTTTTAAATAAAATCTTCTTTACCTCTTATAAATCGTAATTGTATGCTAACTACCACTTATAATTCGTAATAAAAACAACAGAAACATGGAAAGAATGATTTTTTGCTTACCGTTTTTATTTTCTTAAGATCAGTTGGTTACATGAATAATAAAGGAAAAGTCTGTCGGTGTTACAAAAACAACAAAAATTTTTTGTTTTTTATGTTTTTGTATCGTTTTAGTAAATAAATTGAAAAATCCCGTTAATTCGTATTTATTTTATTTTAACCCCGCTAAATCGAAAACCCCTATAATTCGTAAGAAATGGCCGGTCCCTTGCAATTACGAATTATCGGGATTTGACTGTAATTTGTTTCAGCAGTAAATAAGCATTTGTTATTGTTTAATTTCTTTTGAATTAAAGTTCAATCAATATTAGCAAAGTTACAGCGTTAAGTTCTCTTGGAAAAAAACTGTTCGCCTTGTCGCATCCATATTTGTACTTTACCCATTTGCAAAAAAAAAATTAAACAAAATTTTCATATTTCATAAATCTACACATAAACGAGCTTCTTTCAGCTTCATTTCCATATTCAAAAAAAAATTCTTCATCAAATTTCGCTGACTTATCGACGTCACATCAAGACGACAGTAAGTATTGTCACTTTGTTTACTCTTTATCGGACATTCAGAATATCTTTCGTATTTAAATAGATTTAAACTAATACAAAAAAACCGTTAAGTGTCAATTTATCTACATTCACGTTGTCATTTCATTTAACCATAGAAAAACAATTTAAATTTCTTATTGCCTATAGAATAGTTTGATTAAATTCTTTATTTTTTGTAACTTCTTTACAATCTTTTTCCAATCTCTTACAATAAGTTCAACCAAAAATGTTAAAATCGATAGAAAGTATAAAATGATTAAACCCGCAAATATTATTTTAAATTTGCTGATAGTTAGTGGCAACGGTGTGCTGGGTAATTTATATTTCATACTCGATCTTGCGACATTGGTCTGATCCTGCAACCATTTATTCAAAATACCTCCAAAATTCAAGGCGGAAATAATACGATCGATCGGCTGCCGCAAATACGAGTGATTTTTCATGTAAGCACAAATTTGATTTAAAATTACGACCATGGGCAATATATCGAATTCACGATAGAACTTATTAGAATCGATATACATCTGAAAGTCCCAATAGTTGGTAAACGTGGCAGAGTTTTTGGGATACGAAAGCATTTCTTCGTAAATAAAATAATCGTCATAGTAATCCACGTAATGAATGTGTGTTAAGGGTATGCGCAGTGAACGAATGATGGCTTGGTCGAATCTTCTTGTTATTATAAACGTATAATTAGCTTCGATTAGCTGCTGCACAGTGGTTATTTTGAAAAGGTCTTTGGTGTTGAATGCGTAATAAAGACGTCCTTCGAAAATTGCAGAAAGTATCGTAATGCTCAAAATGCAAAGTAAAAATGATATTTTCGCTATAAAACATTTAAAGTGCAATGGTCGTGAATTGCCCAAAATTAGGCCGACTATGTCTATCCATGTCATAGTTTTATTTAAATAATAATACGCCAGTTGAACCAACACAATAATTAAAATTGATAAAAGACCAAAAGCTATCCAGGTCTCACGTCTAAAGGGCTTAAAAAGCCACACTTCCATGAAATCATTTCTTTTACGCTCGCTTATAACAATGACTAAAGGCATGAAAACATACGAGGTACTCTCCTCAAAATGGCGACTTCTGATTGGATAGTGATAGTAACCCAGTAAAACATCCAATTTATTATCATTTAAATGGCGAAATGGTCCCACTGTTGTGCCATTCTCATACACATTGCCAACTGAATTTTCGTCCTCCCTGTAATACATTTTAAATTCAAAATTCAACTTTTTGGCCATGGTTTTTATCATATTGGCTTCCACTCCTTCAATTGAGGCAATTTCTTTGCCATCTTTAGTCAAATTGAAACGATAAAACAGCGAACTGTTGCGTATGTACATTGTGAGGGGGCACTGGTTAAAGTTGTTAAATTTATGGGGAAAAAGTTCATCGTTTTGAAAGTGTCCATTGTGAAATATATTCACCTGTTCGACTACCACCTGACGGCAATGATGCTGCTTAAATATTTCATACGAATACAATACAAAAGTGTCATCATGATGTATATGAACTGCCACAATAATATTAACAATATTCACTTCGAATGATTTTTCCAATATTAATTGTATTTCTCGTTTTTTATTTAATGACCTGGCAGTATTCATTATTATTACATATTGCTCGCTGTTATCGTTTTCAACAGCATGTATTAGTGATCTAAAGACAATTTATGAAATTTTATTTTTTAAACTTTCTAAACTCTCAAAAAAAAATAAAAAATAACTTTACACTCACAAAAATGCCTTGTAAGAATCCACATACCACAAATTGTGCTGGGAAACTCTTGTTACACTTTGCAATTGATTGTTGCTATTTATGAAAATTTCATACTTCATTAGTTGTGTCTTGCTGAGGGCATCCGATAGAAAATGCAATGCATAGCTTTGCCAAGGCTCGGAATACTCAAAATATGCATAGACAGTCATCATAAATGATTTCCTCGCATAATATTGCATAACAGCTGCATCAATCGACGTTCTATTTTTCAAATTGCCCAAACTCCATTTGCTGGTGTCGATACTTTGTACAAAAGTATTCAAATTATACAAAACAAATACGAAAGCTATATTGCCCACAACTGACTTCATGGTAATTAAACTTCTGGTAAACTATATCATAATTCCAGTGGAACACATCCTTAAATAATACCACAACTTTCTGCTAATCAGCATTTTTAATTGGATTTAATATGTTGCGACATCAATTAAGTTTGTTTCCCTACAACTGTTTTAGGAAAATCATTTTTTTAAATTTTTTTTCTATTAATTACATAGTTCGTTAACACACATACGAGTACACTGCCGTTTATTTGAATAAGTGCAACATTTCCTGCTATTTCCAGTATAGGATCACTCACTATCAAGAAGTCCGTGACTTTTTGAATTTCTTAGCTCTTAAACTGAAAGGGCAACACTGCTGCTGTCAACAGGCAACTATCAAATGACTCCTGTCAAAATTTGAACAAGCTGTGTCGTGTGCTCATTAAGCATTCTTTTTTGTGGAACAAATTCATCACTCAAGGTTCAATTAGACGTGCAATAGCCATTGCCATAGCCTAAAATATATTTGCCTCATCTATTAGTGCTGCCATAACCATAAAGAGCTGTTTATGCTCTGATTTGTTTATTCATTTCAGAAGTGCAACAAGAAATATGTACATATGTCTAACTAGCAATCAGCTGTTTATGGTTACGGCGAAAAACCAAAATTCAATTGGTTTCTATAGTTTTGGATATGGCTATGGCTATGAAGTTATGACGAGTCAGCTGTAATCAAATACAGTGTTGCCCATAATTTTGGTTCGAACAGCTGTTTTGTATGCTAATGGTTATGGCACGTTTAATTGAACCTTATGATGTCTTTTCCACTCGCAAAGTTTACTTTGCAAAGTCATGAGAATAAAAGCTCTTGTCCCTTCTCTCCTACAGACTTTAGACTTTGCAAAGTAAGCTTTACATTTTTTAAAAGCCGTCTAAACTTGACAAATACTATGAACACTCTTCACCATCAATTTCAATGGTTAAAAAATGGTTTACTGAATTTCGTTGTGAATGCACAAGCACGCAAGATGCCCAGTGGAGGTTTTACACCCAAAACAATTGAAAACAAATCACGATATGGTGTTGGCCGATAGAAAATTGGAAGTGGTAGAGATTGTGACAGCCATAGGCGTTGCATATATCTCAGTGGTTTCAATTTTGAACGATCACTTGGGTATGAAAAAGCTTTCCGCAAGATGGTGTTGCTCACAATGAACCTACTAGGAGTGTTTGGTGTTATACAGCCGCTGTGTGGACGAGTTTTTGCGCCGTTTCATAACCGTAAACAGTGGGTTTCTTGGGGTGAATCGGCGCCAAAGAAGGCCAAGGTGGGTTTGTAAGCCAATAAAGTCATAGCGAACTTTTTTGCTCTCTCATGCACTTAAATGATTAAACAGAATACCGGCATAAACACATTTTCCATACAAATTGGCACAAAAAAGCAGCCGCAGAAAGCAGTCGTGAGATAGAATCTATATTATTTTGAGAGCGTTTTATCTTATGCTCTCACATATAAGTACTCATTCTCTCAAAAATTTTACCATACTTTCAATAAATTTCATACATTTTGTAAACAAAACTACAAAGAAAAATAAGCACAAAGGAAAATAAAAGAAAAATTAGAGAGCATTTGAAGTTACTGCCGACGATGTTATTATGGGTTTTATTAATTTGGGAGCGATTTTCCTGAAGTTCCATCATTAATTCTCCAGACTTAAACCCGAGCGTTTATTGCTTGTTCCCAAGCCGGGAAGAGATTTGACTGCAACTATGAAATAATCTCACAAACAAATACCTATTTTAATGACCTCGACAAATCTTAAGCTATGTACAGACGATTGTCAGATCTTACAATATTGTCAGATCTGGCAATGTGCTGACAATGTACTACTGTCAATCCAAAATTGTCAGCACAAGGTAGATTGTCAGTTCACACGGTTGTATCAAATTTGTCAGAAAATCTTACACTTTATTAACAGACGGTTGTATAACATTAAATTTCCGCGAGAAAATTCTCCCTTTTCCAATTAGTTTTTTTCGTTTTCCCTATTACTTGCTATTGTTTGAAATTGTTCCCCGGGAAAAATTTCTCGCGGAATTTTATTCAAGATTGACAAATCGTCAGTCAAAAAATTGTCAGTTCACACAATTGTCATATGGAAAAATTGTCAGATTTGTTGTTATGTATTGCCAGAATCAAAGCATTTGTTGGAAATTATTTAATATCAATTGTTTGTGGTTGTGTTAAATGTACCACAAAGAAGCAATTGCAATGAATTTGGCTGCATATATTTTATTATATTTTTGCAATTTCCTTTTCCTTTAAAATCAAGCGTATGCAGTGTTGCCCATAGAAAGAACTTTGAAGCCATTGCCAGATGCATAAGCTTCGCACATCTGACAATATTAAAATGTCTGACAAATATCTGGCAATAATTTTACAATGTGGTCACACGATTGTCTTGCAAGGGACTGACAATACTTTTTCTGGCAACGATGTCAGACAAAAATTGCCAGTTCACATGGTTGTAAAATTTGTTTGGCACATTTTACTGACAATATTGTAAGATGATCTGACAACCGTCTCTACATAGCTTTATTACTTGGAATAAAAAAAAACGTTGGTTACAGGCTCAAAGGGAACTATGATTTTTTGTATCTAAAAACCTGTATTTCGTTCAAACAGTCACAGACTAATTGACTCGGCCTTAATTACACTATACTCAATAAAAGTCGCTTTAAAAAGAGTATATTTGATGTTATTTTTATTTTAAAGAAGGAGGTAGCACCCACTATTAAAATGTCGAAAATATTATCAACAAACTTAATATAAATTATGGTTTTTATTATAAAATTATAAAATAGTAAATTTTTAATTAAAATTAGTTAAATGAATTTAATCATAAAATTTTCATCTCTATCTGGAAAAGGGACTTCAAAATACTGTTAAAACAAATTTTATTTGATGTTGTTCATATGTTTGCGATATCCACTAAATACTCCTTCCGAAGGTAGTAAAATTTTGGCAGCCGAAAAAAATTTACGCATTTACAGCAGAAATTTAAGTCGTTTTAATCATTTGATCGGGAGTGTATAATAAACGCTAATTCATAACTACAGACTGAAAAGCGCTTATTCTCATTGATATTTTTCATGATTTTTGTTTTTACGTAATAGATTTTCCTATAAAAATATGTATAAATATGTATCTATGGATTTCCCAAATTAAGCAAGAGGTACAAGAAGTAAAGGTAAATAATCCCACAATTTTGTTCACGTTTTAACCCTTTTACAGTGGTTGGTCAATGGTAAAATAAAAGTGTTCACGTTTCCCCCTAGATCTCATTTTCGCATGTTCATGTTTTGGCAAGTTTACTGTTCTTTCATAATGTGTTCAATAGTTCAATGGTATTATATATGGCAACTTTCTCCAGGTGCCAAAAAGTTATCGAAAATACGATTATGACAGATTGTCAACTGAAAATAATGTAAACGAACATTCAAAATATAAGAAATATATGTAAGTGCTAAAAAGAAAATTATTAAGTACAAGTGCTGATAAGTAATGTTATCCTAAAAATTATTATTAAATTATTTTTGCGGAATTATTTTACGACGAAGAGAAAGAAGTACAAAGTACGGAGAAAATTTCGAATCGAATCGAAACGCAAAATATGTAAATTTTTTTTGGATTTCAAAACTGTTAAAAATGTCTATATTGAATTGTTTATCAAAAGATATTTTCCTGAAGAAGCGACATATTGGAATGAATGATACGCCTATGTTCTGGCTTCCACATCGTTGTCACATGCTACACCTCTTTAAGGCTGAGTTTACATCTGGCATTTCATGTGTGCCATGTGCCAAAAAAAAGCGTAACCACTAATTACTAATGAAAAACTGTTTGATTCAGACAAGTATTTATTAAGTTAAAGTTTCATACATAACTAATAGACAATTTTATAGAATCCAACATGATTGGAAACTGTTTAAATCAATAAATACATGTCTGAATCAAACAGTTTTTCATTAGTAATTAGTGGTTACGATTTTTTTGGCACCTGGCACACAGATGTAAACCAGGCCTAAGTTGAAATTTAAAAAATAGATTTTCATAGTATGTGTTATAGCATCCGAATTAAGAAGAAAACAATTTGGAAATTGACGATTTCAAAATTTAAAATTTTTTTGTTTTCAATTTTGAGCAAAAAAAAAAAAACTCGTATTCTTTTCATATGCAACAGTCTTGTGAAAAGAATACGAACTTTTTGCTCAAAAGTGAAAACGAAAAAACGAGATTTTGAATTTTTGCCGCTAAAATCGAAATTGCACCCGTATTTAATATACTCGTATAATAAATTTTCTTGTCGGGGGTTTTAAAATTTTTGTAATGTTTGTTACTATAATATACATACATACATATGTATATTATAAATGAGAAAGTTTGGGTGTTTGGTACCTTATACCGAAAGAACCGATGAAGAGATTTTAATAACTCGTTCTGGATTGAGACATACATAGGACTGTATTGTTCTTAAAAGTTTTAAAAATTTGAATCCGGGGCATATTTTTAAGAAAAAAGTTTCAAGATTTTTGACATGAATTAACCCATGATACAACAATAAAGGTACTCGTGATGAGCGATGTTTCGAAACTTGCTACTTTTTCAAGGCGATTGAAAATTCATTAATCACAACTGTGACTGAATTTATGAAGTAACAGGTTTTGCAAATATAGTTCTTTCATACAAACTGTGAATGTTCTTGTATGCTTACTTTACAGTAAATAAAGCTACCACATGAATTTATTTTTATACGTTTACCGTTTGTCGAGAAAAAATCGTCAAATCGTGTCAAATCGTCTTTTCTGGCAACTATGTATAGCTCTCACATTTTTGTATTTGCAATTTTACTGTCTCTCTGCCGCTTATACGACAATTATCAATATTTGTTTGGCGTTGATTGCTAATTGTTTGTTATTGTCGCTCTTCTTATTAGTATTTATCAAAATACCAATACTAATAAATAATTTTAAAGTAGAAGAGCTGAAATGTGTTAAACCGTGATCACGGTCACTGTTTAATTTCACTGCTGCTCTTCTTATTAGATTTTGTCAAAATAACAGAACTGCTACAAACAAAATACTGCTAAACTGTGATCACAGTCACAGTTTAAAAGAGCAGCGATTTAGAAATCACGTTCACAGGGAGCAACATTATTAAAAAAAATCACAGTATCGCTCAACACTATTTACAACAAATAAAACAACAGGGATTTTTATTAAAACCAAGAGAAAACAAGAGACATCTACTTGCGTTTTCTCTTGTCTTTGCAAAACTTTGTTTGTATTCGTGTACAGTCAGTCACAAAACCTTTTTAAAATACATACTGTTAATAACATCTTGGGCATATGGTCTAGTTACTCCGCCCATATCTGTGCAAAAGTAAATAAATAAAAACTCTCATCAGCTGTATTATTTTACCATGAATTAACCCATTAGTCCTAGTTTACACTATGCAAGTCTTATTGCTAAGCTGATTAGTTTGTTAGGAAAGAGAGACGAGGGGAAAAGAAACTTTACTGTTCCCCTCGTCTCTCTCTCTCCATTAAACTAATCAGCTTAGCAATAAGACTTGCATAGTGTAAATATGGACTTACTGCTAATGTGCAAGTTTGCATGTTTGTTCCACTTTAATGGATAGCATATAGTCCGGATTAAAATATAGCGTAGCGTAATACAAGTTGTAGGACAATTTCATTTTCTTTCTAGATGCTAGTAGCATTTTTATAGAAAAAAAAACAAAGACCTCTTAAGCTTGGTTATTTGTATATTTGAATAATGCAAAGCAAGTTTATTTTGTGTAAAAATAAAAAATAAAATATATTTTATTGTTTTTTTTTTGTTTGAATTGAGTACTAATGATTACATGAAATTATTTAACTATTGTTTATAAAAATAATTATATTGCAAAAAAATAAATTACTACTCTTAAGATAAACACAAAATTTTTAAAAGAAAAGAACATTTAAATTTTGATAAACATTTCGCATTCACAAAGAAAATAGTGGTTTCTTATTTTAATTAAACTATTTTTTTGAGCTTTAGGTCTGTTTTATAATTGTATTTTATTATTTCAATATTTCGTTAACCTTCGGTTAACTTCTTCAGGATATCTTAATTAAGATATCTTAATAATAAGATATCCTGAAGAAGTTAACCGAAGGTTAACGAAATATTGAAATAATAAAATACAATTATAAAACAGACCTAAAGCTCAAAAAAATAGTTTAATTAAAATACAAAAAAAAGGTCGAAAAATTAGATAAAAGAAGTGGTTTCTTATATTAAAATTTTAAAAAAAGCAAGATAATTAATACACGTTATAACAAAAATAATTAAATGAAAATACTTTGAAATTAGGAAAGATTTTATATGAAAATTAACAATAGAGATTAATAATTTTGCTTTATTAATTAAATAAATATTTAAAATAAACCTGAACTGTTAGTTGCTTAGCTGTTTAGCATTTTCTTTTTCACAAAGTATTAAAATCCTTCTAAATTGCAGTATTTTGTTTTAATATACATATGTATTTATATATATTTTTTTTAATCTAAACTACTTTTAAAACTGTCTTTTGGTTGGGAGGCAAAAATTGGATTTCACAAAATTTATATAAAAAATATGTCTTGGAAATCTTTTTTGTTTCACAATGAATTGTATACAATTTATTTTCTTCTATTAAACAGTTCTAAAGAAACAGAATTTTATATTTCAAATAAAGGCACTGTTTCAATTTTCTTTTTAAACTCGCTTTTTAGTTTATAAAGCGTGCAAACTTTGTTAATTCATGTATATTCAAAAGATATAAACTGTTAAAATTTTATCCTGTAAATGTCTAACAATAGTTAGAATTTAATACTCCATTTTGGGTGTCACAATTATTTTTTCTTGTATTACGTCGAATAATTATTAATTTGCACAAAAATACTAATAATTCTTTGCTTTTTTATTATAACTTTTTTTTAATCTTAGACTAAAATAATAATTTCCTTAAACTATTATTTTTTTTTGTATCTTCTATGTTTCTTTGGTATATAAACCAATGATATCCTCCAAGGCGCTCATTGAACCGAATATTAAAGCGGCAACACCGCATAAACCGATGATAATGTTCTTCCATACAATCCAGTTGTACGCTCCGAAACCAGTATCCCAATGGGTCACTAACTCAATGAAGACCTGTTAGAAAAACCATAAAAAATAAGTTAAATTTGGAAAGCATTAGGCAATTGTGTATCGAACTTACGGGGAATATCAAGCCGAGAATGGAGAAGCAGAAGGCACCAATAAGACCCATAAAGGGGGCTATTGTAGGCACTGAGACGGCTAAAACGACGGCAGCGGTAACCAAAACAGTTCTGTAATAAAAAGACAATAAATATTATTTGTAAGTACACATTCAAATTTAATTATAACAGAATTTAACTATCTTTTTATCCACTATTATTTATGTAACTAGTATTCCCTAAATATCAATGCAGTATTCTAAAAATAGTGTCTATAATTAACGTTTATTAAAATTCTAGTCTCAACAACTCCCACTAAGTTTGAAATTTAAAGAATTTTATAAATTTTATCCTATGTACACAACTTTTAGGTATCTTCGGTAATACTCCATAAGTCCATATTTACACTATGCAAGTCTTATTGCTACGCTGATTAGTTTGACGGAGAGAGAGACGAGGGGAACAGTAACGTTTCTTTTCCCCTCGTCCCTCTTTCCTAACAAACTAATCAGCTTAGCAATACGACTTGCATAGTGTAAATTAGGACTAAGCTTTGTTAGTGATATTTGTGTAGCTGATCAATACTAGCAACGTGAATGTTTTTTTTAGTTATATTATGTCCAAATCTATTCACATTGGACACCCGTTTCATAAAGTAATGGCACATGATCCAGCTTTATTGAATTCTTGAATGTATTTAGAGCAAGGATTGGAAAGATAGATAAGATGGGATAGAGCGTGGACTGGTCAGTCCTGCCAAAGAGCATTGATAAGAAAACCATGCCAGCGATTAGAAAGGAATGCCCTGCAGCAGCATCGCTTTCCTACTGCCGCTGTCTCTGTCATGATTCTGCAATCGTGATCGATTGGAAAGCGGTGCCAAAGACCATCGATTGAAAAGCGAAGCCAAAGTGCATCGACTGGAAAGCGATTTAATCATACAGAGCATCGATTAAAAATCGATTTCATAGAGCATCGATTGGAAAGCGATCCTCTTAAGCATCGATTGGAACACAATGCTATGGAGCATCGATTGGAAAGCGATTTATAGAGCATTAACTGGAAAGCGGTGTTAGAGAGCATTTATTGGAAAGCGATGCTATAGAGTATTGATTGGAAAGCGATGCTATAGAGCATCGATTGCAAAGCGATTTATAGAGCATCTATTGGAAAGCGATGATATAGAGCTTCGATTGGAAAGCGATCTTATAGAGCTTTGATTGGACCGATTGGAAAGCGATGGTATAGAGCACCGATTGGTAAGCGATGCTATACAGCATCAAATGGTAAGCGATGCTATAGAGCACTGATTGGAAAGCGATCCTATAGAGCATCGAATGGAAAGCGATACTATAGAGCACCGATTGGAAAGCGATCCTATAGAGCACCGATTGGAAAGCGATCCTATAGAGCATCGATTGAAAAGCGATGCTATACAGCATCAATTGGTAAGCGATGCTATACAGCATCAATTGGTAAGCGATGCTATACAGCATCGATTGGAAAGCGATCCTATAGAGCACCGATTGGAAAGCGATCCTATAGAGCATCGATTGGAAAGCTATCCTATAGATAATCGATTGGAAAGCGATGGTATAGAGCACCGATTGGAAAGCGATGCTATAGAGCATCGATTGAAAAGCGATGCTATAGAGCACCGATTGGAAAGCGATGCTATAGAGCACCGATTGGAAAGCGATGCTATAGAGCACCGATTGGAAAGCGATGCTATAGAGCACCGAATGGAAAGCGATGCTATAGAGCACCGAATGGAAAGCGATGCTATAGAGCACCGATTGGAAAGCGATGCTATAGAGCATCGATTGGAAAGCGATGCTATAGAGCACCGATTGGAAAGCGATGCTATAGAGCACCGATTGGAAAGCGATGCTATAGAGCACCGAATGGAAAGCGATGCTATAGAGCACCGATTGGAAAGCGATGCTATAGAGCATCGATTGGAAAGCGATTTATAGAGCCTCGATTGGAAAGCGATGCTATAGAGAATCGATTGGAAAGCGATGCTATAGAGCATCGATTGGAAAGCGATGCTATAGAGCATCGATTGGAAAGCGATGCTATAGAGCATCGATTGGTAAGCGATGCTATAGAGCATCGATTGGAAAGCGATGCTATAGAGCATCGATTGGTAAGCGATGCTATAGAGCATCGATTGGAAAGCGATGCTATAGAGCATCGATTAGAAAGCGATGCTATAGAGCATCGATTGGTAAGCGATGCTATAGAGCATCGATTGGAAAGCGATGCTATAGAGCATCGATTGGAAAGCGATGCTATAGAGCATCGATTAGAAAGCGATGCTATAGAGCATCGATTGGAAAGCGATGCTATAGAGCATCGATTGGTAAGCGATGCTATAGAGCATCGATTGGAAAGCGATGCTATAGAGCATCGATTGGTAAGCGATGCTATAGAGCATCGATTGGAAAGCGATGCTATAGAGCATCGATTAGAAAGCGATGCTATAGAGCATCGATTGGTAAGCGATGCTATAGAGCATCGATTGGAAAGCGATTTATAGAGCCTCGATTGGAAAGCGATCCTATAGAGCATCGATTGGAAAGCGATCCTATAGAGAATCGATTGGAAACCGATCATATAGAGCATCGATTGGCAATCGATTATCTATAGGATCACTTTCCAACTGATGCTCTATAGCATCGCTTTCTAATCAATGCTCAATAAAATCGCTTTCCAATCGATGCTCTATAGCATCGCTTTGCCATCGATGCTCTATAGCATCGCTTTCCCATCGATGCTCTATAGCATCGCTTTCCCATCGATGCTCTATAGCATCGCTTTCCAATCGATTATCTATAGGATCGCTTTCCAATCGATGCTCTTAAGGATCGCTTTCCTATAGCATCGCTTTCCAATCTATGCTCTATAGCATCGCTTTCCAATCGATGCTCTATAGCATCGCTTACCAATCGATGCTCTATAGCATCGCTTACCAATCGATGCTCTATAGCATCGCTTACCAATCGATGCTCTATAGCATCGCTTTCCAATCGATTCTCTATAGCATCGCTTTCCAATCGATGCTCTATAGCATCGCTTTGCCATCGATGCTCTATAGCATCGCTTTCCCATCGATGCTCTATAGCATCGCTTTCCCATCGATGCTCTATAGCATCGCTTTCCAATCGATTATCTATAGGATCGCTTTCCAATCGATGCTCTTAAGGATCGCTTTCCTATAGCATCGCTTTCCAATCTATGCTCTATAGCATCGCTTTCTAATCGATGCTCTATAGGATCGCTTTCCAATCGATGCTCTATAGCATCGCTTACCAATCGATGCTCTATAGCATCGCCTACCAATCGATGTTCTATAGCATCGCTTACCAATCGATGCTCTATAGCATCGCTTACCAATCGATGCTCTATAGCATCGCTTACCAATCGATGCTCTATAGGATCGCTTACCAATCGATGCTTTATAGCATCGCTTACCAATCGATGCTCTATAGCATCGCTTTCCAATCGATGCTCTATAGCATCGCTTTCCAATCGATTCTCTATAGCATCGCTTTCCAATCGATGCTCTATAGCATCGCTTTGCCATCGATGCTCTATAGCATCGCTTTCCCATCGATGCTCTATAGCATCGCTTTCCAATCGATTCTCTATAGCATCGCTTTCCCATCGATGCTCTATAGCATCGCTTTCCCATCGATGCTCTATAGCATCGCTTTCCAATCGATGCTCTATAGCATCGCTTTGCCATCGATGCTCTACAGCATCGCTTTCCAATCGATTCTCTATAGCATCGCTTTCCAATCGATGCTCTATAGCATCGCTTTGCCATCGATGCTCTATAGCATCGCTTTCCCATCGATGCTCTATAGCATCGCTTTCCAATCGATTCTCTATAGCATCGCTTTCCAATCGATGCTCTATAGCATCGCTTTGCCATCGATGCTCTATAGCATCGCTTTCCCATCGATGCTCTATAGCATCGCTTTCCAATCGATTATCTATAGGATCGCTTTCCAATCGATGCTCTTAAGGATCGCTTTCCTATAGCATCGCTTTCCAATCTATGCTCTATAGCATCGCTTTCTAATCGATGCTCTATAGGATCGCTTTCCAATCGATGCTCTATAGCATCGCTTACCAATCGATGCTCTATAGCATCGCTTACCAATCGATGCTCTATAGCATCGCTTACCAATCGATGCTCTATAGCATCGCTTACCAATCGATGCTCTATAGGATCGCTTACCAATCGATGCTTTATAGCATCGCTTACCAATCGATGCTCTATAGCATCGCTTTCCAATCGATTCTCTATAGCATCGCTTTCCAATCGATTCTCTATAGCATCGCTTTCCAATCGATGCTCTATAGCATCGCTTTCCAATCGAGGCTCTATAAATCGCTTTCCAATCGATGCTCTATAGGATCGCTTACCAATCGATGCTTTATAGCATCGCTTACCAATCGATGCTCTATAGCATCGCTTTCCAATCGATGCTCTATAGCATCGCTTTGCCATCGATGCTCTATAGCATCGCTTTCCCATCGATGCTCTATAGCATCGCTTTCCAATCGATTATCTATAGGATCGCTTTCCAATCGATGCTCTTAAGGATCGCTTTCCTATAGCATCGCTTTCCAATCTATGCTCTATAGCATCGCTTTCTAATCGATGCTCTATAGGATCGCTTTCCAATCGATGCTCTATAGCATCGCTTACCAATCGATGCTCTATAGCATCGCTTACCAATCGATGCTCTATAGCATCGCCAATCGATGCTCTATAGCATCGCTTACCAATCGATGCTCTATAGGATCGCTTACCAATCGATGCTTTATAGCATCGCTTACCAATCGATGCTCTATAGCATCGCTTTCCAATCGATTCTCTATAGCATCGCTTTCCAATCGATTCTCTATAGCATCGCTTTCCAATCGATGCTCTATAGCATCGCTTTCCAATCGAGGCTCTATAAATCGCTTTCCAACCGATGCTCTAAAGGATCGCTTTTCAACCGATGCTGTATAACATCGCTTTCCAATCGATGCTCTTAAGGATCGCTTTCCTATAGCATCGCTTTCCAATCTATGCTCTATAGCATCGTTTTCCAATCGATGCTCCTCTATAGAATCGCTTTCTAATCGATGCTCAATTGGATCGCTTTCCAATCGATGCTCTATGGCATCGATTTCAATCAATGGCCTATAGCATCGCTTTCCAGTCGATGCTCAATAGTATAGCTTTCCAATCAATGGCTTTTACCATCGCTTTCCAATCGATGCTCAATTGGATCGTTTTCCAATCGATGCTCTATAGGGTCGTTTTCCCATCGCTGCTCTGTGGCATCGCTTTCCAATCAATGGCCTATAGCATCGCTTTCCAGTCGATGCTCAATAGTATAGCTTTCCAAGATCTATAGGATCGCTTTCCAACCGATGTTCTATAGCATCGCTTTTCAATGGATGGTCCATAAGATCGTTTTCCAGTCGATGCTCTATAGGATTGCTTTCCAGTCGATGCTCTATAGCACCGCTTTCCAACCGATGCTCTATAGCAACGCTTTCCAACCGATGCTCTATAGCACCGCTTTCCAACCGATGCTCTATAGCACCGCTTTCCAACCGATGCTCTATAGCACCGCTTTCCAACCGATGCTCTATAGCACCGCTTTCCAACCGATGCTCTATAGCACCGCTTTCCAATCGATGGTCCTCTATAGCATCGCTTTCCAATCGATACTCTATAGCACCGCTTTCCAATCGATACTCAATAGTATCGCTTTCCAATCGATACTCAATAGTATCGCTTTCCAACCGATGCTCTATAGCACCGCTTTCCAACCGATGCTCTATAGCATCGCTTTCCAATCAATAGCCTATAGAATCGCTTTCCAATCGATGCTCTATAGGATCGCTTCCCAATCGACTCTTTTAATCGCTTTCCAATCGATGTAGAGTACGGATTGCAAATCGATGCTATCGATGCTCTGTAGCATCGATTTCGGATCGTTTGTTTATAGCATCGGTTTCCAATCGACGCATTGTGGTATTTTTTCAAGTCAATGCTCGGTAGCATCGTTTTCCTATCGACTCTCTGTAGCTTGTCTCTCCAATTGATGTTCTCTAGCATCGCTTTCCTTTTGATGCTCCATAGTTTTGGTTTCTAATCAATTGCCTAAAGGCATCTTCTCTTCTCTGTAATGTTTATGTTGCAATTTAGGTGTGGCAATAGTATTGCCGCAATACCCGGTTTATTGCTGAAACATATTTTATTCTGTATACTGTGTGTTGACTCGAATTGAAGCCGGCCTTTAGAACGGCAGTATTCATAGTTGCGTATCAATTAACATACATATTATTGAAAATGTACTTTGACATTTAAGAAACTTTCACTTTTTCGCTTTCAATAAAAATTAGTTTTAGTTATTATACATACATTCGTACATTCGCACAAGAAATCAAAAACAGTTACAAATCAAAAATTTCCTAATTTCCAAATGAGGTGGAAATAGACGTAAGTAACTTAAAAGAAAACTGTGGCACAGAATACATTTGAGGGATCGTTAGAAATTACTCTTTGAGCTGCTCCCTTATTCCTTAACTCGCTAAAGCTGTATAGCGATAGAGTGGTCTGATCGGTTTTCAGCTCCGAATGCAATTTTCTGACGAGTATGTATGTACTCGTATTGCTAAATCAGGTTTCAATGGCTTCAAAATTTAATATGGCACAATTTTACCGTTTATAATATAAAACATCATCATCGCCAACAATGTTTAATTTTATATCTGTTCGAATTTAGCTTTAGATAATTACAGAATAATCGGTCTGGTAAAATTTACGTTGTGACTGATTTTGATTTAGGGTGCGATATGTATATTAATTCCTTATTTTTGACATTCAATATGTGAGATGTTTTCTAATCACAACAGGTTACAATGTAAACGAACACTTACCTTAATACGTAGTTTACAAGATTTGGACGTTTAGTACATTTCTCTTTGATGGCATCCCAAACAATTTCCAGACAAACGTAGAATTGAAGACCAAAAGTACAGAAAACAGCTAAGGCGATCAACACTTTAACAGCTTGAGCAGGCCTAGAATATAAAATTGATAACAATAAAGAAACAAATTGATTCTCATATGCAAACGACTTCCTGCTTACCATTCGTGAACTGGCAAATTTAAAGTTATACTTTCGGCAGTATCGTTGCCATAATGCAAATAGCCCAGGAAACCCAAAAACATATAGATCAATGTTACACCAGACATACCCTGCGAAAGCACGCCACAAATGCCCAAAAAGTGGCGTGGATTTTCCATATTGTTTTCCAACGGCATAACAACTCCAATGGCTTCCATGGCGAAAATTGTAATGGAAAAGAAGGCTGGCAGTGTTGAAACATGAACATAATCCCTAGTCTCGATCGGCGGTAAATCCATAACGAGATAATAGAAAGTGATGCCCAAGCCCAAGCCCATAAAGACATTAGCAATCATGGAAACTGGTGCAAGATATTTCAAATTTGGTATCCACGACAACAAGATGAGCGGGATCAGCAAACAAGAGATTAGTAAACGTAAGGAGACTTCATATCCCAGCCAATGTTCCATAACCTTAACAAAGAGAAACAAACGATTAGTAAATGAATAATACTCGTGAAGCAGAATATCTTTCAATACACATACATACCTGTTCAAAATTCTTTGCTACAATTACAGTGTAGACGGAACATGTGCCGAAATATGTGAGGAACAAACCAAATAATATTGAGAATTTTGCAATGGGTGCAAAACTGCGACACCATTTGGGACCATTTTGAAATGAAACTTCAGCAATTTCAGCAAAACTCATTTTTGTACGCCTCGTTTTGTAATACAACTTATGGCCACATTTCACCTGTAGATAAATACGTACATTATGCGTAAATGAAAACTTTGTATGACACATTTCATAAATATACATATTGCTTTTTATGCAAAGAACAAAAATACATGCAAGCTTCTTCTTTTGAAACAGAAATTTTAGTTAAAAAGAGGTAATTAAGAACATGTACTCGTATTTTAAAATGTTGACTGAAATTTTGCTTGTTTGTTTGACTCTATTAATACGATTAAGCTCAAATTAATTTTAATTAAATCATTAAAAAAAAAAAATTTAAAACATTTTTAAATGGTCTAAATTAAGAGTGCGAATGTGATGAAAATAATTTAAAATTTTTGATTCATGTGCAGCGGCAATCAAATTGTAGCGCGGAAAAATAAAACTGCGAGTATAAAAATTTTAAAGCTAAAAAACTGAACTTTGTTTACATTTGACAAATGTGACATTAATATTGGTAATTACACTGCCCAATAAAGTAATAAGGTTCTAACGACTGCTTGTGGCAGAAGATACAAAAAAATATACATACATAGTTAAAAAAAAAAAAAAATATCACATGTATCGCCGTTTTGAAAATTTACGTCTGAACTTAATATAAAAGGAGGCTGAAAGTTTCCCTTTTTTGCACATTGTTATTATATTCCCCCTTATCGGGAAGAAATGGCGAACAGTTTGCACACGTGAAATTTTGCTTTTTTTCCATACAAAACACCAAGTTTTCAGGTGAACAAATTGTTCGCCTTTTATTCCGGATAAGGGCCATTGTGCCATAACCGCCGCCCAAAAAGCTTAAGCGACATAATTTTTGAACTTAATTTTTTCACGAAAAACGGTTATTTAAGATTGCAAATAACCGATTTCTGCCAAAAAACAAAGTTCAAAAAATATATCGTTTAAGCTTTTTTATGGCTCGATATGTATGATAATGTGGTGAGGGAAGGCTTCTAGGATCCGCCTATCCCCCTGAAATTTGTTTTCGCGTACGTTATATCAACCCTAAATCGAACTGCAGGTTTACATATCGCGCTCATTTACTCAAACAACGTCATAACTAAAAAAAAAACTAGTTTGCCAGAAAACGAGTTTAAAGTTTTCAATTTCACACACAACTTAATGGAAAAACAAAATTTTATTTTTCTCTCAAGAGTTGAGTAAACAAGATATTTATACAAATTGTTGCGCAATATGAAGAACGACATGAGGATTAATTCTGCAGCATTAACTCAAAAATTCTTTGAGAAAATGAGCGATGTTTATAAAAACAAAATCCGTTAGAAAACTTTCTTGTGCAAGCTCAAATCATAAAATGAAAAGTTGCTGCAATTTTGAAGGAAGAAATAAATTATGACCCTTATTATGGGCAATTTTCGATCTTCGACTGTAGTTGAAAGTTCTGTTCGGACGAATTTTCATTTTGTTCGAAAAAGAATGTCGTTATTGTGAATATCACTCACTGTGATTTTTATAATTTGCAAGCACTTTAAGGTTTTAAGCTTCATCCTGTACAGCGAATTGGAGATTTCTCCTCACAAGTGAACCCTTACGAATTGTTTAGTCTTTGCGACCTTACATATACATAAAATCGATAAATAGCTTACCATTTGTGTTTGGGAGCCTAAAATGAAAACATGTTTAATAATTTTTCATATCAAAATATTTAATAAAAAGCGGACTTGATACTGTTGGATACAAAATTTGTAGCTCAACGAAATTTTCCATACTCATAATAAGAATTTAACTATCGTAAATCGAATGCAGATCATAAGGGCGTGTATTTGTTTATCACCTTCCATGCTACACTCATCTCTATTGTCTATTATAGAGTTGCATGAACAATTCCATCCATGAAACTACTGAAATGTTTGTTTACTAAAGTCCAACTTCGAATAAATATGTTAATGTTGAACAAACTGTTGCTTTTATCATACTGTGAGTGAAAACATTTCGTTTCATACTGTTAACACAAAGAGATTGTTCATTGAAACGACTTTTGTTTCATGCTGCTTTCTCTCATCTCATCTTTTGTTATTAATACGCAATAGCAATGTTGCCAATATAGTGAAATCATCGAATTTTTTGTATGCGTCGCACATGTGTAATAGCACAGCACACAAAAAGGTAATCGGGTTTGGAATTAAGCATTTTTGGTGCAAGCTTTTCCCTACTGGATTACCAACTTAATGATTTTAACAAGGCGTGAGACTAAAATAATCGATTCTTGAGAACTTCTTAAATTTTTTATTTGGCAACATATTCACGTAATCTATGAAATCTAAAAAAATCATTATTCTCATTAATCAACTTCTATATAATTTTTTTTTAATTTTATTTAATGTGTTTTGTAAGCGAGTAATGAAATTTGGCAATCAGAGAAGTAAGTCATTATATGGCAAGTAGTTCTGATGGTAATGTGTAATTTTTTGCTGGGAGGTTTCACTTTTAAATTAAAGTTTTAACTTTTACACATAAATACATAACTAAGTACATATATACCATACATATTAGTAATACATATTTTAATTTTTCATTTGCATTTTTAAATAATATAAATCTTTACATTATTATTTTTGTATTATTATATTATATTTTATTATTTTTATTATATTTTACCAAAGTTGCAGATCACTCCCACTAATAAAAACTGAATTTAATTTAGAGCTCGTTAAAATTTTTTAACTTCCTTTTCGGCGATTATTCTAGTATTTTCCCTTTTCCTACAACTGGCAACACTGATCTTTAAAAGCATATTGTTTTTGCATGAACTTAATCGAGATTTACTCAACACATGTTCTATTTCACATTTGTAAATGTTAGTATGCTCTTGTATAAGTAAACAAACCAACATCATTTTACTGCGTTCTTAACTATTGAGTGTTCATTGTTCTTGTTTTATAGTTATTCATCTGTATGAAATAGAAATGAAACGAATAAAAAATTATAGCGAAAGTTTCATGAACATCATTATTTAGTTTCATGCATATGTTTATTGTCTATTTATGGAACTCATACTTTCATTAAATGAAGAAAAAAACGTAAAAAAATACAGACGAATTGATAACCTCCTCCCCCTTTTTTGAAGTCGTTTTAAAAGAAGTGACCAACTCTTGCACATCTTTAAATCTATTTGTTTCCCTATATATGTACATACATATTTTATTATCCAAATATAAATTGTTCAACACTTACCAATACATAACTGCAGTGTGTACAAATGAAGGCGGTAATAATTGTGGCAAATATGCCCATGATAATACCAGAGTACATAAAAGCAATTGGCATAGAAAGAATGCCAGTGCCTAAAGAGGCTTTCAGCAAATGCGTTAAGGTTTCATTATCTCTAAAAAAAAAAAAAAAAAAAAAAAACAAAATGGGTATTAATAAGAGTGTCATTGAAACACATGTGTACATACACAAAACTTACGTTGTGGGATGTTCATTTTGACGGGCCAAAAAAGGATCAAAATCGGACTGAGTTAAAGCATGTTCAACATCTTTTCGAGGTTGAATTTTATATCTGGAATAGAAAATATACATATTTTTATGGTTGGTTGCTACACGCAGGCATTCAAGTAGAATCTAGATGATTCCTTTTTGCAAGAATACATATTTATACTAAATTAAATCAGTTAAAATTAATGTTAAGTTTATCTTTTAATAATTAATACTATTCACAATCTTTTCTTAAAGTATGAAAGAAAATTTCTTCGAATTTCCCATTCACATTTTGCTTTTCAGCAAATTACTCGATATTACTCAATATTATGGTAAATGATGAATTTATTTGAATTTTAAATTACACAAATCTCTTATTGCCTGCAAAGCAAACTTTGTACAATTTTCATCATCCCACAAATCAAAATATTATTCATTTGTTTCACAAAATTTTATACTCCAATATCAAACATGCCTCATTTCCATGGGTTCGCTGAAAGTATCACTCATTTTAAAAATATATAATAATATCCTTTTTAAACCCGAATTGTTTATTTTTTTTGTATATTTATTAAAAATGTAGGCAACCGTTTTGTCGACAATTTAAAAGACAATTGATTTTGTTATGGGCCACAGCACAGCTTAAGCTTGAAGTCTGCCTGTCTACGCCAATGTTTAAATTTGTAGTGAAATTCTTCTTTCGTTTAAGACACATAAATAACTTTCAACAACAATCGTAGCAGCAGCACTACACACCAGCACCAATCAACACTAATTATTTCTTGAGTATTTTTGCAACATTAGCAGTTTAATTCTGTGGCTTCAATTTGCGCAAAAAAAAATAAACATTTCGTTGCCCTCTATCGAAAACCCGGTTGCTTTTAACTGCAAATAAAAGCTCAATTGTACATAAAATATGGTAAAACATTTGATCGAGTATCGTTAAATTTCACATACTCGTACATACCATTTTATTGTTGTGTGTAGAGTAAGTATAGAGATATCAACAACATTTTACAACGTACAATCAACTTCTAAATTGAGCAAAATTGTGCTTGTTCAGCAAAATTTGCCGCTTCAGACGGTTTATTTTTTATTTTTTTGCTTTTCTTTCCTTAACATGCACTTTAGTTGTTTTCATTTCTTTAGTACCTGTGTGTGGCGAATGACTGGCCAAACTAAATGATGACTTGACCATTTTTATTGCATCAGCTTTTTGGTGGCTGCAAGTATACTTGCAACTTTTGTACAAAATATAATTTTAGTTTCACTAAGTAAAATGATGCACTTGCTGTTGTATTAATGTGCATGCAAGATCATCGATAAAAAAAAAAAAAATTTCATAGCATGCTTTCAGGCTGTTTTTAATTTTGGTGCCACAGTGGTGAAGAAAAACAAATGCAGGAATGACTGATTTTAATTTTAATCTAATGTGATGGATTTTTCATTGAAAATTACTTATTTTTAGAGCATGATGGGCTGATGTGTATTTAATTAACTCGCAGATAGAATTATTCACTAAAGCGCTATAGAAGAACATTAGCCTTATTATTAGCCTGCACCTGGATTCAGTAACTTTTTGTGCGACAATCGCATAGCTATAATAAATATAACAAAAATTTATCGATTTTGCTATTCAGTAGCATATTTTAACGATATTCGCTGTCGGTTGAAGCAAAAATAAATTAAATCACAAGCTCAAATTCATTTAGTTTTTTATTTTTTATTTTTCTTTGTGCTTTTCGCTTATTTTGACATTTTCAATACAGAGAAACCACATGATATTGAATTAAATGGTGGTTAAAATACAGATGGAGACAATCGTCAAAACGAAATCAAAGAATCACATTATCGTTACTGCAAACGAATAAATATGTCCGATAAATATTGCGATTTTCGGTTCACAAAAAGTTACAGAATCCAGGTACTGGGCCCTTATTATGAGTTGCATTCGATTTTCAATCTTCGTCGACTATCGAAAATCGAATGTAAAATTCATACTATGAGCATGGAAAATTTCGTTGAGCAACGAAATTTGTAAACTTTTTATTAAGAAAAATACAATTTAGCTTTAATAAACTCTCTATTTCAAAAAAAAAAAATATTTATTTCGAATTTTGATTGAAAAGTGTAATAAATGTAACATTTATTTATAGAAAAGAAAATATCACTTTACAGTATTAATATAAAACTATATGTATGTATGTAAATTAGCCACAAACCATACAGGCGCCGCGATTTAAAAACTTAAGCGTATCAAGAAAATGCAAGAGAAATGGCTAAAATCCTTTTCAGCTAATGCGCTTTCACATCGAGTTCGCATCTTTTAATTTAGTCTATTTACATATTTATTTATTTGTTTCATTCTAATCCCTCTTGTTTCATTTCTATTTTAGAAGTACATATGTATTCCATTCTAGAAAAAAATAAAAATAAAAATTTTGCAACTTTCACTCTCCTTTGTTGTAAATGGACAGGAAATTTTTATTCATGTACATATCTTATCTTAATATAGAAAAGCCGTAACTGATTATTTTTTTATGAAATCAAGATTTTTACACTTTTCGATACATTTAGATGTTCTTTTATAGAAAAATACAAAAAGCTCGATTTCAAAATCCCAATGACTTAGAAGGACCTTTCTATATTAAGGTAACGATATGTATGTATACAAAATTCCAAGAAAGTACTTTCCTGTGTAAATGGAATTTTACGAATAAATACACGACAGACAGAAACGAGTCACACTTTTTTGTCGCCCTTTAATGAGGAGTTTGCCTATACACACATACTCGTACATACATATGTACATATTTCTGTTTACTAAGAAAATTTATTTCTAGAAACACTTCACTTGTCCACATTAACCCAAAGTTTATGAAATACAAAAAGTTGTGAAATTTTTTTTTACTGTACGTTTCCCTGAAACAAGTTTGGAGAGTCTTATACATTTAGTGCAAAAATCTGGGTGTGACTGTAAAATTGTACAAAATATGTATGTTTGTATGTACATATGTATATAGAAATATAAAACCTTAATTATGAAACAAAAATTTCTAAGTTATCAGTTGATGTCATTTTGGCTTTTTTTCTTCTTAATATCCCCCTCAAATAGTTTTGTTATTTGTTACACTAGACTTTGAAATGAAACGATGAATTGGCAAATTGATTCAAACAAATATTAAAATTACATACTTACATATATGTACATACATACATATGTATGTACATATATGCAACTTGCCTACATTTTCCATTAGGAATAAATAAAATACGTAATAAAGTTGGTTGGTTGGACTCTTTTTTTTTTGTACACTAATCAATATTTTGAGAAAACATTACAATTGCTACTATAAATACTGAAAAATGAAATGTAACGCTAAATAAATACAAAAATATAATATGTTATCAGATTATTAACATTTGACCGCTAATTAAAAATTAAAAAGGAAACGAGAAAATAATGAAACCTCAAAATTATTGCTTATTGTAAAGTCAAGTGTGTTTGTGGTGTACTATTCGTACACAGACAGTGGGAATGAACAGAAAGTTGAATAATGTTGAAGAATTTATTTGTTTTAATTATAGTTTTACACTATTTATTTGAAAATGACGCGTTTTTTGTTTTCTTTTTTGTTTACACTATTTTAAGCAGAGATTAAAGTACGTATAATCTAAAATTGTTTTTATAACTTTGCAAATATTGGATTTTTTTTATATATTATTTATTACTTCCTGTCAATGAATATAAGTACATATATGTATGTATATTCCGAACTTCAAAAGTTTAAACTGAGAATCTATTTGAGCTATTTTTTTTTTAATTATGATGTTGCTTTATACAAAAAATTATTCATCCCAATGGCCAGTCACACACGAGAACAATTGTTCTGGCATAAAATGCTAGTTTGTTGGTGAGAGGGGCAAAGAGAGTGGTTTTGTGTTTGGTATAATTTTTCAACCAGCTACAACCCCGCATCAGCAGCACAAAACCATTGCACACACAACTTAAAAAACAGCAAATGTAAAATGAATACAAAAAACACTAATGCACACAAAGCTGTGTGCATGTATACATTTTTATGCCAGATGCATTAGTCTCGTGTGTTCTAAAAAGAACAAAAATTGTGCGGCATAAAAATTAGACTCGTGTGTGAAAGGCCAATCATAAACAAAAATTCCGCACGAGTTTTCTCACTTTTCCCTTTTCTCCTATCATGAATTTGTTTTCCCCTTTTTTTACCAAATGCGGGAATAAAAAACTCCCGGGGAAAAAAGTAGGTATTATGAACGCAGTTGAACTTGCTTTTTTTCACTAAAAATCTTTCTCTTGCAAAAAATATGGTTAATACTCCATTAAAACAAAATTTATATACTCGTACATAAACTTGTATTTTATAGTTCTTTTATTTGGAAAAACACAAATAATGCCCAAATAAATCATTTATAAACTTTTTTTTACACATTTTTTCAAGTTGGTAAATTTTAATAATTTTGTTTACTCTCTCTCAAAAAAAAAAAGGAGAAACTCATGATACAATTATACAAGGTACTTGCACGACTACAACAAAATTGCAACACCAAGAAACACACGTATCTATTTTGTTGGTAGAAACATACCTATAATTGTCAGAAGCAGATGTCTTTTGTTTTTAAAAACAGCTATCACAGGGTAACTAAAGTACAATTGCAGACGCGGCATTCATGCATGATTATAGTCATTCAGTGTTGCCAATATGTGTGTAATACACAGTGTGTAATTTCTGCTCTCATGTGTGGGCCATGTAATGAGATTCATGTATAATCTGTGTGTAATTATACCTTGGGTTCTATTTTTATTTATTTTTGTTTTAATTTTAACCTACACAAAAGATGTGTAGTGTAATTTTATTCAATGTGTAATTGGAGACACAGCCATATGCAAATTCATTGGCAACACTGTAATCATTTTATTCACACACATACACACATACTTTTTACAGCTTGTAAACAGAGAAACTAAATGTCAACAATCAACCAAAACAACAAGCTTCGTAATGCGGTGATGCCACGTATTAGTCTTTTTTTCCCCAAGGAATTTATGATTGGAGAAATAAATTCCATGATTGGGCTGATTTATTTGGCTGTTCGAATTCATACAATTTAATATGCAGATATCTGCCCCCTTATTGTGAATGGCGTCGTCGACGTCACATCAAGACGACAGTAAGAGTTGTCACTTGTCTACTTTTTGTCACAAATTACAGAACTCAACGGGGCACTGAATAACAAAAACTTCTTTCAGCACAGTTAAGAACAATGGAGTTTTGAATTTTCGAATTTTTTGTTTAAATAAGTGGGGCGAACAACCCCTTTATTTAGAATATACATAGTTATGTACATATATCTCGAAAATAATACCAATTTAAAAAGAGACTGAGCGCAGCTTGCAATTCAGCACACAACAAGTAAAATGGTTTTTTGAAATAGAGATTTTATCAGCAATTATTATATCGCTTTATATATTCAAGAGATTTATTATTCGACATATTGTCATAATTATATATATTATAAGTGAAATTTATTTATGACAATATGTCGAATAATAAATCTCTTAAATGTTTCATTAAAATATTATTTTTCATTTTGCCTATAAATACTTTTATTGTTATCCAATGGATTTCTAATTGTATAAAGGTGTAGAAAAATAAAATAGATTCATATCGAATAAAAATTATTTGCTGGGTTTTGTATAAGTTACTAAGCCTACTATGCTTATTTTTCTTTTGTGATTTCCAAAAATATTAATATTTGTGAATTCTCAAATAGTTTATGAAAGTCTGTGCATAAGATAAGAGGTTTGTGACTGTTCAAAATGTGTGGTTGAAGTCTACTGACGATTTGTTAAAGCAACAATGAAATGCATATAGACATCGCTTAACCACCAGCAAATAAATATCGCTTTATATATGTATATTACTTTAAACAAGCGCTAAATTTAATTTTTCCTAATAAAAAATTAAAAAATTTCACACTTTTGTTAAAAGAGAAAATAGTATAAAACAGCTTTATATTTCGACGTCAATGGCAAAGCTTTTGTAAATTTAGAGATGGTAAAATTGAGGTTTCATTGCAAAAAAAAGCTTTCAGCAACTTGAAAACCAATTCACATATTCCATTTGCACTGAAAAAATTAGTATATAAAGTTGAAATTTGCATCAACTGACACCACACACAGTGTACCAAACACAAAGAACGCTGATGATAAAGGTGTTGCGACCTTCGAAAACAGCTAGTTGTTCCGTTTTGCTAGTGTTTGTTAGAATATTTACAATTAACTTTGGTGTTATTTGTTGCTTAAAAATTAGCACATTAAATTTGGATTACAGAGCAATCCGAACTTTAGCTTATGCCCATTATTTCTACCCACGGATATCTTTTAGCGTTCAGATATCTATCGTGTTAGTTAAATTTTATAAGGCAAACTCGTAGATAAAAACATCATGTAAATTATTTGTATGTAGAAATTATTATTATATTATATTAATCAAATTATAAATATAGGAACTTTAAATTTATCTTGCCCGAAACCTTGTGTTAAGTGTACACCTGAAACTTTTGTTGATACACATGTTGAATAATATTGTTTGTTGTTGTTTTGAAAAAGTTTCTTGGCCTACTGTGTTTTTAGTTTTATAATTCTTAATAGTTTATTGGGTGCATGTCTATAAATATTGGGGTTTTGTAAGCTTTTTTGAATTGTAGTTAAAGTCTATTGATGCAACCAAATGCATCCAAACGTGCTCAACCAACAGCAAACAAACTTTTTAAATTCGTATTTGTATTTATTTGACAAACGTGAAGTAAAAATGAGAAATTACAATGAGAAAAAAATTAAATTTTAGACCCCATAGTTTTAAAAAAAAAATCTAAGAATATACCACTCTATACCAAAACAAACTTTCCCATTTGGGAAAACCGAAAGTGTGAACTATTCGACATCAAGTGGTTTTTCATTTGTACTATAATTTTTTTTTATTTTTTATAATTTATAATTTTTTAAGCATAACTACTGTTTTTTTCTCTATTTAAAGATCATTGAAGAAATTTCACAATCAACCATAGTCATGCTAATTTTTTTGTGCAATTTTACTGAACAAATGACAATTAAATAATTTAATATGCAACATCTAATAAAAGATTTCCGTTTTATCAATGAAGTGGACAATTAAGTCAAGTTACAAAAGAATTTAATATTAAATATTTTTTTTTAAATAAGACTTACTTTGTATTACCGCTTAAGCCGTCGCCTGGCAAGAACTGTTCCATTTCTTGAGGGGCATGATGTTTGCCGGCGCTATCCTGTTAAAATAAAATAAATAAAATTGAATTAAATTATTTAACAAACCATTGAACGCGCCAGCCACACTTACCGATATATTCACCATGTTTATTTATTTAAATACGTTAGTAGTTGTTTTGCAATTTATTTATTAATTAATTAACAAGCAATAAAAGAAGAAACCGCTGGGTTGGTTTGTGTTCGTTGTACAATTCAATAAATTAAATGCCTGGTTTGGTTTAAAATTTGTATTAATTTTTCAATATGTATTTGTAGGCTGAGTGGCGTTTGATTTTTAGCGCAGACGACCCTTTTACTTTTTTTTATTTAAATTTATTTGCAAAAATTGCTCAATTTTTTTTTTGTTCATAAAAAAGCGTGCAAACAAGTAACTCGGTCAGACTGCAAAGAAAAAATGTAAAAGAGAAAGGAAAACGTTTAATTAAATAAATATCTTCATGATTCAATCGATCAGACAATTAATTTGTACATAAACTACAAATGAAACAAATACGTTTAGTTATGTACATATTTTTGTTTTGTTTTTCGTGAAGGGGCTTTAATAATATTTTGTCGTGTTGACTCCTCTAGCAAAACTGCAATAAATTTAATAATTTAAAGGAAGTTTATTTTTGCAGTCACGATAAGAGCGAACTTTTGTATTTCATTATCAGTTGCTATTTGTCTGTTCACTTGTTTACTATTATTAATAATAAATAAAATAACAATTTCCAATAATTGTTTATTTAATTACATAATAGTAATAATGATGATAATAATAAATATATAGGGCCTAATTCATAAAAAATATTTTGGTTTTATAAAAGGTTTATTAATCAAATTTCCCTAGAAAATTTGTTGCATAAACCTCTTATTAAACAGAAATATTTTTTATGAATAAGGCAGATAACAATTATAACAATATTAAATAAATAATAATTGAAATAAGGGAAAAAATTAGTTTTATTTAGTTACTTTAATATCCAAAAAAAAATATAAAATTTTCCAACTCTATACCAATCTCTTCTTTTCAAGACATACAATATACATATTTAATTTATAAAGAAAAATAAAAAATAATAATTAGAAGTACATAGTTACTTTTATATGTCACAAAAAGTGTAATTCTCCAACCCTGGAATCATTCTTTTAGATTTTCCAGATTTCTAGTACCAATATTTTTCTTTTAAAAATATAAAATACGCGTATGCTTAATTTTAGTAGGTTACTTTTATATAAAAAAGTTAAAATTTTCCAACCCTGCAATAATTTTTTGG
Organism: Nowickia ferox; assembly: GCA_936439885.1. Lineage (NCBI taxonomy): Eukaryota > Metazoa > Arthropoda > Insecta > Diptera > Tachinidae > Nowickia > Nowickia ferox. Next base: position 82,268,305 of record OW387024.1, read on the forward strand.
ATTTTTTTTGTGATTTTAAATACTTATTTTATTCTTACTAAAATATTAAATATAATTCTTTAACAAAAAAAAATTAGTTTTAGAAAAAAAGTTTAAGCTTTCCAGCTCTGGAAGCGTCTTTTTGATTTTACTGATTTTCAATACCAATATATTTCCGACAATTTCTGGCACACCAATCTAACACAGAAGTCTCTAGTTTTTCTGGAAGCTTAGGAAAACCGATTTCACGTACATCAGACGGACATGTATTTTTCGTCTTCCCTATTTATAACGACCCAGATTAGTCGTATATATACATTATGGGTCGCATATGAGTATTGTGGAAATTACAAACGGACTGACAAACCTGTATATACCTTTTACCATTTTTGGTGAAGGTTATAATAATATAGATTCATTTAAATAAAATATTTTTTATATCGTCGGCTTAGAGCCAATTTCACCAACTTATTTAAATATCAATTCATATTTAAAAGTAATTTTTCCATACAAAAATTAATGAAATTTGGCATTTAAACATGAATTGATATTTAAACAGATTTGGTGAAATTGGCCCTTAGAGTGTAAACCTGCTAAATCCACTTTTTGTAATATATGACATTTTAATGCCGTTCGAAAGAGAAAGAGACGCCTCATCGACTTGCAAAAATATTTATTTTAATTTGAAGCTCTATACTTAATTTATTAGGCTAATTTCTTAAGCTTTGTATAGAAACCGTTAACAGTATTTTGTCTCTCCTGTAAAATTACCTGGAAGTGAGTTAGCAGGTTTACACTCTGAGCTGACGATATATGTTACCTATAAAGGTAGGATCACACGATTGACGCAATGTACCAATTATTGCTCCATTTTATATGCCAATCGTGTGATTTCACAATTTTTTGTCCCATACGACAATCGAGAACAATATTGTGGTGATTTGACGCAATCAAATGCAACTCTGGTGCGGCAATCGTGTGAACGATTGATAGACAACCATGCCCCAATAAAAATGCTAAAAATGCACCAATATTTATTGTGTTCTCGAGCGGCAATCAAAGAAGCCAATACGCGACAATTTTTGAAGTGTTTTTGTAAGTACTGTAAACTTCAACTTACTTTATGTATAATTATAACTGACTTGAAACGTTAACATGTAACTCTGATCCAATCCTCAACCCATATATTTAGCTTTTATTCGTTCAAAAGAACGAAATTTTGTGCTCATTAAATTAAAGGCAATTTTATTTCTTTTAAACGAATAAAACATTTTCACGTACAAAATAAAACAGACAAAAAGTATTTCTTTTTAAAAGAAAACTATTTGCACGTAAAACAAAACAAACTAAAAACTACCACGACAGCTGTTTGTTTGTGTTGTCGCAAGTTAGACCAATCGCATGACTAGGATGCAGCAATTATTGCCACAAATTCATTCTTCGAAAATTTGTGGCAATCAAATTTTTAAAAAGTGGGGCAATCATGTGACTGCAACGTATTTGATTGGGACAATTCTATTATTGTGCACCAATTCACCACAATAAAAATTGGGTCAGATTGGTGTATTTACGGCAATCGTGTGATCCTACCTTAATGATACATATTATGATGCGAAATTTTCTTAAATTCAGTCAATAACTCAGTTTTATTATTATTATTATTTGTGTTTTTTGTTGACCCTTTCTATTTTGGATGACGAAATTTTTGTTTATATTTTTAGATGTTTTAATAAAAATGCGTGAAATTGTTTGAGATTTTTTAAAGTTTCTTTCATATCAAAATTTTTTTTTAAATGTTTGGCAATACTGGTAATTTTTCATATTTCATTGAGTGGTGATGATGTGCCTTTTCTGAAACGGCCAATTGCAACACTGCAAAGTTTTAACATTCACACTTTTATTTTCATCCAGTTTCACAATTATTGCTTGTGTCTTCAATTATGATCCCACTCAGTTTATCACTGGGATGACGATTGGCGTCCTGCTTTTTTAAATACTGCTTTACTTTGCTGATACAATACAATTTATTGTTTAAAGACAATAAATATTTAATTTAAAAACAAACTGTTTAAACTTTTACATAAGAATTTCCTACAAACACTTGCTTATTTATATACGAACTGTTTAAGTATGTAGTTTAATATAAAAGCGGCACGTGTAACATTTACTTGAAAAAGTTAAAAGTTCAATGGCTTATGACCAATAAAACGTGCGAACTTTAATGAATTCGATATTCGTTTTTAAATGTCTGTGCAAATAAACTTAACACAGATGTACTCGTAAATTGTTTTTAATTCAATGTAAATGGAAAAACGTTTGTTAATTTCATTTTTATTATCCCAATTCACAATCTTGTGCAAATGGTCTTGCATCGTAGCATGTGTAAAATGGTATAGTATACTATAGATACATACCATTACTCAAATCACACAATAAATTTTCAAGGGTTGAATTATGCTTGATTTACACTTTATTTCGATAGCATTCTCCAGTGAAATGGGAACTTGAATTCAATTCGAACAATTCAATTGTATTAAAGTTCAATTCAAGCCTTGAATTATACTGTAATTCAGCCTTGTATTACCATTGAATTAAAGTATATTTCAAGACTCAAAAACCATGCTTTGAAAATAGAAAGGAAAATGCAATTCATTTGTTTTCTAACAATAATTTTCTTTTCATATCTACCTTCACTTTTCTTTTCTCGATTTTAATCACCTTTTGTTTTTTAAAAATTCACGTTTTTATTTATTTTTGATATTTTTCATCACAATTTCAATTTTGTTAATAAATAAATTACGTATTTGACAAAGTTTGAACATATATATATGTTATATGTGACCTGCTCCACGAAAAGGGACCTCTGCGCCGAAAAGAAGTTATTGAGAAAAACGCGTTTAAAAAAAGCGCTTCGTTTTTCCGTGTTTTGCGCATGGTTATGCAACTCTTCCTTCAACCTGATCATCTGGCGATGTATTTCGACTCTCTGGTACTTTGTACGATGTTCACTATGCAGTGTTGCCTCTATGCAAATTATTTCTAACAGTTAAAAACCTGTTTTTGCTAATTTTGTTTTCAAAATTACTAGAGCTGTTTTATTCCTTATCAAATTATCAATGTTTTGGATTTAAGCCGATAGAATTGAATCTATTATTTATTATTATTTAATTTATCTATTATTTAATTAATTTCAGGTTAAAATAAATCTTAATTAACGTAAGGAAATGTGTCTGGAAGACGAATTTAAGAGTGTTGAAGAACAATACTTCAGCGATTGTTTGGAAGAATGTTTACCTATAGTCAGTGATGAGTCGGATGCATTTCCATCGCCAGAAGTTTCAGAAGTGCTGCAATTATTATATATATATATATATATATATATATATATATATTATCTGTTTATATCACATTTTTAAATTTTTTCATTAATTATGTTCATCTTTACAGGTGATTTGTAAAAAAACTAAAAGACATAGAAACTTGCACTTGCGGTTTGCGGCATTATAAGAATCACTCAAAAAGTAAAAAAAAAAAATTTTTCGGCGCAGAGGTCCCTTTTAGTGGAGCAGGTCACATATATAAATTTTGTTTGATTTTTAATTTCAAAATATTTTCAAACTTGAAAAAATGCTTGAGTTCAACTTTGTTTCTAGTTAAATTTCAATTGCTTGAATTTTAAGTTTTTGGAGTGCTTATTGGGTATAAACTAAGAAATAAATCATTAAATAAATATGTAAATACATAAATGTGTTACAATAAAAAAAAGGATTGTCTTTTTTCTGTAAACCGCCGCCAAAAATTAAATTTTTATCGATTAGTATCCAAACAATTTTTGAGCACGTGTATCAATATTCAATTTAAATAATTAAATAAAATTTCACCAAAAGCAAAAGCTTCCTTCCACACACAGTTCAATAACCGGAGAAGAAAAAATTTCTATTTGCTTAGATACTGATACAATTTTGTTGAAATTGATTTAAAGTTCTCAATTGATTTAATGCACAAAAGCACTTTAATTAAGAATATTGACGAAATCAATCGATACGAATTACTTAATAAATGGCGACATGGTGACAATTTAAAACACAATAACGCAAAAAAGTCAAAAATTATTTGTTCAATACGAGTATGTAGTAATTTGAAAGCAAATCAGCATAAAAATTAGAAGCAAGTAAGAAAAAGTTTTGGCACGAGTTCATAAACTATTCAAATACAACATTTTTACTTAAGAAATTAAAAAAAAGAAAGAAGGCACATAACAAGCACACACACTCGTACACACACATTCTACACAAATTAGTCACTTTCAAATATAGAATAAATTCATAGAGATCTCACATACAGCGACGGATGTAAATTGAAGCACAAGATATATTTTACACGAACATAATTAACGAATCAATTGATATTTAAAAATAAAATGCCGGCAAACAGTAAATTGTCGAAATCTTTTACATTTCAACAAGACAATTATCCGAAAAAAAGGGGCCCATATGCTTTTTTATTATCTACTCGTGTGTTATGCATTAAAAACATTGACCACAGCAGGCTACCGAATACAAAATGTCAAGGATAGTATACACATGTTTCTATGAGAGTGATTCTTTTGAAGACAGCAAGGCAACAGGGCGGCAGGTTGTTGTCTATGCTGATTTTGTCGTTGTAGTCCAATTAAACTAATTTCTATTTCTTTGGCTACAATGAGAAAATTCAGTGTTGCCAGTATAATACAAAATGTTGAATGATTGATATCGTACAATTATTTCATATTATTTAACAGAAACAATATCCAAAAATTGATGTACAGCATAAATTTATTAATTTTTATAAATGCGAAATATTTGAAGGTGGCAATACTGAACTACATATGTACATATACTTAAATATGAGGTGCAGATGGTGCTGCTGCCGTCTCCAAAATAATTAAGTAGCTGGCTACGAGGCGACAAATGCTGCAAGCGGCATTTGAAGTCGTGTGTTCGTGTAGCCTGCTGTGGTGAATGTGTTTATTGCATTAAGAACACATAGTAGCACCATCTCCACTCTATGGATCGCAATTCAATTAAGCACTTATGGCAAGAATGCTACAAAAAGCTGCAAATGTATAGAACTGAATGTTTTCTTTTTCATACCGAATCTAGTTGACAAAAAGCACCAGGGTTTCTAATAATTGACATGTACAGTACACGACGGTTATAGGAAACTTTAGGCTTGGGACCAAATGTAAGAAGTCTAAAAAAAATGACATACAACATATATATACAAGGTGGGCCAAAAGAAGTCATCCGATGTTGTTTGGCTCTCATTTTTTTCTATGTAAATGAAAAACTTCGATTCTGTGTTTGATTATGTTTATTTGAACCTTTAGAATTTTATTGGTCAAGTCGAGAAGATGATATCGGCCAAATGGGTGCCGTCATAATTGATTGCTCGTTTTATGGCACTTTTCATCACTTCGGCGAGAACTTCGAGCGACAGATTCTCGCACTCGTGTAGAATGTTGTCCTTGAGGTCTTCCAGGGTCTCGGGCTTGTTCACGTAAACACGGGACTTCAAAAATCCCCACAAAAAAAGTCTGGAACGGTTAAATCGGGCGATCTTGCGGGCCAGTGTAAATCGTCAAAACGAGAGATGAGGCGACCCGGGAAGGCCACGACACGATTATTCGGCGTTCTTGGGGAGTGTATCGCTCCATGACTTGTTCACTTGTATTCTATATACATCTGCCAAGTTCACAAATGTCAAAGCAGATTTGACATTGGCCGCCATTTCCAAAAATAAGAGCATCTTCCAATAGGGTGATTTCTTTTGGCCTAACTTGTATATTGCACCAGAGTGGATTTCCTTAAAAACATCGCATACTTGCGCGAAAATTCAGTTGCATCCTATTAACTTAAAACTTGGTTAAAATGTCTCTATAATTTTACCCGAAACTGTATCTTGCTCAAATTGGGGCAACCGAAATTCACAAAAACAAATATTCTACTCGTATAAAAAAAAAAAAACGTGAGTGCCTATAATGTGGTTTTGCTGCTTCCAAAAACTGTCATAACATGTGTTGTTTGGTTGTGAGTATTTTTAATTTTTAATATTTATTGGGGACATCTTTTAGTTTTTTTCTTTTATTACTAAGTATCTATTATTATTTAAAAAAAAAAATTCTTATAAAATGTATACAAATTTGTTTTATATAAAATTTATTGCCCTCACGCGATTAAGAAGTAAACGACTTTAGAATAAAAAAGTGTGCCGCAACAAGAAAATCTTTCTTTAATCGTAAAAAGCACAGTTATGTACATACAGTATATTGCTCTTTTACGGAAGCTTTTTGTTTGCTTCCATACGCCCTAGTAAAATTAGTTAAACTTCCGGTCACATTATTAAGGAATACATTTTTTTATATCAAAGTACCTATAAGTATCTAGAGAACGAGATACTTGATATATGCATTAAACACATTCACCACAGCAGGCTACCGACTACAAAATGTCAAGGATAGAATACACATGTTTATATGGGAGTGATTCTTTTGAAGACAGCAAGACAACATGGTACTGGAAATAACCATAACCCAATTTTTTTCAGTTATCCAATTTTTTCTCTAAAACGCAGTTCGGATTACTGAAATTTGTTACAGTTAAGCGTACTGCTTAAAATCATTAAAACAATATTTTTTATATCAAATCTGTATATTTTTTTTACGTCAATTTAACTTAAAAATTTTATTAAAAAAAATTAGTCATAAAAACATTCATATTTTTTAATTATTTTTAAAACAAAAAATAAAAGTTTAAAATATAAATTAAAATAATTCAGTTTCACAATGCCGTGCATTGAGTATTTAATTTTTTAACGGACAAAACATGCACAATTTTTTCAGCCTTAAGTTATGCAATCGATTTGTAATAAATAAATTTGTCATTGTTTATTTTTTCACTAAAGCGAAGTGAGTTTCATACAAAACGTAGTTGTGGACTTGCTTTTGGTTTTAATCCGTGCGGGGATTTGTATCGCTTTCAGTAATCCGATTTTTTTTCACTAAAGCGTGTTGCGCTAAAGCGGATTCCACTGTAAACTAATTTCTATTTCTTTGGCTACAAGGAGAAAATTCAGTGTTGCAAGTATAATACAAAATGTTGAATGAATGTTATCGTACAATTATTTCATATTATTTAACAGAAACAATATCCAAAAGTTGATGTAAAGCATAAATTGATTCACTTTTATACTTTTACGTCATATAAGTACATTTGGAAAGAGTAATTTAATTTTTATAAATGCGAAATATTTGAAGGTGGCAATACTGAACTATGCATTTATACTTAAATATGAGGTGCAGATGGTGCTGCTGCCGTCTCCAAAATAATTAAGTAGCTGGCTACGAGGCGACAAATGTTGCTAGAGGCATTTGAAGTCGTGTGTTCGTGTAGCCTGCTGTGGTGAATGTGTTTAATGCAATACGAGTACTCGTACATTTACGGGTAGTGTTTTGTTAACCCATTTACCTTCTAAGTAAATTCAACTTAAGTTGTATTCTTCTCTCTCTAAGAACTGGTTTTTGTGCATATAGAATGTACTTATGAGTATGTGTCTGTTTTTACACCGAATAATTTTGTTTAATATGAGCTCCATCCAATGAACAATTTTTGAATCATAAATTTTCGATGAGCTTAGCAGAAAGTTGCAGGGATGGTCTGCAAGGTCAACCGTTTTATATATTTTCTTACACATGTATGTACGAGTATGCACGAGTATTGTACATATACATACATATGTATGTATTTATGTTGTCTGACGTTTCTCTATGCAATCAGATTAGCAAAAAAAAATTTTTTTCTTATTTATAAAATTTCATCGCATGTAGTAAATGGATATTTTGCCAATATTCAACAATAAATGCTGATGCAATATACATATGTATGTATGTATTTAAACAATTTCTCAAAGAAATACGAGCAAAAATGCGGTAAAAATAGAATGATATAAATAAATAAAAAGATACACAAAAGCAACATACACGCAGGCATTCGAAAACCAAAGAGAAATGTTTCTTTTTCTTATATTGAACATTTAAAAATTCACAGAGAAAAAGATTTAAGTCATGATACGTACGCACAGAAAAAAATACTAATGTAAAATCACCATGCAAAAATTTTTATTTTTGTTGTTTAAGTACAGATGTTGGTGTTTATTAATAAAATACAATGAGTACATTAAATTAAATTCATATTGTTTCAAATTGAAATAAAAAAAACGTCTTTTATTTACATTTTGAAGAAAATGAATGAACTTGAAAGCCTGAATAGATACAATATCTATAAAACCACATTAATTGAAATAACTTTAATTTAACATGGTTCTTCGTGTTATTTGAGTATCGAATTTGCGGTCCTCCAACTTGAAATAACTTTAATTCAACATGGTTCTTCATTTTGATTTAACAAACAGTACGGAAATGTTAAATCAGCATAAAATAAAGTTATTTCAAAAGAAAGGTTACTGTTACTGAAGCAAAATTATTGCCGGAAAAGGTTAATATACCTTGTTTGCGTACATTTTAAGTTGAAATTTTTCTATGTGTATGTATGTACATTGTGCATATGTATGTAAGTACTCGTATGTGCATACTTAAGCAATCAATACCAGACGGTAGTGAATTTGATTGAAATAAGACATAACATTAAATTTCATTTAATTTAAAGAATAGAAAATATATTTATACTTTTTAACTTTCAATATTCTTAAAAATATTTTTATGGCAATTTTATCATTGAAGCAGATACATTTATTGACTTTCACATTATATTTTGGCCTTTAGTTCTTTTTTATTTGTGACTGCTGCACGCATAAATTTACTTAAAAGATTTACTGACGCTGCCGTTTGCAATATGTATGAAATGCATTTGAAATCGTTGTGCCAAGTATTTTATCTATTTTTAAGACAATGTCGTCGTTTGCCGCCAACTCACTAGGTGAAGGTTTGTTTTATATGCATGTATGTATGTATGTATGTATATATGGATGTGTGTGTGTTATTATGTATATGCATACTATAACCTGTCGGAGAATGTGTGGTTGACTACAAAAATAATTAACTTATAGTTAATTTTCCTTAGACTAACTAAAAGCTAACTCTACAATGACATCCAGAACAAATCCAAAATTAATTCTTAAGCCGGGATCTCACTCTCGGCAGAATGTACGGATTTTCGTCGGCTCACTGCAATAAAGTCATAAGTAATAAACCAAAATTGTCTTATCTCTCAATTAATTCCGAAATAAGTCTATATGGCTCTATTACCAATGCAGTGTGAGGCAATTATATCCTTATATGTATTTCAACCAGTTGAAAAATCAGACCAATTTAGCTTATAACTTTATTTCAGAAAGTTGGCACATTGTGCCGATAGTGGGATCCAGGCTTTAAGTTGAGTACGTAATCGAACTTGGTGAGAGCCAAAAAATTTATTCTCAGCTACTTTGAAACTCATTTCAATTTTATATTAACATTTTGCTGTTATAATTTTAGATGGTACCTTAGCTGGGTAGTAGCGAGTTGACTACACAACGGGTGATGATGCAAGTTCGAACCCCAGAATTTTTTTTTTTTTTAATTTACTGACTACCAGGTGATTTTAAAAAAATCAACTTTAAGTTAGTTGAAAGTACTGCAGGACATCATTCAGTTCATTAAATTGAAAAGTAATCCAAGTGTCAGTCAGTACTAGTTGCGCAATAGTTAGCTTAAAGTTAGTTGAAAGTTAACGGAATTTCCGACAGGGTACATATGCATGCATGTAGAAAACTTGCATTTGGTACAAATGTACGCAAGTTTAACAGAAAATTTATATTTATAATCTTAGCCAAAGAATATTAGATAACATTACACATGATTCATATTGATTTCTTTCTCGCTTTTAAGTATTTTTCTATAATTAAAGAAATATTTTAAATATGTACACATATTTAATTTCCCATTTTTAAATTACGTATCCCATAGTGCAATATGTTCTTTAACATAAGATAAGATTAAACGCAAGAATGTGAAGTTCATACTCGTATAAAAATGAATCAAAGTGTGGTAGGGAAGTTTATAAATATCACTTAAATTTTAAAATTAGACGAAAGAGGTGCTTTTATAATCACGGTTATAAAATAATAAACAAATGTTTAAATAAATTGCTTTATAAGCGTGATATTAAAAATGATTATAGTATTTTTATTTTGCGGTGGTTCTGTAAAATGTTCTTTTTGAAGTACATTCAATAATCTCGAGCAATCGTAAAACGATTTAGCCACTTCTTCCAATTATAAACTGAGTAAACAAACATAAAAATAAAAAAGTGGTTTTTATAGCACAAACATTTTTTTTTTAGAAAAACATAATATATGTAAATATAAATAAACAAGTCAAAATGATCAAAATGGTTTTGTTATTTCCTAGACCAATTCACTGAACAAATCTGTAAAGAACGCAAAAATTTCTTTTGCAACACGAACTGTGTTTGCTTAAGCAATATAAAATACCGATAGAAAAACGAACAAATTTAAATTTAATAATAAGTAATACTCAAAGCTTAGTTTCCAAATCAAATTTTTTATCTTTAAAGTTGTGTTTTTAAATATTCTAGGTGCAGTGAAAAAAATTATTTAGTGCGTGTGAACCAAAGAGATGCATACTCCATGAAAAAAAGTTGTTGCCAGGAATTATTGTTAACAATCGTGAACTTTATTTACTAATATTGTTATAAAAATAAATATTTAATTCGAAGGAAAATATGGAAATTAAACGATGTAATAATTCAGTTTGCCTGCAAAAATAGAGTGAACAAAACCAAGGGAAAAGTGAAAGAATCCACATGAAAAATATAATTCATGATAAAGGGGAATCAAATAAGGGAACACATTTTTAGGGAAAAATTATTCATGATTGCAATTTGATTAAAAAGGGGAAATATTTCGAGGGAAAACATTTTCACGACAGTGGTGAACAATAGTGGCAGTTGTTTTTCTCAAATTTCAACAGAGTTGTACGCTTTATCTGAATAAATTAGAGGCCCATTATTTTGTACAGAGATTGTTTAGATGTTTATTTATTTATTTATTTAAGAAATACTTTACAAAGTAAATTTGCAAAGTATTGTTGCACAAATATGGGCGGGGTAGCTAGACCATATGCCCAAGATGTTATTAACAGTTTTTTAAAAAGGTTTTGTGACTGACTGTACACGACCTATGCCTTCACATAGGAAGTAGCAACGTGGTTGTTAAAGAAATTCCACAAAAGAACCGCAAGAATATACGGTTATCCGTGGCAGATCAGTCAACCAGTGCGAGTGAGACGCAAAACTCTCGAAGGCCAATAAACAACAGTGGCCTGGTTGCACTTAAAAGATAATTGCCAACGACGCTTGATGTTGACTCGCCCAGAGCTGCTTTACGACTGTTTAGATGTTTATCTTTAGTCAGAATTGTTTTCTTATACATATGCTTAACATACATACATAAATTATTACATGAATTTTCTAAAATAGTAAAAAAAACTTTTTTAATTAAAACGATTTTTCTAATTGAACAACATTGCTATAGTTTTTAACACAACTGTAAGTACATGTATGCACACATAGTTTAGAGCGTTTTGTACAATAAATAATTCATCAGATATTGACAGTGGGTTATAAATCAGTGTGAAATTAGTTTCGTTTTAATTCTGTGCAATTTTGAAATTTGTTACATTCTTTTATTATTTATTTAAAAATAAATAACAAATATTAATGAGTATGTATTATTAATATTGATGAGTATTATTATTACATCATGCAAGTGCTGTGCAATTACTTTTTATTAATGCCGCCACTCCCCCTACTTTTTCATTGCAGCAAATTAAGTGCGATTTTTCCTCTTAATGAATTGTATGAATGACATTCATTAAAGTTTTACCACAATCATAAAAATCCAAAAACAAACAAAACAAAATGTCGATAAACTTAAAAGAAATATGTTAGACTATTCCAGGAATTCGCGAGCAAATTGTATTATCACAATATTTTATCATGAAATTATTTTGTTAATAGCAATCGTAGTCGCAATCGGTGGCACCCGGAATCAGTGTCGTAAAAACCATTAACAACTGAATATTGGCATTTGCTAAAAGCTTTTTAACAATATTTAGCCATAGGCTGAACTTTAAATATGTCATATCTCTCCCTTATTATATTCACTGTTCAAATGCTGTTGACATTTTAGATCTCGTTGTGGTTGAGGTTGCAAGGGAGTTTGCTGCAAAAGATGCGATAAACTTGACAGCCTGTATTATCATTGATATTAAACAATAAATGAAAACTTTTTGCCTTGTCATTTAGCTTTCTCTAAAAAAGTGAAGCCATCAATATTTTAAATAATTCCAACTAAAAACATATAATTAAATTATCAATTAAATTAAAATTGCAAAGCAAATCTGCTGTATCTATTCCTATACAATGCATGCATACATATGGGTAATTCCAGAAAAAAGTCAACCAAAAAAAATATATTTTTTGCTCAAACAGTTTTGTTTTGTTTTTAATAATAAACATAAAAGAATTTTTAATATTTTAATTTTTTTTTTTTACCGAAATACTCGTATGCGACTGTGAAAAAAATATTTTTTTTCTGAGTCCTTTTTTTTAGCGATTATTTAAAGTATTGTTTTTCTTTTCTTGTAATTTACAAATTTTCTATTAACAATAACCTTACGCTTTAGCACAAAAGAAGGAGAACAGAGTTCTAATAAGGGAAGTTTTTTGAGTTTGCTTTCACTTATACCTTAATGTCGCATACGCGCATAAAATCAATATTTATTATTTTTTTCAGCAGTAAATAAGCATTTGTTATTGTTTAATTTCTTTTCAATTAAAGTTTAATCAATATTAGCAAGGTTACTGTATTTATTTCTCATGAAAAAAATTGTCGCGCCCGTATTTGTACGGAAAAATAAATAAAACAACATTTTTATATTTCATAAATCTACACATAAACGATCTTCCTTCACTTTCATTTTCACAATCACAAAAAAAATTCTTCATAAAATTTCCCTGAATTATGTATATTTCCATAAGTACTCAAAAATAACTTCTATTTTTGTCGCTCCCGTTTCTCGCTGACATTTGCTTATATCTTTTTACTATCAGTCGTAAAGCAGCTCTGGGCGAGTCAACATCAGCGTCGTTGGCAATTATCTCTAAGTGCAACCAGGCCACTGTTGTTTATTGGCCTTCGAGAGTTTTGCGTCTCACTCGCACTGGTTGACTGATCTGCCACGGATAACCGTATATTCTTGCGGTTCTTTTGTGGAATTTCTTTAACAACCACGTTGCTACTTCCTATGTGAAGGCATAGGTCGTGTACAGTCAGTCACAAAGCCTTTTTAAAAAAACTGTTAATAACATCTTGGGCATATGGTCTAGCTACCCCGCCCATATTTGTGCAACAATACTTTGCAAATTTACTTTGTAAAGTATTTCTTAAATAAATAATTAAATAAATCTTTTTACTATATTATTGATATCGCCAAAAAATTTTTCTTAAATATACTACTCCTTCACTGCTTTAAAACACTTAAGATGTATATTGGATATTTCCATTCCTTTCTTTGCTTTTTGCTCAACTAAAAGTGTACGAATGTCGCGTCCGTCGCCTGGGAATTGCCCGTATGTAAATACATTCATACATACATACATACATATGTACACATGTCTATATTATATTCAGTAAATGTCTGTTTGATAACTTTATTGACAAAACAGTAGATGTGAAAATAAAAATCGGGTCAGGTAATATAAGTATTAGGAGATAAGTACATATCGTACATTTACTTGTACAACGTCATAACTCCAAAGATGCGAATTAATCCTCATATCATTATTCATATTATATTAAAAATTTCATACTCAAGTCTTGAGAGAAATAAAATTTTTTTTTCCATTCCAAGTTGTGTGTAAATTGAAATTTTAACTTTAAGCTTTCTGTAAAACGAATTTTTTTTTTTTGGAGTTATGACATTGTTCAAGTAAGCGAGCGATATGCACATGTTATATTGAAACTAAGGTCAAGAGTTAATTGATCTTATCATTTCATAGCACATTAAACAAATTTTTTGAAAACAAATTTGAGTTGAGAGATGGATTCGAGCCCAATTAAAAATAATTTATGTGTGTATGTACTTAAATAATATAAAGGTGCATATGTACGAAATTATACTTTTGACAATACCTAAATATGTATTTATCTTAGATTGCAGGACTACTTTAAGAGATTCGATTTAGATTTAGATTTCTTTTAAATCCTCGAGATCGAAACCTATCGATGATAAAATAGAATTTTTTGACTTTGTGTCTAAATTATTTTTAACCCAGTCATTTCTGCACCGTCTTGAAAGTTCCAACCGATACCCAGTAAGAAGTAGTGGAAGTAGTCCAAATTTAGATAATTTCTAATGATTCTTACACAGTGTTGTCATTGCAAGTTCTCTTTTTTGATTCCTAATCAGCGAATTGGAAGCGATGCTAAAAAAATCTCTTTTTAGCGTTCTATAATAATATTTTCCTCTAGGACAAATAGTAAAAACTACCCATTTCCACAAATATGTGTTTCTTTTAAACGAATTTTAGCGCAAAACAATGTTTTCATGTAATTTTCAGTAAATAACTCTTAATTTTAAGACTGAAATTAGTTCCTAAATTTCTTAAAAAAAACTGATTTTTTAAAAATCATGGTGAGTATTTTCTTCCAATTCTTTTTACTGAAATATTGAATAGCAGAGAGGTTAATCTTTCTAAGAAAGTTTGTATATTTAAACCATTCTGAAAAAAAGCATGTTCGAAATTATTGTAAAAAATTAATTAGAATATATCAAAAACTCAGCCTTATACGTATGTATATCGAGCCTTTGCTTCAATAGAGGCATAACTTAAAAAACTTATATATTTTGCAGAAAACGTGTTTGAATTTTTGAATTTTCTAACAACTTAAGGTGTCTTAACATGATAAGACAATGTATTACGAAATGTATTGTGAAAAAATGCTGTAGAATATAAAAAATCTTATCATGTAAACGCAAAATGTATCGAGTAGGAGAGAATACGGTCGTTAAATGTTTATTTTCTAAACCATTCTAGAAACTTTTGTATTCTCATCACACCAAAGTAAACATTAAACAAAAACAACAAAAATCAACTCAGGACATTTTTATGTTGTTTTTGTAAATATACAAATATAAAAAATTATATTTTGTAGTAAAATAACATTGAAATAATAAAATGTTTTCTCCACTATTTAGTTTTATTCAGCAGTTTAATATCTTTGATTGCATTTTACTTATAGCATCAGTGTGAACATGAAAAATATTTCCAAAATTTAAAAAAATCGGTGGCAAGAGGTTTGTGAACAATGAAGAGGTGGAGTCTGCGCCTAATGGATGTTTTAAGAAGCTAGAAAGTTCTTAATATAGACTAATATATCTAAATTATTGAGTATCGTTGGGAAGAGTGTATCGAGGAGCTATAACGAGATTATGTCGGGGGAGAAAGTACATCTTTCCCGAAATTTTTGTGTTTTCTTTGCACGGTTGGTTAATTTTGGTACCACCCTCGTATGTATGTATGTTTACTACTTTAGCGAAATAAATATGACTACGTAAACAGAAACGATACGTTTGGGTTTCAAACAAATTTGCATTGCATCAAATAGATATACCCTGTAGGAAGCATGGGGGTAGGTAAGTGCCTTCAAGTTACAGACGACATTTTCAACTGACTGTTATGCATTAGTTCCTTTTTGCTGCAAAAAAGTACCAAAGGTGTAGACTAGAATTACGAGTTACGCGCATGTAAAATTTTTATAGAAAAAAGCATTGTCAGGGGTATAATTCGTCAATAGTACTGGTGACAAAGTCAATAGTAAATCACTACTATTCTACTATTGACACTTCATACAGGGTATTTACAATATGAATACTAAAACACTCATCAACATCAAGAAATGTCACACTTTTATCTGCAAAAAAAAAAATTTTAAAATTAAAATTCATATGAACTTGTAAATTTCTTTATGTTCGCCCTAATGAAATTTTTCTACTGCAAGCTACTGATGACACCTTATGACTTCGGCGATATTTTTACAAATATTTTCCTAGTAAATGTTGATTTTCGCAAGTTGTTATTTCTACTAAAATTTTTCATAAATATAAAAAGAAATCACACAAACTAGTTATAATTTAATTATTTTTTTTTGTATGTACATACATACGCTTGTACACATGTACAAATATTTTTTATATTGTCAGCATTTAGTTGTTAATATGTTTATTTATTAACGCGTCTTTCATAACATTTTTATTTGTTTACAATAAATGATTCATTTTGCTGAAAAATTGTTGGTCAGCATTTTTGCGCCAACATTCAAATATTCTTAGATTTAATTAGAATGCTCCAATAGTTTACTTTTATACGTTCATTGAAATCGAGATTTAATAAATGCACTATAATGCATATTAAAATTTTCCGCAAAATAAGCGTCATCACGAGCCAAGAGCTGGGGGCAAGTTACGGCATTTGATATTGATCGAAATTTCGATACAAACACAATTAAAATTGTATGAAAATTTGTACCGTAGCGAATGCCCAGAGCTATCATCATTTAAAGCCGCGATACACTAGCCTACACGATCGTGCGATTTTTGAGAAAATACAGCCCTGGTATGATGGAGTCTATGAACATTTTCAAAAGACAAAAGCAATTCATCAGATCAGGGTTGTATAGTGAATCATGGCCTTTATAATTTATTTACAGGGTTCCCAGATTTCTTTCGACTGATATCCCCAATTTTAAAATTTTTATCCCCAAAGTTCCCCAAAAGGCAATTTGTACTAATTTTACCATTTCTGGAGATGGATCAAATGTCACTGAATTTTGTTTCAAATTTAACTTTTTATTGACTCCATTGCCGAAAAAACTAGTTCAATGCAAGCATTGCATTAAATTTAATATATGTATACAATACTCTACCAGTTCTTTAAACGGCCGTGACACAGCGGCATCTTGATATGAACAAGCTTCTGCCCAAAACATGTTTAAGTTGTTTGTTATTTGTATATGAAATTGTAAGCATCAAATAAGGTAAAGAACCAATTGTCAATTATTTTGTAAGTTATATAAGTACATACGTGTAAGCAATAAAATTAGCTGATGAGCAATCTCTCCAATGAGAGTACCTGTTTGTCTTGTAATAAACCTTATTTAAATCTTGCTAAGAACTAATGTGAAAGACAAGTTCATTGCTACCATTTATCACTTTAGAACAGACTTGTTTGTATATTGGGGCTACGTCACATCATCAGGTAGAGCGCCCAACATGCCTGATAAGGCATAAATCTAATCCCGTATGGGATTGGTCAACTTAACATATATCCTGACTATACGAAATGCAATGAATAATACTACATCTCCAAGAATTAATCGAGTTATTCAGGTCACGATGTAGAATCTACATTGTAGATGTCAGCCTCGACTGACTTGGCATTACCTCCATTGTTGTTCAGGGACGGACAATCGCTCTAGTTCACGCATGAACATATAGTTCAGTCCCTGTCGGAAAATGTAACATTAAAAAAGCATCCCTTATTTTCAAACAAAGTACTTTACAAAATATCCATATACAGTCAAATATTGAGAAAGGGCATTTACATTTTTATGACTGTTGAGAAGATATTCAAGGTCATGAAAAAAAGTATGCACGCTGCGGTGTAGTTATGTGTACTTGACATTGTGTTAAATAACTTTATTATCATTCTTTGTTTTAAGAAATAAAATGTATCACTTAAGAAAATCCATGTTAAAATACAAACATGTTATAATACAAACCTACAATTCTTTGTAAACAATTCAAGAAGTACGAGTACTCGTACTTATATGTATTATGTTTTTTTAAGGATAAATATGACATATGACGTTCCTTATCATTAGTTTTTCTTTTTCCGGACTTTTTCATTTCCCGGGAAAGCGGGAACGACTTTTCAGTTTCCCGGGAATTCCCGGGAATTCACGCCCAGTGCAAAACTATACAAAATATTTTTTAATTTAATTTATTTCGACAAAAAAAAAATAACAATTCATGAAATCGATTAAATAATAAGGTTTTATAAACACATTAGTCGAAAAACTAATATAATTTCAGTTCTTTATATAATAGTAATGAATAAATACCAATTCAATTAAACTAATTTTTTGAGCTTTAGGTCAATGTTTATTATTATTTTAGTACTTCGATATTTCGTTAACCTTTGGTTAACTTCTTCAGGATATTTTTATAATAATATTTATTTAAAAAAAACTCCTGTTAATGAAAAAATACGTTCACTTTCTACGGAGGTTGGCCTTATAGTCAGAAGAGCATTATATAATCTCTGGACATTTCAGTTTTGAGCTTTAGGTCAATGTTTATTATTATTTTAGTACTTCGATATTTCGTTAACCTTTGGTTAACTTCTTCAGGATATTTTTATAATAATAATATTTTTTTATTTTTTATTTATTTTTTATAATAATAATATCCTGAAGAAGTTAACCAAAGGTTAACGAAATATCGAAGTACTAAAATAATAATAAACATTGACCTAAAGCTCAAAACTGAAATGTCCAGAGATTATATAATGCTCTTCTGACTATAAGGCCAACCTCCGTAGAAAGTGAACGTATTTTTTCATTAACAGGAGTTTTTTTTAAATAAATATTATTATAAAAATATCCTGAAGAAGTTAACCAAAGGTTAACGAAATATCGAAGTACTAAAATAATAATAAACATTGACCTAAAGCTCAAAACTGAAATGTCCAGAGATTATATAATGCTCTTCTGACTATAAGGCCAACCTCCGTAGAAAGTGAACGTATTTTTTCATTAACAGGAGTTTTTTTTAAATAAATATTATTATAAAAATATCCTGAAGAAGTTAACCAAAGGTTAACGAAATATCGAAGTACTAAAATAATAATAAACATTGACCTAAAGCTCAAAAAATTCGTTTAATTGAATATATTAAAAAAGGTCGAAAAATTAGATAAAATAATTTGATAATAAATACCAATATTATATGTAAATGGAAAGTCAAGTGCATTGATATAACGCAAACAAAAACAAAAAAAAACAAATTACATTTTAAAAAAACATTACAAAATCTTGCTTTGAAAATAGGACTTTAGTACAGAATAAGCATTAATAGAATCGTTCGACAATCTATTTCTAATTTTATTTAAAAAAAACTCCTGTTAATGAAAAAATACGTTCACTCTCACGGAGGTTGGCCTTATAGTCAGAAGAGCATTATATAATCTCTGGACATTTCAGTTTTTTCACCACTTCCTTCAAAAAATTGCAATTCCTTTTTTAATGAAAATGATTTTCTTTGAATCGAAATAGCGTTTTCTTTACTACAAAATTAGCACATAAGTTTTTGTTGTAAAATTTTAGCTATTGTGCTAGTACCATCACCTTATTGTTGCACCATCACCTTCATAAGTGAATAACGACACTCATCAAGGAATGTGTACATATGAACTAAAGTTGCCATAATAAAATCAAAACGAAAAAATCCCGGGAATTCCCGTAAATATATCCCGGGATTTCTTTCCCGGAAATTGTGCGGGATCCCGGGAAATTTTTCCCGGGAAATCCCGTATGAAAAACACTACTTATCATATTTATAGTTAAGTATGAAGAATTTTATATTTTTAGCATTTCATTCAAATAGCTTATGAAATACATATGTTGGTTGGTATTTAGTATACTGTAAATACATACGAGATATTTCCTTCCTTCCATAAATACCAATAGCACTTTAATGTACTGAAAAACATAAATATTTCCATTAATGCATATATGTACATATAGATACTTATACAGACACATAAATATGTATGTATGGCTATTATTTTTTTAGCTAGTTTTGTTGTATCTGTTTACGATTTGTCTTTCGAGTATTTTGGTTTTACAGTAATGTCAGCTCAATTGACTTCGCAAAAATTCACTACTTTTAATTTCAATTATTTATGCGATACTCTCTGTTATTTGATTCACTAACGAATCTGAAAGAATCCCGTCCAATTATTCGGTTGGTTATTGGCTTGCGGCACAGTATATTCAAAATACATTATGACTTCAGCACGCCAATAATCAACCGACGAATTGACGAGAGTGATCAATAAACCGACACATCGTACGACAGAGTGAAATGAATATGAAAAAAATGTAAAAAATTTTATATACCGCTGCTAACAAGTAGAAAGGCCCTAACTCAAATAACTGTAACTGAACAGGAGAAGGTAAAAAACATAATAATAAACAGTACAAGTGCTTGTGCAACTGCTTTGTAAAACTGCTTGTAAAAGCGTTATTTTTTACACTATTGCAATAAATTTTTGTGAAGAGGTGCATTTGGGTGAAATGTATTGGAATCACTGAAAATCTCAATTTCGTGAAAATACGAGTGCACGCTGTTCGTCTTTAGACGTTATGAGTAGGCTTTCCAAGATATGTTAGGTTTTTTTTGGAAGCTTTTTGACGAGTTTGTAGAGATCTCCACTGCGATTTGTGTCGGCTGCCGCTTGTTAGCGTGGTTTAAATACAAAGTAACATACGAGTATAAGAAATGGTGTAGCATGAATCTCTGAACAATTTTTGTCAACCTTTTTAATCCGATTTACTTATTCATGCTTCCTATTGGCATAAAAAAAAACTTGTCATTCAGTAAAACTTTGTATATCTTTCAATAAAAATCTCCATTACAGGGCATTCGAACTTTTACGAAATCTAGCAGATTTCAATTAAAATCTTTTTTACGATTATCATAATTTCATATCCGAAACAAAAGCCATTGTCTAAAATTTTTCCTAAACTAGAAACAAATAACTGCAATAAAGCACATTCACACACCTTCTTAAGTACATCGATTTATTTATTTATTTATTTCATAAATACTTTACAAAGTAAATTTGCAAAGTATTGTTGCACAAATATGGGCCGTGTAACTAGACCATATGCCCAAGATGGTATTAACAGTATTATAAAAAAGTTTTTGTGACTGACTATACCCGACCTATGCCTTCACATAGGGAGTAGCAACGTGGTTGTTAAAGAAATTCCACAAAAGAACCGCAAGAATATACGGTTATCCGTAGCAGATCAGTCAACCAGTGCGACCGAGACGCAAAACTCTCGAAGGCCAATAAACAACAGTGGCCTGGTTGCACTTAAGAGATAATTGCCAACGACGCTTGATGTTGACTCGCCCAGAGCTGCTTTACGACTGTACATCGATTTATATTTTAGTACAATTTTTAAAAAAATTATGATGTTTTTTCATTCATACTCGTATGTCAGACTTGCTACAGCATTTTTAAACATATATGTATGCAATTATAAAAATTTTCAAGCTAACAGCTGTAGCTTTTTGCATTAGATTTTAGGAAACTTTTTATCCATACTTTGTATTGAAAATTTTCATTACAACCTTTTTGGGTTAATTAAGTGTCTAAATCAATTTACTGGAGATCAATTAAATGGAAACTACTGTATTTACAGTCATTCATTGACAAAAAATGTTCCTCAGGGTCATTTAAATATTAATTTTCTATAGTATGAATAGAATTTATTTTTTGAATTGTATCTCATTTCCTTTCCAGTAAAAATCGATACAATTCTAGGAAATACATTTAACTTATTTATGATAATTATTTATAAGTTTTTTTTTGACACCTTGAAACCTTTGTAACTGAATACAAAAAAGAAAAGAAAAAATTTTTTTAGCGGTATGTGTACCAAACATTGAAGAATTATAAAAATTACATATGGATATGGCGGCGCACAGTGACAGCTTTCGCGAGAAGGCGGTCAAAATTCTATAACATTTGATGTAAGCAGAATTTCTTAAAGCATTTTTTTTTTACTATAGTGAATTTACATATAAACAAAATCTAGTACTTAAGAGATTTCAGGGGAAATCTACTGAAGTAGATTACCCATACAAAACAAAATCTACTTCGTCACTAGATTTTGTCAAAATCTACTTGAAATCTAAAGGAACTTAGTGATGCAACTATGGAATTTTCTCGAATTTGTACTAAAAAAAAAGAATTTGTACTTAAAAAGGTGTGTGAATTAGCTACATTGCTGTTGTTTGGTTGTTGTTTAGGAAAATGTTTAGTTAATGGGTTTTGTTTTGGTTAAAAAATCGTGATAAGTATCAAAAAAATGTTGGTGTAAAAGGAATAGAATTTCATAAGGAATTTAATTTAAATCTGCTGTGCAAGTGTAAATGCTTTATTAGACAGAAGACATCTTATCTTAGTTAGGCTTAAAATCAAGCTTTACGGTTTGAGAAATATTTTTTTTTAGTTGAAGATATTTATCGACAGCAACACTAATTTGCAAATGTAGTGATTTTACATTGGATTATATAGGGTGTTTTTTTTAGAGGTATAGAACTTCGAATTGAAATAAAACACAAGAAAATCGTTTTAATGTCCATCAATTTGGTTTTATTGGAAGGATAATTTTATGCCATTAACGTTTAAATATGATTTCGGGCATGTGGCCGAAGCGGCTGGCTCGAATAAAGCCAATTCTACAGGTCCAATTTTCAACCACTTTTTCGAGCATATGGGGCCGTATGTTGGCAATAACGCCACGAATGTTGGCTTCCAAGTCCCCTAACGTTTCTGGTTTGTTGGCGTAGACGAGCGACTTCACATATCCCCAAAGAAAATAATCCAATGGTGTCAAATCACACGATCTTGGTGGCCAATTGACCGGTTAACCGAATTAATTGCTCTGATGGACGATTATGTCGACCATAAAATGGACGGAGCTTGCGGTAAACTTCGCGAACTGAACCATTATTTTCGAAATAAATTTCCACGATTTGCAAGCGTTGTTCTTTTGTCAACCTGTTCATGATGAAATGGCAAACCAAACTAAATATTAATCACTTGACAGCTGACAAAATGGCCGCCAGTTAAAAAAGTGATGCCAACTTAAAGTTCTATACCTCAATAAAAAACACGAAATGAGCAACGTTTTATTCCACCCGTTTGTGTTAGTGTTATATTATTTTTGGAACAAAATAAGAGCTGACAATTTTCAATATACGATACATAAGGCCGAGTTTACAACTGTGTGTCATGTGCCCAAAAAAGCGTAACCAGTAATTACTAATGAAAAACTGTTTGATTCAGACACGTATTTATTAAGTTAAACAGTTTCATAGATAACTAAGAGACAATTGTGTAGAATTCAACATGATTGGAAACTGTTTAAATCAATAAATACATTTCTGCATCAAACAGTTTTTCATTAGTAATTAGTGGTTACGCTTTTTTGAGCATATGACACACAGATGCAAACTCGGCCTAATACAAAGAAATTTACTGCGATTGTCTATCTTTTAACTGTGAACTATACACACGTAAAGTTTACTTTGCAAAGTCTTGAGTTGGCATGGCAGCTGTTTTCCCTTCTCTCCTACAAACTCAAGAAAAAGCCTTCAAACAAACATCCTCCAGAAACGGAAAACCCGAACATTTTGCATTTTATTTCCAATTTGAGAACTTGTAAACAACAGAAAGATTAGCAAGCGAGTGACAAATAAATATTTGTTCCTGTCATTTTTGGGGGGTCCGTGCTTCCGTACATCAAAAAAGGTGAAAAGGAAGTCTAATGTTTTCGCTACGATGTCCGTCTGTCTGTCACAGGCTGTTTTCTCGAGAACCGTAAGAGGTACGGACCTGAAATTTTTACAGAATATGTGAAACTTTGTCCGCTACAACAACAAATATATGGCAGTTAAAAATGAAAGGGTGTTCTAAGGCAGAGAATTATATCGCGCCATAACCGCCAAAAAAGCTTAAGCTACATAATTTTCGATCTAAAATTTTTGACCAAAATCAGTTATTTGCGATCGTCAATAACCGATTTTCGTAAAAAAACGAAGTCCAAAAAGTTTGTCGGTTAAGTTTTTTTGGCGGTTATGGCTTGATACACAGACACTTGAAAATTTCAAAGTCGGTGTATTTTTATACAGACTACAACAATTAACACTAAAATTTAAAAAAATCAAAATTAAAGAGTATTCTGTCGGTGAATGTTATTTTGACTATGTAATTTTGACAACAGGCTGCTGAATCTTGGAAACCGTAACAAGCAAATTCTTGACATTTTCAAAAACGCTAAAACTAAAAAAAATCGCCAAAAAGGAAAAAATCGTCAAAAAAAGAAATAATCGCTAAAACGAAAAAAAAACGCTAAACTCGCAAAATAAAAGCCAAAACTAAAAAACGCCAAAAATCGGAAAAAGTCCCAAAAACGAAAAAAGCGCCAAAACTAAGAAAAATCGCCAAAAAGATAAGATATTCCATTAAATAGGCTAAAGTTCGTATAGTGTTACATACATACATCTCTGATACATATGTATATACATACAAATGTATCAGACATCTGCATGATTACGAATCAAACGGCATAATTTTGCATTTTCTAAAATAAATATTGAGCTAGCACTTAAAATTAAAAAAATGAAAGATGCTATTGCACGATTCATATCAATGAGACTGTTGTTGCAATTTCTATTCATTCATATGATTCACTAAAGCAATGAATCATTATGATTGTTTTGAAAACTTCTTAAAACACCTTCTGACAAATATACATACATAGTTTTATGTAATATTATAAAATAAAATAGCTAGGCTCATTTTATTTTATAAATTATTTTAATACGAGAAAAACTATTGGGGGCTATTCTGGAATACGCGTCGAATTGGTGAAAGTTACATGCAAAACAAAAACAAAACTGTGTAAATGTAAAAAAAATTGTTTTTGTTTCGCATACAAAATTAACCGTTTTTAAAAGAGAGAGAAACGCGTTGAAATTCTCACGTTTATTTCATTTTAGAAATGTATTACAAACAAAAACAATTTTTGAAAATTTTAAATTATTTTAATGTAAAGTTTCACTTATTCGACGCGTTTTCCAGAATAGCCCCCATTAATTAATACGCAATGTTTTATTAACTTAAGACTTCATCTAGTTAACGTGCTTTTGTGAGTTATTTGATTTCTATACAAAACAATCAAACAGCAGGAAGAATTTTTTATTTATTTTTACTAACGGCACTTAAAAAAGAGTGAGTTAATGACAGTCAGTTGTTAGAAAGGTAACTCTGCAAGCAATATCATTAGTACGTATTGATGTTAAGGAACAAAAAAAGCATTGTAAAAGTGAGTGGAGAGCGAAAGTGAATCAACTCATACAGTTCTCTGATATGTATGTACGTAGTGCCCGTGCGAAACTCTTCGTGTGCGACTAAAAGTCGCATTTTACTGAATTTATTTTATGTAAAATTCCTTCTTAAGATATGTTAACCTTTTTTAATATAATTTTTATAAAAATAGATTAATGGGAAAATAAGTATTGATTTACTTTCGTACAAACTCTGTGACAAAGCTGAGAATTATTGACAGAAAATGGGGATTATTTCCATAGAATAAAGGCCGAGTCCTTTATGCGTCGCCTTTTTTAACTGACATTAACGCAAAGACGCAAGAAGTTGACACACGATCGGTTTTTTTTAAATTTTGTATTTTATTATTTTAAATTAATTTAAGTTTTTTTGTTGCATCAAACTATTTGTATTGGGCGATAAGCAAGTGTAAAAATAACATTTTAAAAATCAGCTTATCTTTTTCTACCCGGAAAAATTAAAATTTAAACTCAAAGATTTCTTGAAATGACTTTTCACTAATTAGATATCGCTCCAATTTACACGCAACTTAAGGGAAAAATAAAATTTTATTTTTCTCTCATGAAAAACGAAGAACGATATGGCGATTAATTCTGCATCACTCACTAAAAAATTTAATTTTTTGAGTTATGACGTTGTTTGAGTGAATGAGCAATAGGTATGTCTGCTTAAAACAATTGTGTCAAGACAAAGAAAATATTTCGTAACATTTTGTGGCTTTTAACTAAGGGTTTTAGCCTTCAAAGGCTTATTTTGCGTAATTCTTTCGGAGTTTTCTTACTTTAAAAATTTTTGTGATTTGAAACACTTTTTCTGACCTTAGAAAGTTATTTTAAATTTTTCTATTTTAGCGTTTTCTTATAATTTTCTTTACTTATATCCCTCTTCATGTTATGTAAATTTTCAGTGATTTCGGGCCCATTTTTGTGACTTTCGATACTTTTCGCTATTAAAGTGATTTTTAGGTCATACTTTAACCTTTAAAAAGACGTTAGATTTCAGTCTATATTCGAGTAGAAACAGCTCTATTAGTCAAAAATTTAAAAGTAGGAAGGTTATTTATTTGTCCCTTTTTAACAGTGACAAGGCGCAACAGCTGATTTTAGCCTCTTTCACAAGTCACTTTCTTCAACTCAAGCATTCTCTGTGGTAATTTTGACGCCGGAAATATTTTTGATAAAAACTTGGACTTTTTTCACATTTAAGTATGTTTTTGTAATGATATTTATATACTGAAATCATCAAATCTCCCCCCCACAAACACTTGTCCCAAATAATAAATGAAATCCCCAAATGATAATTGAATTGCCAGATCCGACAGCCATCTGAAATGTACATATGTATGTATGTTTGTAAGTATTTATACAGTAAAAAAAAATAGTTTTATACCAGGGATCGCAAATAACGATTATTTTCCAAATTTAAACTGAAAAAATCACAATAATAGAGAAGTGCTACTGGCACAAGGAATATACCACAATACTCCATGTTACATGGACTACCTATAGATGCAATGATTTTTATTTTTTTAATTTTTATTTATTCCTCACAAAATAAGAGTTATTTCTTGATTTTTATTTATTCCTCACAAAATAAGAGTTATTTTGTGACTTTTATTTATTCCTCACAAAATAACAGTTATTTTGTGATTTTTATTTATTCCTCACAAAATAAGAGTTATTTCTTGATTTTTATTTATTCCTCACAAAATAACAGTTATTTTATGACTTTTATTTATTCCTCACAAAATAACAGTTATTTTTTGATTTTTATTTATTCCTCAGAAAATAAAAGTCATTTTTAAAATGTGTTTATTAATTAATTTAATTTAACAAATAAGAGTTTTTGCATGGACTCTGGCGATAAATTCGATCTTAAATCTGTTAATATTAATTTTAGAGCAAAAAATGCTCTTTCTACAGAGACTTGTGTTGCTGGCATGCTATGCAAAACCTGTGCCAATCTGTACAGGTATGGATATATATATTTTTTTCCTCCCAATATTTCATTACATCTGCATCCACGTCAATGGGCTTAGGATTGTAATTATCTATTTCGCTTATCGCCCTTTTCATTTCCTCCTCCAGATCACCATCTGAGTCTTCATCCTCTGAATTTACTTCAATAGAGTTTAAGAACTCGTTTAATAATGAACACGTGTTTGTGTCTTCAGACGACGGTAAAGCATTTGGTGTTTCAGCGTTTGAAGATGATGGTAAGTCAGAAGACTTTTGCGTTGCATCATTCTTCACAAAGAGTAAAATTGATTAAATTCATGTACATTAGACCACCCAATGGGCCGAAGTTATTATTTTATTCGCTAAAGCCCATATGACATTTCATTTTTCTTTCATTTATCAAGTTTCATTTATCAACTGGTAACTCTTATGTGTTAATTATGAAGAATTTTTACTTGACTTCTATGAACTGGCAGTTATTAGTTTAAAAATGACTTTTATTTTCTGAGGAATAAATAAAAATCAAAAAATAACTCTTATTTTCTGAGGAATAAATAAAAATCAAAAAATAACTGTTATTTTGTGAGGAATAAATAAAAGTCATAAAATAACTGTTATTTTGTGAGGAATAAATAAAAATCAAGAAATAACTCTTATTTTGTGAGGAATAAATTAAAATCACAAAATAACTCTTATTTTGTGAGGAATAAATAAAAGTCACAAAATAACTGTTATTTTGTGAGGAATAAATAAAAGTCACAAAATAACGATTAAAAAGTAATTTTTAAAATAAAAATTATAACCGTTACGGTCCCTGTTTTATACATATGTATGTACATATGTATATCACGGATCTATAGAATACCAGGTTCTGCCAAAAATTATTAAATATTAATTTTTCATGTCACGGTGAAAATTCGTTTCTTTTTTTCAATTCGCCCTAGTTATTTATTTAGTCACTTTTGTGTTATTAATTTTTTTGTTTACATTATATTTGCAAATATTAAATACAATGTACATAATTTTATTTTTAAAATTATTTTAAAAATAATTTGAAAACTAAAGGTAAAACCATACATACACACAAATTGTTTGCTGTTATGTAGGTACATACATACATACTCGTATATTCTGTCATATCCCTGTAGAAAGCTTGGGTTTAAGGGTCCCCAAGGCGACATTGTCAGCGGAGCGCCTTCTTATTTATATTTGCCTTTGATGGCTGTTATGCATTAATTTTACCTTTTATCTTTTAATTCTTTTTTTTATAAAACACCAAATGTGAACAAAATATGTGACCTGCTCCACGAAAAGGGACCTCTGCGCCGAAAAGAAGTTATTGAACGAATTGTTTTTGCAAGAAATAACTTTACAGGTGATTTGTAAAAAAAACTAAAAGACATAGAAACTTGCGGTTTGCGGCATTTGAAAGAGCGTTTTTTTTCCTATAAGAATCACTCAAAAAGTAAACAAATTTTTTCGGCGCAGAGGTCCCGTTTTCGTGGAGCAGGTCACATATGCAGTTCATTTTCAACATTTGCTGCAAAAAAGTGCACAAAATATATCTGTTTCGAATGTTTACATAAGGTCCCAAAAGAACTACCTAGTCAAACTACCCCGTATGGTGTATATTGGTGACAAAGTCAACAGGAAATCAGTACTGTTGTGATATTGACACTTCCTACAGGGATGTATGTACTCGTATATATGTATGTATATACAAACTTACAAATGTAAGTACATATGTACTATGTACTTATGTAAGTGTACGCCACGAAAATCTGTGGTCGCTTATTAATAGGAAATTGTGTAGGATTAACTAAATAAACACTTTACAAGGGAGTGAGTTAAAATTAAAACTTTTCCCGAGAAATAAACAGTAGAATGCCTGTTTTGCACTATTTTTCTTGACGTCAACGAAAATGTTCCTCAGTTCGTTTAAATAGAAGCAAAAAATTTTTGTTTAATAAGAATGTGTTCAACTGGAAGTGTAAATGGAAAAAAAATTAAATTGCGTTGCATTTTTTCCAAATGACATTTGTTTTTTTTTTTGAAAACAACTAGATAAGAAGAAACGAAAACGCTAAATTACATGTTCAAGTCTAATTGATTTTTTATCTTGGTAGAAAGTGGAAAAAGAAAAATAAGTAGAGGTAGTATGTATGTACATATATGTATATGTATGCATGTTGTCGAAACTTTGTAAAATGCAAAATCTTTAGTATCAAACAACCGCCGCACAGTGGGGCCAAATGTCCCATATCTCAACAACTGCAATAGTAAGTCCTAATATACACTATGCAAGTCTTATTGCTAAGCTGATTAGTTTGTTAGAAAAGAGGGACGAGGGGAAAAGAAACGTTACTGTTCCCCTCGTCTCTCTCTCCGTCAAACTAATCAGCTTAGCAATAAGACTTGCATAGTGTAAATATGGACTAAGAGTCACTAAATTTTATGGGTGGCTTTTAGAACAAACTGCATGTTCCCACAAAATCTTGGCAGTATAGGAGGAGGAGAAAGTACCCCTCTCCCTACAGAACTACAAGAGTGAGGCACACTAAATTCGATGTGGATAACTCTTAAAACAAGCTGCATGTTCCACCAGAATCTTGGGAGTATAGGAGGGGGAGGCGGGTACCCCCCCCCTATGCAAAGTAAATAATAATTAATTAATAAACATGATTTTTTTATTTAAGAAATACCGAAGCAGGAACAAAAGGCATATAAACGCTGCTTAACCAACAAAAAAGCAAAAAGTCATGATTTTTTTTATTCACACACGCTCCTTATGAATTGCTTGCCAATGTCTTCGGATACGAATTATACAAAAACAGATAATTTAACAAGCCTACAGCCTAGATCCTACTATCGGCACAATGTACCGATTTTCGTCGGTTCACTGAAATAAAGTTATAAGTAATAAACCAAATTTGCCTTATTTCTCAACTAATTGAAATATATATAAGGACATAATTGCACCACACTTCATTGGTAATACAGCCATATAGAAATATTCCAGAATTAATTGAGAAATAATGCCATTTTGGTGTATTATCTATTATGACTTTATTGCAGTGAGCCGACGAAAATCGGTACATTGTGCCAATAGTGGGATCTAGGCTTAAGAAAGTTGACTAAAATCACACAGGTATTTTTTTAAAATCATTATTATATATAAATACAACCACGATCACGTGTTCAACCTTTAAAATAAAATTAAAATATCTGCTTAATTGAGCCCAATTAATAACTTCATGTAAACTTAAACTGAGAAAATCCATTTTTTCCACTTGCAATATAAACATGAAAAACAAAAGCACTTCCACAAATAATTTTAGTAACGATTTTAAGCAAAACATTTGAATAAATACCTGAAATTGATGGCTTCATGGTTAGATTTATTACTTTTTCAAAATTATTTAAGGTAAATAGGATATAATTACGTAAAGTTTTTAGCTTTATTCCGCAACGAATGTTTCTACATATTTTAATTTTATTGCACTATGGCCGAGTTTACATCTGTGTGCCATGTGCCCAAAAAAGCGTAACTACTAATCACTAATGAAAAACTATTTGATTCAGACACGTATTTATTGATTTAAACAGTTTCCAATCATGTTGAATTCTACAAAATTGTCTATTAGTTATGTATGAAACTGTTTAACTTAATAAATGCGTCTCTGAATCAAAAAGTTTTTCATTAGTAATTAGTGGTTACGCTTTTTTGGGCACATGACACACAGATGTAAACTCGGCAGTGCATTTTTATGTCCATATACATACATACATACTTGTATAGATGTACATACATATGTATATATGTATAACCTGAAGGAAGCGTGGGGTGAAGTGTCCCCAAGTCACCACTTTTGTCGATTATTTTGGTGACACTGTCAACGGAGCGTCTGCATATTAATATTGTTTTTTGATGTGTAGAAAACATTTTGTCAGATACACACAACTATGTTTCTTCTTAATGTTTTATTGGTTTGTTGAAAATCAAGCGGCGTCAAGGAAAATGCAAGTTTTTAAAAAAATCGTTTTACGAAATCAATTAAAAAGGCATATATAAATGTATTAAAAAATAATTCAAAGAATCAAACAAAAAGAAATCACAAAAAAACAATTAAAAAGCAAGCCATTTTGTAGGTATAAAAATAAAAAATTTTAAAATGAAATAATCGTGGACATTTTTTTTGAACCTATAGAAGATTTTGTGGGATCAGTTTAGAGCTGGGTCCAACTCGTTCATGCGTTCATTTTTGCCACAAACCTATGATCAAACCCATGTAATTTAAATGGTTTGTGGCAAAAATGAACGAATGAACGAGTTGGACACAGCTCTAGATCAGTTAAAAATTTGCTGTAAGTCCAGATTCATACGCAACTGTTTTATTTTAATAATTCGACGAAACATTGAATTTTTAATTTATATTTAATAGAAACGGCAAACCAAATACTTAATTGCTGAACGAATGCATGAATTCCACAGTTTATTTTTTTTATATGTTTTTTATGCGTTAGTTTCCTTGTTTATATATATATATATTTTTTATTAAAACACCGAATGTTAACAAAATATGCAGTTACATTATCATTAGAATTACACAAACGTACTAGTGACTATCTGTTTCCTATGTCTCGATATGGTCCCAAAAGAACTACCTACTCAGTAGTACCAACGGTAGTAGTTGCTTTTCAATGACACGCACATGCTAAATGTCTATAGCAAAAAGCATTGTATGGTGTATAATTTGTCAGCAGTACTGGTGACTAAAGTCAGTAGTGAACCAGTACTGATTCACTAGTGACATTTCCTACAGGGTATGTATGCAGCCACAAAAGGTTTTTGCCATTGACCATGTTGGACAGTTTTTTTATAATTTTCCTCTGAATGATTTCTTCTTTGTTATGTTATTTTTATTGTATTTAATTTTCAGGTATACATATGAACCACCAACCTTCCCACTAAATATTGCAATAACTAACTAATCGTAACAACACCACAGGATGTCAACAATTAAATATGGACAACAATTGCACTCTGTGGCAAAGAAGAAGTATGTATGTATGTATGTATATACTTTCTATGTGATAGAAAATTGAAAGATAAGAAAAAAATATTAATTAAAAAAGTTGGCGGCTTCGCATATTTTCCGACTTATGGGGCTCTGAACTGGTATTTTTAAATTGCATGGGTTTGATCATTGGTTTTTGTCAAAAACGAACTAGGGTAAGTGCACCAGTAGTCGGCAGTTTAAGACTTTGTTTTTTTTTAAACTACCGCCCTTAAGTGTGTGGATTTGCTATTATATTGCTGGCTACTTATTACAATTCATTAATTTGTATTGTTTTCGATTCATTAAGTAAAATTTAAATACTTTTTCATTAAAAATGAAAAAATTACAGATTTTTTGGAAAAGAGCACTTTTGCCTATAGTCGGCACCAATTTTCCAGTTTTCGGCATGTTATGATCCTATGGTCGGCATATTATATTTGAGTGAAGAAAATAAAAAATCGAGAAAGAATTCAAAATGTTTTTATATGTCTAATGAGATAATGTAACTATAAAATATTATTTAATATGTAATAAAAAGCAAAATAACAAACGGTCTTCCAATAAGAGGGTTTCTTTTGATATGTAAAAAACGAGTACTAGTATTTTTAAGCGAAATCATCGGATATATGTCTTTAATGAAAAACGATATTAGTAAAATGGCCGCCACACCTACACTTGTAGGTCCAAATTCTTTTCATGATACTTTCAATCAGAAAATCGCGAATTTGCGGCTGTATGTCCTCAATAACTTCAAGAATTCTGTCGTTGAGGTCTTGAATCAATTGTGGTCTATTGGCAGAGACGTTGTTTTTCACGTAGCCCAAAGAAAAAGGTCTCAGAGTGTTAAATCTCGGTGGTCAATTGTGGTTGCCTTTTCGACAAATCACACGGTTAGGAAACTTTCCCTTAAAAGAGCGATGGTATCGTTATATGTGTGGCATTTAACGCCGTATTGCTTAAAATAGTCGTTGTGCACCTCAACACAAAAGCAGTGGTTCTTGAGCAACACGCACGAAATCGATTCTTCACACCATTTACTTATTCCAACAGCTCAGATTTTTCCACCAGTTTCATAATTGCTGGCCGAGAAAGTGATTCACGGCAACCCAAAAATGCTTTAGTTTTGCGAACTTTGATCGCAAAGTTTTCACAATTTTTGTAATGAATTCTAATAATTAAATACGTCCTCGAAATGTATATCGATCCATTTTTTATTAATGGCGTAGTTTTTGTCATCTGTCAAGTACTTACAGCTTGAGTCATGACAACTGTTAAAATGGCGGACAGAAAGTAGAATTTCCCGTGGAACATTGTGTGCACTACGCTAATTATAGATGCAATTTCTAACACACTCATAGAATGTTTAACTCACAATCCACCCACTCTCTGCTTTTTGAAGAATTCATTTGTCAGGAAGGCTGTTAGGATATTGCAATCCTTTAATTACTCTAACAAACGGAAAGACAACCATTGGATCGACTGTTTTACCGTTTGCTGAAAAAGTAGTAATACCGTCAATGTTTTCTTTTCATTGTCTTGGTTGGCATATACATTGCTATATCCCCTAGGCGCTAACACTATTCCAGTTTTAGGACTTGCTTCAACACCAATAAAAATACGACCACGATCGTTCAATACATGGATTAACAAGTTATTCAATTCGACAAACCATTTTCTAATATTTTCTTCTGTAAGTATTGCTAACCCCTTACTTATCCCTTCAGCTCCTCTAAGGGATAAGGCAAAATGCCGCTTCAAAAAACTGTAGTCACTTTCTGCATAAACATCGTTCGCATATGGTGTGGTCTTGCTTTCTTGCTTGAACTATGTTCAGTACGTCATAAATTTTAAGTGGAAAACCACATTATGCCAAGTCGTGCACCACTTTTCCAAACAATGATCTTCGGCTTTTGTTTAAATTGCTGGTGGCCTCATTCTTTATGGACCTTCCAGGACACGAACATAGATCCTATCTTGTATGGTGGAACGTGGAACACCATATTTTACACTGGCACCTAGTATGAATATCCCCTCTTTAATTATTTTGCTTAGTGTGTATTTTGGTAGCGGTTCTGAGTATTTATGAAAGGATCTGTTTCTTGTGGTGGTCATATTTTGAATGAAAAAATGCCTGGAACTTCGAAAATGTTGTTTATAGAAATCTTATCATGTTTTGGCAACTCTAGTTAAGCAAAAACTAGCAATAAATACCACTGCCGACTTTAGGGCAACAATAGTCCTATTCTCGGCATGTCGTAAAGAACTCATTATAAGCTATGCCGACTACTGGGTAAAGTTGTTTTAAACTAATTTTTTATTGACTCAATGGCATTCAAAGTAGTTAGTGAACAACTATCTCAAATTTGAGCTAAATTGGAAAGAAATGCTCATTTCCCAGTAGTCGGCATTGAGATGCCGACTACTAGAAAATATAAACTTTTTTCGTTCCTAATGCCGGCATCGATCAAAAAGGGAAAAATAAACATATATTTTTTATTTATTCACATTTATAGCATTATTAAGACAGTTTTCTAACTTTAGAAACCTTTCCCCATTAAGAAAATACTTAATTTACTGCAATTACTTAGTTAACAAAGTTGGCTTCGCCACTAATTTTCCACTAAGAAAAGCTATCAATGCCGAGCGTATGGAAAGGCAGTAAACCAATAGAGGCAAACATAGCCAAACTTACTCATTTAATTAAAATTTTTCTTTACATATAGAGAGTTGAGAGTATATATAAGGCTTATTTGGTCTTATTTTAATACATAGTTGCCGTTAGCCTTATTTATTTGATATTAAATAAAAAAACTGCCGACTACTGGTACATGCCGACTTTAGGAGCACTTACCCTACTAAATGAGGTAATTTACACGAGAACAATTTTTGTTCTTTTCCAAATTACACGAGACTAAGGCTGAGTTTACATCTGGCATTTCTTGTGTGCCATGTGCCCAAAAAGCGTAACCACTAATTACTAATGAAAAACTGTTTGATTCAGACATGTATTTATTGATTTAAACTGTTTCCAATCATGTTGGATTCTATAAAATTGTCTAGAACTGGGTCCAACTCGTTCATTCGTTAATTTTTGCCACAAACCAATGAGCTGGGCCAGCTCTATGAAACTGTTTAATAAATACGTGTGTGAATCAAACAGTTTTTCATTAGTAATTAGTGTTTACGCTATTTTCATGCATGTGTGGTACACACATGGCACACAGATGTAAGCCCGGCCTAATTCACCTGGCATAAAATGTACACGTATACACAGCTTTTTGTGTGTTAGTGTTTCTCGTATTCATTTAACATTTGCTGTTTTTTAAGTTGTGTGTGTATTGGTTTTGTGCTTCTAAACTTTAGAATCTAAAGGTGCAATCAGACGTGCCATAACCATAACCATAGAAAATAGCCGTTCGAAGCAAACTAATGGACAACACTGTATTTGATTAAAGCTGACTCGCCATAACGCATAGCAATTACCATAGAAACCTATTGAATTTTGGTTTGGTTATGGCTAAGGCATTATGGCTATGGCACGTCTAATTGCTTTTTAATGCAGGGTTGTGGCTGGTTGAAAAATTATGCCAACCACAAAACCATTCTCTTCATCGAATTTGCCCACAAGCTACCATGTTATGCCAGCATAATTGTGGAGGTCCATAACAAAACGCAACAATTCCACTTTTCGAGTTTCCTGATTTTTTTACTTTATACAATTCTACAT
This sequence comes from Nowickia ferox, assembly GCA_936439885.1. Lineage (NCBI taxonomy): Eukaryota > Metazoa > Arthropoda > Insecta > Diptera > Tachinidae > Nowickia > Nowickia ferox. The sequence continues at coordinate 82,304,357 of OW387024.1, forward strand.
CTTGAAATCTATGTAAACATTTTTATAAAACATACCAAAGGTCAATAGTTTTATTACAATACCTAAACTACCTATCCAAACTGAAACAATTTCAGTATATATGTAGGTATTCTCCTCAGTCTAATTAGAGTTATACATTTATTCAAAAAATTGCTCAAGTGGAATTGTTACATTTTGTTATGGACCTCCTCCGAACACTGAATTCGATACAAGTCTAATGTATGTATATAACCAGATATTACACAAGTTACAACCATTGACTCAACTTGTCTCTCAATAAAGTTGTGTTTTTTTATTTATTTTTTGCTCACAAACGATACAACTTGTATGTACAAACTCACTGTACAACTTCACTTTGTAACACATAACTTTGGGTAAAGATGCAATCGAATATTAAAGCATGTGGTACTTACAACTTATGTTTTTTTTCTCTTACTTTTTTAAATTCCATGGTTTTTGGTGTATTTTTTGTTAAATTTAATAAAAGCACACTTCTAGATTGATTCCTTTATTTTCTTTTGTTTAGGTACCTATTTGTTTACTTTCCTCACGGTCATTACAAAAAGGAATCATAAAATACATACATACATACTTAGATATGTATGTATATATGTACATATTTATATATGCATGTATAATCATATTGATCTTTCGCACAACCAACAACGTTAACGTTTCGATATCGACATGCTCAAATTGTGTCAATGATTTGCAACTTGTCTAGCCTGCATAATACATGTAATTAACTGCATTTATGTATGTACCTATGTACATACATATGTACATAAGGATATTTACTTGAACATTTAGGCATGTATATATTTTCATGTATGTATGTATTTTCATTCTAAATTTTACAAAATTTCTTCCTCAAATATACTAAATAAAAAAGCATTCGGAGACGAATCACAAAATTTTAATTCCTGAAAATGACAGTTTAATTTTTTAAATGACAACAGCACAAAACATTAAATAACTAAATATTAAATAACTTATTTTCATCCAATTATATTAATTACTTTAAAGTTTAAACGTAATGAAGGGTATATAATATTCGCCATAGTCGAATACAGCACACTATTTTACTTGTTTAAAGTTTTATTCTCTTTGCTCAACACGTTTTTTATTTTGCACTGTCGAAGAATTGGAAATGCATGATGCAACGTGTACTGTTATTTGTTAAGTCCTAAATTCATAATCGTTTTATTAGTAAAAATTTATAGGTACTACATACAACAAAAGTTCTTTTAATACATTTTTATTTTTCTGATTTAATATAACTTACATATTTTATAACAATAAAACTATGTTTTTTAATTGACACGTTTTATTTTTTTAATTCTCTGCTTTCTTTTCGCACAATTTTTGCATGATGTATGTATGTACATATAATTTTTTTCACTTTTTCATACCTATTTCTTTATTATTTTTACGCAAGGTTAATTTATTGTGTTTTTTTTTTATACATATATAGGTACTTAAATATAAAAGAAAAATTACATACATGCATATACATAAATCATTATTACACCATTCATATGTATGTATGTATTGTATAAATTTTTTAAAATTAGAAATCACTTGTAAAAATTTACTATTTGATTTTACCCAACACAACCAAACGCCACCGAAAACCGTCATTAACTGAATGTTGAAAATGCGTACGACAAGTTAAAAAGTCTATTGATATGAGAAAATAATGAAAACGTAAAAGAAATATAATATACCAACAAAAAAACAAAGGCATTTATTTCACACAGGTTCATACACAATCACACATTTGCTTGAGGGTTAATATAAAAGAGAAATTATCACCAATTAATTGAGAATGAAAACAAACATGTAATTGTTGAGAGAATTGAGTTGCAAGCAAAGACAGTAATTACAATAGGTATATTGATAAAATTTATTTTTATTGCAATAGTATATATGTATGCATGTAAGTATGTACGTATGTAAAAAACTGCACTAACCTTCGCTTCCAATACAATTTTTTGACATGACGTTAACAATAATGTATCCCTTTAGGCCCTAAAGTGTAGGCCATTTAGGGACAGGTTTAAAAAAATCGTGATATAACTATAACCAGTGTTGTCGTTTCGGTATAGTCATTAAAACAGTAAAGTAGACTTGGGTCGAACTCGTTCGCTAGTTCATTTTTTACACGAACTGTTAATTGAAAAATACTTAACTTAAGCCCGATTTAGAAATTATTTCTTGATTTGAAAGTCTTTAGAGTTTAATTAAACCAACCACCATATATAAAAAATTTAGTTAATATTCTGAAATATTTTTATCTATATTATTATGTATGTACCTATGTATATAAAATCGTAGTGTCTGTTTGTTCGTAAGGCATGATCTCTTGAACTATAAGAGTTGTGGAGGTGAAATTTTCAATACAGGTTCGGGTCAATATCCGGCAGGTTTTTGTTTTATTTTTGACCCAACAAGTAATCACTGTGTGGAGTAATTTGTATTTAAAAAATAATAATTGAAGGTAACGGTGAGTACACATCTGGCATATCTTGTGTTGTCATTTTGTGGTGTCATTTTCAAAATGTATGCAACGGCATTCTCATTATGTTTTTTATATGGAAAGCAATGCCACACAAGAAAAAATATCGGAAATGACAAACGTTGCCACTAGTACGATTCACAAAATGCCCTAACATAGTGTCCACACCTGACGATTTTATATCATAGCTCGTAATATAACGCCGGCAGAGCAACTGTCATTTTTTCATTAATATTAACACAAAGAGTTAGACGTTGATGATTTTATATCACGATGAATCAAACAAATACTTGCCAAAAATATCTAATTTGCATGTTGTTTAATTTTCTGGTCACAAATAATTGTTGTGCCGCCTTTTTTAAACGAAAATTGTTTAATAAATAAACGTTAAATGAAGAGTGACACATAAAATGACATTTGATATCAAGATGAATTTATCAGGCCGTGAGCTCTGATGATTATATCATAACGCTGCCATAATATTAATAAATTGAGTTTATATGTACGTAATGAATTTTCATCATATCAATTTGACGTTCATCATGATATAAATTCATTAGATGTGAACACTATGTAATGTGTACTCGGCATAAGACAACGTTTGCCGGGCTCAGCTGGTAATAAAATAAAAATCAAAAAGTTCTAATATTAAAAAAAAGATTTGAAATGGTCTATTTCCAAATGTTTTGTCCTCTAAATTTATATACTAGAACATATACTATTAATTTGTATTTTCTAAATTTCAACTTAAACAGGTGTAGCATGTGTTTTAACATCCGAACTCACAAGAAAACATGCGAAAACGACGCAAAAGCCAGAATATACACGGCAGACCTGACAATATAGGTTCGACTCTACAATCAAAGGGTAATAAACCCCTATGCTCAGTTTAGCGATTTTGGAGACCAAGTTTTTATGAGCCTCCAAACAAAACGAAAATTTTTCAGCTACAAAGTGGTCTTAATAAGGTATTTAGGGTGCCTAGAAGCGTTCAGATTATATTGATATGTTCACAAAAGTTGTTAGCAGATGTTGTTAGCAAAAAATTAGGAGTCCCTGTAAGCTATACTAAAAAAAGTGAAAAAAATATTTCTCTTTTTCAAAAAAAAAAAAAAAACATGAAGAAGTTATTTTTTGTCGTAAACTGTTAATAAGATTACTAAGCTGAGTACCTGTAGGGTTTTATTACCCTTTCATAGTACTATCGAACCTATACTGTCCAGTCCGTGTGTTTTTCCAAAAGTGTTATTAAATAAAATTTTATTTTTGAAGCAAAATTGTATGAAAAATTAAATAAAAATCTGGCATAAGGAAATAAAATAAATGCTCTGGCAACACACTATTACATGTTGGCTCTTATATTTTTCTCACTATTTTCTTCTGTAATCTCACTCTCAATGCGGTGGTTTTTCATTTCTTAAATAATTATAAGTATGCACTATGTAAATACATACATATGTATGTATGTATGTATGTACTATGTACATATGTAAATGTTTACGAATATCTATTGAAAATAACTGAATATCAATATGAATTCTGTTATTTGGAAACATGTATTACGTAAAACACGTGCTTTTTTAAGTCATCTCTTTAGCACTTACATACACACATACCTAGACGTGCATAAATATGTATGTATGCATGTGTGAATGTCGTAGATACATTTTCTCTTCTTTAGAAGCTGCTTATTCCACCACTAAAATACATTAGTGGACTTTAGTAAAATCTAATTGATTACCTTTGCAAGATTTTGATGTAATTTCGTCATTCTATTTCACACACGCACGCATAGCTTCCTTTTATAGTATAAGAATTTATACGCGTGTATATACATATGTATGTACATCCACGTATCTTTAAAAACGTTGATTAAGAAAAACGTTTTAATAAGAACGAGTAAACATTACTTATAAAGTTTTCTATATCCGCTTTGTTTGAATCAGTGTTGCCAGTTCTTTGGTAAATTAACAAGTGAATATTTTTGGGTAATTTTACTTTTTTTTATTTATTGAATGACCGTACTTGTTTAGGGAAGAAGTCAATAAACTAAATCGGCCCATCCTTTATACAATATTATTGCATATGTTGTTGTACATAATATTGTCATTTTGACCTATACTATGCAATAAATGGCACAATTTTTTTTAAGAATATTTATTTGTTTATTTATTTAAGAAATACTTTACAAAGTAAATTTGCAAAGTATTGTCGCACAAATATGGACGGGGTAGCTAGACCATATGCCCAAGATGTTATTAACAGTTTTTAAAAAAGGCTTTGTGACTGACTATACACGACCTATGCCTTCACATAGGAAGTAGCAACGTGGTTGTTAAAGAAATTCCACAAAAGAACCTCAAGAATATACGGTTATCCGTGGCAGATCAGTCAACCAGTGCGACCGAGACGCAAAACTCTCGAAGAGATAACGACGCTTGATGTTGACTCGCCCAGAGCTGCTTTACGACTGTACATCGATTTATATTTTAGTATAATTTAAAAAAAAAATATAGGTTTTTTCATTCATACTATAGACGAGTTAAATCAAAGAAACAGTTCGTAAAAAAATATTGCTCGTTTTGCTTCCAAGTACTTGCGCAGTCGTCAACAGCAAAAGCAAAAAGTTAAGTTCAAAGAGCACGAACAGTTGCTTTGCTTTCGACTTACAAAAGGCAAAAATTCGAATGTACTACTGCTTCACAGTTTTTATTTTTTGAAAGTAAAAACTGTCAGTTTTTGCATAGATCTATGACCAAACGCATGTAATTTAAATAGGTTTGATCATCGGTTTGTGTCAAGATTCTTGACTTGGACGAATTTGCCCTAAGTCTACAAAATACATATATTACTCTTGTATGCAATCTCTGTTCTGTGTTTCAATTACTTATATTAAATTAAAATTCATATGCATTTATACATACATACATATGTATGCATGTGCATAACTTTATTAAATAATTTTAAAATTTAAGTCCAACTGCTATGTGTCTTTATGTTTCAACAATGGCAGCACTGGTTGAACTTAGTCATTTGGTGGTGTTTATTAAAAAAAAAAACGATAAAAGAGAATTCAAAGCACATGTTTATTTTTATAAAGAGCATGATGATACAATGAACTTGGGTTTTTTTTTCGTTGAACACCCTACAATAAAAAGTCATCATTTTAGATATCGCTCTTCAATTGCAACAAATGTAGACACAACTCAAAATGGATAATTTTGCAGAAAATAAGTTTAAAGTTTTCAATTTACAATTTAATTCAATTTAAATTTTCTTCTCTCAACAGGTGAGTGTACAAGCCATTTGTATGAAGCTTTTACACAAAATTATATATGATATAGAGTATTTATCGCTTATATGTATATCTGTTAAATATTTAATATGAGAAAAAATGTTGTTGTCAAGTACCAGGCTATGACCAAATTTTGATCACAATGGACCCAACTGGGTCTCCGAGTCGAGGTGCTTTTTAACACCACTCTTCCTAATCTCGATCATAGTACTTTTGATTGTCAGAGCTTTTGGATAGGAACCTGGCCTTTTCACACATTTAGGGCCTGACACACGATATCGACAATGTTCCACTTGTCACACACTTACATTTGAAACAGCAACAAAATATTATAAATTTGTTTTTGTTTTGAATGTAAGTGTTCGACAAGTCGAACGTTGTCGACATCGTGGGTTTGGCCCTTATGCTTTTGTGAGGAACTAATACACAAAATTTAACACTGAAACCGAGATGTATGCATGTATGTATTTATGTATGCATATAATTTTTGGTAGACCAGCTAACTTATAACGAAGATAGAGAGAAAAGCATACATTAGGTATGTTCCAGATGCATAACCAACCAGTCCGAACTTGTACTAAATGACCCAAAAGCGTTCCAGATAACAATTTTGAGAGCGAATGAGAGAGTACTTTTTTCCTACATATGAAACTGAGAAAATAATCAGAAAATTTACAAATAAAAACAAGTTTTTATTTGAAAATGTATTAAAAAGCAAAATGTATGGTTTTGTTTTGAAAAACTTGAATTTGTAAGTACATTTGTGCATATTTCTCCCTTTCTTTAATATATGTATGTATGTACATATTAAAGTTATGATGCGGATCAGTTACGGGATATGCATAGTCGTTGATTTTTTTGACATTGTATACACATTCTAACATTCGGTTTATACACATTAATAAATTTTTCATGTTATTCTGATTACTTGTTGGGAATTTATATGTATATTTCATTCCTTTTTTTTAGTAGTAGGGCCTCTTGCATAATTCATAAAGTTGCTGCTGAAAGCAAAACATTTTGCCCTCTCGAATAAGTTCCCTTTTGGGAGTTTGTTATTTATTGCAAATAGTAATCACCACGTGTTGGAAATTCGGTAGTAATTTATTATTTTTTTATTAAATTTTAAAGCTCTCATTTTATATTAATATTTTGTTTACATTACATAGTTTTTTAATTTGTTGTTTATAGTGCTTTTCTTTTTAGTTTATGCCTCAAACCTTTAAAGTAAACTATTTAAATGCTTATAAATAATTAAACAAATGAAGTTTATAGATATAAATATATTTCCCGCTCATCTGAGAATAACAGATCTCTTAAATATCTTTGCAAATCAAAGTTTTCTAAATATTGTCTGCTTTTCGAAAAAAATTCAAGCTTAAAATTACATAAATTATTGTTCTTTGTTAATGAGTTTGCTTTCATTGTTTAAATAATAGGCGAATAGGTATAAGAAAAATTTGTGAGGTGAATGCATTGGGGTAACTATTACTATTTTTTTTATCTAAACCATGTACATACATACATATATACAGATATGTATGTATGAATGTACATATAAAGTAAAAATAATAGATTCTTAAGGATGAGACCCAGGGAAAATCTGGCAAAAATTGTCAATGAATTCCCCAATCGCCCAAATTAATTTTTTCACTTCTATTATCCAGAAAAATTCCCAATTTGGAGGTAAGTCCCCTAATATGATAACACAGAAGTTCTGCAGCTCAAACACGGCGAACAAATTCTCAAAGTCATATTCAAGCATTGAAGCCAGAGTCCAGACTTAGAACCATTCATTTACATTCATTTGTTAATAAAACCTTTATATATCGCTTTTCGCTATGTTTTACATGTTTCTTTTGATTTTAACGATCTTAAAGTCCATATTTACACTATGCAAGTCTTATTGCTAAGCTGATTAGTTTGAAGGAGAGAGTAACGTTTCTTTTCCCCTCGTCTCTCTTTCCTAACAAACTAATCAGCTTAGCAATAAGACTTGCATAGTGTAAACTAGGACAAAGGATTTCTTTGTCGCTATAATTTAACAATATTGTAAAAAAAATTAAAAATAGCTACGAAGTTAAGAGAAATTAGTTTAATATCAATATAGGTACCTGCAATGTTCAATTGAAATACATATATTCACAAATATGTACATACATACATATAAATATGTTTGTACATACTTATGCCCCAATTCATTTTGAAGAACTTGTGTTTTATCCAATAATTATTTCACACCAAATTGGCGAGTCACGGTTCTATTGCAAATTTTATAACATTTAGCGTTTGCTACATGCACACCCCCACACACATGCATGTATGCCTCTATGTATGTACACACATGCCCATTTGTAGGTATCCCAACAAACGCATTAACATAATTTTAAACTTTTTTCCCAAACCCTTTTCAAAGCATAACATTTAGAGTGCCGATTGTTCGATCGTATGCGAAAGAATTTGTAAAGAGCGACGCTTTTCCAATTTAATTAATTCATTCTTATTCAAAAACCGAACTTTAAAGCCATATTTGGTTTCACTATTGCCATTAGTGAATATCGATCCTGCATCCTGCTATTTTTAAGTTAAAAAAAAACATATTTGAAATACCGAAGTATATTTATTTGACATAAAGTCGTTATTTATTTAATTTGAAAATTTGCTTGTTTTTATGATTTAGCAATTGTATATATGCGTTTCGTTCCTGCTTTTGGAACTCCCAAAAAATTTTTGAATTTAGTTGACAAACTTCGTATATTTATAGTAAGACTCTTAATACTATATTGGCAGCTAATGGTAAAAAGGTGGTGGAAAATAAAATAGATAGACAACCGAATAAAGGTGCTTGTTTTGTAAAAATGTTTGTTTGAAGCTTTCAAACTTATTATGTTTGTATACTGTGATTCTCAATATAGTATTAAGAGTCTTACTATAAACATACGAAGTTTGTCAACTAAATTCAAAAATTTTTTGGGTTGAAGTCTACTGACGAGTTCCAAAAGCAGGAACGAAATGCATATAGACAATTGCTAAACCATAAAAACAAGCAAATTTTCAAATTAAAAAAAAACAGTTAAAATAATAAATATTATAGTTACTGTCAGTATATAAATCATGTATGATTGCTCAATTGTGGGAGGTATATTAGTCAATTATCTGTTAAACTTTAATAATCAGGCATGTGATGGAAAACGATAGTTTTCAACACCATTTCAAAACAATCGTTTTGAAAAGGTGTGATGAATTTCGATCGATTTTTAAAACTACCGACTTCTAAAAAGTACACTAGAAGATAAAATATAATCCACATAATAGGGTTGTGAAAAGAAATTTGTCAGAAATATTTGGAAAAACTATTAAAAATAAGTTTTAAAATTATTGACGAAACGACTATAGGAAACGCATCACACCTTCTATCGTTTTCGAATTCTTTTTGTGTCTAAATCGTTTTTCATCACATACCTGAATATATATCCTATCATTGATTAGTAAAAAGTAGTAGAGTGAGCAGTGCGACTATGTTTTATAATCGTTAGAGTGAGATGCAAAAGTACACGTACACAAAAGTTTCCATCACATTTTTTATTTTGCCTTTAACAATGTGATAGAAACTTTGTTCTGCGCAATGATGAATATATCATGCATGACTTCCGATCAAATGACCGGTCAATTGACTGATACTATTCTTCAAGGCGACTTCAGTATCAGGTGACCTTATCACTACAACAATACAACTACACAAAAAACAACATGTAGTTTGCTATGCTACAAAACCAATCTGTCAGAAGATTTCTAAGCAAATTTTCACATTTTGGTTCAAATTGCTCGATTTGGCATGAACAACTGATAATCAGCCGGGCGGAAAAGGTCACCTGATACTGAATTCGCCTTGCTATTCTTGTAGGGATGCTCGGTAATGTCAATAAATTACATTCAGGAAAACGTAATTTCCTTGAGAAGATTAGTGGTCATTTTGGTCAAATCAGTGCACTAGTCTTCTAATAATAAATAAAAATATTATTATTTACACATAAATCAATTTATATTATTTTTAAGAGCTGCATTCTAAAAAACCTGAGCTTAGTTTTATTTTCAATAAGATTGTATTTTTATGAAATTAGATTTGATTGCTAATAGTGACTCTGAAAGTCCAGGCAAATTTCAAACCTTTTTTATCTACACTATGCTTAGGTGGGAATTCCAAATATAAAGCCGAACCATTTAATTTCCACTGCAATTAATACATCAATTACTTAAAACTTCAAACCTCCAAATATTTCTATAAAAATTTTACCTTAATTTGTGTGTCTTCCATACCCAATAACGCTATCGCCATGATGTTACGGTTCTCCAGGCCAACTAATTTGGTATTTGAATGTTCAATAGATGTATTAGCCCAAGGATGTATGGTCAAACTGTTTGTATCGTAGGGATAGTCCAATAAAATCGCATAAATGTTTACAATTTGCTTAAGCTCGTCCACTTTACTCGTATACCACACTGACGGAGTAATGCTATCATTTTGATGCAACCACGGCTTTGAAGCATAAATAGCTTCACCGTTTATTTTCAGCCACTGACCTAGATCGCGCAGTCTTTCTTCAAATATGGGCAATATTGTGCCGTACTTAGTAGGTCCAACATTGATCAAAACATTGCCATTGCAACTGACAGTGGTTACTGTTTCCCGTATTACATCTTCACTTGTCATAAAGTCCTCAAGGCCCAAATCAAAACGTTGACCCCAACTTTTTCTATCCAATGTAAAAGCGTTTTCCCATTTATGGGGTTGTAATACGCCAGGATTATAACGATCTTGACAATTATAAAAATCACCATGCATACAGCCAGTGCCAATACCCCAGCGATCATTGGTTACGATTGTATCACGCACAGGACTATCATTATACAACCTGTAAAGGAGTTATTGAAAATTTTTATTCAAGTCTAGTTTAGTCTGAAAATTCAAAGAGATTCGAAAATTTCAGTTTTCGATGGCTTACCACGCTATAAACTCTTCCGATTTCCAATATTTTGCCGATGCTTCCATATCTCCATCAGACCATAAAATTTCCGGCAAATATTCTTTGACTAAAAACACTTGTTCAGGTCTCACTTTATTTGTGACATAATTTTGTTGTGAAAATGTATGCAACTTATCGCTGATGTACATGCGATTGAACCATTCGAATAGAGAATAATATAAACCGAATTTTAAGTCGGTGTTTTTACGCAAAGCGGAAGACAATTCACCTGTTAAGTGGAAAAATGTGTGAAGTATACGATAAGAAGTTGCTAAATATACATATGTACGTGCTAATTACCTATTATATCCCGTTTGGGTCCAACATCCATAGAATTCCAACCAAATGATTGCTGCGAGGGCCAGAGGCAGTAACCGTCATGATGTTTACTGGTTATAACTACGTACCTGAAATATTCGTTATCATTGGGTGGATTCATAAGACAAAGCTGTTGCGTGACCGTTTGTCTTAGAAACGCATAGTTGAGTAGTTCCGCTCCACTCAACATGTTGTGCTCAGCCTGAACAGCTGATCGAATAGAGTCATGCCTTTTATATGCTTTGTTAGGTGGCAGGAGCAAATATTTGTTAAATTTTACATTACAAATGCGATAAAGTAAAGAAATAAAGATATAAAATTATATCCATCAAGCCGTTTCTAAGACGCAACTGTTGGGGCCAACAGTTGCCACAGTTTCACAACTGTTAAGCTTATGAATGCGCCCATTGTGATTGATTCGATACTGGCGACAATGCGTACATATTCCGGGACTGTTTGTTCGATAGGGCGAGTTCAAACCCAACTGTCTATGCTAATGTATATCCCAGCGCCGTTTTTCGTCACTATTTGTAACAATGAATCGTCGGTGAAGTAAAATAACTGACAAAGTGACTAGATATCTTAAAGTAATTCGCCTACTTGACACCACAGGCGCTGCAACGATGTTATAAATATTAACAAAACGCACAATACCACAGCAAAGTGTATTAATATCAATTGGCCTTATCAGCGCAGCTGATCATCAGCTGACTTAACCCCATCCTTCAAACTCCATATAAAACATCACACAATTTTACCCGAACTGTCAACATTCAAATAAAAATAATCCTACAACAAATTTGTATGTATGTTGTTGTAATGATAAGGCCACTTAGTATTGATACACTTTGAACCAGAGTTGTAAAAAAAAAGACAAAAATAAATTAAGCTTCTCTTCTCTCTATCTATATATCAATACACCATCTGTTTTTAAACCAATTCTGTCCACCGAGAGAAATGTATTCGCGTATGTGTATTTATTTTTATAAGCCACTTTAGCCGACTATGAAATAAGCTATCCCTTTCCTACTCTCACGTAATACAAAGGGACCTTTTATTTGGATCCAAGTGAGTTGAAAACTTGATTTCTCTTCTCGGCAACCTGAAAACCTAACCTAACCTACCAAAGGAGATTACAAAATTGTAGCACGTTTCCACTATGAGCAAAACAAGTGGTTTTTATGAGAACACTTCGAAGTGTTTGCATTATGCTTTTGTGTGTTTTGGTTATACGAATTTTCGAAATCAATTTGATTATATTATCAAGGCCGCGAAGCTATTATTTATATTAGTAAATTTTACACTCATTTACATATAAACAACATATAAATATAACTGATGTGGTTTGTGCTATTGCTTAAAATATTTAATATTCTGTATTAGTGCCATCTTTTATCAGCACATTGCTGCTTTTTTCGAAGTTTCAGCCAGCAAAGCAGTTTTGCACTGACAAATTTTGTCATGATTTGGAGGAAAACACCTTATTTAAGGTGTTTTGCTGATGTGAAAAATGTATGGGAAAACATGTAGCAAAACATTGGTTTTGAGCAAAACAAGTTTTCTGCTCCAAAACACGTATATGGAAACATACTATTACATTACATTACATTACAGCAATACAAAAAAGAAAATGGCTTTTTCGTTGACCCAATATGTCAAAAACAAGAAATTTATTCACATTTACCTCAGCTGTGTTATCGCTATCACCTATAAGTCAATTTTTACAAAATCTGCCTATTAGTGAACTAAAACGAGTTTCTCTTCAGAATCCTTCCATGAAATATTATTTACATATCGTCGGGTGGTTAGTGATTTGCCGCACAGATATTAAGAATACATTATTATTGGGGTAAACCAGTAACCACCCAACGATATGTAGTATACATACATATGTATCTGTAAAACTTACATCCAACATAACTTTGATTAACCACAAATACTGGACCCGAACTATAATTATAATAAGTATTCTACCCAAATTTCAAACAGATTACCGTTATAAAGAGTCTGGTGCCCTTAATACATACAATACAACAACAAATAATAAATAAACACATACATGCATACGAGTATGTAGGTACATACATATAAAATATTCTACTCACTTTGCGCCACTTTCTCTAAACAATAGAGACCATTGAGTGGCATTGAATAACGCAGCGGTAAAATCATGAGCAAAATCTTGATAAGCAAAATCAGGCTTATAATTCTTTTTCATAAATTCAACGTAATTTTCGTATTTTAAATCTGAAATAGGTAAGAGTTCAATATTATTTGTTTTTTAGAGATGTGTAGTATATTTATTTGCTTACCTTTCCAATAAGCCCAAAACCATTCGGAGCCCATACTGGGCACTGAATACACACCCCAATGTATAAATATGCCCACTTTAGCCTCATCATACCACTTGGGCAATGGTCTTTTATCCAAACTCGACCAATTGGGTTCATATTTTGAGCCACAAATTAATTTCGCGTATAAATATATAAATAATAAAATCAAATAATTCATTTCCATTTGATAATTCGCGGTAATGGTCCTTACGTTAATCTACTTTCACTGTCGTACATACACTGTTATGACAATTTTCTGTCTACATTTGCATAGTAAAACTAGGCTGAATTATACATCTGCATTCTACAAGATTCTACAGAGATACTCGTGCTCATAGATTTACATGCTCACATTGAGGGCAATCATGAACAGTGTTGCCGTTTTGGTCGGAAAAAATTTTTAATTTTTAATTTGGTCGGATGGTCGGACCAATTCAATTTTGGTCGGTTTTTGTCTCTAATCACAAACTATTTTTTTCTTTGCATAATTTATTTAAAATCTCATATATTTTATCTTAAAAATAAATATTTTTTTAAACACGGTTTACCATTTACCAATAAATTATGCACTTCGATGCCGGGTAAGTAGTTATTAACGACGTTTATATTAGATCAGTGGCAGTGAACTGATATACTGAAAACATTAATGCTTTTTGGCAAAAATATCTTCTATATAAAAAACGGATTAAACGAGAAAAGTTCCTCAAATATTTCTTATTTTATTTTTAATTTGTTATCTCTGCCACATAGTTTCGCCGCCGCTGAACGCAAATTTTCCACACTAGCGCTAATAAAAGCTAAACTAAGGAATAAAGTAGAAGTAAATACTGTCAACGGTATTATGTCGTGTAAAGAAATTATCAAAATGAATAATCCGCACTATGCTTGGTCAGCCAAAAGGGACCTACATAACCAAATGTAAAATCAAAAACTTTAACTTTTTATTTTTAATGTGATGTATTTAATACATGCCTGAATTATAACATAAGTAAATGAAGACAACATAATATTATGTTAAAAAGACTGAATAAAAAATTTTTCTTATAATTTACAATTTTAATGTATTTAATTATTAATTACATCACATAAATATTAATTTACATGCCTGAATTCTTTAATGCAAATATGTTATATCTGACATTTTTATTTTACTTAAATATTAAATAAAATGTACATCAAAAAACACAAATATTAATTAAATTTTAAAATTTGGTCGAAAGCAGGCGATTTTGGTCGGATTTTGGGAAAATTTTGGTCGGAAAAAAAATTTCAAACGGCAACACTGATCATGAATGAAAGTGAAAAGTCGTTCCCGCTTTCCCGGGAAAAACTCTAGTGTACATACATACATATGTGTTTGTCGACAAAAATTTTGAGCTTATTTTAATACAAACATGCCACATAATATTTTTACATGTACCCAGCAGTCCGCAACAAGTCATTACAAATTGAAAGCCATCCGATTCAGATTTGTCTTTCTGCTATCACATTGTAAAATAAAAATGTCAATAGAAGCAAAAAACAAAACAGACACTAATAAAATTTAACCATTGTGTTGGCATCTGATGGATTTAGTTGGATTAGTAATGTATCCTATTGTTTATTAGTTTCAATTATGAATTTTGTTTATTTTCTGTGGTTTTTGTTCCCTTAGTTTTTTTTTTGTCAGTTTGTTTCAAATTGACCTTAACTGTTTGGGCAAAAGTTGGAAAGGGAAAGGGGTTTCATGAAACAAAACTCACGAATTTGCCCAATTGCTCAAATACCAATTTTAGGAGCTTTCATCAAATCCTTAATGCTTTACTTAAGAATAACAATAAATATATATTATTAAATAATTAAAAACATTTTAAAGAAAATGTAATCCAATTTTTAGTTTAATTAATAGTTCAAACAAAGGCCATAATCGATCTCAATCGGACCCGTCTAATATTAATAGAATGTCTGCTAATAAAGACTAATTGCATTCAGACGCATCTTAATGCCCTCCGAATCACCATAACGGTTGGAGTCAACCAACCTTCGCTTACAATGTATACTCGTACAGTGTTGGACACATCTTATGGCCAACGCTGTGTAAACGTAAGTAGAATTTGTAAACAGACTTTGTGTGGATCGCGCTTACGTTATCACTGGCCTCAGATTGAAGATGTATGTGACAAAATTTTCACTGGGTAGTTTTCACAATACAAGCAAGCTACTTGTCTAGAAAAAACTTCTTATGAACAAGTCGATTGCTTGCATTGTGAAAACTACACATTAATCATGGATGGAAAATATTGTATGATGTTGTACTTCTCGCATTTAACCACTGTTTCCACAAAACGTACGGTCGACTTGAGTAGAAAATTTATATGAAAAACACTTATTTTTTTGAGTGATACAAATTTTATAGACGAGCAGTCTGCTGACGATTAAATCAAAACCAGTGCTCGATATAACAATTTTAAAAATGTGGAATAAGTAACAAAAAACGGTAAAGAAACGATCTTATTTTTTAACAAAATTTGTATTTTTATTACATTAGATTTGATTGTTAATAGTAACTCTGAAAGTCCAGGCAAATTTCAAACCTTTTTTATCTACACTATGCTTAGGTGGGAATTCCAAATATAAAGCTGAACCATTTAATTTCCACTGCAATGAATAAATCAATTTTTAAAATCTTAAAACCTACAAATATTTGTAAAATCATTTACCTGAATTTCCGTGTCTTCCATACCCAATAACACTACCGCCTTGATATTATGATGCTCTATTAGATTCGATAACTCCAGGCCAACTAATTTGGTATTCATATGTTCAATAGATGTGTTAGCCCAAGGATGTATGGTCAAACTGTTTGTATCGTAGGGATAGTCCAATAAAATCGCATAAATGTTTACAATTTGCTTAAGCTCGTCCACTTTACTCGTATACCACACTGACGGAGTAATGCTATCATTTTGATGCAACCACGGCTTTGAAGCATAAATAGCTTCACCGTTTATTTTCAGCCACTGACCTAGATCGCGCAGTCTTTCTTCAAATATGGGCAATATTGTGCCGTACTTAGTAGGTCCAACATTGATCAAAACATTGCCATTGCAACTGACAGTGGTTACTGTTTCCCGTATTACCTCTTCACTTGTCATAAAGTCCTCAAGGCCCAAATCAAAACGTTGACCCCAACTTTTTCTATCCAATGTAAAAGCGTTTTCCCATTTATGGGATTGTAATACGCCAGGATTATAACGATCTTGACAATTATAAAAATCACCATGCATACAGCTAGTGCCAATACCCCAGCGATCATTGGTTACGATTGTGTCACGCACAGGACTGTCGTTATATAGCCTGCAAAGGATCGAAATTATGAAATCAATTTTGTTTTGGAAACCTAGCTTTGCTTTGCTTACCAAGCTATAAACTCTTCCGCTTTCCAATAGTGGTCTGGTGCTTCCCAATCTCCATCCGACCATAAAATTTCCGGCAGATATTCTTTAATTAGAAAAACTTGTTCAGGTCTCATTTTATTTGTAACATAATTATGTTGTAAGAATAAGTGCAGTTTATCGTTTATGTACATGCGATTGAACCACTCGAATAAAGAATAATATAAACCGAATTTTAAGTCGGTGTTTTTACGCAAAGCAGAAGACAATTCCCCTGAAAAATTGAAAAGTGTATGTCATAGATTAAGGACCTGTTCTTAAGCTGAATATATAAATTACTTATTATGTCCCGTTTAGGTCCGATATCCATAGAATTCCAGCCAAATGATTGCTGCGAGGGCCAGAGGCAGTAACCGTCATGATGTTTACTGGTTAGAACCACGTATCTAAAACATATTATACATTTGTATTTATAAGAAAAAATAAGAGACTCGAATTTAAATAAAAATGTTTGCGGGGAATTTATATTTTTGGTTGCGGTTAATAACATTCTGAGAGTTTTTCTACAAACATATCTAGTTTTTTTTAGCATTTTTCAAGATTTTTTTTTTTTTGCTTGAAGTCTACTAATTAGTTTTTTAAGCAGAAACTTAACTCACGTGCTTAACTAACAACAAACTAAAATTCATCATAGTATGCATACATATATTTGTACATATGTACTACATAGTACATTTTTCATACATATGTACAAAAAAAAGCCAAAAATTAACCGCCAGAACTTCATTTTGATTTTAAAAAAATGTTGGGGAAGAGATTTTTTAATTTGGTTTTTTTTTACCAAGTTTAGTGAATTACATGTAATTTGGTTTTAATGATTTTTCATCAATTTTGATTTTTGCAATTTGTGCGAAGTTTTATACAGTTTTTGCGAAGTGATTATTTATATAACAACGAGAAAAAATAAATTTAACAAAAAGTAGGATGGCATCAAGTTTTTCATACTATTGCTGATGAGGGAAATATGTATGTATGTACTAGTATGTATTGGAGCTATTTAAAAAAACACACGACTTGTGTTTTGTATAAAAGTTCAGAATGTAATCTAACAATTTATTGAAAAAAAATTTCTTCAGGAAATTATAAATATTTCAATGAGTAATTGATGTTACAATTTAAAGTAGGTATATTTATTATAAGTATAATACATATATTCTGTTGATATCCAACAGTATGTATATGACAAATACATATAAATAAATCTCCACTAACCAAATAAATAACATCGAAAAATCACTTAAATAATTTAATAAAATTTGCAAAATTTAAAAAACTTATAAAAAGAAATACTAGTTTCGATTCTTTCCACCAAAATTTCAAACAAATTGCCGTTATAAAGAGTCTGGTGCCCTTAATACATACAATACAACAACAAATAATAAATAAACACATCCATACATACGAGTATGTAGGTACATGCATATAAAATATTCTACTCACTTTGCGCCACTTTCTCTAAACAATAGAGACCATTGAGTGGCATTGAATAACTCAGCGGTAAAATCATGAGCAAAATCTTGATAAGAAAAATCAGGCTTATAATTCTTTTTCATGAATTCAACGTATTTTTTGTCTTTTAAATCTAAAACAAATAGTATTAGGATTTCATCGTATTTTAAATATGTAATTGTAATGAAATGATTATTTTTTACACTTACTTTTCCAATTGGTCCAAAACCATTCAGTACCCAGGCTGGGCACTGAATACACACCCCAATGTATAAATATGCCCACTTTAGCCTCGTCATACCATTCGGGCAATGGTCTTTTATCCAAACTCGGCCAATTGGGTTCATATTTCGTTTTCACTTTAGCGCCACAAATTAACTTCGCGTATGAAGAAAATAAGAATAATAAAATCAAATAATTCTTTTCCATTTAATATGTAATGATGGTGGCAATGTCCCCTCGTCAATCTACTTTCACTGTTGTAAACACACTGTTATGAAAATCTATTTGCATTGTAAAGCTGAGCTTAGCGTTCTACAAGATAGATAGATACTCGTGCTCTTAGATTTATTTACATAAATACACACATGCATATGTACATATGTATGTATGTATGGATGCATATGTGAATGTGTGTGTGTATGAGTTTGGTGTGTTCACAATAAATTGAGGGTATAAATAGGTATATAGATGCTGTATAATTGTTTTAATCAGGGATGGGAAATATCATACAATCATATTTGTTTTAAAATCACACAACTTAATGCATTTAAAATACTTTCACTCTTTTTTATGGACAATTCTCACCTAACAAACTAAGTACACTACAGATAATTGTAATTATTCTGAAAAACATTTGCAGAACGAAATCCGAGAACATAAAATTTTAGTTTCAATAAAAATGTTAATTTTTTACTATATATAGGGTGTTTTTTATTGAGGTATAGAACTTTAAGTTGGCATCACTTTTTTAACTGGCGGCCATTTTGTCAGCTGTCAAGTGATTAATATTTAGTTTGGTTTGCCATTTCATCATGAACAGGTTGACAAAAGAACAACGCTTGCAAATCGTGCAAATTTATTTCGAAAATAATGGTTCAGTTCGCGAAGTTTACCGCAAGCTCCGTCCATTTTATGGTCGACATAATCGTCCATCAGAGCAATTAATTCGGTTAACCATGGATTGGCCACCAAGATCGTGTGATTTGACACCATTGGATTATTTTCTTTGGGGATATGTGAAGTCGCTCGTCTACGCCAACAAACCAGAAACGTTAGGGGACTTGGAAGCCAACATTCGTGGCGTTATTGCCAACATACGGCCCCATATGCTCGAAAAAGTGGTTGAAAATTGGACCTGTAGAATTGGCTTTATTCGAGCCAGCCGCGGCGGCCACATGCCCGAAATCATATTTAAACGTTAATGGCATAAAATTATCCTTCCAATAAAGCCAAATTGATGGACATTAAAACGATTTTCTTGTGTTTTATTTCAATTCGAAGTTCTATACCTCTAAAAAAACACCCTATACATGTCGCTTGCGATTAAATCGAAAATAGGGCGCGAAATGTGCTTTAATTTTTTTATAACATATTTCAAGCCGTATTTAAAAGTATTTTTTTTTTTAAATTTGCTCAAACTACTGCTAGAAAGAATCCTATCCATCTTGAGGCCTTCGCTACTCACTCACTCGCCATTGTAATTATTTATTAAGTGCGATCAGGCTTGTGTGTGTGTGTGTGTTGTTTGGACTTCTCACTTATTTTGTGGTATTTTTATAAAGTTTTACTGGTGGAAACGACGTTGTAAGTTGATAGCAAAAGTTTTAGAGGAAAATTTTATTATATTCTTTTTAGTGCATTTAAACAGAAGCTGGTTTTTAAAAGAAGTTTTTTTCACTATTAATAGTTATATTTTTCAATAAAATTAATGCCAAATACAAATCTTAATATCGGTGAAAGTCTCTTAACACCGAAAAAGGTGCGGGTATGTGCTGTCTTCCATGTGAAATTAAATCGTTCGGTATTGCCATAGCATTGTTGTTATAAATACATATTTCCAATTTCTATGGCAGTTCCGCACGTTTTAATTTCACGTGGAATGCAGCACATACGCGATTGAGTCGTAATTGTAGTTAAATTTTTTGATTTTTTTTACGAAAAAGGGCTTTTTTTCTTTTAAATTTTTGTAAGTAATGCTTTTTTATAAAATAAGATACAAATGTTTATCTTAATTTTTATTTGAAAAAGTTATTCTTGACATACTGTGTATACGTGCGTGCACATTGAAGACGTTTTCTTTCATGTTGGAATTTTTGGTTTTGACGTTGCCGTACTTCTGTCTCTTATTGAGAGACCATTTTGCCTAAGGCACATTTTGCCGAAAATTACCCAAAAAAGTAAACACGGCTATTCCACACGCAAAGTTTACTTTGCAAAGTCTTGAGGGAAAAGAGAATGGGAGCTCTTTTCCCTTCTCTCCTACAAACTGAAGACATTGCAAAGTAAACTTTGCGTGTGGAAAAGCCGTCAAAGAAGCAAACCGTGTGAAAATCGATTACCATTGCATATATGGCGCTAATTTGATTCGAAAAGAAAACTGTTCGAAGTGGTAGTTTAACATTAAAATTAAAAAAAAAAAAAACACTTGACTTAACAATCAAGGCAAATTCACATAAGGTATACTCAGCTAAATTCGCTTTGAGAAGTTTATACTTAAAGTGTCAAAAAAAAATGTAGTGAAAAATGTGTGTCGACATCCAACGTACGAGTATATTCAAATTACAAGCGGCGCAAATAGTCACCTGATCCCTTGCGACCACCTAGCATGATTTCGCCTTGTTAACAAGTAAAATAATAGTTTGGGATTATCAAAGCATATTTATATAAAGTATATGCAGGTCTACAACAACTAAGAAAGTACAAAAACAACAGGCGATTTGTTTGTGTAAGAATAATGGATGAATGTCAAAAACAGATGGATACAACCAGACCTGGGCAACTTGCATTACTTTTGCATAAGCACTGATTAAAAACAAAAATTTTAGTGCAAATTTAAATTTGATGCTTGTAGTGCACTATTTTTTGCACTTAAATAAAATCTCTTAAAAGTAAGGGATTAATATTGCATTAGCAGCTAATCGCATGACAAAAAATACACTAATTTTGTGTTGCCACTAAGCACATCATGAAGTAATGCAATATTATTGCACTATCACATATTGTACACAGTAAAATTGAATAAAACGTGAAAATATTTTTAGGAGATAGCACAAATAAAAAATATAAAATACACTAAAGTTCATTGAGGGCACTTTTATAAGTACGTACATACAAATTAACGAAAAAAACTGTCAATATAAACACAAACTAGATTACAGAACCAATTTAAAAAAAAAATTAAAAAGTTTCATACTTCAAGTACGTTGCATCTCGACCTTATATAGAAAACCGTGCAATTGACAAAAGATCAGAACTTAGGTTTTCATTTATTGTAGTTATATCTTAAAAAATGGTGATTTTATAAACGAAAAATACTACCGGCTGGAACAATTACATCTCTCGAAAAAATTATAAAAAACGTAGTGATATGATTTTTCGTCTTGGGTGTACATAGAAAAAAATTTACATATTTATGTATGTACGTATGTTTTTATGTACATATGTACACATTTACGTTGTATTTTGCACTATAATGCAATAACACTTTTCATAATGTGTGAAGTGGTGAAAAACTAGTGAAATAAAAGTAAAAATGCAATATTCATAAATTACTTTGAAGGGATTTTAGTTTAATGAAAAAAAATGCACTAATATTAGCAAAGTTAGTGCTAATGCATTAAATTTGTATTTGCATTGATTTGGTTTAGTATGGTAAAATGGTCAATGCGTTTGCTTATTTAATGCAATAGTCCCAGATCTGCATACAACAAAAAGAAAATGTATGGATAGATAAAACCAAAGTAAGTTTATTAATTGATAAACCTTTAATATGTGAAATAAGTATAATAAAGAACACATATGTACTTTAATAATTAAATATAATTATTTTTAAATGTTTTGTAACACATTTTTTAAGTAAAAATTTATTTAAACTCTTTCGCATAACAAAGCAAAAGAAAACAAAATGGCGTACGAACATTGTAAACAACTTTTGACATTCAGGCATTGCCACGAAACGAGAAAAAAAATGAATCACCTGAGTAGTTGCATATACTTGATATAAATTTACTTTGGGGATTATTAGTGCGTCAACAAATATTAAACACTTTCGTTTGATCCGAGTTACCTTGGAAGCAATTTAATAGAACATGTTGGTTGTTCTGATTTAAAATAAAACTTTATTATCTTTAGATAAAGTTGAAAATTAACTATAGATATAATATTGTATATGAAAGTATAGATTTATAATTTTAAACTTAAACTTAAACTTAAGGTAGACTCCATAAATATATTATTTGTTTTGTTATAAAGAATGGTATATAAATAATTGATAAAAAAATGTTTACATAAATTATTGGTAAAATAATCACATATGCATATAAGTATGTACATACATATGTACGTAAGTATGTATGTGTACAATTCAACTTAAGTTAACACATTAAAAGAAATTCTTGAAGGATTCTTTAAGCAAAAAAACAGAACTACATACAAGAAAATAATAAGTTATTATTAACTAAGAGTTGGATTTTAATGAAAAAAATATATATATAAATAAAATAAAATAACAAAATAAGAACTCTGTGAGTTATTACATTTGTGTGGTTTTGTAATACGTATTTGTATGATGTATTCAACTATTGCTTTAAGAATTATTGAGTTAATTATTGTTAGCTGTAGTGTATGTTTTGTGTTATAGTTTGCTGGTAAGTGTTATACTTTGAGCATAACACTGTAATCTTGATTGTAAACTGTGTAAAATATTGAAAAAAATATGTATGTATGTATTTAATGAAAAGTTTCATTATTTTCATATTTCAATTGAAGGTAGTTGTTTCTTTATATTATTTAGTAATTATCTTGTATGGAACATTGAATTGTTGCTGTGGTTTCGGTTTGTCTGGCTATTGTGCGATAAAATATAAATAAAATGATAAAGACATAAAACTAAGAAAACAAATTAATTAATTATTTCTTTTTAATGTTGAAAAGAACATGTAGACTATGTACATACATATCGTTACCTTAATATAGAAAGACCCTAACTGATTACTTTTTTGAAATGGGGTTTTTTGCATGTTTCGATAGAGGAACATCTAATCTATCAAAAAATGCAAAAATCTCGATTTCATAAAAATAATGAGTTAGGGCCTTTCTATATTAAGGTAATGATATTTACATATGTAAATGGATAAGTATATAAATTATCTGTTAGTTTGTCTTATAATGAATTGTTAACTTTTGTTGATTTTTTTTCTTTTTGACATGGACGTTAAACGTAATAATATTTATATAAAATTTTAAAGTTTAATGATCATAATGATGAAGATGATAATTTAAATATGTAGTTAATATTAAATAATATATAACTACAATGTATTTATGCATGTATGTATGTATGTATGAAGGTCTTTCAACTTTAATAATAATGGCAGTTTAGTAATTTTACCTCTAAATATATATAAAATTTTGAAATTTCTTAATTTCTTTGGTTAAATACCTGTCTATGGTGCTACGAAAGAAATATAAATTTTTATATATCCAAAATGTGTCCGACTTTCTATTTGAAGCCACTATTAATCGAAGTTTAAAATTTTTAAATTCTTATTTTAAACTGGATTAATTTTATGTAAACGCTTATGGCTTCAAATAGATGAACCGTCAGTGATCCTCAGGTGGCGTACGAAATTCGGAAATCCAATCGGTAACACGCAAACGAAATATTTCACTTTTGCTTAAAATCCAATCACGATATTGATGGGGTATCGATTCCACAATTCTTTCGGCAATTTCTGGATTTTTAAACATTATCATATAAATAAGTACCACATTAAATGCCACCATTAAAATGAAGATAATCAACGATTTTAAAACTGTTGAGGGAGGTTGGGCTTTTGCAGATTTCAATGATCCATTGGCAGATCGTTTATTTTTGCTGCTGGTCTTTGTTATCGTTATATTGTCGTCTGTGGGTATAATGACTGTATTGAAAACTGTCTCTAGATTGTTGTGGGACTTCTTTTTGGATTTGGATTTTTTAGCTTTCTTTGATTTGTTTTGCAATTCTTGGGACTTGTCAGAATATTCCATTTCATCTGGCCCAGTTGGTGCATTTTGATTTTGTAGAATTTCCTGTTTGTATTGTTCTTTTGCTTTTACGGCCTCTACCTGCATGACGGACATAAATTTCACCTGAAACACAAAATATTTACATTTCAGTCCAATACGTTATTTTACTAAATGAGCAATATGTAAGTGAAGTATTAAAAAAAACATACCGTTCTTTTCGCCGAATCCTGACAATCTTTTGTGGTTGTACAAATGCCAACTATTTTCGCTAAGGCCGGTGTCAATGGGTTGCCTTTAAGATCTAAATATCTTAAATTGATTAAATCTCCGAAGCTGAGAGGCAAATGTTCCAATTGATTGTTATACAGGTCCAAATGCCTGAGATTTCTTAAAACTCCGAAATCCTCGGGTAAAAATTTTATTTGATTTTTACTCAAATCCAATTTTACCAAACGTGTTAGAGTGCAAAAGTTTTTCTGCAAATATTAAAAAATGTAAATAAGTACATATGTATGTATGTATATATGTACATATTTACTTATAAAATTTTTCTAAGTACGAAGATAATATGTATACTTACACCCAAGGACATCAAACGATTACTGGATAAGTCCAACACATTTACTCGTTTAAAAGAAGCCTGTTATAAACAAAAAAGAAAATAGTATATACATATGTACATACATACATACATACATACAAACTTATATTAGTAGGTACACAAGAAAATTGCCCAAAAAAATTTAAACAAAACCGCAAACAAACAACCCGGGTATACAAATAAAGGGAGATATATTTCTGCATTCAATTCAATCGGATGCATTCATACCAGGGATGGCATTGAGAATTTTAAAATTGTACTTTTTTGACCTGAATTGCACTAAGATTTTTTTTAGTTAAAATTACATATTTGTGTGTATCTTTATTAAAATAATTGTCGATGTTCCGACTACCCAAACGTATTCACAAATTTGCTTATGAGTTGTGATATCAAAGCATGCCTGTTAAAGTTGAAATTTAGGATATACAAATTAATAGCATGTGCTCTAGCGTGCGAATTTAGGAGAAAAATAATTTGGAAATGGTTGAGTTGACATTTTTTTAATTTTTCGTTGCATTGCTTAAATGTACTAAATTAACCATTGGTGTACCATTTTACTTTTCGAGTTTGAATAGTACCATAAAAAGTACAATTGTATCAATTTTGCCAACCCTGATACACACACACACGCATCCAGATTTAAGCAAAGGACTCACTAGAAACAGCAAACCGTTATTTAATGCATT
The DNA here is from genome assembly GCA_936439885.1 of Nowickia ferox. Classification (NCBI taxonomy): domain Eukaryota; kingdom Metazoa; phylum Arthropoda; class Insecta; order Diptera; family Tachinidae; genus Nowickia; species Nowickia ferox. The sequence goes on from OW387024.1 coordinate 82,330,246, forward strand.
CAACCAGATAAACAAGTAAAGCAGAAGTAGAAAATAAAACAGAATTGAAACAACACGAGAAAGTGCAAGATTTATTTATTCAGGCCAAACCGCAGATCTCTTTCATTTTAAAACAGTGATGGGTTATCGTTTTTCTACATATTTTTATTTTATTTTTATAGATATGCACATACATATTTTTAGTTTAGCTCAAAATAACAGGAGGCGGAAATATCCACACATACATACATATGTAAATGCGAACAATAGTTATTATGTGCTACGATGTTCGAAAAGTATTTTTTATTCGCATTTAAAATGTGAAAAAGTGGCAAATCGGTGTTTTGAAATGCGAAAACACATTCCAAAATCACAAAATTTAATCGAATGCAAAATAACATTCGCAAAGCACAAAAATGCAAGTGAAAAATTTGATTTTAGACCTATTTATTTTTAAAAATTACAAAATAAATTATTCAATTATTATTATGTATTATTATTATGGGGCACTATATTCTAGGCTATCGGCTCAAAAATAATAAATCTACTTTAATTGCTTTTAATAATTTAAATTTTATTTTCATTAAGACGAAATCGCGACAATTTGAAATAATGGTGGAATTTATGAATCACCACAACTGATTGGCAAAATACCATTTAAAATCACCAAATGCTGTATGACAGACCTATTCCGAAGAATTAGTTGCGAGCGATACACCATTTAGAGAATCTTCGCGATTGGAATATAGAATATGTATATGAAGAACTAAGTTTACGATAGAACAATTGGACGGAGTTTCCATTATGTTTTTACCTCCTCCTGTAAAGTTACAATTATTTGATTTAGGGCCTATAAATACAGATGTATGTATATTTATAATATAGTTATCATCCGCATTGGTTATAGGTATGATTTCAGTAACAGCATTCACTTCACATACAGCAATGGAACCAAGTTTTTTGCGCTTTTGGTACTTTTCGCGTATGTACAAAAAAGTAAATTTGCAAACGGAGCCACAACACAACTTTCACATATTCCACTACAACTGGATGTTATTGTGTGACCCACACAACATAGTCATGAATAGATGTACATACATATGTATATACACATGTATGCATGTAAGTTTGTTTTTATGGTATGAGGGTTAAAAATGGATACACAAGCTGTTAAATTTCTAATACAGACACTGGAACTTATGAAAAGGGTGTGTTTCCAAATGTTCACAGAATCAATTATTTCAAAACTTCTACTCTGTGCTTACAAATCAAGACACCATTGAAAACTTTTACTAATTTCTAACTTTCACTTTCTTTACAAGGCTTCCTTTTTTAATTTTGCATGCCCTTGATTTTTTTTCTTTCGCAATGCATTTTTGTACAATAGAGCGTTTGTTTGTTATACTTACAATATCTTTAACAGGAATTTCTCTCAATTCCGACAAACTTAAATCACACACGTTGTCCTCAACTTTTTCCTTGACATTCACTTTATTTGCTTTTGGCATTTTATGAATTTTTTAATTTTAAATTTCTTTATCGAATTTTCTCCTGTGGCCAATATTTACGCCGAAATCCAAACTTAAAAGATGCAGCCAAAGTCACCACCATCAAACAACAGCAACCGAGAGAAATTAATACAAGTTCAAGGTTTTTTTTTCTTGGAAACGTTGCAATTTCTTCTAAAAAGAAATGTCAAATATCTATTGTTTATTTAGAATCTCAAATGAAAAGAAATTTCACAGAACAATTTCATACAAAGTACAGATAAATCGAGTGCGCCGTTAAGCAACGTCCCCACGTACCAACTTATGTTACGCTGCAGCCACACGTTCAATAAATCGCTTTCAATTTCATCACACATACTGTGCGTCAAAATTCCTTGAAATTGATAGTCAATTAATTTTTTAAATTTCACCGATGAACAAACAACTCAAATTTGTAGCTTCAATTAATGTGTGCTGTGACCAGCTGCTTAAATTTAAAATTAAATTGCCGTATAAATGGCTAACTGAATTTGAAAGCAATCTAGTTTTCAATTTAAAAAGTTTGAGTGTGCTAGTAAAAAAAGTGTGAGTGTATTGCAAATTGAATGGAATTGAAAGGCGAAAATTGATCATGTGGCCGCCAAGTTATTGAACACAAACAAGCACTGCTGCATAGAGACATTCACACAAAAATGTTTCACTCAAGCAGTTCAACAATTGTTCTCGCTCTGTCAGATAAATTACATTTATATCACAGCAAACATGCTGATCAGTTCTGCTAATAATTTAGCAATTGTCTCTGATGAAATTTTTTCCTTAAAAATTATCACATGTACCTGGCTTACAGATTGAGCTTAATCGAGACATAACAGAGAAACAAATAAGTGCGAATATAATATGATAAACAGTCGTAAAGCAGCTCTGGGCGAGTCAACATCATGCGTCGTTGGCAATTATCTCTTAAGTGCAACCAGGCCACTGCTGTTCATTGGCCTTCGAGAGTTTTGCGTCTCACTCGCACTGGGGGTCTACTCTGTATTTCGAAACGAAAAAAATGCTTTCGCATTTGTATCTTATTATCATTACAATTTGAAAGCATTTGCTTTCGTTTCGAATTGCAGAGTAGACCCCCTGGTTGACTGATCTGCCACGGATAACCGTATATTCTTGCGGTGCTTTTGTGGAATTTCTTTAACAACCACGTTGCTACTTCCTATGTGAAGGCATAGGTCGTGTACAGTCAGTCACAAAGCCTTTTTAAAAAACTGTTAATAACATCTTGGGCATATGGTCTAGCTACCCCGCCCATATTTGTGCAACAATACTTTGCAAATTTACTTTGTAAAGTATTTAAATAAATAAATAATATGATAAAACATATCTAACACCCCTTTTCCAAACGCAAACTTTACTTTGCAAAGTCTTAATTCAGCTGGGTGAGTCAGAAAGATACTGTAATACTGCCTCTTTCACACAGCTGAATTAAGACTTTGTAAAGTAAACTTTGTGTGTGAAAAAGGGGTATAAGCCCGTTTAAATGTGCACTAAATGAAGTATTCAGGCTAATATATATAGTACATTATAATATTTTATCATTTTTAATTTTTTTTCGGATGCTTAATCAACTGGTACAAAACTTCTATATTCAAATACACTGAAAAAGTGAAAGTGCATGTTATATCATCGGACCGACATTAAAATTTTGTACATATTCACAATTATTCCTGTTGTCGATATCGACGTCACTTTAACACATTACAAAAAATTTGGGGTTTGTTTACTCGCTCTAGAGAACAATTTTGTGCTACTGACAATATATTTCAGTTTCCTAAGGTATAGAAAATAGCATAAATCTGTGAAAAGGAGTCAGTTGTATTCGACAACGGGTACACAAGCTCAAATTTTTTTAAAGTAACAACCGACAACTGGGATAAGGGTGGTTATTAACGCTACAAGCAATTCATTGAAATTGCTTTTAAATTCATTACACAAACTGTTTGAACGTGTAACCACGAAGTAACTGCCGACGTATTTATCGGCGCAGCAGCACTTCACGCTCCGGCATTGGTATGTAAAAATTGAAGTTAAATCTAATTACGATAAATTACACCAGATGGCTCCATTGTAATCCTTTTCAAAATATTTATTCTTGTAGTGACTGTCGTATTCGACATTTTCATCCCGGATTAAAGAGAAAATATCGCCATGTTCTCTAATCCATTACAAAAACGGTGTAGTCGAAATACGCCAACCACTATAAGGAATAAGTAGTTATATTCGACTTCTATTAAATTTTGGTCTGTAAGCTAAGAAAAAAAAAATGTAGCGATGTTATTTAATCCACTACGAAAATGTCGTAGTCGTAATACACAACCACGATAAAGGGGGTTAACTTCATTATTCGTAGTCGTTTTTTCCTACATTAAACAAAACTTGCAAACGTTTCCTTTAATCTAGTACAAAATTGTCGTAGAGGAATATGCGAATCTACACACAGAACGATTACTTATCCTTGCCGTGGTGGTGTATTGCGAGTTTCGGCGACATTGCTCTTCAACCTATTGCAAAAACGTCGTAGTGAAAGTCGAAATACTCCACAAGGGTGAAAATCGATTACCGAAATGTATTCGAAGTCCAAATACGCCATCCACAATAAGGCCCATTATCCCATTATCTAATAAATTTAGCATTTTTTGAAAGAAAACCCAACTTCGTTTTAAGAATGTTTTTCTAGTTTAAAAATTATCTATCAAGGTTCAGGGATTCAAAAGGAAATAAGAAAAGTTTAAAAATAACGATTCAAGATTTTATTTTAAATCATGGTTGCAAGTAAACGAAGATATACACAAACGGTTTTATAGATTAATCTTCCTCTTCTTCAGCTGCAGCAGCAGTACCGGTGTTCTTCTTCAAATTCTTCCTCTTCACGCGACCTGGGCGGCCACCACCGAAGGGAGACTTCAATGAGAAATCAATGTGTTTTTGCGAGTCCAAACGAACCACAAAGGAAGGTATATTTACTACCTGTTTACGAACACTAAAAGGAAAGAAAATAATAATAAAAAAAATTAGCAAGGCCATACCCATGCACAATGTTATTTATAAAAGAGGTTTGATTAAGAGTAACTCAGAAGTTCAGCATTATGGTTCTATGTATACCAACTTACTCGGTATTTTTTAGGATGGACCTAAAATAAATTGGTGAGTACCAATACCTAAGACGTTGAGAGCCGGTACAACAAACCCCATACTTCGTTGCACCACTCAGGGTAAATTGTTCGACTCCCAAGTGGTCTTACTGAACATTTTTCATACATTTCAATCCAAAGTCTTCTAGCCTTAAAATGAGCATATATTTACCGAATGTGACGTTGACGGATCAACACACGAGCATGATGGATAGATTTGGCCAATCCCAATTTGAATACTTGAGTTTGCAAACGACGCTCCAAAAAATCTTCAATTTTCAAACCCAAAACGTAATCGAGTTTCATGCGAGACTCGTCTAGGACACCAATACGTACTAACCGACGCAACAAGGCATTACCTAAAAAAAAATGTTTAAACATTACCGAAAAAAATCTTGGAAACATATTGAAAAGAATTTGTGATTACATTCAGTAGTTTTGAATCTTCAAAGCTAAACTCAGACAAGAAGTGTCAGATATAAAATAATACAAATTCATCCCATTAAGGGCCATTTTCACAACTTGCCTTTAGCTAAAGGCAGGATTTTGTCCGTACGATAAATGGCTTTGCATTATAAAACCTTCATTTATTATTTTTTTATCCAATAAATATCACTATTATTGATAATAACAATAAAAAATTTTAATTGTAATAATGCAAAGATATTTATCGGGCAATCAAAATCCTACCTTTACCTAAAGGCAAGTTGTGAAAATGTGCCCAACACTTTCACGTTTGGCATTTATGGTTTCAGTAGACATACCTTGGAACAATCTCTTTTCATCTTTCTCATCCAAAGTCAACAACTCACGGGCAGCTTTACGGATTTTAGCCAAAGCATATTTCACACGCCAGACTTCACGTTTGTTGCGTAGACCATATTCACCAATGATCTTCAATTCTTGGTCCAAACGTGCCTTTTCATAAGGACGACGAGGAGTAACATAAGTCTTAGAAAAGACGGAGGGTATACGTCCGTTCACCATGATGACACCAAATCAGCAGAATCTAAGTTGAAATTTAAAGGTTATATTTTTCATCACTTTTTATTTCAAACATCCTCATTAGATTCTATATTATTACAATACATTTCATAAATACACATAATAAATTTTCATATTTTAACATAATTTATTTAAAACTAAGCAAAATAATTGTATATTTTAGAATGTTTGAGCCACTTTTTACATTATACGTACATTTGGTTTGACGATTTAGCAAAGAAAGAAAGACATTGGTAAAATGTCAATTGACATTTCATTGGTGGAGTGCTGCCACATCACGAGATTTTTATTTTCTTATGTCAGGGCTGGCAGTTGCTCATTTTACTTTATTTTCTTTGCAAATTGAAAGGAATTGAAAGGCAAAACATGATCGTTTTACTTTTACTTTAACGGCAAGTTTTGTATGAAGAACTTTCAGTTAAAAGGGACGTTAAAATCCTTAAGAAGGGTACACACTATAACACGAGTGACGGTTTTGCTAAAATTTTGGCTTGATCGATACTGTGAACACGAATTTCGTCAGTTAACGGTGCAGTGACTTTCGAAAACAGCTGGTTGTTCCGTGCTACTGTTTGTCAGAATATTTGCAATTACCTTTGGTGTTTTTATGTAATTATAACTATCACACGTAGTTTAGCATACGAACTTTAGCCTGATCAAATCATAAATATAGAAACAAATGAAGTTCGAATAGTTCATGCAACCCTGGTCAAAAGTATGTTTATTGAGAACTGTGTTTAGTGAGTATAACAATTTCCTAAAATGGCGGACTAAATGTCAAAAAATAAATCAATAAACAAAGCAAAAGGAAATGAAAAAGGTAAGTTTTTTTTGGTTATCATTCAAATCAAACTTCTACAGTCACATTTGAATTGCGTTTTGCTCCAATAATGCAAAGAGCAATAGTTGCTGCTTTCTAATACTATGGAATTGTCAAGTTTTTGGTTTTCTTTTTTCTTAAGCACTGCTAATTTTAAAGAGTTCGACATTTCTTGTATATACTTGTGAAATTTCTTTTAAAGCCGAATTTGTATCAATTTTTGAAATTTACAAACACGTATTTTCGCGAGACCAATAAAAACAATGTTTTCTCTTTCAGCTGTCAAATGGTAATTGAGTAAGCTAAATTGAGCATGTGTGAACACTAGATTTAATTGCTCAATTAAAATTTAATTGACTCAATTAAAAAACATGTCTGAACACAGTACTGCAAACGACATATGTATATATAGGTACAGTTATGTGGGAAATAATAGGATTAAACATTCATTGTGCCTAAAAACTGATTTAACCAATTACATTGCGCGAACTGGCATGCCATATTGAAAGATTCACAAATTAATAAACAAAAAAAGAATTGTACCGAACACGATCAAATCCCAAAAGGTGCACTGCATCATACAATAGCATATAACACTTTAAACACCCTATCACAAATGCCAACTTCTACAATTCACTACTACTAAACTAGATACACACAGGTCACAAACATTTATTTTTTAGTTAATACATGCCTTTGTGTTGTGTTTGACAGCTAACAGCTGAGCGAATATTGAAAGCAAAATAAAAGTAAAAACGCAGAGTTGCTCAGAAAAGTATCGTTAATCGATACAGTGCAAAACATTTATCGATTTGAAACATTTAGTTTTTGATTTAAGCGCCGCTAGATCAGTTATTTCAAACAGTGTGCACCGTTCGCTACAAACACAAAAAATTCCGATTCACGAAACATGGGAAAAAGTATCATATAAATTAAGTTTTCCTAAAGATTTATCCCCTTTTGAAAATTTCTGTAACTTGAGTCTACACGATCAAGTTCTGCTTTTCAAATTTCAATATACTGAAACTTTTTTCACTAATACTATTTGCTTTCAAATTTCTTTTCCAATTGTGTGTTCAAACTTAAAGGCAAAAACAGTATTAGCGTAAGCACTATTTGGAAATAGTATCAACAATTCCGTCTCTGCTATGAAAGCTTTCTCTTCTTCTTTTTATAAATTTATTCACTTTTATTCAGTCTTGTAGTAATTTATATTCTAGTTGGACTTACTCTTACTTTTTTGTGTATTATAATTAGTTTTGTGCCGTTAAATAGAATTTTAAAAAGTTTCAAGCAAACTGTGTAATATAAATTAAATTTGAGTCTATAATTCTGTGTTTCTTGTGCCGTGTGCGTTCCACCATTTTGATAACCTATTTCTTAAATTGTTGGTTGGGTTCCAGGTATGTAAAATAATTTTGATGCACTTACATATTTAAGTATGTACTAATTAAGTCCTTTTTGTTATATTAAAAAATGTTGCTTGCACTTTGGTAATATTTATGCCCAAAAATTCGTTCTTTATAAAGTTATATACACATAGTTCTTTATATGCATATAGAGTTATGAGAAAGACACCATAGTTCTTAAGGTGCAAATTAAATATATGTATGTATTTATATATGTATGTATGTATGTGTTAAGTGAATGCCTATTTATTCCAGTTATTAAATTTGAATTGTGCGATAGTTATGAATTTCGATGCATAACCGAATCACACCATGATAATTTAAGATTGCTTGGTACTGGAAATACTTACAGGATTACATATAGAATACATATGTACATATGTGTACTCGTATGTATATATGTATGTATATATGTGTAAGTTGGCCAACTTTTCTCAGAGGACACTATCATCAACGACTATCATAAGTACATAACTTAGGAAAATTTCGATATTTGTCATGCACGATATTTGTCGATTACACGTCATTTTAAGACAATCAAACCGAAACCTTACTCAAAGACTCGGTAAAAGAAAAACTACTCAACTGGTCATGCATCAAACTGGTTGGTGGGTAGTGTCCGCAAGCTAGTTTTGCAACGTTCAATGTAAAATTGTGTATAATTAGGTTAGTGAAAATGTTATAGAAAATAAGTGAAATTTATTTGCTGGTGGTTAAGCGATGTCTATATGCATTTCATTGTTCAGTTCTTCAGGGGTAAGGAAATATGTACAATGTACATATGAGCGAAGCTGTCGCTTTTGTTGTCATGTTTGAACTTAGATGCCATTTGTTGGAATATGTACTTATGTACATATGTCTTCAATGATCTGGGGTCTAGTCTGTATTTCGATACGAAAGAAAATGCATTTGTATCTGTATGTTATTAAGATTACAATTCCAGTTTCGGGTTTGATGGGCGCATAAACTTAAAAATTTGTACAATTAAAAATATAAAATTTTGGATAAATGAATGTAATTAATTTCATACAAGTGATAAGAACGAGCGAATTTGTTCTGTAAAAAATTAACTTTTTTGAATTTAATAATTAAGGCGCATTAGAATTGTTCTAATTGCTTTTTTGTAACCCTTAAACCACTTTTAAAGTTTTTGCTTATTTCTGGTATTAAAGTTGAGTTTTTGACTTAAGTATGTTCTGAGACCTATAGTAGAACTTTTCGCAGAATATTTCAACTTCATACATCCCTGTTTTAAAGGTGATTTTTGTTAAAAAAAAAAAAAAATTGCAAAACAGACTCCTTTCCAGTAGAGTTAGAGGTTTAATGTATGCCAAAAAATGTTGGTTGTAATGTTCTGAACAAATGTTCTGAAGACACACAGCAAAAAACAAGAAAATCAAAAAGAAATTAATTACAAATATTACATGAAATAAATTACAAAATTTATTCTAAGATTGTTCGTGTTATAAAAATATTGTATCAAGTACCAATAATTAAGAGTTGAATAATCAAAACTTTATAAATTTTTCAGCACTATGTGGAGTTGGAGTCAGTTGTTTATATAATCTTAGTCCCGGTTCACACACTTCAACTTTCGATTTTGACGATTAATGTTTTGGTTTTTTGGCGACCTTTTTTACTTTTGGTGTTTTTTTGTTTGTTTTTCAGCGATTTATTTTATTTTTGGCGATATTTTTCCTTCAAGCGCTTTTTTCATTTTGGCGATTTTTCGTGTCGTCAATTTTGTAATTTTGGGATTTACAGTTTCCAAGATACACAAAGTTTTAAAAATTACATTAACTGAAAGAATACCCTTTAATTTTGTTTTCTAAATTTAAAAATTTCAGTGTTAAGGCTTCACAAGTCTTTGCTATCTGTTGTTGTTCTGTGCTGTGCCGTTCTGCTTCTAAATCTTGATAGTTACTTCTTCTGTAATAACTTATCAGCTGTTTCTGAGCAGAACGGTCACACTTTTTCACTAAAATGTTGATTCTTGCATCGTCCATTGTTATGTTTCAATATAATTTTATGTTTTTCTTTCCAAAATTAAATTTTTTAAATTCTAAACGCATAATCACAATTTATTTCAAAATATTTTTATTTAATTTATGCTGTCACTTACATTTACTTAACAATTTTTTGATTTTCACAGCTTGAACCGAAACAGAACAGAACAGAACGAAACGGAAAAACTAACGACTTGTATTAGATTTCTATAAACAAAAAAAAAGAGTCAGCAGATTCGTAACAGAACAGAAAGTAAAAACTAGTTCTGCCTTTAATTGGTGTAGTCTGCATATCAAAACTTTTCATTGCACGCCTGAGAATACCCTTTAATTGTCAACTCTCATACATTTGTTATTGTGGCTCTTACGATTGTCGAGAAAACAGACTGTGACAGACAGCCAGACGGCGGACGGACATCGTAGCGAAAACAATAGGCTTCCTCTTCACCTTTTTTGGTGTACGGAATCCTAAAAACAAAATGAGCGGTGTTAAGTTATTAGGTGTGTTCATTTGCTAAAAATTGCTACGAACTTGTAACAATTGCTACGGGAAAGTGTTCCTTAGCCCAAAAAGTTTGCAAGGAGAGAGAGTCAAACGAGAGTATTCAATTGAAATCAGATTTTATTATTTAATTTTAATTATTATTGTTCGAACTTCATTTGTTCCTATATATATGATTTGATCAGGCTAAAGTTCGTATCGCTTTGATGCCAAATTACATGTGATAATAATCAGATTTGATGAAGTTATTTCGATCTAACGGTGAGTATCCTTAGCAGATTTTAGATTTCCATGTCAACACAAACCGCATAAGCGTTGATGTGATGTTGACGTCGGCTGTATGTGACAGCGACTCCAAAATGACATTGATGACGACAATAGCTTGCATGGTGAGGACGCTAAACACGTCCACTGAACAATAATTAGTGGTGACCTTTTACAATATAATAGTGGAAAAGAAATTAAGATTAAGCATTTTTCACTGTGATCTTTATTTACCAAATTACTGATCAAATGAGAGAAAATTGCATTTACAACAATTACATTTATCTTAAAATTCTAATTTAATAAAGATTGTTAATTTTTTTGAAAGTAGAATTTAAGGTCTAAAACTGCTTTACTGCGAACGTACGCCAGTACATGGAACATGTAGTCTCCACTTGGTACAGGAAAATTAGCAAACATTGCATCTGTCAGAACCATGTCTTGCACAATCATATCATGCTAAAAGAATTGAATTGACAAATTTGTAATATCTCAAGTCTCAACGTTCCAAACGATACGAGTGTATCAGCAGATTTGTTATTTATCTCTTGTAACATCATTCAAGTAAATGATTTTAAATGATTCATTTGTAGTAAACTTATTAAAACTTACATTGAAGGGACAGGTATGATTTATATTCGTGTGGTTAAGAAATGCATCAGCTGCAAGTTTAACGACGGGATATTTCTTTTTATTTTTCATAAAAAGGCAAAAATCTGCCGTAACATTGTATAAGAAGGGCCGGTAACCGTTGGCTCTTTTAAAAACTGTCATTCGTATCTGTAGTTGAGGATTGTATTATTAAAAAGCAGTTAATATTTTTTTTACAAGGACACTTACCGTTGCCTCGGTTAAAGGCTTTTGCAATAACTGCATATACAAATTGAGAGCTACTACACCGCGACCTTTTAATTTAAGTTCACATTTCGAAACGTTGAACAATGTCGGATCCAATGCTTCACATTTAAAGTTTGTAAATTTAACTGCGGCCAAAGTTAAGGCCACAAAAATAGAGAAGATCAAAACTACACTCTTACAATACATTTTGCTGACTGGATGGTTGACAGAATTTATACTATATATGTATATAGACACACATGTATGTAAATGCATATATGTATGTATGTATATGTCCACATAATGAACCGATTTAATATGTTTTGTTTGGTTTTGTTATATTAACCATATATAATTAATTTGAGCTACATAAATTAAGCCATCAATTAATCAGTCAAGGTTAATGAAATTAGTATTTGCTATTTATTTGCTTCATGTATTTAATTATTTTATTTAACAAAATGTAATACAAGCCTAAAAGGCTAAAAATAATTGCACAATGAAGTTTGGTTGTAACGAACGTAGAAATAGGTTAAGTTAGATTAAAAATAGCAGTCAGAGGGACATACACTGAAAGGAAAATCGTTCATGCAGATAATGAAACTGTTCTACATTATATTAATGAAACTTTTCATTAATACAATGAGCCATCACATTGTATACATGAAATCTTTCAATCTCTGCTCTTCATGTGTTCTTCATAGTTCATTCAATTCACGAATTTTCTTTTTACCAAATTTGTGGCAAATATATGTAAGTAAGTTCCACAAATTTTGTCTACTTAAGGCCGTGATACACTACCCTACACGATCGTGCGATTTTTGAGAAAGTACAGCCCTGGTATGATGGAGTCTATGAACATTTTCAAAAGACAAAAACAATTCATCAGATCAGGGTTGTATTTTTTCGTAGATCGCGCGATTGTGTAGGATAGTGAATCATGGCCTTTACTGTATACAGTTTGTCAAACATAAATAAATAAGTTATTTTGCTCAAAAATATTTTCTATTTCTTATTTTTCTAATCAAAATTGTATGGCCAAACACGTTAAGACCATGTTCAAATTTTGCCACTTATGCTAACTTCATGCCAATTTTTGATTATACATAAGGCCACAAGTCTCGGGTGGACAGTGGGTGAGGTTGACAGTTGGAGGAGAGGATTGGCTGTACATACAAATGTAACATTTGTATTCGCATTACTTTCCCATTGGTCCTCCTAATCGATCAGGTATGCTCGTCAGTAAACATGAGTTGAAGATAAGCTCAGCTGTTGCATAATTAACTGCTATTTTTTACTTTTTCTTTTTTTAATATGCCTTTTATATGTATTGCGTTATTCGCTGGTAACTACATATATACTAGAGTTGTGCAGCTAATGAACGAACTAGTTCAATTGAACGATTCACTTCACTGAGCGCTGTGAGCCGTTCAATTCACTGAGCGCTTTCAGCTCACTGCTGAGTGGTTTCTAGATTTGTATCGAACTCTTTCAGCAGCTAGTTTTAGACACAAACCTTTAATCAAACGCATGTAATTTAAATTGGTTATAGGTTTGTGTCTAAAACGACCTGATGAAAGAGTTCCATATATGTAGGTCTTGCGCTTTTTTTTTTACCAAATTTTTTGTATCGCACAAGTATAGGGTGTTTTTTTAGAGGTATAGAACTTCGAATTGAAATAAAACACAAGATAATCGTTTTAATGTCCATCAATTTGGCTTTATTGGAAGGATAATTTTATGCCATTAACGTTTAAATATGATTTCGGGCATGTGGCCGCCGCGGCTGGCTCGAATAAAGCCAATTCTACAGGTCCAATTTTCAACCACTTTTTCGAGCATATGGGGCCGTATGTTGGCAATAACGCCACGAATGTTGGCTTCCAAGTCCCCTAACGTTTCTGGTTTGTTGGCGTAGACGAGCGACTTCAGCGGATGCGTATTATCACATAGAGTAAACGTAGTGCGAAAACGATCCATGGTTAACCGAATTAATTGCTCTGATGGACGATTATGTCGACCATAAAATGGACGGAGCTTGCGGTAAACTTCGCGAACTGAACCATTATTTTCGAAATAAATTTGCACGATTTGCAAGCGTTGTTCTTTTGTCAACCTGTTCATGATGAAATGGCAAACCAAACTAAATATTAATCACTTGACAGCTGACAAAATGGCCGCCAGTTAAAAAAGTGATGCCAACTTAAAGTTCTATACCTCAATAAAAAACGCCCTATACATCAACAAAATAATTGATGTATTGTGATAATATTAAAATATCTGAAATACTAAACAATTTTAATTTTTTTATTAACTAATTCCGCTCATTAAACTATTTTTGTTTTATTTATTTTTTATACTTCGTCTGCCTTGTTTTGTAATGTATGACCACACACACACGCTGTATAAATCTGTCACTATTTATGTTTTTGTTTTCGCATAAAGAGAGAATGCTTGACAAAATTTTTCACTACAAATGAACTGAGCTAATGAGCCAACCGAATGATGAAATACTTCAGTAAAGTGAGCTGAGCTGAGAAGAGCGGTCACTCAAAAGTGCTGATAAGCATAACTCTAATATATACTTAAGTACGGTAAACAGAAGCTTAGAAGAAGTGCGGCTGCTACGAAGACCGCATACTAGTGTTTGAAGAGTTTTCTTCTCGAGAAATCAATAAAAAAGTAATTAATTGTGATCAAGGCACATTACCAGGGAAACCGCAAATATGCAATTGTCTGACGTATCAATGCGGAAATAAGATATTTATCCGTTTCAGAGCTTTTTATGAATTTTGGCATCAATTTGTTAGTGCATATTTTGCATATTTTACCCTTTAAGGCACGTTTTAGCATATTTCAGTCTAAAGGCTGGTGCTCTGTTCAAAGTTGTGAAAAATTTTCAGCACCATTGATTATTTCGCGTGAAAAATTTGACATGTACTAAATGTAGCCCAACTCGCGGTTTTTTTTATAAATTTCTTGCTTTTATTGCTTGAAAGTATGCAACATTGTTAAAATTCCGTGCGAAAAAAGCACTGCTCATGTTGTTTCGCAGCTAAACTAAAATGATGCCAGACTAAGTTTGCATGGAAAGACATGATTTTACGTGTTTTTCACAACAAGAACAGAGTACTACTTTTGCGAATTTATTTCACAAATATTTCACACCAAATACTTTTATTGGGTGTTTTTTATTGAGGTATAGAACTTTAAGTTGGCATCACTTTTTTAACTGGCGGCCATTTTGTCAGCTGTCAAGTGATTAATATTTAGTTTGGTTTGCCATTTCATCATGAACAGGTTGACAAAAGAACAACGCTTGCAAATCGTGCAAATTTATTTCGAAAATAATGGTTCAGTTCGCGAAGTTTACCGCAAGCTCCGTCCATTTTATGGTCGACATAATCGTCCATCAGAGCAATTATGGAATGGACCTGTCAATTGGCCACCAAGATCGTGTGATTTGACACCATTGGATTATTTTCTTTGGGGATATGTGAAGTCGCTCGTCTACGCCAACAAACCAGAAATGTTAGGGGACTTGGAAGCCAACATTCGTGGCGTTATTGCCAACATACGGCCCCATATGCTCGAAAAAGTGGTCGAAAATTGGACCTGTAGAATTGGCTTTATTCGAGCCAGCCGCGGCGGCCACATGCCCGAAATCATATTTAAACGTTAATGGCATAAAATTATCCTTCCAATAAAGCCAAATTGATGGACATTAAAACGATTTTCTTGTGTTTTATTTCAATTCGAAGTTCTATACCTCTAAAAAACACCCTGTACAATCTTATCATCTATTGGTTCCATTGGTCCAATGGTTTGTTTATGCAAAAACTGCAAAACAACACTTTGCGCTATGGAGTAAATATTCTTCCACGGATATGACGATATCAAATTATTAAACTATTACATTTTGCTTGGCCTACTTGAGGCTACGACATGTATGTATGTCTGGCTCATCGGGGTCAAAACCAGGGAAAAACGAGGCAAAATCCACAAAAAGCTTCACAACTGTCCCTGAGTTGTTCCTAGAGGGACTATAACTAGCCCCAGAGTGTTTCTGTTGCGCCAACATCTGTTCAGGGTGGCGTTGGCTGAAGTAGTTAGCACGTTGACTACAAAACCTAAGGTCCTGGGTTCGAGCCCGGTCTCCGACAGTCATTAAAACTAACAACACCACGCATTTTTCTGATGTGCATTAGTTCCTTTGTATCAGTTGTTCTGGGAAAAAGTTCTAGTGATGCAGGCATAAGGCACTGGTCACTAAAAACTACACCGGCTACATCAGATACTAATCCTAATGTAACATCAGAGCGCCCTCCTCCGTTGTGTAGCAGAATCATTGCCAAAAAAAAATAACCAATAAAATGGCTACTAAGCACAGCTTCAAAAATTTAATACGCCTCATTTAACACCAGAAATCGCTGCAACACTGCATTATCAAAAATGCGTGCAAAAAAAAAGCAGAATTGTAAGAAAATGAAGCTTTCCTCCATCTCCATCTTCTCTTCAACTAACAGGTAGCACAAAGGGATCATTGTATTGGACCCAAGTGAGCTGGACTCTAAATTTCACCCTTCCTTACCAGCAGCCTGCTAACCTAACCTAACCTATCTGTTCACAACACACCTAGCCTCCATTTTCAATCATTAGGGTATCCCCATATAAAAGTGTTTAATTTCTAAAAAATGTTTTATTAGGAATATAAAACCCACTGTCCCTGATTTGCTCCTAGAGGGGCAAATCTTAAGAACGACCAAATTTTATTGAATTGTTGGATTACAACTAGATTTTTATTTCCAAATAATCCAATTTATATTATTTTTAAGAGCATATTTTTTGAGTTTTTAGTGCATATTTTTAAGTTTTTAGTGCATATTGAATGCGCATAAAACACCTTTTTTGGAATACATGTCTGGTTTCCCTGCACATTATAAAAGGTCTACGCAAGCCGAACTTAATACAACAACCAAACTTTGTTTTCAGTATTTGTCAAAAAGTTTATGAAATTCACCCTCGTACACAAATAATTTGGCAGGTATCTGTGAACTGTCCTCTTGCCTGGACCTCATTCATAGGCCTTAATTGTGATTTTTATTTTTTAAACTTTAACAGCCGTATCAAAAAAAAAATTATAATAATTTGAGCTTGAAGTGTACCTTAAAACAAAATTTCCATAACAGTCTTGACAAAACAAATATTTTTTTTGGGTACGGCCGTAATTTTATAATTGCAATTTAATAAAAAATTTTAATTTATTTGAAAATATACTTTGATGTCAGACACTGAGCGATTGTAAAAGTAGACCACTATTTGTACCATATACTCTCCACTTGGCGCTGGGAAATTAGCAAACATGGACTCTGTCAAAACCAGGTTGTGGACAATAATGTCGTGCTAAAAGAATTGAATTAAAAAATTTATCGATAAAAATTTTTGACAGATTTGTAGCAAATTTATTAAAACTTACATTGTAGGGACAGGTGTGGTTTACATTAGAGTCCTTAAGAAATGCGTCAGCAACAATTTTGATGATCGGATATTTCTTTTTATTTTTCATAAAAAGGCAAAAATCTGTGGTAACATTATATAAGAAGGGCCGGTAACCGTTGGCTCTTTTAAAAACTGTCATTCGTAGCTGCAGTTTAGAATTGCACGAGTATGATTAAAAAGGCATCAATATTTTCCTACAAGGACACTACTTACCGTTCCCTGGGTGACAGGCTTTTGCAATAACTGCAAATAAAAATCTAAGGCCACTACACCGCGTCCTTTTAATTTGAGTTCACATTTCGAAACGTTGCAAAATTTCGAATCCAATACTTTACATTTCAAGTTTGTAAATTTAACTGCGGCCAAAGTTAAGGCCACAAAAATAGAGAAGATCAAAACTAAACTCTTACAATGCATTTTGCTGACTGGATGGTTCAACGGGCTTTCCTTTTATACCACATAAAATCTGCCGAAAGAATATGGAAATGAAATGAAATAAAATAAAAACGTTAATTAAATGAAATAATAAAGCGTTTTTTTAATTAATTGCGAGTGAAATTAAAAATCAATTATTTGCTAAAAACTAAATGAAAATCTACATTAATGGATCATAATCATTTGGTTGCCATTGAAGCCGGATCTTGTTGTTGTTGTTTGGTCTTTCCAATTCTATTAGAAGAGTTGTACATATGTAGATAAGAGTCAACAAACTTTGTACCTTTGTACCTTTCTACAAAATAAAAAAGAGTGGGTCTTAGGACACCCGGTTGTAGCTATGCTGCTTGGTTATATAAAACAAACGTAATGTGCTAAATAACAATGCAATAAAATTATATTATATGATGATGTCAAGTTCCCTGTAAATATTTCAAAAAGTTTCCATTTATTTCTCATTACACTGTGGAACAAATTCAGGTCAGCAAAAGTTAGGTCGATTCTGAGAGCGAGGGGTGAAAATAGAGGCTAAATTAGAAGACCCGTATCGCGGCGCTTGTTTACGTTAGTTCGAATTTTTTTTAATCGCAAAGTTCGAAGATCGATTAACAAGAAAATTCGAACTAACATAAACAAACGCAGCGATACGGGTCTTCTAATTTAGCCTCTATTTTCACCCCTCGCTCTCAGAATCGACCTAACTTTTGCTGACCTGAACTTGTTCCACAGTGTTATTTTCTTTTCTAGCGGCGCACGATTAAATTAATATATTGCTTGTGGCCGGCGGCGGCTGTTTGCCAGTTTACAGCCGATCGGCTGTGTTCTCTGATTTGTGCTCATGTGCAAAAACAAAACAAAAATAAATTGAGCAGTCGTTCTCATTGTTTTTGTTTCACTTACTTCAAAGAACTAAACAAAACAAAATCAAACAATTTGTTTCGTTTATTTTCGTACTTTGCTTTTAAGTACAATGAAATCAAAACAAAAATAAATTTATAACTGTAATAAATATATAACTGTAATATTTTTGTTACGAAGATCCTAACTCCTGTATCGCCCCATAAATAGCATAGCTACAAAAAAAAAGTTAAATATTTTATTAATTACTAGCTAAATTATTTCTAGGGAATTTCTAGGGTAGAAAATAATAACTAACTAATGATAAGTGTGTAAGGATGTGGTGTATGGGTGATAGAGGCAGGGAGCCAAAAAGCTGGCTAAAAAGGCAAAAATGAAATCTTAAGAACTAAATACGCAGCTCGATAGACAACAAAATTTTACATCATATTTTAAATTTTGAAGACTTTCGGTTGTGATTTGTAGCTCTGAGATACTGCTAAAGTCAGGAAAATGAAGAAAATTAAGAGTTTTCAATGTTTTTTTTTTCGGTTTCAACATGTTTATATGATTTTATTTTTGTGCGGGTAAACGAATAAAGATATTACATTGATTTGCTTTTTCGATAAAAGATTTGGTCAAAACCTATTTTTAGTATTAAAACAAAAAAAAAATATCTTTAATATATTAATGTTGAAACAATTCGTTTAAAAATTAAAAAGAGAAAACAAAGAAGGATTTTAGTAGCTACATTTAGAATTATATTTTATACCACAATAAAATTTAGAATCTTTAATTTTAGACGCAAGAAAAAAGTTTGCGCAAATTTGCGCCATTTTTATGATTTTTTTTTGAAGATTTCACCTGTTTTCTGTTTTTGCTTATCTTGCAGGGATTAAATTTGAGTAAGAAACCTTTTTGTCAGTCATAAAATGAGGGTTGGGGGGATACTTCCCCCTGACCATAAAAGCTGAAAAGTTTAATTTTTATGATATTAAGGCAAAAGTAGTAAAATTTTTTAATATTTACATTATTTTTGCACATAATATTTTTGACACCGCCCACAAAATGGCTTCGAATTTTCGCCGAAGTTAAAAGTTGCATTTGTTAAACAAAAGTATGGGAAAAGTTAAAAAAAAATTAACTTTTCAGAGGTAGGATTAGTTCCTCTGAGGGAAACTTTTTTCCCCTTTCTCCGATTATTCCCATTTTCAAGGTTTAACAGCCTTGGACTATACGACATCTTTCTGTTAAGTTTCATTGATCTAAAAAAAGTAATGGCCAGCTTTTTGGTTCAAATACTCCTCTGAGCGGTTGTTTTAAATTTATTATAATTTATACTAATACTAGCTTAACCCGGTGCGCTTTGCTACCCCCTTATTTAACAAAAAACCCCTTTTCCATAACTAAAAAAAATTGGTTCACAAATAACAAAGTTATTTGATATTAAAAAAAATGGTCTACAAATAACAAAGTTATTTGATATTAAATTTTTAGAACGGGCAGTTTGCCTCTTCCCCCAACAATTTCCATTAGTGGATTTTTCCATATGCAAAAAGAATTTTGAAAATTGGTCCACAAAGAACAAAGCAATGCGATAATCCCTTTTTTTGGCGGGCACATTTTGCCCCCTCCTCATTAAAAAAAAATTTGCATACCTCTTCCATTCGCAAAACGCAATTTGAAAATTGGTATACAAATGAAGTTATTCACTCACACTCTCCACGTTCCCAATTTCCAAAAAAAAATTAGTGGACCTCATCATATACAAAAAGAATTTTGAAAATTATATAATTATAAATATTGTTAAATACTATGTGGAATGAGTAAAATAATTAAAAAAGTGGGCGTGAAAATTTCAGGAATATCGGTCCAGAGGTCTGGTCTTCTATAAGGTACAAACAAACAAAAAAAAAAAAAAACAAACGCACATTCCGTTTTAATTGTTTTCAAATTAACTCAAGATATAAGATTTGTATAATTACCTTGTATAATTACTTATGGGGCGGGTGCCCCTTCCCCTGGTCATATTCTGTCAATGCAGTGAAAAGAGTCCATACTAAATTTGAAGACTCTTGCTATTGTAGCTTTCAAGATATAAGATTATTGTTAATTGCTTTGTTTGGGGGGCGGAGCCCCTTGCTCTCAAAAGAGTGTATACCAAATTTTAATAATCTGACTTCCATAGCTTACAGGATATAAGATATTTCGTTCGTTTACGAGCTATTCCCAGACCTGCCGAATACACATACAAAAATTTCAGAACAATTGGTCAAGCCGTGTCAGAGGAACTCAATTACAATTATTTTATATTTATTATTATTATTATTATTATTATCTTTATTTACCTCCTCTAAGGGTTTATACAATAATATTTGTCGGTTACAATGTAACAAGACTTAATATTAGATAACATCATATACACAATATATTCTAAGATACTCTTATAACTATTATATTGCACATATAAATGGAATATATATATATATGTATGTATGTTGGATTTGATTTAAATCATTTTTACAGCTCATGATATATTTCTATATCGAAGTACCCATAAATGTTCGTACTATAGTCGTTGTCGCCAGGATCACAGCTCTCTGTACAGTCACCATCTTGTGTCTTATACCAAGAGTTACCAAGTTTCCTTCCAAAGATTTTGGGATGGTTCCTGTGGTGGAAATGATTATTGGAATTATCTTAACCTCGTCGATATGCCATAAGTGTTTTATTTCTTCAGCTACTTTCTTTTTTTCTCCATGTAGTAGTCTAAAATATTGTGGTCATTTGGTATGCCTATGTCTATGATGAATGTTTTGCGATTTGCCGTATCCACATATATAATATCTGGTCTATTGCATGCGACAGTTCTATCTGTAAAGACTGTCCTATCCCAGTATATTTTGTGCCTTACATTTTCCAATATCACTTCTGGTATGTATTTATAATATGGCTTTTCGTTTTCCAGGAGTTTAGCCTTTATCCCTATGGCCTGATGTACAATTCTAGCCACCATGTTGTGCCTTTGTAGATATTCGGTACCTGCTAGGCTTGCGCAAGCCCCTGTTATGTGTTGTATTGTTTCTGCTTTCTGCCTGCATCGTCTGCAACTGTCATCTTGGAGTCCATTTTTGATAACATACTTTAAGTAGTTTTTCGTTGAAATTACCTGGTCTTGTATTGCAACCATAAATCCTTCGGTCTCCGCAAATATATTGCCATGGGTCAGCCACATATTTGTGGCTCTCATAGCAATATGAGACTGATCTAGCATATTTGGGTAACGTCCATGAATCGTTTTATCTTTCCACAACTGTTTTAATTGATTTCTTCTACTTGTTCTTTCACTGTTGGTCTCAGGGATCTGTAATTGTAGGGGCGTGTAATAGTCGTCTGCACTGTTAATTGCCTCATGAAGTTCGCTTTCCTGTTGCATAAAATATTGTTTGAGGTTTTTCACTTGATTTTGGCAAAGTTCTGTTATGGCCAAAATACCGCGGCCAGCTATATTCCGTGGAAGGTAAATTCGCTCAATTGCGGATCGTGGATCGTAAATAGTTTGCGGGTAGCCGACCATTTAATAATTCCAAATGTGAATGAGAGCACGGGTATTGCATAAGCATTTATTGCTTTTGCCATATTTCTTCCACTAAGGCATGATTTGAGAACATCTCTAACTCTCTGTTTGTATATATATCTGTGACACTTTGTTTATCACATCTTTATGGTGTATTCTTCTCCCTTGCACCAATCCAAGGTATTTGTAGCTGTCGCGTTCACTCATACTTTCTATTAAGCCCTCACTCAGTTCAAATCCTTTATTAAGTATCTTTCCAGCCACCACACTGAGCCTCTTGCATTTGTCCAACCCAAATGACATTTTAATATCTGTTGTAAATTGTTCCGTTAAGTTCAAAAGGTAATTTATGTGTGTCTCCCTTGACCCGTACAGCTTTATGTCATCCATGTACAGGAGGTGGCTAATTTTGTGTTGCGTGTCTTCCCCTTTTATTAAAAAACCATACTTTGTCTGATTTATTATTGATGATAACGGGTTAACTGCCATGCAGAACCATAACGGACTTAAGCTGTCCCCCTGCAGAATTCCATATCTGATTGGTATTTGATTGGATGATACCATATCATTTCCTTGGCTCATATAAAGCGTAACTCTCCAAGATCGCATTAAGGAACTTACTAGACTGATGATTTTGTTAGATACTTTATATGTATATTCGTAGTATCTCAATTAGCCATGTATGTGGTACACTGTCAAAAGCTTTTTTATAGTCTATATATGCAGTAAAGATATTTCTCTTTCTCTGGTAGGCCTCTTCCATTATAACTGAGTCTATAATCAATTGTTCTTTACATCCCTGAGATCTCTTAATACATCCCTTTTGTTCAATAGATAATATTCTGTGATTCTCAAGGTGTGTATATATCTTCTGTGCTATACAGGCAGTTAAGAGCTTATATACAGTACATAAGCAGGTAATGGGGCGATATTTTGATGGATCAGTTGTATTTCCTTTACTATTATTATTATTATTATTATTATTATTATTATTATCATTATTCTTATTTTATTAAAATTATTTGTTGCTGGTTAAGCACGTCTATATGCATTTCTTTGCTGCTAAAGGCTAGGACTCGCTATCCTATACAATCTTATGCCCTTTGAAAAAATGCAACCCTGATGTAATCAATTTTTATTGTCTTTTCAAAATTTCCATAAACTCCATCAAACCAGGCTTGTATTTTATGAAAAGTCGTACGATTGTGTAGGATGACGAATCCTAGCCCAAGCAACACTTCCCTACACTTCAAGCACAATTCAAAAAAGCTTACAAAAGCCCTATGTTTATAGAAAAACTCTCAGTACATAATTGCGAATTACAAAACTATGTACATACAATCATAGTTGGCTAAGAAACTTTTTCCAAAATGAACAAACGATATTATTCAGCATGTTGTTCTTGGTTTAGCTGAATAATATATTCTTTGTTGCTTTTTGAAAAGCGTTCTTAGCCTGCTATGATTACAGTTTTGTAATTCTCAATAATTTATTGAGTTTTTCTATAAGCATTGGGGGTTTGATAAGCTTTTTTGAATTGTGGTTAAAGTCTACTGAAGTATTGCTTAGCAACGAAATGCCTCTGAACGTGCTAAGACAACAACAAATAATTTTATTTTCGTATAAAAAATATACTGAATAAAATAATTCAAATCGCTTAGAACTTATGATGTTTTTTGAAAATAAACTTTAAAATCAAGTGCTGGGAACTTATGAATATAAATCACTATATGTATCATGTAATCCCCGGCTGGCAAAGGCAAATGGATGAACGTCGAATCCTTCAAAACGAAGTTGTGCAAAATAAGATCATGCTAGAAGAAAGAATTGAATAAAAAAATTTACAATGGTATTTTCAAATCTATTGATAGCGTATAATACTAATGAGCGTAGGGGCACTTCCACAGTCACGTTACGTAGTTGTACGAGTAAGTGTTCCGTGACCAAACAATTAAGCTTGTAATTAGGAGCCATCCTGTTCGATTTGTTCATATATTTTACTAAATGTACAAATGCTTACGCTCTACAGCAACAGTAAACGTTTTTCTTTGAAAAAGAGTTTGCGTCACCAAAAAACGTATATGTGACGCGCAAAATAGAAAGGGACCTAAGGGTAAAAACAGGTTTTGTTCAGGAGAGCCATTTTAAAGATTTAAATACGTGTATCTTTGGTGTACCATCACATCATAAAACGCGCATATCTCTGGGAGGGAACACTTTTGGGGCATGGGATCGATCGGTCTCATTCGATGCTCTGATGTTGTCCACATCTGATGTTGTCCACGCGCACAATAGAAAGGGACTTAAGGGTAAAAACAGGTTTTGTTCAGGAGAGCCATTTTAAAGATTTAAATACGTGTATCTTTGGTGTACCATCACATCATAAAACGCGCATATCTCTGGGAGGGAACACTTTTGGGGCATGGGATCGATCGGTCTCATTCGATGCTCTGATGTTGTCCACATCAAAAAAAAAAAAAAAAAGTGAAAATTGATTATTTTACCCTTAGGTCCCTTTCTCTATGCGCTGTCACATATATATAAACATTCAAGTGGTCTGCTAAGTATTTGATTAAACTTACATCAAAGGGACATGTATGATTTATATTCGTGTAGTTAATGATTATGTCAGCAGCAAATTTGATGACTGGATATTTCTTTCTGTTCCTCATGAAATCGCAAAAATTAACCGTAATATTGTATAAAAAGGGTCGATAACCATTGGATCTTTTCAGAAAGGCTGCTTTTAGCTATAGTTTAGAAATTTATGATTAAAAACAGGACCAACTACATAAGTACGAGTATATTTAATTTTTTTAGAACGTTACTTACCCACGAATTGGTGACAGGCTTTTTCACCAGCTGAAAATTAAGTTCCACAGCTATTAAACCGCGTCCTATTACTTCGAGATGGCACTGGGCAACCTTGAGCAATGTCGAGTTCAATTCTTCACATTTAATGTTTGTAAATTTAACTGCGCCCAATGTTAAGCTCACACAAATGGAACAGATTACAACTAAACTCTTACAAAACATTTTGTTGACTGCTTGGTTTATGCCCCTTTTTTATATTTATTACATGTATGTACTCGTATTAACATACAAGCAAGTGATGTAACGAATGTCAATTTATATTTTAGATATTCGCGAATACGAATACGAGTGCGATTAACAAATGGGAAAATTAAATTTAAAATTTTGAGATATATCCAGTGCGAGACAAATATACTCCTATGTAAATGAATCTATACAAATTTAGAATTTATGTATGTGGTCTGAGCTGTTATTCTTAACATATCAATTTATGCTGCGAAACTTTTGTTGAAGATTTTTGGCTTGTCATGTTTGTATGTTGTGATTCTCAATTATGTTTTGAGAGTTTTTTTTTTGGGAATTGTTACAATTTAAGCTTAACATTTGTTAACTTACTGATAATCCCAAATTATTATTTAACGTATTCAGTAAAATATTTTTTTTATATCAAAAATACATTGAAATTGATTATTGAGGGGTTGTTGCTAATGCAGATCATGAGGGAACCTTTAGCCAGAAATTTCTTACAACAACTAGAGTTATTATGTTAAACTTTCATTTAAACAAATGAGAAGCTCAACAAATATGAAAGTTGAAACAAGAACTCAATAATAAACATGTTTTTTGTTAATTTAATTATTATTATTCGAACTGCATTTGTTTCTATATTTTAATGAATTGAACAGGCTAATGTTCGTATCGCCTTTTAAGCCAAATTACATGTGATGATTATTAATGAACAAATAACATCAAAGTTAGTTAGTTAAATTAACTAACATGTGCAGAATTAGTAATGAAAAACGACAATGGTAAGACTGTTGTAAATTTAGAGATGGTAAATTTGGGCCTTCATTACAAAACACATTTCAGCAAATTGAAATACGATGAATCAAACCAATTCACATATTCCATTTGCAAGAAAGTTTCGTATACATATAAGGCAGAAATCTACATCAACTGACACCACACACAGTGGACCAAACACAGAAGAACGCTGATGATGAAGGTTTAGTGGCCTTCGAAAACGGCTGGCTGTTCCGTTCAACTATGTGTTGTCAGCATATTTACAACTAACTTTGATGTTATTTGTTCATTGATAATTATCACATGTTTTTTATTTTTTTACTTTACCATCGCTACATTGGTTGACCTTTTTTCAGTTCGAATTGTAGTTGTAAGAAGTATGTAAAGAAAATAAATGTAAGAAAAAACAATAGCAATTTATTGCTTTCGCAAGAATAGAGTGTTGCCACACAAGTATTTTTGACCGGTTGCAATCAAGTTAATAATTAATGCTTTTTTTTTTGCGATTTCTTTTGGAATAAAAACTTTACTTGGCCTTAGATCTAATAAATTCTAAATTTGTATTTAGATCCCTTTAAGTAGATAATATGGTTTGCGCAAAAAAGTAAAATCTTTTACACAAATACATAGAAATAGTTTTAAAAAAATCAAGTTTAGAAGTGATCTCCGGAAAAACTGCTAAATTAGACTTAAGACTTACATGCTGTTTCCATAACTCTCTCAGGCGACTCGTCCTTTTTAGCTTGTCTACCCGCTCTCGATAACAATTTTGTGCTATTGACAGTTTTTTTTCTGTAACCTATGGTCTAGAAAATGAGCCTGTTAATGGGTAGACAATCCCCACTTTTTTTTTTGTATTGCATTGACGTAACGTCGATGTTGACAACTGGAATAAGGGTGCATATTTTTTTGTTTAATTAACTATTTGTTTTCTTCGAACTTTTTATAAATTAACCAACAAACTTTAAAGAAATATTGGATGAAATAACGAAAAATATTGTTAACTAGCATTTTCCAGCGACTTTGTTCCCATCCTTTGACTTTAAACTTCATTCATACCAATATTATCAAAAACACAAAAAATACCAACATCACAAATTTTTACCGTTTTATCATTTTCCGCGCAACTTTCTTAATTAATATTATTATTTATTTATTTTTTTGATAAATTTGTTTAAGATTTATTTAAGAAACTCAAACCCATAGTTTATTGTTAATAGAACAACGATTTGAATTAACTTTTTATTTTAGTAAAAATGCAATAAAAACTATGAATAAAATTTTGGTAAAGAAAATTGTTGTTAATATAATAATTTCGGACAGTAAATAAGACACATCGTAATTTGACAAACAAACTTGTTAAATATATTTTTCTTTGTTTAAAACCCCCCGATTGGTACTAAAATAACAAATTTAATGAAAAATGCATTGATTTTATTTTCTAAAGTTACAAATGTCGTGGCTGTATTTGCAAAAGTTGTTAATGGCGCAAATTCAATTAAAATTTCAATTGTATTGATTGTATTTCGACAATTTGTTTTCTATGTACCGACAATAAATCACTTTCTGTTTTGTTTGTTTTCTACTTTACTACAATAAGATTTAAGTTCAGAATAATTTTTTTTTTCAATTGAAAAGTTATTTCAATAATGTTCATTTTAGATGTGTTTGGTTTTTTTTTTTGGCGAAAATGTTTAATATATTCGCGAATGCAAACTCGAGTGCCATAAAAAAGGCGACAAATGCGAATATTCATTACATCACTATTAAACAATTACGTACATATGTATTTATGTATATGTATATGTACTTACATATGTATATATTATGTGCTGAAAGACAATGAATATGATGTATAATTAAAAAACACACGTGAAATTAAAAATCAATTACTTGCTTATTTTGTTTATATTTATTATAATCTTCAGTTTGCTGCAAATTATGTACACGTTTATTTTTTGCTCTTCAGCGGCTTTTCAATTAACCCAGCAAAAATTACATTCCAGATGTCCAGATTTTAAACCAATTCCTACATACATTACCATTTATTTAAAGCGAACATCGAAATAAACAATGTGGTTGAATTATTAATTTTTGCATACATACTCGTGCATATCTCTCTGCCACTGAATTTGTCAATGTAGTAAAACGAACGCAACACTCAGTTGTAATTGCATATTAGTCCATATTTACACTATGCAAGTCCTATTGCTAAGCTGATTAGTTTGATGGAGAGAGAGAGACGAGGGGAACAGTAACGTTTCTTTTCCCCTCGTCCCTCTTTCCTAACAAACTAATCAGCTTAGCAATAAGAATTGCATAGTGTAAATTAGGACTTACAATGCGTATTTTAGAAGCTTTGACGTATAGATGGGCGCGTTTCGTTTCTTTTTTTTTCGTGACACGAAAACGCATGACTCAGCACAAAGTGTTCGTGACAAAAAATATGATTTCGGGCGTGATCGGATCGTGTCGTGTTGAGAAAAATTGGCACCTGTCTTCTCTATCACTATCCCTTTCCTAAAGAGTAAAGGTAGTCGGCATTCATTGCATTCATTACGTTACGTTACTTCTCTTCCTAGAAATCAAAATTTTAATATACGAAGTCTGATAAAAAATAACCGTTATTTTTAAATTTCGTGAGTTACATATATTCGGTACACATGTCTGTTATATATGTTGGCAATATCAGCCATTTTGGATGGTCAGTTTGTTTTTGACAGATAAAAAGGTTAGTCGTGTTTTAGTGTGCTTTTCGATTTTTTACTTTTTCGTTCTTGGCTCTTCTGGACGCTTCCATTGGGATGATTGGGCTTTGGTTTCAATGTCATAGCCATACACCCATGATTCGTCACCAGTTAAGACCTTTTTGAGGAAGTCTGGATCGTCGTTGACGATGTTCAACAGCTCCTGAGCAATGTCCATGTGACGTTGTTTTTGCTCAAAATTTGCAACCTCTCTGATAGTGATTCGACGATTATCCAAAATCATTTTCTTCACTGCTTCAATGTTTTCATTGGTTGTTGACGTGCTTCTCGGCCTTCCTTAAAAGGGTTATACCACAATTGAAATTGTGTTCTGCTCATAGTAGACTCGCCAAACGCCACAGTCAACATTTCAAATGTCCTTGCGCATTTAATTTAATTTTTTACACAAAACTTAATACAGTTTCTTTGATCCATTTTTTCGAATAGTAAAAAATCGACGAGCACACCAAAACACGACTAACCTTTTTATCTGTCAAAAACAAACTGACAATCCAAAATGGCTGATATTGCCAACATATATGTATAACAGACATGTGTACCAACATAACAGAAAAAAGAATGCGAAAATCGAACATACTTAACTCACGAAATTTAAAAATAACGGTTATTTTTTTATCAGACCTCGTATTGTATAGTCAAACACGCATCACCAGCAAATTTGTTGATAGTGTATAGATCTCTTAAGCTTAAAGTTCTGAAATGAAACAAAAATATGTATGTATTTAATTGAATATAAAAAATATTTTTGTTTTTGCTATTCAATTTGATTTCGTGCGTGCTGGGAAAAATGTTCGCTTACGTGTTTCGTACGTGTTAGACGTGTTCGTGTCGTGTCGTATTGAAGAAATTCGACACGCGCTCATCTCTGGTTTCAAGTGTATGTTAAAACAAAATTTGCATACAAACTTTGACTACAGCCTAGTTAAAAGTAAGGCCTTATTCTTAAAAATATTATTGAGTTATAAAACAGATTTCCATACAAAATACGACCGTTAATTTTCTGTGCATTCGTTTAATTGTTGCATTTTATTTACTCTTAGAAAAAATATCTACGAGTATTCTTAATTTGTATTTATGTATACGATTTAAGTGATTTTCCCTGTATTTGCGCCTTTTTGTATTACAAACAACTAGATTTTGTAGCTGGCAATACTGTACACATTATCCGAAAATCATAACAGAGCATAAAAGAAATGTCTGCAAAGTGTAGCACGTTATTTTGAACGTTTTGATTGGTTGTTCAAATAATATTACCGCTAAAAAACCTGCACAATTGATGTAAACAAAAAGTTCAGAGAGCATTTGCGCGAATAAAATTATGGTGAGAAGAGCGAATGATTACAAAATACGAAATGATACTGTGTTAGTAAATACTAAAGAAGCATTAAGAATAATAATTGTATGACAACAACCAGTTTATTTTATTGCATGTTAAGAAAAAATAAAATGCATTTAAGACAGGTTTGCTGAACCTTCTGCTTTAGCTTAAACTCGACGAAGGGCTGTCGGCCAAAGGAATTTCGTTGATTTTTGAATTAATTTATGTTTAAGTTCTTATAAGAATATTTAAAATACTTTTTATGACACACCCTGTTATTGGGTGCGCGAATAAAATGCACTGAATGTATACGAACATGTGTACGTACATGTGTATCTATGTAATTAGTTAGTAATGCTAAGTACGCGTTTATAACGTTTTGATTGATGGTGTGAACACGAATTTCGTCAGTCAACAGTCAAGCAAAGAATTTTTTCTGGTCGAGCGACAGTCAGCGGCCATATTGGTTTTTGACTGATAGTGTGTATCAAAAAGTGTCAGTCAAGAGATATTTTTGTAGCATAAAACCACAAGTTGGACGCGGAAAATTATTTTTTTTAAAGAAATCATAGGTATATTTTTATGAAATGCAAGTCTGTGTGACATGTTAAAGACAAAATGATATGACAAAATCGTACAAGGAGTTGTTAGAGATAAGAAAAAATTTAAATGATTCATTATAAAAAAATTTTGTTAGTAATAATGTGCATCCAATTTTTGTTTTTTCTATGGTTGTGTGTCCAATTTTTTTTCTTGAATGAAGGAGTGAGTGTTAAACATGATCGATAGTCTGAACAGTCAACACTATCATTCAAAACTGAATTTTTGACTGTCACTCATATTCGATATTTTGTAACCGACTTAAAAAATATAGTGCATGCAAACAGTCATAAAGCTGCTCTGGAATGAAGAACAGCTCTCTCATTATCGTAATCGTTTTTAAGTGCCGCCAGGCTTGTGTTCGTTGTTTGGCATGCCAGAGGTTTGTGTATCCCTAGCACTGATTCATTTGTTTGCCTCAAATAACAATAACTTTGCGATTTTCTTGTGGAATTTCGTTGTTAATCAGGCTTCTGCTTCCCATGTGATGGCATATGTCGTTTGAAGTTAGGTTACTAAAAAATTTTGAAATATATTGTTAATAACATCATGGGCATATGGTCACCATGACTATTTTTGTGCAGCCATAGTTTTCAAATTCACTTTGTAAGTTTGTTCTAAATAAATTAATAGTGCATGCAAAGTACAGTACAGTACGAGCTTATATTTGATTTGAATACATTATTTGAAAACATATGTCTTAAAAATAACATCGTCAACATATTAACTCTCGGTTAGACTCTGCAATGATGGATATTTTATTGTTAAAACGCCAAGGGAGTCGCTTTACTAGCCCAAACCTTAGATTTCAGATAATCTTACAGCAAAAAGTCCATAAGGATTAAATTAGGAGTGTCCAGAGGATAACTTATGTAATCTCTTCTGAAGATTAGTTTTGCGTAGAAGCAAACTTGTGACTAGCATTCTTAGGCTTTCATTCATGCACCAATTGAATTTGATATGAATATAAAATGCGACATAAAAATATCTATGCGCACTTAAAGCAGTTGCATGCATCATATACAGTTCTTTTTTATCTTGGTAGTCCCTATATAAATTTTTCCAAGTTTGTGCCACTCTCTTTAAACTTTTTATACCAATTTCGGAAAAAGGTATGCCTGGTGCATCATTTAAGTGGTACTAGGAATCAGAATAGGATATTTTATGCGCTACTGTCGCCCAATTGCAGTTTTTGTAAAATTCTGACACACACAGGCGCGATCTATCCGATACAGTGAAGAAGACTAATTTGTACAGCAAAGGTTCTGCTCTTCTAATCAAAGTATCTCTGCTTCCTTTTGGGACTCAAAACTAAAACCAAAAGCAATTTAAAGGCAAATCAATCAGCTTTATATGAAAATCTTTCATTTGTTTAACAAATTCATTTTAAAGCTTAAAGATGAAGTAACATAAAATAACTCTAACTTGTACACTAACTTTTGCTTCAGTACTAAATAAGTACTAAATTAAAAATTAGTACTAAATGTGGCCTCCTTTATTTTCTTTTCATATACGACCACAGGTGCTCTACTATATTATGACCAAGGCTCTTAGGAGGATGTGCGGGCAATTTTTTACGTCCAATGCAAGTCATACTCTTTACGAACTTTGTGTGTATAACATCTATACAACTTGCCAACAAAACAAATTTTTTTAGACAGGGCTCACACCGGCAATTTAAGTGAAGCAACCTTTGAGTTTATGGAAGAGAGAGGAGAAGATAATGAAGTGGGGAGCCATCATTCTTTCCTCTTTCACCCTTGAACTTAAAAGTTGCTCAACTAAAATTGCCGTATCTGAACCCTGTTCAGCTGATCGATATTGTTATGTAAAAAGTAATGAAAATCGTTATAGAAATGTAATGTAACGTAACCTACTTTTCATATAAAAATATCGATCAGCTGCTTCCTACGTTGTAGTTACATTCCATTACAGGCGGCTAACTGAACCTTTTAGCTTAAATTAGACGTGCCATAACCATACAAAACAGCTGTTCCAACCAAACTAATGGGCAACACTGTATTTGATTATAGGTGAATTTTGGTTTTGGCTATGGCTAAGGCAATATGGTATGGCACGTCTAATTTAAGCTTTAATATTGTGTACAACCGAATCACAACTTCACACAACGACGCCACACAATTTGCAAAGTCATAGATAACCTCCTCATGTTGTACCAACGGTCGCAAAGTATGTGGCTGACATAAGTGTTGACAACACTGCACACAGCAGAATTTTTTATTGGTGTGGGTTTTAATGTGCGTGTGTGTGAGTGCAGCCATGGCTGGCTATTTGGCTAAGCATTTGTTTGCCACTTTTGTGAGCAGAACCAACAGTTGTTATTTGTCGGTCTTAAACGAAAGAACGAACTTATGCACGTCCGCATGTACGCGAGTGGTCTTTGTTATTCGTCCATTTAAAAGTGTTTGGCGTTATTTGCTTTTACGATAATTTTTTCTTAATTAAGAATAAAACGAAAATTAAAAAAAAAGATAAACGTACAAATATTTTTGATTTTCTAAAATTGTGTTTCACCGGTCACAAAAAAACCATGTACGAGTATGCATATTAAAAATAAAAAGGAACATACCGAATAAAATAACAAAAAAAATGTTTTGAGCATATGTACGTATGTATGTATGTGTATATGTGCATATTTTTGTGTAATTGTGTTGCACTATACATATTTTTAATAAAAATTCAAAAATATCTATACATAAAAATCTAACGAAAAAAAGATTCAAATACGAAAAATTGAATAGGAATATTTAAAAAGAAAATAAAAATTCTGGTGTGTATTCTTGGCTAAGTTTGGGGTACACATATGTGAGTGTGTGTATGTATGTACATATGTATTTACATACATATGTATGTATGTACATACTATATAAGTAGAAATGGCTAAATTTGAACTGGTAAAGATTCCCATACGCGTTCATTATTTTAATGGGCTCTCTTGTAGGTTGTTGATACACTAGACAACCAATAAATATTTTAATTTATTGGAGCCATTTATGTTCCTCTTGCAGTTGCTTTAACTATTCTTCTTGTTAGTTGTTTTCATTTGAATGAACTCTAAACAAGTTTTACATTAATGTGTATACATTGTGGACTTAGGCATGTGCAAGCACACATACATACATACATATGTATACATGTGTAAATTTTTTATACACATGCATGCATACGTACATACATATAACCCAACTGAAATCATAAGAATTCTGTTTTTTTACCAAAATTTCATTTATCTGATTAGAATTACAAAAAATAGAAAAGAAAACAAGAAAAATACTTAGAAAAAATCATACTGTGTATGCATCACCACATTGTTAAATAACAATCCCATAGTGCTTGTTGGTGCTTAGTTTACATTAAAATTTACTCATACTCATTTCTTAGAAATAAACCGTTAAATTTAAAACCAAACACAAATAAAGAAACACAAACAACTCTTAGCATTTAAAAAAACAATAATAAAGTTATAAGCAAATCACTCTCAATTACACTCTCACAAAAAATAAAAGAAAAAATTAAGCAAAATAAATAAATAAATAAAACACAGTTAATGCACTCGCGGCAGACAAGTGCAACAGTGTGTTTGAGTTAATGTTTATAATTGAAACAAAAAATAATGTCATTAATACTGATAAATAATATCATGTTGCTTCTCATTCTAATGTTGCTTTCAAAATAATACTCTTTTTTTTATAAATGCATTAATACATTTGTATGTATGTATGTATGTTTGTAATTAAATTTTTTAAATTCCTTTACACGAGCAAGCCCATAGTGATTCTGCTGCAAAATCTAAAGCAAAAGCAAAATTGTGTAATTAATGTGGCATTTTTAATAACCAACAATATCTTTATTGTCGCTGGATTTGGTTTGCAAATAACAAAATCAAAATATTTTGTATAAAGGTACATAAATATGTTATAGGAATCTTTTAATCTTTAGCTGCAAAATTGCAAGGTGACTGCCACCAAAAATATTTTCTAAAGCTTGATAACCTCCTTGTTTCCGAACAACATTTTTGTCCGGACAATGTTGAACCGAGCACAGTACCTCGTTTCTGTAACTTGTGAGAAGTATTCGTATCGAAAAAAATTAAATAATTATAGTGGTTGTCAGATATGGCGATTTCTCTCCTAACGTGGCGATTTTTAACTTGTTTGGCGTCTAAACTTTTGATTTTTCTGGCGATAAATAAATTTGTTGGCTATTTTTATGGTTATTTTTTTTAAACAAAATTAAACTTCAAAATTTTTGTAATTCAGCAAAATTAGTTTTTTGCAGGATCGGTTTCAAAAATAAATCCTAACAACACTCACTTGTCTGCAAGAAAATAAAAAAATTTGATTTTGATGATTTTTCTTATATTCAATTTAGTAATTAATGCATTTTGACTTTGAATGAGAAAAAAATTACAAAAAATAATTTTTAAATTTAATTTGTAGGCGTGGCAAAAAAATAAAATATATATTTTTGGAATTGTTTTTACATTATCTTTGATCCTAGGGGGTGACTGGCACCACTTTTTTTGTCGAACCACTCTACTGTACGGTATATTTACAGGGATTTCTAGAGTTAATTTCGATGCTACAGGCTACAATGGAAATTTAAATACTAACTGCCTTATTCATAAAAAATAATTCAGGTTTATTAAGCTCTTATTTTATATATTTCTATGGGAAATTTGTCAAATAAACCTGTAATAAACTTAAAATATTTTTTATGAATTAGACCGTAACGATCTTGATATTTAATAGATGCACCGATTGTGAGTGTCAATGTGGAAAGGAGCTTTTCAATCGGCAAAAATATTTGAACAGATAATCGTAGTATTTTTTGCTTTGAAAGTATAAAAAAAGATTTTAATAATATGTATATTGTAATTCACAGCGAATTGATAGAAATAAATAAGTTTTAAGTGCATTTTTTAACGCTTGTGAGTAATTTTTTAGGACCTATTTTTGGGTTCGAGATTAAGGTTAGTTTATTTTTTTAATTACCTAATCCGAAAATTAACTTAATCTCACATTAATTGAGTTCGATGTTTTTGAATGTGATATTACCATACTGAGGAACAAAATAGTGGCAACATTTTATGTGCAAAAGTCGTACATGTTGTTAACACACTTTGTTTTTTTGTGGGAAGAAGAAGAAACTGCCATATTTTATTATTTACAAGTAAAATATTGTGCGTGTTAAAGGAAATAGATAAATATTATAAAATAATAAGTATATTTATGTGTTTTTAAGTTATTTTATCATGTAATTTTTACAAAAAGTTAATTGTATCAAAAGCGTGTGTTGTCAATATTAATGTAAGGTTAAACCACCACGATTGGCCGCTTAAACTAGCAAGTAAAACCATATAATCGACTACCCAAAAACCACAAATGAAGCTTAAGGTTCATTTAATCTCTAATCTTGAACTCAAAAAGTGGCCCTAAGTGTTTTCAAGGCCATTTTGTAATTTTTTTGGGGAAATTTTTTCATACTTTTTAGGTCATCAAAATCCGAGCCCTGGTTATGAAGTAAAATAGTGATATATATATATTTTTTGGTACCCTCTACCAGATTCTGTCACTAAAACCATTTTCTTTTGTAAAATGTTTGATTTTGTTATACAGCCTTATTAAACAAATTTTGAAAAGCTTCTTTGTGCTAACACATCTTGTCAATTTTTCCGTCTGCTTTGTGCCACATCAAATTTTTTTTCCAAGATTCCTTGCTTATTTAAAATTTAGCGATTTAATTGAAGAGTAATAAAAACAAAAGAAGAAGAAAAAAAAAACACTTTTTATCTCATTTTGAATATGAAGATTATTGCAAAATTTCAATTACTTATAAATTTTAAAATATATTTTAGGAAATTTCTTATTTTAGGTATAACCAGACTAAAAGCCATAAAGTCTTATAAACATTTGCGTATATTTTCTTCTTCTTTCCATTTTTCATATTGTTTTTGGTTTGAAGGAAAAAAAAAGAACAATCGCCAACAAATGCAATTACATTTGTAACGTATTCATTCAGACAGAACGTTTACAGTGTCTACTCCCTCTCATTTACATTTTGCAGCTTGCAATGACGTCTAATAAATACACGTAATATTTGATTTTAATTTTCTTTCTTCTTCTAAGTTCAGCCAAAAAGTATTTTGTCTAAGTATTATTGTTTGTTTGTTTTCTTTATGTATTTTTATTTATTATGTCTTTATTGCATTTATAGTGTCTTCATTGGCACTTTGTTTGCGTGATTATATCTCTTTTAGGATTTTGAAAGAGTTTTAATTTTGAACATTTAATTTTTTTATTAAACTTTTACGCCGCAAATGCAGCACAAACAAATTTTTAATGTCATGTATAAATAATAATAAATAATAATTTATATTTATTTATTCAAATATTCTGAAAAAAAGAACTCAAATACCGATACATATGTATGTATGTATGTATGTATGAGTATGCTTGCTATAGACAGTGAGTGACCTCATATGCACTCTACTTTGTACTGCAAGTTTATAAAATGAATGTACATATCGTTAGCTGAACTGAAAAACTACTTAATTACAATTTTAAAAATTTTACAGGAGAGAGAAAAAACTAAACAAAATTGCCCAAGTTACTGAAGTAAAACTTCTTTATTATCATTTTTAATTGGGCTGAATTTTATGATAAAAAGCCAAAAAAGCTTAAGCGACATAATTTTCGAACTTCTTTTTTTTACTAAATAATCGTTTTTCGTTTCGATTTTTCATTTCTTAAGCTTTTTTTTTTTGGCGATTATGGCTTGATGTGTTTTAGTGTAATACCCAATAAATAACCATATAGCGATTTTATTGGTTCTTAGTTACGTGGTTTTGCATTTCAGTCGACGATATATGAATAGCAAAAAGAGTGCTGCGCGAAAATCAAAATCAGAAGATAAAACTTTTCCAAAATATTACGACGATTTCGAAAAAAGAATTTAAAAAGTTAATAATATTTTATTTAACTGAAACTTAATTACTTTTAATTATAATAAATGTTTAATTTGTAAGTCGAAAAAGATATTTAAAGTCAGGCAACACCGTAGAAATCATCTTTTTAAACACGGAAGTTTTATCGCTGCGAGTCCCAAATTTTTTTTTACAAAGTTCCGTAAGAATAGGTTGGGCATAAGTACATAAATAATTATGTTAAGTTGTTTCAGGGGCGTGGCATGGCCCACTTTCGATCATATCATTCTAACACTTAAGTAATATAAATGGTGAAATTTATGTCGTCTATTTTTCTTAGTTATATTTTGAAGTTGCTACCAAAACTTCTTTGCATTCATACGATGACATATTTTGCATTTTAAATTTTTCTTAAATTTTACTTCTCTGCAACCATATAGCCAATAACTTAATTAGAAGATTAATAAAACTTAAAAAAAAAAATTCAAAATAAGCACTAAAAGGTTAGGAAGGGTGGTGCTATAACGCACCTCCACTGGGAGGCCCAGTTAGGTCTAGTGTGATAAGCACTAAAAAGTTAAAAATAATAAATAAATAATTCTTATGTATATACTTTGCCAATTTTCAGGGACGTGGACACGCCCAATTTTGCAATTAGTAGGGTCCGCCCACTTTTCCAAGTCTAACATCTTGTCACTTTCAGAGCTCAAGGTATTTGCCAAGTTTCGTGAAAATCGGTCAGGTAGACCGATTAATCACAAAATTATGTCATTCTAAGAGACGAAACTCTTTGTAAATTTTCGCGAGAATCGGATAAATAAAAGTACATATAATTCAATGCTAGCATTTCATGGGCGTGGTCCCGCCAACTTTTTTCAAGATAAAGTATTTTTCAGAGCACGAGGTGTGTGCCAAGTTTCGTAAAAAGCAGTAAAGTGGAAGAATTTTAAATATAATATTAAAATTTAGTAGGCGTGGTCCGCCCACTTTTTTGAATGCAATATTGTGCCTCTTTCAAAGCTCAGGGTGTATGCCAAGTGTCGTAAAAATCGGTAAAATAAAAGCACATGAAATATAATAATATAATTGTAATGGGCGTGACTGAGCCCACTTTTTTCAGCTTCGAAATTGTGTCATTACAAGAACCCAAAGGGCTTGCTAAGTTTATTAGCAATCGGATCGGTAAAATATCATAAAATTAGGGAAAAATTAGTGGGCGTGTTCCCGCCTACTTTTTGTGCCAATGGGACCAAATGGAAGCTATACCCTCTTAGGGCCAAATTTTGTAAAACGAAAACGTTAAGCGAAGAAGAATTTTATATGGAAAAATATAAATTACAAAAACAATATGTATACATACATACAAAATTTGTCAACATTTAACGTTTTCGTTTTACAAAATAAGGCCATTAGACAAAAAAAAAATTATTTTTACAATCGGTCTAAAATGTACCGAATTATGAGGTAACAATGAAAAAAAAACAATATTTATAAAAATGTAGACGAATTCATAACCACCTTCCTTTTTTTGAAGTCGGTTAAGAAGGAAGCAAGAACAAAAATTATATTGGTGTAAAAAGAAATATAAAAAATCCATGGAAAACAGAAATCGGGCAATTTTTTCTTCCTCCTTTCTTCACTACAGCGTTCGCTAACAAACTAAAAAATTACATCGAGAAATAGACGTCACAAAATTCATCGTGTGAATTAGATGTACGAGCCTAAGGTACATACCGCTCATTTACTTAAACAACGTCATAACTCAAAAAATGGAATTTTCGAGTTAACGGTGCAAAATTAATCCTCATGTCGTTCTTTATATTGTTTAAAAATTTCATATAAATATCTTGTTTACTCCACTCTTAAAAGTAAAATAATAATTTCTTTTTCCATTAAGTTGCGTGTAAATTGAAAACTTTAAGCTCGTTTTCTGGCAAACAATATTTTTTCGAGTTACGACAAGGTGTGATGTGTTTTCTATAGTCGTTTTGTCAATTTTTGATAAATTTCTTTTCAGAGCCCTATTATATGGTCTATATTTTATCTTCTAGTGTGCTTTTAAGAAGTCAGTAGTATGAGATTGGCTCAAAAATGATACTTAAAATCGATCGGTATGCATCACACCCTTTCGAAACGATTGCTTTGAAATCGATCGTTTTCCATCACATACCTGATTATGTTAAATATTGCAACACTGTTCCCCGCCCACTTTTCTAAACTCAAAATTTTCTCATTAGAAGAGCTGACAGTGTGTGCAAAGTTTCGCTAAAGTCTAACTATCAGGAACTTTGTCGGCAAACTGTACGAGTAGTAATGGTGCGCTTAATTTATTTTTATCTTATTAAATACTCTGAACTTAGAATATAAATAATTTCTTTGCAAAATTTCATTGTTATAAATATTTATGTTAATAATTTTGCTTCATCTTTTCGTTCACAACTATTGTGCGCCGCGCCATACATACATACACACATATGTATATAAAAATTTCTGGTTTTTGGCAATAAACAAACCCATGATACAATTATACAAGGTACTTGCACGACTACAACAAAATTGCAACACCAAGAAACACACGCATTTTGTTGGTAGAAACAAACAGAATTTAGTCAAAAACAGATGTCTTTTGTTGTTAAAAATAACAATTATAGGGTAACTAAAGCACAATTGCAGACGCGGCATTCATGAATGATTATAGTCATTCAGTGTTGCCAATATGTGTGTAATACACGGAGTGTAATTTCTACTCTCATGTGTGGGCCATGTAATGAGATTCATGTATAACCTGTGTGTAATTATACCTTGGGTTTCATTTTTATTTATTTTTGTTTTAATTTTAACCTACACAAAAGATGTGTAGTGTAATTTTCTTCAATGTGTAATTGGAGACACAGCCATATGCAAATTCATTGGCAACACTGTAATCATTTTATTCACACACATACACTAACATTTTTGCAGCTTGTAAACAAAGTTTGACAACTTTCTGCATTGTATACATAAACAGGCTGGGCTTGTGCAAGTACCTTGTATGTATAATTGTATCATGAACAAACCTCTTCACATTTTGCTAAGACTCTCCCAGAAAACATCTGCCGTTTTTAATTTAAAAACAAAGAAATTTAAAAAGAAGACCTTTATGAAATTAAAAAAGAAAAATAATGTTGGCCACATAATCAATTTCCAACGTGTCTTATTTGGTAGCAACATATTTAAAATAATAATTTTAATTCCAACAGCATGCAATTTATTTATGAGCACATACATAAGTGTATGTATGTATACATGCATATAAATATACACACATACATGTACATACACACAC
Source organism: Nowickia ferox (assembly GCA_936439885.1). Classification (NCBI taxonomy): domain Eukaryota; kingdom Metazoa; phylum Arthropoda; class Insecta; order Diptera; family Tachinidae; genus Nowickia; species Nowickia ferox. The sequence continues at coordinate 82,370,885 of OW387024.1, forward strand.
ATACTATATACATGTGTATAAACATACATATGTGTACACGTATTGAACCAAAAACTTTTTTTTTTTTGTTTAGAATATTGTTATTATTGTTGTTAAAGCCACTGAAGTATTTGACATAAACATTTCAAGGGCACTTGATTTCAATTTCTTGGATTTGTTATAAATTGACAGAACGGCGGAGTTCGTGCAACTTCTTCATACCTTACACATAGAGAAAATCCATGGTTGCAGACATATCTATGGCCACCTGACTCCTACAAATAATTTAATTACCAAACCGATGTTAAGAAACTTATCAGTAAGAATTGTCACACAACCATTCGGATGATGAAGGAAAACACATTTGGGGAATTCACAATGAGTATCTTAAAATTTTCATGTGGCAACATTGTGCCATCTTAAAATTTTCATTGAGAGCTGGCAACGATATAAAACAACACAGCATGTTGAAGTATTAAAACAATAAAATTTTTTAAATTAGTAATTATTGTTGGATAAATTTATTAAAATAACTGTTGTTCTGCAAAATGTCGAATGACAGCGAACGATACAAATATTTTTTTAACATTACCATATTGCCGTATAGAAAATTAGATGATTTTTAATCGCTCACTTACTCATGGAATGTCGTAAAAAATGGAATTTTTGAGTTAATGATGCAGAATTAATCCTCATATCGTATCTTCATATTGTGTAAAAATTTCAAACAAATATCTTGTTTACTCATCTCTTGAAAGTAAAATTAACTTTTCTTTTTCCATTAAGTTTCAAATTGAAAACTTTATACTCGTTTTCTGGCAAAGTAATTTTTTCTAAGTTATGACTTTGTTTGAGTAAATGGGCGATATGTAATACTATACTTACTTTAGCCTATATAATCGAATATCTTACCTGATGTAGACATTTTTTTAAAGACATTTTTTGTTTTGGCGCTTTTTTCGTTTTGCCGACTTTTTTCGGTTCTTTGGAAATTTTTTTGTTTTAGCGTTTTTTTGCTTTGTGAATTTTGTCGGTTTTTGGCAATTTTTTTGTTGTGTTTTAGTTTTAGCGATTTTTTAGTTTTGGCGTTTTTTTCGTTTTGGCGTTTTTTTTTTCGGTTTATGGCCATTTTTTTAGTTTTTTTGACGATTTTTTTACTTGTGCTGATTTTTTTTTTGTATTTGAGCGACTTATTTTATTTTTGGTGATATTTTTCATTTAAGCGCTCTTTTCAATTTGGAGATTTTTCGTCTCGGCTTTTTTAAATTAATGATTTTCTTATTTTTATCATTTGCTTTCAATGTACAGCAAGTTGCTAAAATGAAATAGTCAAAATTACATTAACTGATCCTTTAAGATCCTTTAATTTTGATGTCTTAAATTTCAGTGTTAATTGCTGTAATCTGCATAAAGGTGCACTAACTTTGAAAATTTCGAATGCGAACGATATATTTTGTGGAACATTAATATTAAAAACAAAAGTTAAAAAAACTTAAATTTGTTTTTGTATCCAACATTAATATTTGGTCGAAACGTTCATTTAGACTTCTAAGTTTTAGAGGAACAGGCCATAAATAACAGCCAGACGTAAAGATTCAAAACCCCGATACTTGCATACTTTTTTTTTTGCTTTTCTATAAGAATCAGTCTTTAGAACTTTGCCATTTTTTGTTGTGATTTTGAAAATATTCTTGCGTCATATTTCGTCCCCTTCATGAGCAAGCATGTTTTTTCTTTCCGTGTAATTATAATCATTAATGAATTCATAAAAAACACATAAAAGTTTGCTTAATAACAATTAACTTTTGTTTGTTTTTAATATGAAGAAAAAAAATGAACAAGTTACAAGTTACGTATTCCAATCAAACAAACCAACAACAACCATCCATCCAACGTAGGCTACGAGGTACATAGTCTCGAACAAATTTTCAAAATCAAATTGAAAAAGAAAATAGAAGAAAAATTTATTCTAGGCGAACAAATGTTTTTGTTTTCAATTCGCGTTTCCATTGTTTGATTTTGTTTTTCCATTTTCTAGTTCTCCTGTGGTCATCTAAAAATAGTCAGCGCGCTCGGTCTGTTGTCGATACAGCCAGTCAGCCCAGCCAAGCCAACCATTTAACAACAAACATCCAGAAAAAAAGCTGCACGTAATGCTGAGTACACATCTGGCATTCATGGTGATGACATTTTCAAAATGTGTGCAATGCCGCTCACATTATGATTTTTATATGGAAAGCCATGGTACGCAACGCAAAGCATCGCAAATGACAAACAATGCCACTAGTACCCACTATTGCGATGTCACAAAATGCCATAGTGTGTACTTGGCATAAGTATGTTTTATGTGCTTTAAATATATGCACATGGCTTATCACGAATACGTGCAAGCATACTTGAGTATATATGCACATATGTATGTATGTATGCACATGTGCACGCGAACAGTGGGCTGGCTGCCGGTTTTTACTTCAAAAGATGAACATTGCTTTTTGGTTTGTGGTAAAATTTTTTATTTAGGGTCTTACTTTTTTCTGTTTCAATTTAATTATTGATAAAATGCAAAAACAAACCTCTACGAGTATTTGTCCAGAACAACATTTGATTGAAGCTGATTTTGGCCTTGTGGCAACCGCAACCTATTCCGTCATAGTTTGTTTTCAAAATGTTTTATAAAATAACAAAAAAAAATATAAAATGTTATACAAAACAGTGTTCCCAACTTGACAAGGACTGCTTATTTTTATTTTTTTTAAACAAACACAACTCCGCAAAGCGATTAGCTTGTCTGCAGAAAACACCCAGGGTCTATGGCGGGAATCGACCCCACGACCTCTGGACTGAGAGGTTAGCATCGCTACCACTCAGCCGCAGGGCACTCAAAGATGCGAACGAAATCCCGAAATCCCGAACCTGAAAATCCCGCGATATCAATTTTTTAATGCCGGGATTTTTGGGATTCAGTCAATACCGAAATTGGTTACTAAATTTTTTTTGTTTTATAAAAATAAATTCATTATGAATTTTCCTCATGTGAAGATAGTAACCGTGGGAACACAATATTGATCTTTTATATTTGCTTGTTGCATCCTGTTAGTATTGTCAATGAAAATGTGTTTCCACACCATGTTTTTTTTCCTTTTTTTATTAAATTATAAAGGTATTCAGGTCAACTCTTGGCAACTGTGTAAAATGCATAATTGCACTTTCTGTCGTGAGCAACCCATTTTGTTAAGTTGTCGGTAAAGTCAAACACAATATTCATATACATATCCCTGCAGAAAATTTGGTGAGAGTTGATTCAAACGCACTTGTCCTATGACTTGAGAACATGCGAGTGTTACCAAAAGTACGGATTAGTGTATGGTGAAAACAAGAAATATCGTGTGAATGGTTACATATTCGCATTTCCCGGATGTATCGTCTTGATCTTGAGTCAATTTAATTGGGACTCGGTCTAGTATTGTAGAAAACGGCACTGAACATGTTCGATGTGGTTGAATGCAGGATCTAGCAAATAGTGTAAATATAATGTTAATTGTTCCCTCCAATGTGACTCTGGAACCAGTACCGTAACTATACCTAGATATTCACCTAAGCTTAACTGGTATTTATACTTTTGAAGTGTGAGTGGGTGTGTGCAAGCCTGTCATGCAGGAGGTTGTCGGTTCGAATCTCAAAAAAAATTTCTGATTAAAATTAAAATGTCATGCATTTGTAACAATAAAAAAATTTATAAGTGTTCATTGTTACAGTTAAATGTCGGAATAATTTATATTATTCTACACCGAATAGGTTCCTATAGGATAGTCAACAAGGTGCATACAAAGTATCAATTAAACCCATCCTAGGCCATCCCCATGTAAAAGTGACTGGTGGTCGGTCCGCTTCATAGATGGTGTTAGAACTCGGACTGGTCCCTAGCACTTGGGGACCGATCACGTGACTAGTCTTGTGTCCTAAAGAGATAGTATACTCGTATGCTTCTTGATTATAAAAAGATTTTGTTAAAATACTAAAGCACAGTGTCAGAACTTCGCTGAATAATTCTGCAATCAATTCAGTAATAAAAGAATAAGTATTAATAACATTCGTATTCTTTAACAAAACTCTAATAACATGTTTGAGCCATAGGTTTTTTGAAAATAATAACATTATTGTATGTCTGTTATCCTAAAACCGAATTTGAAAATTACTTCATAATTTCTATATTTTCACCACTTAAGAATTTTTATCAAAAATTTTATGAATTCAAAACAGGTATTTCTGCGCTATAATTTTATGTACAGCTGTTTTTATAAGTACTTCTTGTTCATTTATTTGGCTTGGCAATGCCGCTATAGTTTTCAGCTACATTTCACAGCTACATACGAGTACATGTTACATTAAAAAAATTTATTTTCTTTATATTTTTAGGTTTCTCCATAATTAAATGAAGAAAAAAGATCTTTAAAAGCTCTCTTAAATATCACAAGTCATTTATTTGGTAAGTCTTTTATTAATTGATTTCATTAAAACACAACTACAGCTCAAAATCAGAAAAACGAAATCATAATGACTTCCTTCACTTTCGGTACATCAACGAGTTTGCATACTTTTGCAAAAATATCGACTGTGAGCAAAACAACTCCAGGCATCCATCCATTGCTTACAAATTTATCCCGTGAGAACTTACTTTGTTGGCGCGATATTTTATGTTTTCTTTAAATATGATTTGTAAAAAGTATGCATGTATGTATGTCTGTATGTTAATGACATTATTAATATGCAAAATGTGTTCAAAGAGACTGGATGACACCGTTCGAAAACATTTGAATAATGTTTGCAAATTGCGCAGAGTTACTATTCAAATTTATTAATGTTTTGATCTAGTTAGTGATGTAGCCAGTGTTGCCATAAGTCGGGGAAGTTTGCTAAGGCGCACAGTGGGACGAATCCCAAAACTAGCTGGAAAATGGAAAAAGTCATTATAAATGCTAAACAGTTCTATCTGGAAAATATTTTTCAAAATCATTGCTTATGCGGTTTCTCTAACATTCTCAGGCATTTTTTAAAAAATAATTAATTTCAATGTTTTTTTATTCACCCTTATTCCAGTTGTCAATATCGACGTCACGTCAATACAGACAATGCAGAGAACTGTTTTGTGCTATTGACAGTCAATTTCTGTTCCCTAAGGGCTAGAAAATAGCAAGAGTCTGCCTATAGCAGTTATGGAAGGGGGGGTATTAAAATAGATAATTACAGCAAATTTTTAAAAAGCAATTCTTTGGGGGTTGAGCAATGCCTCCGCCGGAATAGCATTTCTACATTTATGATAAGCTTCTAATCCTATAAAAATCTCTTCCCAAACTTGAAATACATATTTATGTGTACTAATGTCAATATAAAACAAATGAGAATTCTTTAAAAGTAGTTAATATTAATTCTTATAAAAAAACAAATATTGACAATAGCGTCATCTATCGGGTTACATGGTATCGTGTCTTGCAGGCTGTATAACGGGCTAATGCATTTTAATTAGACTAAAGCTCGTTTTTTTTAAGAAGCGAAATTATATTTGATCATTTTTATTATTATTGGAGAAATATTTTTTTCGGTGTAAAAGAAAAAAAATTTCCCAAAAGGGTCCAATGTGTGAACAGAGTTATATAATTATATAAAATATAATATTCGAATTTTAATAGGTGTGGCCCTGCCCACTTTTCTAAATACAAGACAAAATCTTCATAAAATCCTCAAAAACTCTTGAGAGAAAAATACAAGTTTCCTTTCTTTCCATTAAGCTGTATGTAAATTGAAAACTTTAAGGTTTAAACTACATTTTTGTAAAACTAGTTTTTTGAGTTATAACGTATTTGTAGTAAATGATAGATATGTCTGTATGTAAATAAAAAATATGCGCAAACGAACTGAGAACTTTGTACTTTCTTGAAGCAAAAGTCTTCACAAGTTACGCTGTTGCCAACGAACTTCATTTAGTTTTTATTTACATATGTAAAATCAATGCGGAAATTTGTGTTCGCCTAACAAATTTTAAATTCCCCCTTTTAACTGAATGCAGTTTTATACCAGCCTCATTTCTCAATGCTGCAATATGCGTTTAATATGTGGTTGGGCAGCAGCTAAACAAACTGCCTTTTATTTTGGCGAAATGATATACTTGAATGAGCAACTTGAACTAATGCCGAGTACACATTATGGCATTTTGTGACTTCGCATTAGTTTGTACAACGTTTTGCATTTCCGATATTTTTCGTTGTGTGGCAATGCTTTCCATATAAAAAACATAATGTGAACGGCGTTGCACAGATTTTGAAAATGACACAGCAAAATTACATCACAAGAAAAACCAGATGTGTACTCAGCATAACAATAGTTTCTACTTACTTATTCATTTCTTTTTGGCTGCAGGTGTTTCACTTTTCTCACCCCCATTCAGACACACCTTTAAGTTTTTGTTTGCATAATTTTCATTAAACTATCATTCAAATGAATTTCCACTTAAAGCAATTCATGTCATTTAATTCAAACGATAAAGTGCTGTGGTGTCTGTAAGTTTACACCAAAAAACACATACATTTTGATTTCATGAAAATTTCATTTCATTTTTAGCGCAAACAAAACGAGCGAACGCACAAAAAAAACATCTCACAGGACCATTTAACGTCAAATTGGCATCACTGAAGGGAATCTGCTTTTTGTTTGTTTTATTTTGAAAACTTAACGAAACAGCCAAACACATTTTACAAAAATAAAACACACACACACCAAAAATAATTATATGTATGTATTTTTTGTTTTTACAGTGTGGCGCTTTACGCCCAATGCACGTACATAAATAAATAAGTAAATAAATAAATAAAACAAAAACAAAAAATAACCGCATAATATAAACATACAACGCATATACATACATACATGCATACATACATACGCTTACATACATCTGCTTTCTTGTATGAAACTATAATACTGCGTATAGCCGGTCCATTGTGATTTCATTCTATCTTCTTGTCCCATTCTCCCTTAAGTAAATATATACATAGATACATATATAAACGTGTTTGTTTATGCATATGTACATACATATATACATATATTAAACAAAAGACAAACAAAAACACCAAAAATACGTTAAATAAAGTCTTGGACAAACTCAGCAAAAACCATTTCAGGCCAAATGACCAAAAGTCGAACCAAGCAAACTGCTAAAAACACTGGTCTGCAAAAAATATAAAAAGTCGGGAGCAAGAACTTCATTATGTGATTTTAATAGACTTTTGTGTGCTAAATCCAAATCTGTTCTCAGATTGTTTCTACCACGTCTGGTGTTTGAGCTATTTTCATTTAAATAAAATACTGATATTGGAATATAAAATACGTATTTATTCAAGAAATTTGTTACTCGACATATTGTCATAATTATATTTACTACAAATGAAATTTATTTGCTGGTGTTTAAGCGATGGCTATATGCATTTCATTGTTGCTTTTTTTTCATATCGAATAAAAATTATTTGCTGGGTTTTGTATAAGTTTATAAGTCTACCACGCTTATTTTTCTTTTGTGATTTTCAAAAATATTATTATTTGTGAATTCTCAAATGGTTTTTGAAAGTGTGTGGCATAAGATAAGAGGTTTGTTGTGACTGTTCAAAATGTGTGATTGAAGTCTACTGACGGTTTGTTGAAGGAACAATGAAATGCATATAGACCACCAGCAAATAAATTTCACTTAAACGTATTTATTAGGATAAAATTAAAAAATCTTACACATAAATGTCTTCTATGATATAGTAAATCAAAATCTTAAATGAAATTAAACACTAGTATAACATAAAAAATCAACTACTAATTAGTAGACCGCTTTCTTTTATAAGTTTTATCAGCTGTTGCACGCTTGGTTTCCCAGCAGAAATCAGTTCATATTTCATGGCGGACCAATTGCCGCCACATCTTTTTTCCATGTGCGCAATATCTCGTTAGAACCTTTCACTGCGCGAACCAGATATGACACCACGAAAAAAAATCTAGATGCGAATGCCGTTCTTCGCAATTTAGAGCCCTTCTCTTTCCAATAAAATTGTAACACACATTTTCGAAACCTCTCTGCTTATTGACTAACTTAGATTTGAGCAATTTTTTAAAGATTTCTCATATCTGGGGACCCACAACTACGTCTTCCTTTGTTTTGGCCGCACTTACGCGTAGAAATATACTTTCACGTGTTTGAATGCCTTTGCATCTCTGTTCATTAGCTTATATCGAATCGTTTATTAAGCCTAATTTGATGCACAGTGCGGGCATAAATATTTTTGCCTGTCAACTAACTGTTTAAGGACCAATTCACAAAAAATCACCAATATTTTGCATATGCTCATAGCATAGCCACTTTTTTTTAAAAATGCACATATGCACAGAGAAAACAGATTTGTTGTGATAACCGAATTTGTAGCCAATCGAATTTTGTCGGTTACAACAGCTAATACACAATTCTGTTGTAATGATGAACGAATACAGCTTTTGTAAGCAGTAGCGATATGTGAGTTTTTAGAATGAAATTTTAATTGTGACTATAGAAATAATTAATTGATACAACCAATATATGTAATTGGTATTTCTAAAGGAATCATTAGTAGACATGGCTCATGCACATACATATGTACATACATACATACATACAAACATAAAAACAATTTGTTCAAAATAAAAAAGGTAAAAGTACATTATTATATTTATCGCATATTATTCTAAGCTTTTGCTTGTATTCTGAAGTGAATGAAATGTACAAATTTTTGATCCGCATGGTGCATTGCAACCTCCGTTGCCGATATTCGGCTTTATTACCATATTCTTGTTCTTATTTTGATCTCAGGAATGCGACCTGATGCTTATTTTTTTTTTTTGAAGACTTGATATTACATCAAATATTTTCTCTTTAAAATGAAACTAATAAAACTTATACTTTAAAAATGCAAAACTTTCTGTTTGCAAAAAAAAAAAAAAAAAAAAAAACAAACTAAATAAACACATTTTCGCCTAAACGATATTCGTGCTTAACAGACAGATTGTTAATTTATTGTATCCTCTTCAGTATAAAATACTGGTTGCATATTTAATTTGTATACACAATTTTATCTCTTTTCATTCTTGTTCGAAGAATTAATTCAAGAAATGAGGAGGGAAAAATCGCTCAGAGACAATCCACCGAAAAGTTGCAAAAGTTAAAATAAATCTGGTTATAAACGAAAACGAAACTGTAGCATCGTTACGTTGTTGTTAACTTTTTTTTTCTTTCTTTCTTTCTTCAGTCTTACATGTACGCAGTTACAGACACTGGCACTGCATTTGCTCAAAAGCAGAAAGATGAATGTGTATGAAAATGTCTTAAACTCTTAAACGTCTTTTATACTTCACTGTCTTTGTCTTGGCTTTTATTTTTGGTCTTTAATAGAAATGCAGAGAGGAAAAAAAAAGTCAATGATGCCATAACTATTTTAGACAAGAGGCAGACTATTAAAGAAATTTACCAGTACACAGACAGTTTTGGACAGACCATCGGCCAGATTAATAAGCCAGAATCTATCAGCAAGCAGCCCAGCTATGAAAAGCAATTTCACGACAATGACAGGCAAACAGCAAAATTCTATTTTAGTCTTCTTGTGTGTCTATTTTGATGATCGGTCGTCGGCCGCTTCTGTTTGGCACTGAAGCAGCGTTGCCACTAGTGGAAAAGGAAATTACACAGCTGCAAGTCTAAAATAGTGCAAAACCGAATGAAATAGTACAAAAGATCTAAGAAAGAATTATTATTTTTTTATTAGCTTTTTAGTAAATTGAAATTTTAAGCGAGATAAAAATCGTACAACAAAATTTAAAATGTAGCAAAAAATTCACTAATTCACAAATATTTACTTCAACGAAGAATAATTTACCACTTTGATCTTAACATTTTGTAAAAATTTCATAAAATATTCTTTAAACCAGGCATTTCTCAATTTAAACTCATTTAACTAGAAGTACTGAGCGATACTTATACATGCTTTAGTTTTTTTAAGCTAAAACTGATTTAGGCTCATAATTTGCACCATCATTTTAAAATCGATAACAGGTAACTAATTTTTGGGGTATCACTTTTAATTAAGTTCAGTTTACAAAAAAAAAAATTCTTTCAACAGAAGCGTTTAAGAATGGTAATAAATATCACAACTTTTAAATTCAGAAAGAGAATATCTCTAGCACAGCTTTTACATACTTTGAAAATTTTTAGACCAGTAAATTTTAAAACATCCAATTTATTGCATATATTAAGGTCTTTATGGTCTAAAAGTGCATATTCACACCACTCATTGTCTAATTTTTGATAATCTAGCTTAACAAAGGGAAATCGATTTTTATTTAAATTTTGGTTCTACTACATCAATAAAAATTATAAAGGTCATCATGAAAGTTGCTTTTTTATATAAAATTTACTAAAACCTTTATACATTACATTTTGTTGTGCCTCGGAACAGTATTTTAAGCAGCTAAATTAATATAAATTCCACTTTGCTGTATAACAAGCTGCTCGTTTTTATTGGTCAACCATAAATAACTCATTTTGACAATTTAGACAAAAAAAATTTGCACAACTTTGATTAGTTCAGCTTTTAATTTGCACAAAAGTAGGGATTCTCTTTAAAAATTAAATTAAAATTAATCAAAAGTCCAAGATTGATTCAGTTATTTTTGAATGATCTTGAAAAACTTCCAATCTTCAATATAATCTCAACACTTTATATTGTTCCAGAGCACTTTCAATGCCACAAGCTGTTAATTAATACAATTTCGATATAATAGATGATAAGATTGTATTTCTCTCTGATGGGAAATATCGTAGACATGTTTGAAGTTTGCATTACTTTTGTAATAGGATCCAAATATTCTAAATATGTTTAGTATAATTAGGGCCTTTTTAAAAATTTTATTGTACTTTTATTAAGACTTACAGCAATATGGTTTTGTTTATATCTTTATAATAAACTTTGGAGATTTCTCGCACGCATGAAGTTTCGTCTGTAGAATTTTGTAGCACATATATATAACCCGATTTTGTCTTAAGTCGATTTATGCTGTTATCGCTTTAAAACATATAAATATAAATGCCATTAAATTCAAATAGTGCAAAATTACATAAATTAAAAAATTTATGGTGCAAAAATAGTGCAAAGAACTTAAAATAGTACAGATTTTGCACTATTACACAGAAAGTGGCAACGCTGCACTGAAGTTTCCTTAAATTGTTTCGTGGTTCATTGTCCTTTGGTTTTGTTTCGCAGGTCGTCATGCAAAAAAATAATCTCTCGTATACTTTTTATATCCATAAATAGAAAAAAAGATGAATAACATAAATGAACGTAAAATTTGTAATCTATTTTCAATATTGGCGACATTTTTATTTGTTTTGCAAAAAAATTTGTTTTCAATAAAAGTATGTGTTTTATATGGACATTCGTGCCCTAAGCTCAAATCCGTTTTTAGTTTTTGTCTATGACGTACAGATTTTTTTTAATGGGCGTGGCTAATATTAACCCATAAAGAAGGCCTCCTCACGCAAAGTTATTTCAATATAACTCGATAACGGTTTGTTCGATTTTAATAAATTATACACTTCAAAATGCAACATAAAATTATCTTTATCCAAAATCCAATTAATATAGTTTTTTTTCGATTTTCAACGGTTTCGGAGTTATTCAGAGATTAGTGGGGAAAAAAAAATATTTTTAATGCAAAATTGATTTTTTTATTGGGTTTCAAAACTTTATAAAAAAATTAAAACCGCAAATATTTTATATTTTTGTTACTTTTCTGAAAGCTACATATGCTGAGAATAAAAAAGCTGTAAGTAAAGAAAATCTGTACAAAAATGTAAATTTTATTCAGATTTAATTCAGATATCCCACTTTGACAAACATTGTGTAATACCGCAAGGCCATACAAAGTAAAGCACTTATTTTTTATGGTTCCTGGAATTATAAAATTTAGTAATAATAGGAATATATGTTTCCAAAAGCTCGCAAAGCAGTGTGGCTACATAATGGAAACCAATATCCATCCGTACCACTACCTCATGCAGTAACTATGAAAGAGACCGACGAAAACAAGAAATTACTGCTCAAATGAGTTCAGTACGATCTCTATTTGTGGAATATACGTATGTGCATTTTTAAAAAAAGTGGCTATGCTATGAGCATATGCAAAATATTGGTGCTTTTTTGTGAATTGGTCCTTAAGCAGTTAGTTGACAGGCAAAAATATTTATGCCCGCACTGTGCATCAAATTAGGCTTAATAAACGATTCGATATAAGCTATAAACAGAGATGGAAAGCCATTCAAACACGTGAAAGTATATTTCTACGTGTAAGTGCGACCAAAACAAAGGAAGACGTAGTTGTGGGTCCCCAGATATGAGAAATCTTTAAAAAATTGCTCAAATCTAAGTTAGTCAATAAGCAGAGAGGTTTTCGAAAATTTGTGTCACAATTTTATCGGAAAGAGAAGGGCTCCAAATTGCGAAGAACGGCATTCGCATCTAGATTTTTTTTCGTGGTGTCATATCTGGTTCGCGCAGTGAAAGGTTCTAACGAGATATTGCGCACATGGAAAAAAGATGTGGCGGCAATTGGTCCGCCATGAAATATGAACTCATTTCTGCTGGGAAACCAAGCGTGCAACAGCTGATAAAACTTATAAAAGAAAGCGATCTACTAATTAGTAGTTGATTTTCTATGTTATACTAGTGTTTAATTTCATTTAAGATTTTGATTTTTATCATAGAAGACATTTATGTGTAAGATTTTTTACTTTTATCCTAATAAATACGTTTAAGCGAAATTTATTTGCTGGTGGTTAAGCGATGTCTACATGCATTTCATTGTTGCTTTTACAAATCGTTAGTAGACTTTAATCACTTATTTTGAACAGTAACAAACCTCTTATCTTATGCACACACTTTCAAAAACCATTTGAGAATTCACAAATAATAATGGGGGCTATTCATTAAAATAAAAACAAATTTTCAAAAATTGTTTTTGTTTGTAATACATTTCTAAATTAAATTAACGTGAGAATTTCAACGCGTTTCTCTCTCTTTTAAAAACGGTTAATTTTGTATGCGAAACAAAAACAATTTTTTTTTACATTTACACAGTTTTGTTTTTGTTTTGCATGTAACTTTCACCAATTCGACGCGTATTCCAGAATAGCCCCCAATATTTTTGAAAATCACAAAAGAAAAATAAGCGTGGTAGACTTACACAGAAAAAAGTATTCACCAATTAATGTTTTCAATTAATAATTTAATTGATTTAATTAAATTTTTAATTGTATTAATTAATTTGAGTGGAATAACTTAATTGATATTATCAATTTGTTTATAGGTGAAAATTTAATAATTTTTTAATTAATATTACAAATATTTTAATTAATATTACAAACTCATTCATATTACTTTTTTGTGTGTAGAATCTTATACAAAGCCCAGCAAATAATTTTTATTCGATATGAAAAAAAGCAACAATGAAATGCATATAGACATCGCTTAACAACCAGCTAAACATTTCACTTGTGGTATAATTATGACAATATGTCGAGTAACAAATTTCTTGAATAAATACGTATTTTATATTCCAATATCAGTATTTTATTTAAATGAAAATAGCTCAAGGACCAAACGTGATAGAAACAATCTGAGAACAAAAGTCCATTAAAATAACATAATGACTGACATAATCTTGACTTTTTATATTTTTTTTTGCAGAACAGTGTAATTAACAATAATTCTCATTAAGAGTTAATAAATTTTGCAATCTGTTACTTATTTTATATTTCGTATAATTTCACACCAAAAAGTAATATGAATAATTTTGTAATATCAATTAAAACATTAATTAAATTTTCGCCTATAAACAATTTGATAATATTTCTTAAGTTTTTCCACTCAAATTAATGAATACAGTTAAAAATTTAATCGAATCAGTTAAATTCTAAATTGAAAACATTAATTATTGAATACTTTTTTCTGTGTGTGTAATGTATAATAAACCCTTTACCATATTTGATGAAGGGTATAGAAACATGGGAATCGGATGAAGATGCGTTTCCCAAAAGATCGTACGTTGATGATTTTGGGCTTTTCATAAGGCCACATTTCAAAAGAGCGTTGAAAAAGTTTGAGTATATTGAAAACGCTCTTGATTTTAAGTAAATTGTTGGTCCGTTTCGATTTTCGGGCACAAGTTTTTCATATAAATTTTCAAATATTATACTCGTGTGTGTGTAAAAAATACTGAACTAATATTTTTCTTTGTTTCATATATTCTTCAAGCAGGCATTAAAATTCATTTATGTAACTCTTTTTTTTTTTGGTGTAGATGAATCACAAAAAAGCTTTCAGTAGATATTATTGTAAAATATTTTGCAAAATTACACATTTTTCAGAGCAAAAAAGAAAAAGAAAAGGTTTACTGGCAGTTGGTTCTACACATAAACCAGTTTCATTGGTGGTCATTATCCCTTAACAATCACCTGTGTGTGTGTGTGTGTGTTTATTTTTTTCTTTCTTCAATAAATTTTTTCTTCTTTAAGTATTCTTTCAATTCTTTTGTGTTGATTTTTTTTTGCATCTCAGGGCCTCCCCAGCTAGCATTTTGTATCATAATCGAATCTTTTCCGAATTAGGTTAATTTAGGTTAGCAGGCTGCTGCTAAGGAAGAGTTAAATTTAGAGTCAAGCTCACTGGGGTTCAATGCAATGATCCCTTTGTGCTACCTGTGAGTTGAAGAGAAGATAGTGAGAGAGGGCGATAGGGAAGGGATAGTGATAGAGAAGACAGTTGGCGAAGGAAGAGATAGAGGAAAGCTTCATTGTTTTACAACTCTGCTTTTTGCACGCTTTTAATAATGCACTGTTGCAGCGCCTCTGGTGTTGAATGAGGCGTATTAAATTTTTCAAGCTGTGGTTAGTAGCAATTTTATTGGTTATTTTACTTCGCCGATGATTCTGCTACACAACGAAGGAGGGCGCTCTGATGTTACATTAGGATTAGTATCTGCTGAAGTCGGTATAATTCAGTGACCAGTAATTACGCCTTCATCACATGAACTTTCCTACAACAGCTGATACAAAGGGACACTAATGTACATCAGAAAAATGCGTGGTGTTGTTATTTGATGACTGTCTGATACCGGGCTCGAACCCAGGGCCTTTGTTTTCGTAGTCAAAGTGCTAACTACTTCAGCCAACGCCACGAAGGAGGGCGCTCTGATGTTACATTAGGATTAGTATCTGCTGAAGTCGGTATAGTTTTAGTGACTAGTGCCTTATGCCTGCATCACTACAATTTTTCCCACAACAACTGATACAAAGAGACACTAATGCACATGAGAAAAATGCGTGGTGTTGTTATTTTCAATGACTGTCGGACACCGGGCTCGAACCCAGGACCTTCGGTTTTGTAGCCAACGCCATCCGAATCAGCTTGTCGGGAAAAATAACCGCATATGGGATAATTTTTCGATCATAAATTATACTCCCGTTGGGAGAAAATGTTACCCTACAGACGAATCATCCCAAAGAATCATTTATAATACGATTTGCTGATTAATTTTTGATCAGTTTTCTGTTAGTATTTAAACCATTGGATTTCTTTTTGCTGTTTCTTTGCACTTTGTTCCTCTATTTCCAAGAAATCATTATTTGATCATATAAATGAATCATTCCTGAATGAATCCTTTTTCAATCACCCAAGTGATAAATAAGTGATCTGAGGAGAATCATATAAGAGATTTTTGAAAAAAATTATCACCCAAATGCTAGCTGGGTCTTAACACATGCATGCATACATACATACATACAAATTTGTATTTCTTACTGTCTGTATTCTTGCCCAGTTTCTTACAATTGAAGCTAGTGTTTTGATTTTTTTTCAATACGAGCTTCATACATACAAACGTATGCACATACATACGTACTTGTATTAAAACTAAATTTTTTTTCCTTTGCTGGATGCAGTTTTTCCAGTTTATAAATATTTCTTTTCCTTCGTCTTGCCTTTTTTTTAGCTTGCATAAATTGCAAAAAAAAAACTAAAAAAAATATATAAAACACTTGCGGCTTCAAAATGTTGAAACTGAAATTACTCTCATCTGTAAGTAAATTATACTTGTACTACCAGCTTCAACCACGGACGTACATACATACTTAGTTACAGATAGTGCGCCTGCGCAAGTATCTCTGCAGTTGTATAAAAATAGTTGGTAATAACTTGCATTCGTATTACGTTAGTTGTATTCGTAAATTATAAATATTGATAAATTTGAAACGTTATATGTAAATAGAAAATTATTTGCGATTGTGTGTGTGTGTGTGTTTATTATGGTGTAATTTGAACTTCATGCCAAAGTCTTAATTAAGACAGGTCTTTAAAATGATTATATCGTCCCTGACATCTCAAACTATCCAATATGCAAAATTCGATTTTTATAGCTATGCTATTTATGCCACGACACAGGAGCTAGGACGTGATTTTCGTAACAAAAATAATCGACGCTATTACAGTTATTAATTTATTTTTGTTTTGATTTCTTTGTACTTAACACCAGGGTACGAAAATAAACGAAACAAATTGTTTGATTTTGTTTTGTTTCGTTCTTTGAAGTGAGTGAAACAAAAACAAAACAAAAACAATGAGAAGGACTGTTCAATTTGTTTTGAAGTGAGTGAAACAAAAGCAAAACAAAAACAATGAGAAGGATTGCTAAATTTGTTTTTGTATTGTTTTTGCACATGAGCACAAACTAGAGAACACAGCTGAGCGGCTGTAAGCCGGCAAGCAGCCACCGCCGGCCACAAACAATACATAAATTTAATCGTACGCCGCTAGAAAAGAAAATAATGGGAAATAAATGGAAACGTTTTGAAATACTTGCGGCAAATTTGACATCATCATATAATATAACTTTATTGCAGTGTTATTTAACACATTAAGTTTGTTTTATATCGCTAAGCAGCATAGCTATAACCGGGTGTGCTCAGACAACTCCCTTTTTTTAGATTCCTTACCTTGGTACCCTAATTTCTAAGATACGCCTTGTTTCAAAATGCTGAAATTCTCATAGACATTTTTAAGAATTTGCTGACTTTAAATTCACAATTGACGGGCCTTTGCGCTCTTTTGAAAAGTACAAATTTTCATATTGGATACTTTGACACGGTAAGGACGATATGTAGATTTGGAAATATGTTTTTATTTTTATTATACCGCCTTAAGCATAAAATATTGCTCAGAAGTTTGATACTGATATACTGATTTGAATTTGTCGTCGATTTTGAGCAAGTCATGGCAAACTAAAAGAAAAATATTTTTGATTTATGAGGGCTTTTTAAAACAGTATTTCATAAAAAATTTGTTCTATAAACCCTTTTTATAAAACTACATTTTTTTTAAAGAAATTAATGAGAATTATTAACTTCAATTCAAAACAGCACAATAATTTTTCGGACGTATAAAAAGTTTTTCATTATTACAACTTTACTTTAACCTAAAGTAAGCGTTAAACTTAACTTAAGGCAAGTTCATTCCTACACAAAAAAAAAATCATATTAAAGTCGTCGAAAACAAGGTTGATTAGAAATTTTTCAATAATGCTATTGCTTCATATGTGTTTCATGTTAATTCAACATGATTTACAATAAACTTTAAAGAAATTTTTTTTCTATTGAAATAATTTTATTTTATGTTGATTTTATATTCCAGTACTGTTAAATCAAAATGAAGAATTATGCTGAATCAAAGTTATTTCAAGTTGTAGCAATGGAATAACACGTAAAATCATGTTGGATGAAAGCTATTGCAAGTTGAAACAACATAATTTTAATTTACTGAAGTCAATTATTTTATTATTTATTTAACTTAGCTGATGTATATTTGGTACAGGCATCAAGGAAATATGTGTTGTAGTAGTCAAGATTTGATTTTGAACTCATCGCGTGGTAGTCAAAGCGCTCACTGCTGCAGCCACAATAGTGTTAAATGTTCTTTACATACACACTAAATAAATATCATTATGAATTAAATTTTAATTCAATGTGATTTAATATAAAATTTCGTTGATACTAAAGTTCTAATCAGTTTGCTTTAACAGTGAAAAATATTAAATCAAAGATATGTATTAAATAAGCAGCAGTAAGTTTTCGCTGGCAATGCGAAGTTTGCCGATCATCTACACAATACTAAAACCCAAACAAACAACAACAAAGCAAGAACAAGTCACACAACTGAGCGCAACATTGCACAGAAACATCAACACACTTAAACCACATATTATTTCTAGTAAAGTTAACATGCTTTTTCAATCAAAATGTTTACATGTTGATTTTACATTGTTTTTTTTTACTTGAAAAACAAGGCCATTTTGGCTTATTACTTATGACTTTATTGCAGTGAGCCAACGAAAATCGTTACATTGCACCGATAATTTGATCTCGGCTGAATTCATTTCCTGGGTTACTCCAAACCATTTCCCATCTTCTGCTATAAAAGAGCTGCAATTAGTATGTGCATGTATGATCAGTGGATAAATTACGGCATTCGATATCGATCGAAATTTGCACAAAAAACACAATTAGAATTGCATGAAAATTTTTTCGATATCGAATGCCGTAATTTGTCCCCAGGATTTCCCTCATACAAGTACTTCCGTAGTGAAGCGAACGTCTTTCATCACTGCACTCCTTTAGAGATCTGTTGTCATTCAATATAAATCTTTTACATATCAATAATATCGTAACCCTCCCACCGCGTGATCAATTGTTTTTAAATTGCCAATATCGTTTTTCATTCATACGAGTATTTTTTTCTCGTCCATCCAAATATTTGTCGCTCTGCTCAATGATTATGTAAGATTTTTTCCCCCTCCTGCAATTTGTAAAATGTTCATACTAGACAATTTTATTTTATTACTTTTAAATTTATAAGTTTTGAATTTTATTACCTCGTAAAAGATTTCTTACAGTGCAGCTGCAAATTCTTCGTGTTAAAGTTGTTTGTTGCATTTTGTTTTTCCTAAAGAATCATTTGCTATTTCTTATGAATAAAATATTTAAATACCAACTGCTGGCATAAATATTGATGTTTTCGAAAGGTTTTTCTTTAAGGCTAAATTAAAAGAGAAGCTGAACATTTGTTGTTGTGTATTTGTTGGTTTCCAACATGAGATCATTGCAAGTCTTAAGCGAGAAATTAAGTTTGGTGGAATTAGTTTAAGCATTTATTTTAAGTGTGTGGTAATTAAATTTAGAAAATTGCTTAAAATTTTCCTCACCTTTTGCAATAAGTATGAATGAATATTTTTGTGACTTAATTAACTAATTTATTGCAAGGATAATTGAAGAAGTTTTTATTTTTTTATTTTTTAAACAAACACAACCCGCAAAGCGACTAGCTTAGCTTGTCTGCAGAAAACACCCAGGGTCTATGGCGGGAATCGAACCCACGACCTCTGGACTGAGAGGCTAGCATCGCTACCACTCAGCCACAGGAGCACCCAAACCAAAGAAATGCTTGAAATGTAAGAAAACTGAGGTCGAGAAATTGAGAAAGTAGAACATCTACTGTGTGGCTTTAAGCCGCACAAGCTATAACTGTCTTGGTGCTCACACTTTCCGCAGTCTTGGACTTGTATCGAGATCGGGACTGTGCAACTTGCTAATGTTTGTTAAATCTCTGTGAGAGTCATTCTTAACGGAAACCACAAACTCAGGTGCCATACTTATTGCAAAGGATCATTCCCGTTCTAAGCGAGATCTTTTTGACCACCCACAACTACCTCACCGAACCTAAGTAGTGAAAAAAAGGAAACTCTGAGTGATTTAGTTTCAAAGTTCCTATTAAATAGTACATAGTAAAATTTCTGCAGTGCATTTATTTCATGAAGATAATATACATGAATCTTAATTAATGCTTGCGAGTTTCATCGCCTTACTTGGATTCTCCTCAATACTACTATTTACAGCAGCAATTGCTTCTTCGGTGAGCAGTTATCTACGTCTTTGCGAATGTATATTTTACAGTGCGTTACAGTCTCTTACTGGTCCCCAGCTCTTAGTCAACAAGAGGCAACCCATCAATATCCTCAAACTATTTATATATGGAAAGAACACAAAGCGACCTTTGTGGCAAAGTCATTGCAAATCATGCCAGTCGCCTCAATCAAGGAGGATATTCGAACCATGTCACATGCCACACAGTACATAATTTATTTATTTCAATAACATCCTTTCTTAGTGGACGGTTCCTCCTTTACTTAAGTCACTGCGAACAGGCCTAATAAAAACTTCAATTCAAGTTTAATTAATTTCACACCAATACCTTAAAGTGGAATAAAAAAATTAATATTACGTGCCAGAAAATCTTAAACCTACCGCAACAGCTTATTTATTTAACCACCTACAACATTTTCGTTGGTTGCTTGGTCAATACGCCACGTATTTGTACTTACGAAGAGAAAAAAAAACTTTTTGAGGTAGAAAATACAAGTAAAATAAGCTTTTTTATATTTACTGCTTTCCTCTTTTTTATTGCAGTTATTACTTTAATACTTTGCAACAAAACAAGAAATAAATAAGACATACGTGCACACATACTCGTATCTGGTTCTATGAATCTTTTGCTGCCGCACGTTTTAAACACAATAACTTTAATGTTGCTGTTGCTGCATGTGTGTTAAATTACAGCGATGCATGTGTGTGTGTGTGTGATTAGAAATGTTGCCATGTAGTGCTAATTCATTACAAATAAAGCATAATGCATTTATGCTTTTGTTTTAAGGGTCCTTAACCTTAAACCTCACAATTCACACACACGCATCGAGTAAGAGACAACATTGGCCACAGAGAACGTGAGCTGAGTGTTAGAAGAAATGCTGAACAAAGAATATGAAGATAACAACAGCAAAACAAAAAAAAAAAAAAAAAAATAAAGCCATTCGAAACGTAAAAGTCAAAATGTAACAAAAATAGCAACTGCAACTAAAGCTGCACACACCCAAGCAGAGTTGCCAGACGATTTTATTCGTCTCACTTCCCGATAAAATTCCGTTGTGCAGTAGCGTCCCTTTGTGTGAGTTGCTGTAGGAAATTTCAAGTGATGACAGCATATTCATCACTGGTCACTGAACTACTCCGTCTTCAGTGAATACTAATCCTAATGTAACAACAAAGCACCTCCTCCTTCATCGGTATTGTGTAGGACAATCATTGTCGAAATAAAATAACCAATAAAATGGCTAATAAACACAACTTTGAAAGTTTAATACGCCTCATTGACACCAGAGGCGCTGCATCACAGACTTATTAAAAAAACCTGCTAAAAGCAGAGTTGTAAAAGAATGAAGCTTTCCTCTATCTCTTCTTTCACCACCCGTCTTCTCCATCACTATCCCTTTCCTAAAATAGGTAACACCTATTAATAGTAGTAGAGAGAGTTGTCTTCTCTCTCAAACTTGGTAGCTCACCAGGTATTAGCTTCTAAATGCATCTAGAATAAGCAGAAAGAAGCCCATACTTCATGAATTTTTTTTATCTGCATAATTAAAAAATTTGCTCTTTAGATAAGAATTTTATCTACTCCAATACTTTATATCTTGTTTTTATATTTATTATATATTAAATGCAATTAAAAACTATATTTACATTTATCAAATACTTTTTGTTCGCGCACTAAATCAGTCGTCGATCTCAGGATCTCCGCTTGTTAAGCTAGAATACTTCCCACTGACTTAACGAAGCACATATTTATTTTCGTCTACAGTTCAATTAAAATAAATCAAAAATCAAAACATGTAGTAAACATTTCATTCGCTTTCAAATTTGTATCCAGTACCTGTGTTCTGTAACTGGCGAGAAGTTTTCGCGTCGAGAAAAATCAAACAATTGTAATGGTTGTCCTGTTTTCCACAGGCTGATTCATATAAAACCTGAAATAAGCTTACAAGAAACATGAGCAGGGAACTAAGTTTTTTCTTACTCATCCTGTGTTTCACAGAATGATAACAAACTTTTCGTCTGGAAAAGTTCTCACCAAAGTTACAGAACGTAGGCACAGGTAAGCGAGAGAGGATGTTTTACAAAAAAATTTGAGAATTTGAGTATTAACAGTCGACCAACTTCGTAGTGTTTGTGTTAAATTTCGTCATCCGCTTACGTTATTGCATCCTCGTAAGGCAGAAGGGATGCACTGTGTGCTTTTCCGCGCTTCCGTAGTGCTTCTTTTTGTCTTAGTGCTTATGTGTACCAAATGTATTTTTGCTGGGCATTCATTCTCTTAAAAAAATAGCCCGTCATCGAAACAGTTGTCATGACCCAACCGGTAACTAATTGACAGATAACAAGTAAATACTGCGTCATTGATAAAAATGAAACGATATTTGCTTTAACAACTCTTGAAATAATTAAAATTCTCTACAAAATGGTGAAAATTTCGTGGTCCCAATTCGCAAAACTAAAGCATTTTTGGGTCGTTGTTAAGCATCTTCTCGAACAGCAATTGCGAAATATTTTCACAACTTCGAACAGAGTACTTGGCTTTAGGGACAAGTTAGTGAAGTGCGCGTCGCTCAAGAACAACTGAAAGCTTTGCTGTTGTAGCCCATAGTGCTCAGGAAAGGCCAGGTTTGTCCAAATCTCGTCGACCTTTGTAAGTGGGATTCCACTAGCGATATGACATCGTACTTTGCATTTGGGGTTAAAGGTTAAGGCCTTTAAAGTTCAATAACACAAGTACTCACGCCTACTGACCATCAACATCGCTTTTTTGCTGAAAAGTTTCCTGATCGTGTCATTTCTCGCAGAGGCGATCACAATTGGTCACAGATGTATAATAATTTAACATCTTTAGATTTTGTTCAATCAATCGAAAGATCTCAATCGAGGACATACTATGATGAATGCTTTCTTTCAAAGAATATGGTCCTGCAAATGTAGATACGGCTGCCATTGGGCTGATATTAATTTCCATTATTTGTGGCCTACCCTGTTTTTTACAATAAAAAAACATCTGATGATTTAAAATTTATTTTGCACATCAAAATGAAATCTATTATTGGAGCCCTTAGGTTAGGAAAGGTGGTGCTGCAACACAACTCCACTTGGAGACCCAGCTGGGGTCTACTGTGATTCATTGGAACTCTTGGTTATGTTCAAATTCACAATGTACAGTACCAGCAGTGGCAGGTTATTCGATTTGTTTAACTACCGAGTGTCATTACGAATTTCGCCTAAATTGACAGCATCTGTCTAGTTGAGGTCACATACTTATGGCCTGACCAAAATCTTAAATGGGCCATCTGCAGACTTAAGGAAAAAGGGATTAATCATTTCTCATATTCTATTTCCAATAAATGTTAACAAATGATCTCTACTTAAGCACAGAAAAAACTAATTTTCCTATTTAAGTCGCAGTTCACACTACACAAGTCTTTTTTTTCTTTTTTTTCTTTGAACTTTCGTCGGCGTTCACACAATGCAAGTCTTATTTTTGAGCTAATTAGTTTTCTGCATTAGTTTTCCACAAACACCCAACGAATATTCAGTTTTGTATGGTGTTTGACATTTCCTATAAGAAGCATACACTCTGACGATGATACCCTGTTTTGCGAAGTAAGATGGTAATTTATACCAACAAAGTACATGTGGTTGTTGCTGCTCTAATATTTGTTGTAGTAATGCGGGTACTTGATTGATGTGCCTTGATATTGAATGTACTTGATTCGCTCTCATTATTTTGTATGGCGAAGCAAGTGGATTCACTCATGATTGGGGTGTGAAGCATGAATAGAGAACGAATCACATACTATAACAAACGGTTGTCATAGGACGGAAATGATCCCAATAACTGAATTTTAGGCGCTTAAAAGCTTGTGTAGAACAATTTTTGATTTAAACAACTGTCTTAGAGTATTAAGTGATTGGTATGCAATGAAAGTGGTGAACCTTTGGAACTAGTTCCGATTTTTTTTTGCTGGGTACGAGTGAGAAAGCAAAACGTATTGACAATTTTGCTTGAAATCAATTGTAAAACAATTGTTATTCCAGTCACACATGCAATAGCATTCTCCAGTGAAAAGGGAACTTGAATTCAATTCGAACAATTCACTTGTGTTACAGTTCGATTCAAGCCTTGAAATATATTGAAATTTTGACTTGTATTGCAATTGAATTCAAGTATATTTCAAGCTTCAAAAACAATGTTTTTTAATAATTATTTTCTGCTATTGTTTTTTTCACTATTTTAATCACCTTTTTTTTTTATAAAAATTCACTTTTTATCTCTGATAAATTTTATTAATAAATAAATTAAGTATTTAATAAGCTTTGAACATATATGTATGCATGTTGCATGTACTCGTATGTTGTTTAATTTTTTATTTTAAAATATTTTCAAACTTGAAAGTTACTTGAAAAAATGCTTGAATTCAACTTTGTTTCCAGTTTAATTTCAAGTGCTTGAATTTTTATTTTTTGAGTGCTTATTGGTCTCTCTCTCTCTCTCTCTCTCTTTCCCACAAACTAATCAGCCTAGCAATAAGACTTGCATAGTGCGAACGGGGACTAAACATAAAATTCTCGGAATCAAATATTAATTTCGTGAATTCAGGTCTTACAAAGAAATTTGTAAATCCAAATGCAAAAATTTTTAATAACTTGTTTGGGGGATTTTTCCAATCAACAAATTGTCTGATTCAAAAAACATTTTTACTGAAATTAAAAAGCAGACAAAACAACAGAACAGAAAATTCCTCCAAACAATTTTGTTACAAATGTTACTTTATATTAATTGCATGAATTCGAATTTTTCACTCCATACGGTTTTTTTTTTGCTTAAAGCACAATTGGAACAAATTTTTTACTGGAACAGTAAACCATCTTTGCTGAAACAAAATTTTATTTCAAACAAGCAAACGCATGTTTGAAATTTTTTTGGGCATAATGTTTTCTGTGTATGTCTGCAGTAATGAACATGCTTTTTAATTTCGAATTTATTAAAATAACTTCTTAAGAAGTCGAAATATGCACATATGGATGCTTTCCACTTTTTTTTTTTTTGCTTCGAGTTAAACGACAAAACACATTTGTACTTAATGAATGTTTTATCTCTTTGTGCCGCTGATTGCGCTTTCATATAGAAAGAGCACAAAAAGTATTAGAAAGAAAAAAAAAATACACTTCAAGTGTTGGACATTTCAATGCAGTTCTTCAAAGGCTGCACTGTGGAGCACTTATGAAAAGAAATGATAGTTTGTAGACGTTAAGCACTGTTTCATATTTAATTTTTACAGTTCGCCTGAATAATGAAATGAGCTCAGCAAATATTTGTTTTCCTGTTGTTTCATAACACCCCAAATGCATGTGCACATATTTTCCAAGCGCATCCACTGTGCAGCAGCGCTGTTGAAGATCAAGGTATTGCTTGCCTGGCTAATGTAGAATATGCTGCAGTACTTGTACTTTGTAGTTACAATTTTTCTATCGTAATATTGTTGCAATTACCTTGTCTGTCGCAATATCTGTCTATCAGTCAACTTAACCAGTTGGCTTGTGCATCTTCTGTCCATTCCAATGATGTTGGTTGAACATAAAAAACTTCAGCAGTAGTTGTACGAGTAAATAGCATTTTGTATGTGTTGTATCTTGTTCGCAGCCTTTTAGTTGTTTCATGTGCTGAACACATGATTAAAAAATGGTTTCTTGCGAAAAATTGCTTTAATTTTCTGCAGTTACTTGTAAATAGTATGGGGGAAAATAGCAACAAAGACTTTAATTAGTTTTAAGGGAAGTAAAGCTTATGCATCGACAATTTTCGTTGCATTTTGAGGTTGCTCTTTTGCTTGAACTATCAGCATTCTGCGTTTATAATTTTCTATTACTCGTTATTTTTATTTTACACGGCTTATAGAGAGCATCAAACTCTGTATGAACCAGTGAACTTTCTTAAAGCGACTTTTAAACGACAATTTAGGATACAAATACTCGTATTGTGTCTATTTTTAAGTTGGCTGATTTATTTAAAAAAAAAAAGTTTGGCTTTTACTTAAACTATTAAGAAAGCTGGAAACCAAATTTGGCAACAGTGTTAATAAAGCTGAAAACGAAATCTGGCAACAGTGTTAATAAAGATGAAAATGAAATTTGGCAGCACTACTTATATTTATGTTAATAGCCAGAGCTTAATTTATGTGAAAAGTTTCCTATGATGAGTCCTAGTTTACACTATGCAAGTTTTATTGCTAAGCTGATTAGTTTGAGGGAGAGAGAGAGAGACGAGGGGAACAGAAACGTTTCTTTTCCCCTCGTCTCTCTCTCTCTCTCTCCCCTAACAAACTAATCAACTTAGCAATAAGACTTGCATAGTGTAAACTAGGACTTAGGTTGGCTAGAATTGCATGAAATACCAACTTACACTTTTAATGGGCGTGGTATACCGCCTACTTTTCTAAGCGCCTTAATTTGTCATTACAAGAATTCAATACTTACTTGATGTTTCGTGAAAAGTCATTGGTTATAGTGCATGAATTATAAAACAATGTTGTAATGGGCGTGGGTCCGCCCACTTCTGCCTTAGTGAACTTGTGTCACCGCAAGACCCCAAAGTATGCAAAAAGTTGTTTAGAAGTACGTGAAATGTAAGGGCGTCGTGCCGCCCACTTTTCAAAATGCCAGATCGTGTTATCCTAAAAGTCCAAGTCATAATATTCGCCCGAGTCTATTGGGTAAAAGTCTATGACACATAAAATTAAACTTTAAGGAGGCGTGGACTCACCTATTTTTTTTTTTTTCAAACACGAGATTTTGCCATTATACTCGCTTATATTTTGTGCCCAGTTTAGTAAAAATCAGTTGCCTAGCAGTACTCGAAATGTGAGGGTAATTTTCAACTTAAATTTTTCGTGTTAAGAGCCAAAGCTGTGTGCAAAGTTTCGTGGGAACCCATTTGTTAGAAGTACCTGAAGTATATTATAACAATTCAAGGGACGTGGTCCCGCCCATGCTTTTAAATACAGGAGATTATGTTGTTACTAAATCCTTTGACAAGTACAGAATTATAAAGGGCGTAGCGCCGCCCATTTTCTTTCATGAAGTAACAGACACAAAAACAAATTAAAAATAAATACTCGTATGCGTAAAGCAACTAAATTTAGAACTTAATCCACTTTTAAAGTCCCTTAAAAAATTATGGGAATTAGTGTGTGGGCCGGTTTCCTTCTCCTTGTCAATATATGTATATACATATATACTATGTATGTATATACATGCCATCAGCATAATTACCCATATATTTTTTTTAAACTATTATGACGTCTCCATGCTGTGCTGCACTTAAAACGAATCGTTGGTTTTTATTTTTTTTTCGCTCTTGTTCAAAGGCTTCTCTTTTGTCGACTTTAATTATCTCGTGAATATTGTGTGTATATTTGCTATACTATACAGGTAAATTAATTGCTTTTTTTCTTTTTCTTTTTGAAATCGAAACGAACTTATTGGCCCTTTCAGATATTTAATAATGGATTTTAAGGCAAGAGATATTGTTCGTTGACATGAGAACGGGCAGTAGGTGAAATGTAACGTTAATTGAAAAGCTCATATTTACCAATATCTGAGGCCTGAGGGGAACGCTTTGTAATTCGAAACGAAATAAAATTGTTTTAATTTTGAATGAAGGCATTATGTTAGTGATGAAATGGATAGTGCTGTACTTCAATCAATTAAGGCTTATCGAGACAGTTCAGATACTCCGCATGGCCCCACAAAAAATAGTCTAGTGCATTTATCAGATGCACCCAGTGGTACACGATTTGAATTTTGTATGCCCGCAATCGCAAAGCTTTTCGCCAGCTCTTGCACAGCTTCAACTATGGAGCATAATAACGAATGAGCTCAAGCAACGGCTTCTTCGTATTTGTATTTGTTCCGCATTTTAGCAATCAAATTTAGCTTTAGCTTTGGCGACTTACAGAATACGGGATCTGATGTAAATTTTTTTTAATTTAATTTTTATTTTAATTAATATATACCCTTATGAGGCATCCCGCAATCTCCAGGAATATATTACCCAGCTGGAAATATGGTTGAACTTATGGAGAATTAAAGTAAATGAACAAAAGTGTGTCCATATAACCTTTACCTTAAGAAGAGAGAGACTTGTTCCCCCATTCGAATCAACAATCAAGATATTCCTCAACAAGTCGCTTTTGAAACCAATATGGTGCTACGGAATTCAGCTATGGGGCACTACTTCAGCTTCCAATGTGGAGGAAATCCAACGAAGACAAAACAAAATTTTACGTTTGATAACATCAACTCCATGGTACATTAAAAATTCAAATTTACATCGTGACTGAAGAAATTACAAAATACCCAGGCAAGTACTTAACTAAACTCGAGTCCCATCCTAATCCCCTTGCTCGTAACATCTTGAATTTTACTGAACACATCCGCTTAAAAAAATGGGGATACTACGGCTCAATACTCAACACCCCAGATGTAACTGCTTGAATACACTTTTATTTTTTGCTCTCTTATGTATCATTAATTTACTAACACTAAAGGCAGAATTTGTTTGTACGTGCTGTTCCGTTCTGAATCAGCTGTTTTGTTTCTGTTCAATTGGAAGTCTGTATGTGTGGTTTGTTTTTTCTTTTTCGTTCTGTTCTGTTGCGGACAAATCTGTAGAAAATAGAATTCAATGTTAAGTGACAGCCAAAAGTGTGTATGTATTAGTGTGTTGTGATATTTTGTATGCAGCTTTAAGCAGTTCTGTAGGTTGCCAGATGATTCCTTGCACAGAAAAAGTAATTGCAAAAAAATATTTTATACAGAAAATAACGGCACAGAACGACAACGAAAAGTAAAAACTAATGAGGCCTTAGGTTTATGTCTGACACTGGTCGGGCCTAATAATTATAAAGGGGTTTTTTTTATTGAGGTATAGATCTTTAAGTTGGCATCACTTTTTTAACTGGCGGCCATTTTGTCAGCTGTCAAGTGATTAATATTTAGTTTGGTTTGCCATTTCATCATGAACAGGTTGACAAAAGAACAACGCTTGCAAATCGTGCAAATTTATTTCGAAAATAATGGTTCAGTTCGCGAAGTTTACCGCAAGCTCCGTCCATTTTATGGTCGACAGAGCAATTAATTCGGTTAACCATGGATCGTTTTCGCACTACGTTTACTCTATGTGATAATACGCATCCGCTGAAGTCGCTCGTCTACGCCAACAAACCAGAAACGTTAGGGGACTTGGAAGCCAACATTCGTGGCGTTATTGCCAACATACGGCCCCATATGCTCGAAAAAGTGGTTGAAAATTGGACCTGTAGAATTGGCTTTATTCGAGCCAGCCGCGGCGGCCACATGCCCGAAATCATATTTAAACGTTAATGGCATAAAATTATCCTTCCAATAAAGCCAAATTGATGGACATTAAAACGATTTTCTTGTGTTTTATTTCAATTCGAAGTTCTATACCTCTAAAAAAAACACCCTATATTTAGATTTAAGATTTTATCGCTTATTGTTAGTTCTTAGTTGAAGATGCAATAAAAAAAGAAATGTTAAAAAAAAACAAAAAATAACTTGTGGCGTTTTTTAGTTTTAGCCTTTTTTTCTTCGTTTTGCCGATTTTTTTCGGTTTTCGGCAATTTTTTCGGTTTTTGACGATTTTTTAGTTTTGGTTCTTTTTCTCCTTTTGGCGATTTTTTTCGTTTTTTTCGACGATTTTCTTTGTTTTTTGGTGACCTTTTTAATTTTGCTGATTTTTTTTGCATCTAAGCGATTTATTTTATTTTTGGTGGTATTTGGCATGTAAGCGCTTTTATCATTTTAGCGATTTTATGATTTTTTAATTAATTTCTAATTAAATTTAGTGCAAACCACTAATATTACACAATCTTCTATGCTTTACAGTCATCGAATTGTCATTTTTGAAAATAAATGAAAGCGCTCCATATCGACTGAATTCCGTAGATCTATTCTATAGCTTGCCATACCCCGCACGCCCCTCAATTTATTTTTGTCACGTTGTAGACATGCATATAGGGTGTTTTTTTAGAGTGTCTCAACTTTGAGTTCTAACAGCTGATGGTTGCTTTTTGTTTAGTTTGCTTTGAAGTTTCATTATGAATCGACTTACACCAGAGCAACGCGTTCAAATTTATGCAATTTTTATTCAAAATAACTTTTCAAAATTATATATTCCGATGAAGCCCATTTCTGGTTAAATGGGCACGTAAATAAGCAGAATTGACTCATTTGGAGTCAGGAGAATCCACAAGCTTTAGTCGAAACACCATTACATCCACAGAAAATTACTGTTTGGTGCGCTTTATGGGCTGGCGGAGTCATTGGCCCGGCCCATATGTCTTCAAGAACGATGATGGTCAGAATGTTGCTGTCAATGGTGAACGGTATCGGAACATGATTCGAAATTTTTTCGTACCTCAATTACGTGGCATTAATCTTGCTGATATGGGGTTCCAACAGGACGCAGCCATATGCCACACAGCAGGCGCTACAATTGATTTACTCAAAGAAACTCAAAGTTGTGACACTCTAAAAAAACACGCTTTATATACATATATACGCATATATAAAAGAAATAGAACAAATTTTTTTTCAATCACCAAATTGCTCGAGTCAGTCAAACAATTTTAAAACTCGCACTCACCAATTTTCAAAATGAAAATAATTTTTTTTTTTTATATATTTACAACATATTTTCAGGCATAGCTTTTTACATTAGATAACTGCAGAAAGTTAACATACATAATAAAAATTTTTATTTCAGTTGCGTTGCCAATTGACCAGGCAGCTGAAGTTCGCTTACCATCCACAATCCAGCCATTATATTTACATAATCTTGTAATGCATGCAAATATTTAATCTTATTATACTTTTAAGAAACCTTGACGACACAAGCAACTCATTTTCAAACTGAAGCTCTCTGTATATACAACCTGTTATGACTTCATCTGTTCGCAAGAAAAGAATTAAAATAAAAATATCTTGATCTTAGACACTAAATAAAAAAGTTAAAAAACAAAATAAACAAACATAAGAAATACTCTGTTCAATTTTGAAACAAAACCAGTTAAAACAGGTTGCATGTGGAAGCACAGTTAAGACATTTGACCGCCAACTGTGTGTGTGTCGTCCAGGGCCGGGGTCACACGAAAAAAAGACAACTTACAATGTGTCAGTGCATTTAACTGACACCATAAATTAGAAGAAACTCTTTTCTTTTGACTTTTGCTTTAATCGAAACTCTTTTTGAATGACAAAAACAGACATTAAACTGACAGAAATTGTAACGAAAAGAAAAGAAGGTTAAAAGTTTAAAAACTTTCTTGCATTTAGTTTTCTGTACTTTTGGACTTTTCTTTTCCTTTTTGCAAGCAATTAAATTTGTTTATTTTTTTCTTTGCTTTTGCAATAGTTTTAATTTATTTTCACGTTACCAAACTCTAAACAAAGCAATCATTTTAATCTACTTAAATAGAAATCGATGGATATTCTATTCCCAGTCGATTATTTTGTTTTTTTGTTTATTGTTTTTTATTAAAAAAAAAAGAGATAATAAAAATGACATCATTTTAATGGATTATAAGCGGTCAGTAATTGACCAAACCATAACCGAAACATTTCTATTTTATATGAAACGTTTATTTTGAAAGAGCCATACTCGTACATAAGTCATTTTATTTATTTTTATTTTAATAAATTCCTCGATGATGCTTTGTTTTTAGAACTAACTACTGATGTGACATCGAGGCCTTTCAGATAGTTTTTAAGAGATGCAGTTTTTTCAGATGCCAGCAACTCTTGGAGTCGTTTAGTGCACTCTTTAAGCCAGATGTTATGTTGGGGTGGTCTATGCTGTTGCCATTCCCCCTTCTAGCTCTTCTTTTTTTCACATACGAGACGTTCAATATCCGTAGAATAAATAATATTAATGCCAGTCTGCGCATTGAAGGTAAGTAGCATGTTCAGCAGCCTGTTTAATCTTTTCATTAAGGTTGGCACTGGTAGATTCAATATCAATGACTGCTGAGATATTTTTTGAACCCCAGCCAATTAACAGGATTGATCATCTTCACATATGAGTGAAGTAAATCACTTCTAAGTGGATTACAGATTGTAACGATTGTAGGAGAGTGATCGGAGGAGAGATCTAAAGAAGCTTCAACATGAACATCTGGAATTTTTTGTATGCCAGTAGGCCAGTAGGCCCACTCGAAATGACGTCCAAGCTCATTACTGAAATTGTATTGAACAACGTTCGATCTTTAGGTGCAATAAGACGCGAAACTTGTAATTTTAATTTTTGTGTTTTATAGTGTTAATATACTGATAATACGCTACACGATAAAGAACCTGACAGAAGTTGAAAATCTTCACTTGTGGATATTTTGAAAATTCAGGTAAATGTCATCATTCATAATAAATGAGATCTGCTTTTGTTTTTTTTTTTTTCATTTATTCACTCAATACAAAACGAGAAATGATATCCATCGAATTGCATTATAAAAATATGTACATACGAGGCGTGTTCAAAAATTATGGCAAATTATTTATTCATGAATATCTATTTTGTCCCCTTCAAAATAATCCCCCTCAGAGATAATGCACTTATGCCAACGTTTTTTCCAATCTTCGAAGCACTTGAAAAAATCATTTTACTTTTATTTTTTTCAGCTCCTCCTTCGATGCCGTCTTTATCTCGTCAATCGTAGCGTGGCGGCGTCCTTTCATGAGCCTCTTCAGTTTCGGGAACAAGAAAAAGTCACAGGGGGCCAGATCTGGGGAATACGGTGGCTACGGCATCATTAGTGTGTAGTTTTTGGCCAAAAATTCGGGCGTTTCTGGCAAATTGCGCATAACTTGCAGGTAATACTCCTTATTGACCGTTCTACCCTGTGGCAAGAACTCATGATGCACCACGGCCCTGCAATCGAAGAAAGCTGTAAGCAAAACTTTCACATTCGACTGAACTTGGCGCGCTTTTTTCGGTCTTGGTTGGTGTGGCAGCTTCCATTGAGATGATTGAGCTTTGGTTTCCACGTCATAACCCTCAACCCACGGTTCGTCACCAGTTATGACCCTGTGGACAGAGTCCAACAGCTCATTAGCAATGTTCATGCGATGCTGTTTTTGGTTGAAATTGAGCAATTTTGGTGCGAATTACGCGGCGACCCGCCTCATGCCCAAATCATTGATCCAAATCGAATAGCACGAGCCAATCGATATGTCTAGGTCCTCAGCAACTTCGACGTTTGGCCAATACCATTTTCTTCACTTTATACATTTTTTCATTTGTTGTTGAAGTGCTCGGGCTTCCGACACGTTCTTCGTCGTTCACATCTTCTCGGCCTTCTGAGAACATTTTGTACCACCGATAAACGTTGCTTCGGTCCAAGGTAGCTTCTAAGTATGAGCACTTAATTCCATTTTTCACACAAAATTTGATACAGGTTCCTTGTTCCATTTTCTTAAATAGGTAAAAATCGAAGACGAGCCAAAACACGTGCAAGCAAAGCAGCTGTCAACATTTAACTGAACATTCAAAACGGCCGAAATTGTCGGCATAAGTGCGAGATATGAGTACCAATATAACGCCACAAAAAAATCAAAAAAAAAAAAAGTAGCCCGCGAAAATTCAAAATTCGCGATACTTTTTGAACACACCTCGTACATACATACATTTCGCTCTTCAAATCTATGGATTTTTTTTAGAGACTTGTATAATTTAAATTTTTATCTCTCAAAGTAAATTAATTTGCTGTCAGAGGTATACACATGTATGCTCATACATATCGTCACCTTAAATGCAAACAGACTTATATGTTTTTAACCATTTATGTTAGTTACGTTCTGATCACAATGGACCCAATTGGGTCTCCGAGTGGAGGTGCGGTATAGCACCACCCTTCCTAACCTACGCTCTTTGCAATAAAAAATAGATGCACTCGTAATTACGTACGTTTGAATTTCTTTAATAAAGTCGTCATTTTTGATCTCAAAGGTCTAAATATTTGCGTGGACATTTAGTTTGATAAAATGAACCATGTTCAATCGAAAGCTCGATATCGAATTTTTGCGTAGTTACGTCCGTTTGCATTTAAGGTGACGATATGTACATATGTATGTTCATACATATTTTATTTGGTGACAAAGTGTTTCTTTTGAAAACTGCTTAAATATGTAAATTTTTCTAGTTACTTTGACCATATTTTAATTTCAAGTTTTGTCATTTTCAATCCAACCATAAACTGGAGACATTTTTCTTTCTTTAATTTTCACTTTTCGTGCTATTTTGCAATATTTTTAAATACATAAATATGTGCAAACATATTCAGATATGTAGGTATGTATGTAGTTACATATGCAGAGTTTAATAATAAAATATGATGATTTATTTTAGTTTTGATCATAAAATTTTTAACTAATTCCGTGACCATAATGTTTAAACTCTTGTTTTTTATTTGACGTTTATGTGATTCAATTCTTATCAATGTTTGTGAAATTGAATGATAAATCTTTGATTCATTGTTTTGGATTCTATTTTAATTTTTTTTTATATTCTTATACTTATGTATGTACTCGTATATCTACATAGTAACGTACATATTTACATAATTAAAATTTTTTTACAATGGCACCGCAGCAACGAAATGAGTCACCCCAGCGGGAAAAGGTAATGAATAAGAAACGAGAAGTTAATGCACAGTAAATTCACCCATAGACTATGCAATCTTATTGAGTAGTTTATTGCTATCATTATTACTATTACCGTCTTGATCCACACTATTCAATAAATTAAACAATATGTATTAAAAAAAATATATCGTGCCCTAACCGTCAAAAAAGTTTAAGAGCCATAATTTTCGAACTTAATTTTTTGACCAAAATCGATTATTTGTTATTGTAAATAATAATAATAATTTAAATAATTTTGTTATTAAGTAATTTAAAAAATAGAAAAATTATGTTTTATTATGCCGTTTTCTTTAAAAAAAGTGCAACCTTTTATAACTTTTTATTAAGAAAAATGTAATTAAGCGTTCGTTGAAAGCTAAAATTTGCCCCTGTAAAGGATGCTTCAGTAATTTACAATAAACTCTTTATACAGGGTGTTTTTTTTAGAGGTATAAAACTTCGAATTGAAATAAAACACAAGAAAATTGTTTTAATGTCCATCAATTTGGCTTTATTGGAAGGATAATTTTATGCCATTAACGTTTAAATATGATTTCGGGCATGTGGCCGCCGCGGCTGGCTCGAATAAAGCCAATTCTACAGGTCCAATTTTCAACCACTTTTTCGAGCATATGGGGCCGTATGTTGGCAATAACGCCACGAATGTTGGCTTCCAAGTCCCCTAACGTTTCTGGTTTGTTGGCGTAGACGAGCGACTTCACATATCCCCAAAGAAAATAATACAATGGTGTCAAATCACACGATCTTGGTGGCCAATTGACAGGTCCATTCCGCGAAATTATGCGCTCATCGAATGTTTCCTTCAATAAATCGATTGTGACGTGCGCTGTGTGGCATGTAGCGCCGTCTTGTTGGAACCACAACTCATCCACATTCATGCCATCCAATTCGGGAACAAAATAGTCGGTTATCATGGCTCTATACCGGTCTCCATTAACGGTAACTGACTCTCCAGTATTATTTCGGAAGAAGTATGGCCCAATGACTCCACCAGCCCATAGAGCACACCAAACAGTCAGTTTTTGTAGATGTAATGGCGTCTCAAGGGTCTCATGTGGATTCTCTTCACTCCAAATGCGGCAATTTTGCTTGTTGACGTAGCCATTCAACCAAAAATGAGCCTCATCACTGAACAAAATTTTGCGATGAAAATCAGCATCGAGATCAATCTCATTTTCGGCCCATACACCAAAATCACGACGCATTGCATGGTCTCGCGGCTTTAATTCTTGCACAAGCTGTATCTTGTAAGGTCGCAAGCCAAGATCTTTGCGCAAAATCTTCCATAAAGTTGATGGACAAAGCTCCAATTGCTGTGCACGGTGGCGAATCGATTCATTCGGGTCCTCTTCAACACTTTGCTCTACAGCGGCAATTGTTTCTTCGGTGCGCACTGTTCGACGTCTCTGCGGATGCGTATTATCACATAGAGTAAACGTAGTGCGAAAACGATCCATGGTTAACCGAATTAATTGCTCTGATGGACGATTATGTCGACCATAAAATGGACGGAGCTTGCGGTAAACTTCGCGAACTGAACCATTATTTTCGAAATAAATTTGCACGATTTGCAAGCGTTGTTCTTTTGTCAACCTGTTCATGATGAAATGGCAAACCAAACTAAATATTAATCACTTGACAGCTGACAAAATGGCCGCCAGTTAAAAAAGTGATGCCAACTTAAAGTTCTATACCTCAATAAAAAACACCCAATATAAAAAAAAAACATTTTATTGCGAATTTTCATTGAAAAGCGCAATAAATGTAACATTATTTTCGAGAAAAGAAAAATAATGTTTTAGAAGAAATAATTTTGATTTTATCCAATATATTGTGCAATATACCAATATAATATGCACACAGGCTATTTTATTGTACACAATATCAATTATCGCACAATAATATTGCAAATGTGTGGGTATCTTAAAGTGGATCGGCTTACATAAAAAAAGAATGAATGAATGAAAGATATGTCAATGAAAGTTCAAAACTCAAAAAAAAAAAGATTTTTTTTGCCACGCCCCAAAATATAGCACCTTTTGTTTTTATATATAGCGCCGGCGTTTATCATTCTGAATGACTAGAATATGGCTCAATTTTTGCCTTTGATGTTTTTTTTTTTAATTGAACGTCAAACTGTAGATTGTTAAATTTTTCATAAATGGAAATTAACCTCTTCAAAATCTCTTTAAGTCAATATATAATAATTTTTTATGTGCGAATAAGCTGCACACACACGAAGTACATGTAACACAAAGATAAATCATCAGCCCAATTCAAAATCTTGTGCAAATGGTCTTGCATCGTAGCGTGTGCACAATG
Organism: Nowickia ferox; assembly: GCA_936439885.1. Lineage (NCBI taxonomy): Eukaryota > Metazoa > Arthropoda > Insecta > Diptera > Tachinidae > Nowickia > Nowickia ferox. The sequence goes on from OW387024.1 coordinate 82,407,999, forward strand.
GTATAGCATATTGATACTCACCACTAAGAATTGTTAAGTGCACAAGAAGATTATGAATTGGGCTATCATGAAGAAAAATTAATAGATTTTTATGTGACTGCGCTACGCAAAGAAGGGTATTTTGTGTGTGTTCCTTTGCGGCACTATGTAAACCGAACTTGTGGACCGATTTTGATGATTCATCAAATCAAGCGATTTGTCTTAATACTGGAAATGTCACTAAAGATATGACAGTAGTCAAAACTCAATATGGCGGCCAACAGACGACATTTTGTAAATACGAAATAAATAAAAAGTCAGCGAACTACTTATGTATATCAAAATGGGGAACATCCGACAGGTATTTTAAAATCATCTTTAGGTTTCTCTTATGATTTCTCATTTCGAATGACCATTTAGGATATTGAACGGTTCAAAAATGGTTGAAGTCGGGTTTTTTTTTAATTTTTTTAATTTCTGATTGTTATTCTATTTTATGATTATTATTATTTTTTATTTTATTTTGATGTTTTCCGTGGTTAAACAAAAATACGTCTTCCCATCTTCCTAGGTGATTTTTAACTAACTATGCTTCTATTTATATGTTCTTAATACAAAAGTGTTGAAATATTTTTTTTTACCGCTACACTACGTGTAAACGTAGTATTTATATGTAACACAAAAATAAATCATCATGACTACTAAAGCCCCGTTCAGACTATTATACAAGTATTAATACTTTCATCACATTTTACGATACAGAAATCTAAATACATTCGTTGCGACTGTCAACAAATCTAACGTAAAATCACATATTGTGTTCAGACCATCACACTTCAAATAAAATGTGTAATACAAGCAGAAAACAAAACAGCTGTTCAATGAAAATGTCTGTGCTATTCATTGACTAGCGGCGGCAAAGCGGTTTCATGTAGGCGGGGACCTGCCGGCACTTGAAAAATTTCAGCAGTTAAAAATATTCTATATAAGTAACGGAAAAATTTTAAGAAAAGATATTACAAAAACTTTAAAAAATTACGTCAACGAAATATACTTCCATACGATTCACTTATTCAAAATTTTGAGCCGATATACATATGACAAAACATTACATCAATGAAGACACGCTATCGACTTTGAAATTTGGTTTGAGTGAAAGAGCAACCCTGATCTAATGAAAAGTATTATCGTTTAGAAATTTTTCTATAAACGAAAAAGTCTTATGGGATGTCAAAATTTGTATCGTATTATTTGCCACTTTGATGACACACTTGCACGTATTATTTGAATTTTTGACAAGTATAAATACAAAGTATAATAGTCTGAACGCGGCTTAAGAAAGGTTAATACATTTTCGATAAAAAAAAAACAAAAATTAGTTGTTTCGCTGGTGCCGCACAGTGGTTTAAAATATAAAAAAAACTAGTAATAAGTATAACACTTCTATGGTACTGAATGGCTTTGCCTGATAATTGAAGAATTGATGGCATACTTGTAGAAGAGAAGTAAAATTATCTGCATCATATCTTGTGAAAAATTAAAGATTTTCTTCTGTTAAATTTCAAAAATTTGTGTAAAGACCTTTTTTACGACTTAACGGCTACAGGCTTCATATGATATGATGCTGAAAACTTGACTACTCTCCTAAAATAATTTAAGCTTTCAAGCAAATTAATTTTGTGCTTTAGAACTTTAATACTTATCACTACTTTTGTTTTTTATTTTACACCACTGTGTACCGTTCGAGGAATTTTTTATGAATTACATGCAGTTTTTTATGGTATTTTTTCTAAACATGCGAAAAAAAACTGTTTCAAATTTCAATTTTATTAAATCCGATGACAAATGTTTATTGTTAAATTTTAAGTCTCGCATATTTAAAAAAAATATTAACCGATAATTAAATAATAAAAATAGCACATTACTTCACTAGAAAACTCAGTTCGAACTATTTTATTCGAATCATTTTGTTCAAACAAAATTATTCGAATAATTTTACTTGAAAATTTTTATTTGAATATACTATTTTGGAAAAGTTTTTAAAATTTTGTTTTAGCATTTATTTTTCAAATAACTCTATTCGACTAATTTTATTCGAAAAAATATATTCGACTAATTTTATTCAAATAATCATATTCGATTAATTTTATTCGACTTAAAAAAACTGCTTTTGGTTTTTTTTAGCAAATTCTAAATTTAGTAGTTTAAAGTTTAATCAGCTCTTAATCTCAAAAAGGCACTAAAATCGAGCTTTCCGTCGAAGATATTCGAAAAAATCGTGTTCTTCTAATAACTTCAGAAATCTTCGTCAAATCGATTTAAGATATTAGAGATTTAAGAAGTGTATCCGATGCCGCAATTTTGACCAAAAGCTGTAACTTAATGGGTAGTTTCAACCGATTCCCATATTTTTTAACCGACTTCAAAAAAAGGTGGAGGTGATCAATTCGTCTATATTTTTTTCTTGAAATTGTTGCCATGAGGCAACATGAGTTATGAAACTCGGTACATTTACGACCGATTGTAATTTTTGTTTTGTCTGAGAGGCCCACAAATTTTTTTATTTGATTTTATGATATTCTACTTATTATATTGTTGCGAAACTTAGCAAACACCATTTGTTCTTCTTCTATGACACAATTTTAAAGTTGAAGAAATGGGCGGGGCTACGCCCAATAATATTTATTATTATATTTCACGTGGTTTTACTTAAACGATTTTTACAAAACTTACCACACATCTTGAGCTCTAAAATAGACATAATCTTCCATTAAAAAAATGGGCGCAGTTACGACCATTAAAATTCAATTTTATATTTCACGTACTTCTTCTTAATAAAAAAATTTTCAAATTTTTTTTTGTGTGAAGGAGTTTTCTTCCAGTTTGGTCCCATAAATTTGTGTTGAAGTCGAGAATTTTTTTTTATAAACTTTCTTTATGCGTTAAAAACAATATTCATTTAATTTTTTTTTTCTTTTCTTTTCAGAAAGTCGCTAGTGGGTCAATTAAAATTTTTTATTGAAAAAAAAATAAAACTTTATAAAAATGTTAACAAAAAATATAAAACAACAACTGCAAATATAATAAAATAAATTTCAGTGTAAAATTAAAATTGTTTTTAAAGTGCCATCTGTTGTCGGTTCTATAGAAAAAGGCAGCAAAAAAAAAAAAAAAAAAAAAAAGAAAATAAGCAAATTCATGTAAAAACTTCCACAATAATAATAATACTATAAAATAAAAACAAAATAATAAAAGCCGTACAAAATAAACTATTAATTAAATAAATTAAGTGAAAGTGAAAGAGTTGCTTAAATTTAATTTTTTTTTACAAAAGTCTTAAAATTTTTTAATTAAATAAATAAAAAAAATTATTAAAAACAGCAAGAAATTTTTATAAAAATATTTCGATTATTCAAATTTCGATTCCTTAAATTTTCGTTCGTCTGTGAATTGTTTATGAGCTCGCGTCGCAATTCCACCGGTCTTATATGGAATATCAAAAAGTCCTTTTTCCAGCGTAGTACGAAGAAAATGAAAACAATTTCATGATATTACAAGTGGTCTGAATCAGTGATATTAAATTATTTGAGAATGCCTTCCACACCGTACGATTTGGTGCAAGACGATCAGGACTTGCGTGTGCCATTACATGCCGATCAAGCGTTTCTCAATGGCATAACATTTCAAGCCAAGGTGAGTGCGGCAATATTGTTATAATCTCTCTGTCTCCTTCCCTCTCTCTCTCTCTCGAGATCTCTGTCTAATTTATTTTTAAAATTGTCTTAACTTTTAGTTAGGGAATATTTTTTTTATTAAAAATTATCTTTTCCTCTTAAGACTGTGTTTAGAGTGAAGAATATTTTTAAATATTCTGTAAAATTTATCTTCATTATTTACGCCAATTGAACCCCAACAATGTGTTGATTATTTTAAAATCGTCAACTAAATTGTAGGACATTAAGGTAAGAATATTTTTCTTTTTCTTTTTCAAAAAATGTGTTCATACAAGTGCTTAAAAAAATTTCATAAAATATTCATAAAGTCATAAAATGCCATTAAATTCATATGAAGATAAAATCAATAAATAATTGACGACCATTTGGTTGTATAAAAATGTGTGTCACATAAACATTATTATTTTTATGTTGCGGCTACAGACAGAGACATTAATTTGATTTTTGTTTAAATACTCGTATACAAATTGACTGTAGGAATGGATGTCTGTCACTTGGTTGGTTGACAATTTCCGCTTTTCGCTTCTCCCTCTTTTATTATTTTGAGGATTCTTGCGCAACCATCGATTTATGTGAAAACATTAAAAAATTATTTGACATGTTTTTTTTCACCAGCAACTCACTTTCGAATGATGGTCAAACGTGATAAATAAAATGGAATTTTATTTTAAAATATTTACAAGAAATGCTTAATGTTTATTCGAAATAACGCCATTACTTTACTGATTACACTGTAATTGATAAAATAAATGCGGCGGCAAAAGGAAAAAGTGCTTAAAATTGAATTGATAATAAGTAAATACCGAAGTATATTTATTTAATGGATAATGCAATTGCGCGATTTACCCTATTTTAATGTAGATTTATTTATGCAACTTGTAAGAACTAGTAAGAGGTATTTAAAAGTGAAATGATTTTTGTCTTACTGTAAATATTTGGCATAAAAATTTAGCAACTTTTACTGCAATACAAATAAATGATCAATGGAACAGAATAAAGGCTCAGTTAGCCGACTGTACTGGAATGTAACTGCAACGGTAGGAAGCAGCTGATCGATGTTGCCATATGAAAATTAAAGAGAATGGTTATAGAGATGTAACAGAAAACTGAAAAATTTTTAACATATTATTATTATCTTGAATTAGTTTTAAGGCGTATAATATATGTATGTAACTTTTTTTTGAATAACTCTAACGAACGAATATTTTAAAAGCGTTGGCCATAAAATGAACAAAAATTCTTTATACTCTTTTGTTCTTTTGCCACACAACTGCTGTGTACTTACTTACAAAAACTGTGAAAAAGAAAATATAGAGGAAATTGTATACAAGTTTTCCAAATTATTATTTCGCACCAGCAACGTTGTGGTGGGGTTCTGAGTTTTGTAAGTCAAAACCATACATTTAAATGGCCAAGTTCATGGTTTTTCGTTTGCATGTGACCCGCAAAACTTGTTGACTTTCAAAAGCAGCGCCGTAATTCAACGAAAAATATGTATGCGCTAAAAGCAGCCAGTAGAAATAACAATTCTTTTAGAATACCACCATTAAGGGTATTCACAGTTGCTATTGAGAACCAAAAGCAAGACAAAAAATAAATGAAAGCTGCCAGATTTAAAGCAAATAGTGTCACATTTTTATGGTACAAAAATAAACTGTGATTATCCCCGTTTTTGTAAAGATAATCACACACATGCACACATACTCCGACATCCAGAGAGAGAGAGGGAGAGAGACATTAATGAAAATTGTGCAGGCTAACAGTGTTGTCAGATTAGGGGATTTATCCCCAAATCGGCGATTTTTTTTTTCGAAATGGGGATAAGAATTTTGGTTTGGGATTGAGGAATTAATTGGGGATAACTTTTATGTTTTGGGGATTTTATGATATTTTTTGGTGATTTGTATTTTACTTAATATTTATTTTTTTATTTCTCGGAATATTTTAATATCAATACATATTCCAATTGCTCTTTTTTAGTTCATAAATAATTAGGGAGTTCACAATAGCATATTAAAATGTGTCTTAATATTGCAACGTTTCAACTTTAATACTTTAATATGGTCTGGCAAGTTTGTTGTTTTCGTTTGTGTGTAAATCAAATTTATTGCCAGGCGGAAAATTTAAAAGTATAAAAAGCATGTAATTTTCTATATGGCAATATGGTAATGTTAAACCAAACATTTTAAAACTGTCAGCGCAGCTGTAGTTGGTGAAAAAATATTTGTATTTTTCGCAGAACAAAAGTTATTTTGAAAAATTTATCCAACAATAATTTCTAGTTTAACAAATTTTGTTATTTTAGTACGTACGGAAGAAAATAATTCAGTCTCTCATAAGCATTCGTACAAACATGCATTTTATTCTCCATCTCTAATAAACTAATATGTAAATAATATAAAGATGTATGTGTGTTTGCCTGACTTTGATATACACAGTATGTGTATTTATATCGTTGCCGGCTCACAATAACAAATTAAGATGGCACAATGTTGCCACATTAAAATTTTAATATACTCATTGTGAATTCCCTAAATATAAAATAATCGCATTGGGGAGATTGCTCATCAGCTAATTTTATTGTTTGCACGTATGTACTATATAACTTAACTATACCTTATTTGATGCTTACAATTTTATATACAAATAACAAGCAACTTACATGTTTCGGGCCGTTTAAAGAACTGGTAGAGTATTGTATATATTAAATTCACTTTGTGTATCAACGAGCAACGCTTGCATTGAACGAATTTGTTCGGCAGTGGAGTCAATAAAAAATTATATTAGAAACAAAATTCAGTGCTAAAATCTCTGTTACAAATTAATATGCATTTTAGAAATAATTGAATTTGTTGTGAGATTCAGATCCATCTCCATAAGTGGTAAAATTAGTACAAATTGCCTTTTGGGGAATTTTGGGGATAAAAATTTTAAAAGAAATCGGGGAACCCTTCAGGCTTAATAGACACACTGCAGTGGTTTGATTTCGTCTTATTTTCGAAATTACGCGATAACTCTGGGACCATTGCAAATGTCGTAATGAAATTTCACACAGCTGTAGACTTTATAGAAACAGAATCGTCAAAAATTAATTTATAGTCGAAATGCTGAAATTGCTGAACATTTTTAGTTAAGCCTATTAACTATTAAGCCTAAACTATTTTATTAAGCTTTAGGTCAGTTTATATATTTTTAGTTTTTTATTTCGATATTTCGTGAACATTTGGTCAACTTGCTCAGGATATTTCTTATTTTCTGTTTTTTTTTATATTTAATTTTTGTTTTTTTCTCCTTTCATTATAAAAAATATTTTTATTTTATATTATATTTTATATTATAAATATTTTATTTATTAAAAAAATAATTTTTCGATTCAAAGGAGAAAAGAAAAAAATTTACGGCCTGTCCCACGATGACACTAGAAATCGTTCGATCGACAACAAATTTTCTAATGTTATTGTTGTTTGCAATACAAGTTGTCGCTCGAACGATTTCGAGTGACATCGCAAATATAAAAAAAAACAGAAAATAAGAAATATCCTGAGGAAGTTAACCAAAGGTTCACGAAATATCGAAATAAAAAACTAAAATATATAAATTGACCTAAAGCTTAATAAAATAGTTTCATTGAACATTTATATGTTCAAAAGGTCGAAAAATTAGATAAACAATTTATTATATAAAATTGTTTATGCAATCGGTCCCACTGTGAAATATCATGTGCATTGTTTCACTATTTGGTGTAACATTTTCACATTACACCAGAATATACATATAAAACAAACAAAAAAGTTTAGAAAAACTTTGTTTATAGTTTTTCCGCATGCAATGATATCTTCTCGGTAGTTGTTGTTGTTGTTGTTGTTGTTGTTGTGTTGTGTTCGCTGACATTTCGTTTGTACTGTTATTGTTGTCATTGTTTAAGCTTTTGTGGTTCTAACTATTTAAATTTACATATAAAAAGCAAAAGAAAAAAAAAGATAACACCCGTACGAAGTTTAGTTCAGCGTTGAACTTGGAATAAAACTTTTTTTTTTTAATTCAGTACACATCATATTTTTTTTTGTCCTTTTTTCTGTCTGATTGTGGCAAATGAAAGACTTGCATTTTTTTTATATGTATCTAGCTTTTGTTTGTGAAAAATTATTGTTCCCTTTAATTTTTGCAACATGATGATGACAATAATGAAGCTGGCTTTGTGTTTGCTTAGTTTGCTATTTATGTGTTTCTCGTGCTTTTCTTCTTCTTCTTTTTTGTAAGAATTAAATTAGGTTTCCCTGAGTCACGTTAACTACGTGAACAAAAGACGACTCATTGTTCTTAATTCGTAAGATGTGAGTGAAAATGAAGATCACCAGAAGCATGATTTGAATGAATAATAACAATGAAAAATAATATTTCTTTGTCAACTTTTCTTTTGCTGTAAATGTGGATATTTATATTTTTTAACTATGAGTGCATATGTATGCTTACATATACATATGGGCATTTCCACGAGAAAGTTCACTTTCTTTTCGCGTGCGACAGCAAGCAATTAAGCTTGCATTTCAGAACAAAGTGACTAGATTTTTCTTAAAATTTTATCTAATGTAGAGCTGCTGACGGCCTGCACAAATATATAAAGAAGTAAAAAAAAATTTCGTTTTCTTTGAAAAAAAAACAAACATATTTGTTTGGTGTTGCACGCTACAAAAAGTTAACATTCCTGTGGAAATGCCAAAACATATGTTGAGTTAGATTCTAACTTTTGTGGCAACATTTCCATTGCCTTAAGCAGTTTTGTGTCATAGTTTTCATCAAGAAGTTCCCAAAGAAATATAAGCAATTTAATGATATAAATTGTAATTTCTTTAAAATGTTTTATGGCCTAGCCCACGACGTCGTATAGAAATAAATATAAACTTTCATGTCGACATCGTGGGCCAGGCCATTGATAATATTTTGTTTCTTTTATTGTGAATTATTTATTTTCAAGACTTGCAATTGTGTATTGCCAATTCGATTTTAATAACAGAAATTGCAGTTGCAATGTAATGCAAAAAAAAAGACTTCTTTTTAATGTTTGCATGTTAAAAATAATTTTTCAACGCTAACATTAACATTTCAAAGTGATTTCAGGCATGCGGCGCCATTTTGGCTCCTCTAGACGAAGCACATTCGTCCAAATTAGGGCCACTTTTTCGAGTATTGGTGGCTGTATGTCGGCAATAACACAAACAATTTTGCCCTCCAAAGAGTCAATTGTTACTGACATAAAACAGTGACTTCATGTGATCCCACAGAAAATAATCGAGAGGTATCAAATTGCACGAAATTGG